>CAWUFW010000432.1:3590000-4190000 GCA_963921515.1 Calotriton arnoldi
TGCCCTTAATAATTCCATTCTTTTCTTCTCATAGGAGATATGCCAAGATTTTTACTGCAAATGAGCAGCTTTTGTGAAATATGTTCTTTATCATTAAGGCTTTGAGTTATTCCGATTCTTGTACATAAATTATCGATTTGTGCTGGGTGAGTTTTACTTCTACTACTAAATATAGGAGATGTTCAGAGCAATACTTCTCATCTTATTATGTTAACTGTAGTTTTTTTCTAATTTTTAGAGTTTTATACACTTTGCCCTGGGCGGATCGTGCCCTTTGAGGTATTACTATTTTTCAAAATATTTCTGGTAACTCATTAAGGATTAATTGGATATTGAAGAGGTGAGATATAGTGATAATTTCTCACTTAAGATGATATCTGTGTCCTTTTTAAATCTCTTTGTATTTAATGGCACCATTTATTTTATGGTGTTTTTCTTTTCTTTTCTAAGACATATCTATCTATTTAAGATTTATGTTTTTTATGTTTTTCTTTTTCTGTTTTCCCTTTTCTTTAAGATTGTCTATGATATTTTCACGCTTTATTTAGTGTTTTTTTCACTTAAATATACTTCCTTCTTATGTTATTTTTTATACGTAGGAATTTCGTATTCTTAATTTATGTGTATTAATGTGTTATATTTAGAGTTTTGTGTAATTTATGTTATGTTCAATGTTATGTTTATATGTTTGTAATATGAATGTGTCACGTATCTATTTTTGTATGAGTTTGTGGGTCATTGTATAAAATATAAAATATGTAGTTTTTAAATGTTGTTTATGTTTTTATAATGTTATGTTTTGTTTATGATTGTTACAGCCCTGATGAAGTTCCCTTTTGGCACTTTTGGGAACGAAACGGGTTGGCTGTGTGCCAGTTTTAAAGATTAAACGAATAAAGGAAATAATTTTGGAATTATTGCTTACGTGACTGACTTCCCTGCGAGTGCACCTTCCGTTCTTCTTTTTTTGAAAAACCATAGTGCAAGGGTGCCTGCATTGCAGGGAATGATTATTTATGTGCAGGAAGGTGTCCCTTCATGCACATAAACAATCCATAATGGATATTTGTTACTTCTATGTCTGCTGCATTTTGCAGCACACATAGAAGTAGCAAATCTTCATTATTTAATGATTGTTTATGTGCAGGAAGGGACACCATCCTGCACATAAACAATCATTAATGGCTTTTTGCTCTTTCTATCTGTGCTGTAGAATGCAGCACATATAGAGAAAGCAAAAATAAGTAGAAATAAAAGCATTTCTCCTTGTGCGCCATTCTAACGCCTGCTCTTGCATTGTGGTTTTTTGGTGCTACCACAGATTTACACTTCCTTGTAAATCTGGGGCTTCATCAAAAAGCAATGGGGCATATTCTCAAGAACGTGTGATAACCACCGCAAGTTTAGCTTAACGCAACTTCTCACATCGCAGTCCATCGCGGGAAAACAACGCCGTGTTAACGTAGCATTCTCAACCTGGCGGCACCATGCGATAGTCCTACGATAACGCACCAAATGACCGTGTAAAAAACAACGCGACGCCCAAAAAATGCGAAACACCAACACGAATAAAGTTGCGATGAGGCCAACCTCGAAAAAAAACCCAGCGATAACCAGCGACAGGCCTGCAATTCCCACGCGCCTGGTGGGAAAATGCACCATAAAAGCTGAACAAGAAAAAAACACCATAAATAAAATAAAATGCTTAGCAACATGGACGCACCCGGAATGAGTGCCCAGGTCAACGCCACAGGTTATTTTAGATAGGGGTCGGGATGTAATTGTATTTTCAGTGTAATTGTTTGTGCTGTATTTTAGCACCGGCTACGATGCCCTTAATAATTCCATTCTTTTCTTCTCATAGGAGATATGCCAAGATTTTTACTGCAAATGAGCAGCTTTTGTGAAATATGTTCTTTATCATTAAGGCTTTGAGTTATTCCGATTCTTGTACATAAATTATCGATTTGTGCTGGGTGAGTTTTACTTCTACTACTAAATATAGGAGATGTTCAGAGCAATACTTCTCATCTTATTATGTTAACTGTAGTTTTTTTCTAATTTTTAGAGTTTTATACACTTTGCCCTGGGCGGATCGTGCCCTTTGAGGTATTACTATTTTTCAAAATATTTCTGGTAACTCATTAAGGATTAATTGGATATTGAAGAGGTGAGATATAGTGATAATTTCTCACTTAAGATGATATCTGTGTCCTTTTTAAATCTCTTTGTATTTAATGGCACCATTTATTTTATGGTGTTTTTCTTTTCTTTTCTAAGACATATCTATCTATTTAAGATTTATGTTTTTTATGTTTTTCTTTTTCTGTTTTCCCTTTTCTTTAAGATTGTCTATGATATTTTCACGCTTTATTTAGTGTTTTTTTCACTTAAATATACTTCCTTCTTATGTTATTTTTTATACGTAGGAATTTCGTATTCTTAATTTATGTGTATTAATGTGTTATATTTAGAGTTTTGTGTAATTTATGTTATGTTCAATGTTATGTTTATATGTTTGTAATATGAATGTGTCACGTATCTATTTTTGTATGAGTTTGTGGGTCATTGTATAAAATATAAAATATGTAGTTTTTAAATGTTGTTTATGTTTTTATAATGTTATGTTTTGTTTATGATTGTTACAGCCCTGATGAAGTTCCCTTTTGGCACTTTTGGGAACGAAACGCGTTGGCTGTGTGCCAGTTTTAAAGATTAAACGAATAAAGGAAATAATTTTGGAATTATTGCTTACGTGACTGACTTCCCTGCGAGTGCACCTTCCGTTCTTCTTTTTTTGAAAAACCATAGTGCAAGGGTGCCTGCATTGCAGGGAATGATTATTTATGTGCAGGAAGGTGTCCCTTCATGCACATAAACAATCCATAATGGATATTTGTTACTTCTATGTCTGCTGCATTTTGCAGCACACATAGAAGTAGCAAATCTTCATTATTTAATGATTGTTTATGTGCAGGAAGGGACACCATCCTGCACATAAACAATCATTAATGGCTTTTTGCTCTTTCTATCTGTGCTGTAGAATGCAGCACATATAGAGAAAGCAAAAATAAGTAGAAATAAAAGCATTTCTCCTTGTGCGCCATTCTAACGCCTGCTCTTGCATTGTGGTTTTTTGGTGCTACCACAGATTTACACTTCCTTGTAAATCTGGGGCTTCATCAAAAAGCAATGGGGCATATTCTCAAGAACGTGTGATAACCACCGCAAGTTTAGCTTAACGCAACTTCTCACATCGCAGTCCATCACGGGAAAACAACGCCGTGTTAACGTAGCATTTTCAACCTGGCGGCACCATGCGATAGTCCTACGATAACGCACCAAATGACCGTGTAAAAAACAACGCGACGCCCAAAAAATGCGAAACACCAACACGAATAAAGTTGCGATGAGGCCAACCTCGAAAAAAAAACCAGCGATAACCAGCGACAGGCCTGCAATTCCCACGCGCCTGGTGGGAAAATGCACCATAAAAGCTGAACAAGAAAAAAACACCATAAATAAAATAAAATGCGTAGCAACATGGACGCACCCGGAATGAGTGCCCAGGTCAACGCGAACCCCACAAGCCCCACAGACCACCAGCAAGGAACCTCGGGGTCGGTGAAGGCCAAGGAGAAGAGGAAGAGGAAGACGGGGTACAGTCCGCATGACAACTGTCTGTCTCCACCACTGTGTCATTGGCAACACAGATGGAAAAATGGCATTCCATCGAGAATGCAGTCAGACTGCCGAGGAGGCCAAGATGCGCTGGCACGAAGTCAAAAGCCAAACCAAGCAGAAACCCGCTGCCACCCGGAAGGCAGCAATGATGAATGGAGGTGGGAGTCCTGCGCCACAGGAGGAGCTGGAGCAAATGGTGGACACAGTCATGAGTGTGGAGATGGTGCAAGGAGTCGGAAGTCCGGACACTGCTCGACATGACTTGACAAAACATCAACAGAGTGAGTAACTAACAGGGACTGGGGGGACGGGCACAATGGCACACATGCACAACAACGTGTAGCACACCGCACACCCACAACGACCCTGGGTCATGTCCCTAATCCCCGTGGCACACTGCAGCATACCTACAAACACCAAGTAGACCCCCGTCCACCATGTGCCCGAAGGGATCCCACCCCACACAACACCAATTCAACTACACACACATGCACCAGTGCGAAACACAGCAAAGATGCGTATGCGAGAGCCACACTGACAATGCAAGTGACACCACATGACGAGCAGCATGGCCGGAGTACAATCACCATGACACTGTGCACGCCACGAGACTGAGGTGGCTGAGTGTGGACTGCATCTGGAAGGAGCAGGTCACACCCTGACACATCCATGTGCACAAACAACCACTGACGTCAACAATACATCTGCAGACAAACAATGCACAAGAGAACAAAATCCGTCCAGGAGCACAAATGACCCCAGTCGCCAACATCACAGCACCTCAAAAGCACAAAAGCCAAAGGCACACCGCCTCCAAGGTATAAGGGGCAGCAAAATCACAGCAGCAGGTGCGATTCTCACACAATGCAGCACACACACATAGCAATCACAGCACATCCACATGGATGGCAATGTGGGACACAGTGCAACACTTACACTGCAGAACAGAGGACACAACTGGCTCCACCTGTGCGTAGAAAATGGCCAATCACATCGGACATAGCAGGAAACTGTGAGATGAAAATGTATGTGTACAACATCACCTACGTCATGTAGTCCAATTGTCCACTATCCCGCATCAAATAATCCGCCAATCCAAAACAGTCACAATGTACATTGTCATGCAGTCTGTATGTAAACCCGAACAATGCGTCAACATACATGCCAACACAATGTCAACAAGCATCTCCCCTTCACATTGCAGAGGGACAAACAACACCTTCAGCAGTGCAGACCAGACAACCCATCAGTGATGCTGAAGAGGACCTCCACACTTCCGACACCGACGCCCTACAACAGTCCATGGACATCTCAGGCAATAGAGCTCCAGGAGCAGGGCAGCCCCGCTGCACCTAGGACACACCACCCCCTGCACGGACAACACAGCTGGACGCACCCACCACCCCAGCTGGCTCACAGCAGCCCACCTAAGCACACATCCCATTACAAGGCCAGCTGTCAGACTGCCAGAAGGGGCTGGCCGAACATGTGCGGGTGGGGTACTACCTCATGGGAGACGAACTAGATCCCATACGTGGGTGTCAAAGTCCCATCATGGACCACCTACACACCCCAACGGAGACCCACACTGCGACAGGGACACATGCCTTTGCACATTTCCAGTACTGAACCACACCCAGAGCCACGTGATAATCACCCACACCCCCACGCCGGACAAGTTCACTCCTCTTACTTATCGGGTGGGGGACGACAAAGCTACATGTGCAATGTCCAACCCTCTGCCTGCGGTGACATGGCTGCGTCCTCTGCACACGGCACAATGTAAGGTTGTGGGGCCAGGGCCCTATTGCATACATCATGAGCACACGGACACACTCAGATAGTTCATTGAACTGGCCACGAGCACGTGCGCTCGACACCTTTATTGGCATGGTCACATGTACAGTGACGCATGTGCTGGATGTGTGTGGGGTGAGTGTAAGCCAGCCCGCAGGGAGTCATTGGTGCTGGCAACAACTTGAACAGTGATCACAATTGAAGCAGAATCACATAAAACATCAGCATAACAGAAACAACTGTGAAGCATCATGGTGGTTGCCGGAGAGAGTACAGTGTTCACCCTACATGCAAGCAGAATGGTACTTGATTTGTGGTGCACTGTGTTAGTGGCACCTGAGGAGCTGAGCAGGGTATCAAGCTGATGATGGCACCCACGACTGGTGTGAGCTACTCTGAAAGTCTGGCAGTAAGACACTTCCGACTCTGGCACCTGTTGTCTGGCATTGGTCCTGGCGGTGGTGGCGCGTGCATCCAGCGGTGATGCGACGTCTAGGCAGGTCAGGACTCGATTTGATGTGTGAGCCCAGGTGGACCGCAGTTGAGGGCGGAGGCAGTGGACAGGGCAGGGCCACAGACACATGGCGTTGATGACCCCCAGGCCATCGACCCAGAGGCCATCCAACATGCCACCAGACTGGGGCCATGATTAGAGCTGCACAGAGTTAGTGGCCCCGGATGCACTGCGGCCGGCACAGGCACACCGCCACGGGTCGGTGACTTGCGGTGCAGTGAGCTAAGGCAACGCGATTTGGGCGGGTCCTCGTCGATGTCGAAGGTGAATGTAGCAGAGGTTTGTGGGAGACAGTGGCAGGTGTCCTCCAGGGCATGATGCAGAGGGCAGGAGCCGGCCGGAAGCAGCAAATGGAGGGTTGGAATGCTACTGCCTCGTTTTGGCCACATAGTCAGTATCACCGACATGATGATGATGACAACCCCCAGTCCATGGACTCAGTCGCCAACAAATCTCAAGCAGAAAGTGTCAATGGTTGTCGGGGAACAGACTTAGTGGCCCCGGAGCTGGAAGGGGATGCAGTCTGCGACGAGGCCAGTACAATGATATCAGGTCTGCCATAAATGAATCATGACTGAGTTCCCAATGTGTGCCCTACTCGACCGATGTGTAGTCCGGAGGCAGCGGCCAGCGCGGGTCAACCGCTGTTCAGCAAGCTTCTCCTGGTACACTGACACATGGCGTTGAAATGGCATGTGGGGATGACTCGTGGTTGACCGAGGCAGTAGCGACAGAGCTGAGCGGGTGTTTAGCCAGCGACGATGCCGTGTCCTGCCTGGTACGGACTGGCATGGATTTGTGTGGGGTCTGCAGGACTGCAGTGTAGTCCGAAGGCGTAGACAGCAAGGGCCCACAGACACGTGTGGTTGGGATGCCCAGCACATACTTTGTGTCACCACATCGAAGGGAGTATAGTGAGTTAAACTCAGCCATGAAGTGTGTACTCGGCCATTGTGTAATCAAGACTCAGTTCCAAATGTGTGACCTACTTGACCGCAGTGTGGGCCCGAGGCAGCGGTCAGCAGGGGCCCACAGCCACGTGTCGTTGGCCTGCGATGCACAGAGTTAGTGACACCAGAGCAGTTGTCGGCAGTGTTCAATCACCACCGTAACAATGGTCCTTTTCTCCTATGGACTGAACCGCGTCTTCCTCTTACTCGTCTCCTTGCTTACATTGATATGAACTCCGCCATGCAGAAAACAAGACTCAGTTCCAGATGTGTGACCCACTCGACCACAGTGTGGGGCGAAGGCAGTAGTCAGCAAGGGACCACAGACAGGTGTAGTTCGAATCCTATGCACAGAGTTGGTGGCACCACATCGAAGGGAGTACAATGATATAAACTCAGCCATAAGGTGTGTACTCTGCCATTGCATAATCAAGACTCAGTTCCAAATGTGTGACCTACTTGACCGTAGTGTAGGCCGGAGGCAGCGGTGGAGTACGTCAACGAGAAAGGAGTAATGCGGGCCTGTGTTGCGGAGGCCGTGATGGTCTGAGGAGGCTGCCAAGGTCGCGGACTTCGGGCTTGGAACTTGCGCCGGCACGTGGTGGGCCCTCTTCGACACACGCCGGTGTCGGCAGGTGTGCAATGAGGCCTGGCTGCCCAGGGGTGGGCATGACGGGTTTGGGGACCAGCGGCCTGGGGTGCAGCAGGCGCACAGGATCGCAGGCCACACCGCTCACGGCGACGGCGTCGGCCTCGTGGCGGGGTGGGAGGAGCTGTCCTAGCAGGCACGTTGGGCATTCCGGAAGAGAACCACGCCCAGGGCTACGTGCTTTTATTCACACCCCTACGCTGGCCTGGCGTCCTCCAGGCCAGCCCACTCCACACACGCTTACAGGGGGGGACGTCACAAGCTACATTTCCGCGATCTTCCCCACTGGCTGGGGTGACATGGTTGCGTCCACTGTCCACTACACTCCAAACACCATCAGTGCATGTAGACATGGCTATGTCTGTGGTCTGCATACTTCAGTCTGTCCAGCACATCTCCGCAACACTTGGCATTGTGTACATTCTCATTCATGGCTCACTTGCCTCCTTCGTACATGCCTGGTTCCCACCTCTCCCCACATTCGGGTATTGTGTGGCTGAGGTGCCATGCCATTGATGGCTCATGTACATAGCTAACCAAGGTTGCCACAGTAAGTGGTGCTGTCGTGTCTGGTGGGGGGGGCATGTTGTTTGGCATGTTGTATGTGATTTTGTGACGTGTGCAGTGCCAGAGTTGTGAGTTGCATGATTGTGGAGTTGAGGTGTGTGGTGTGTTCATTTGGTACTTGCCAACGTGCAGTGCATTTCCATAGGTGCCATCTTGGAAGCGCTGGTTGTCGTTGGACTGTCGGAAGATGAAGGAATCATGCACACTGCCTGGGTAGTTGGCTATGACATTGGTGAGGTGTGGTCCACTATTGCCTGCATGTTGATGGGATGTGTGTGCTTTCTGTTGGGGTATTGTGTGCGGTGTTGGCAGGGGGCACAAGTGGGACAAGTGTGCAGTCGATTGCCCCCGACACGTGCGGGGATCCGGCGATGGCGTATAGTCCTTGCTTGGTCTCCAGCTGTTCCTACGAATTGTGGGGGACGTATGGGTGCTGGGGTCCCTAGCTGGTGAGGGCATCCAGGCCAGGTGTGAGGAAATTGGATGGGGCTGGCTGTGAGACTCCTCTGACTCAGGCGGTTGTTGTTTGGGAGGATACCAGAGGCTAACAGGTGCAGCACAGCCAGCAGCTTTGTCTGCGGAGGGATGTTGGTTGTCTGCTGTGTTGGTACCGTCAGCATGTGGGCAATGATGTTCAGGATGCGGAGGATGGTTGTCCTTTTGGGCCTGTAGTGAGAATTGGCATTGTCTGGTGTTAGGTCTGTAGGGCTGGTGCATTTCCTGTATGTCCGCTGTCTTTGTCTGTGCTGCCTCTGTGGTGGTCTGGGGGGAGGGTGGGGGGTCCATTGGGGGGGTGGCGGTCCTGGGGGTGGTGGCGGTGGGTGTTGTTGCCCCCTCGGGGCTCCGGGGTGCATGGTGAGTGGCTCCATGGCATCTGTTGTTCTTACTGTGTGGCTCTGGGCTGGGCTCCCTTTGATGGTGCAGCTTGTCGTCCGACTTTACACCAAGTCAAAGCAGGTGTTAGTTTCCTGCTGCTAACGCACCTTATCGCCTGTTTTGTGGTCTTATCGCCGATGTGGCTGGTCGTTGAGAATGTTGAGGTGTGGTGTTGTCACGGGTTTTTGCTCGGGAACGCCTACTCTGCATCTCATTAGCGTTAGTTGCCGGGGTCATCTGTGGCGATTTTTTTGCGACTGCTTTAGCAGGAAAACTGGTGTTATGGGTTGTTAGCACCAGCTTGTGAATGGGGCGGTAAATTTAGCGTGACTTTGGCTGCGATAAAGTGCCGATAACTCGGCGATAGCTCCTTGAGAATATGCCCTAATGGATGTTGCGGTGGAACGCCCACAGCAACACCCATTGCACTCCCCTTTCACACAGATACATGCTTAAAAGGGTAACATTTTACAAAGCAGCGTTGAGCCACAAAAAGTTGTTTAACGCCACTTTGTAAATATGGTGCAGGGCATACTGCCAATGAAGCGTCAAAAAAGGTGATGCTCCGGTGTCACTAGGGGCTTGTACATATACCCCATTCTGAAGCACACAATGAAAGAGCAAAAAGCCAATAGTGATTGTTTATGTGTTAAGTGACTTGTCCAGAATCACAGGATGTTGAGCTGTCGCCGAGATTCAAGCCTGGTTCCCCAGTTCCAAGGCGGCAGCTCTGGAAGTTATGCCACATCCTCTCCACATACTCCAAATTCTGTACAGATTCCCAATTTCCAATTGAAAGATGTAACTACAGTTTTGAATTAACATCGAACTCGGCTTGCAACTTTTTACAGATCATATGTATTACACATATGTTGTATATGTTACACTGTTTGAACACATCTCAATGAATAAATGAATTGATGGTTGAGTTTAGCCCAGCAAATGCTCTTTTGAAAGTTTTGTTATTTGGTTTTTGAAATTTTTGTCATAAAAAGTAATGCCAGTTGGTTGAGAGTGCTATGACATTGAGACCACTGGCATAGGATTTTTGATACCCTTTGCAAAGAGCCATTTTGATGTTCTCTTCCATGAATGCTACATCCATAGTCAATTCTTTGCTGCAAATCTGTTGCTCCATACCCAGCTGCATACTCAGCAGCTGCCTATAACCTTCTTGCTGTAGCAATCGCCTTATTGATGCATCCTTTATTATGCTAATCTGTCCAAGAGGCAGTATTAGGAGGGACAACACATTAGAGAGAGGTGCAGGACTAGGGGCAGTGAAGACAAGTTGTATGGTGAGCCCAAAATCCTTGGGTCATCGTGTTATAAAAAGAAACCCTAGAATTGCAGACATCCAACATCCAAGCCCGTGTTTTTATATACCTAAAATACAATTGAATCATGTTGCTTGTTAAAAAAAATAAGAAGATGCTGCTGCAGGATGTGACATCAGTCAATATAATGTTACAATCAGACACAACAGAAGTCATTTCTTTATGCTGTTCAGCACTTCATTGAAATCTATCATAAAACTGGCACATGGTGATTTAATTTATAGTAAAATAAAACTTGCATGACAGCAGGTGTAATAGATACAAATAGAGTAGCGGGCATAACATTCCAGAAAATTCATTATATTCCATCCTTCTTAAGAACTACCTGTGTGCAGAGAAGGACTCTCCATAAATCCAAATCAGGAGTGTGGTAATTTACAATGGCACAGAAGGACCGCCATTTATTTTCCTTTCCAGCTGTGATATTTCTCACCAATTGTGACATGAAACATTGCTGCAGCTAATGAAATGGAAATTACAAGACAGTGCAGTATGTGTATTCTTAAATGAGTCTAAAAAGTGGGTAGTTGCTTTAATATAATCATTTGAAACCCTATTCTGCTTGAACTTCTGCCAAGGAATGCAATTAATAGATGCCTGAATTTTCATGAAAATTATCATTAGTCACCAGTGAAACTTGTTCATAAAAGAAAGGAATTTCAGTGACAAGGAAACTAATGAAGCTGTCATGTCAACAATAATATACAATGGCTAGACCTAATCTGCTGTTCAGCTACAACTGTGAAACCTTTCCTTGAGTTGAGGGGACAAGAGCACTGATCCTGTAAAAGGCTAATCTAGCTGTAGAAAGCAAGCATTAGGTCCATTGTATGCTCCTAATAATGAGGAAGTTAAATAGAGCATGGTAGATCTGATTTACATTAGTGCTCTGCCACCAGTGTACTTATTAGCATGGGCGTTGAGTCAATATGTATTTTCCACATGATTTGTTTATGGTGAACATTAACAACAAGAACCTTTATTTGTTCAATCAGGTATTTTTTATAATGCGGAAAAGATCTTTCTTATTACTTGAATGCCAAAAAGAGTCAATGAGTGGAAGGTTGATTGGCAGTCGTCGGCATTCTCTTCATGCCACGGCAAATCACATTGTGTCAGAGGGGCTGTTTGTCAGCATTTGGTTGTGAAGAGTATTCCCCTGCCCACAGTTTGCCATGCTACATGCAACATTTGGGCATTAGTGAATTCTGTTGATGATCAAATCAGGACTTGACATTGTCAAGCTAATGGTGGGGGGGGTCTTTTATCAGATGATTGTGAGTATTTATATGGGTAGAAATGGTTTAAGGCATTTTTTGAACTGATATTGGTTCTGTTCAGTCTTAAGGACAAGTCTAAGTTCATTTGCAAATCTAGGGGTCCTTCCTCGATATTTCTCTGTAGTAAACCTTATTGAGCAAATCAGAAAGGAATGAGTAGAACACACATTTTGGAATGAATGTGGGAGATGCACAAAACATCGATTTGCCTTCTTTTCCTAAATGGGGAGTATTAGATTGATATCAGGACCAAGGGAATTGGCTCATGATTTCTTAAAATATGGCATTCCTTTACTGTCTTATTCTAGAATCTCTCAAACATCTGATCTCTTTTTTTATCTGACAGATGCAATGTTGCTTTAGGTCCATCATGAAAGAATTAAAGATCCTGCAAATTCAGCGTAGTTTCCAGCCTTCAATAGAGAAAGTCTCTTCTGTATTATGCTAAGCTGAGCATATTGTTTTGTCATGGACTGCCTTGTTGGCCAGGGGTTTCAGAACTTTTTACCAAAGATGGTGCCAGGGTTCTTAGCCTCCAGACTATTACCCTTAACCACATAATAGGGAGATTGTTCTCACAGTTGCTACCTATCAGCAGAACTCTGCCTAATTAAGACCTACACAACCTGCCATTATCAAGTGAAACAGTGTTGCATGCATTGCACAATTTAATTAGATTTTCAGAGCCGCGATAGGCCGCAAGTAGCAACCGTTTGCGGTGAGAAGTTGCCACTAGTATAGAAAATCTACTCAAGCAACAGCAAAGAAGCAGTGCCCTCTGGCTGTGTTATGGGGCCTGTGCTGCTCTGAAAGTAGCTCCTAGCTTGCAACCTACCAAAGGAATACTAGAGTAACAAAATGGACAGTCCAACCCACCTTTAATCCTTACAGCACTTAGAAACGCTAGAATATAATGCTAGGGAAACCCGCGCAAATGACACCATCGGAGATGTTATCCCAGACGCTTTAGTTGAAGATGCCAGCTGCTTCACCAAACTAAGGGGCTCATTACGATGGCAGTCGGAAAAGCACTCTGACCGCCGTGCTAGCGGGAAATTGCCGCCCGCAGGTACCGCGGCATAACCGCCGGCCAGATTAGGATGCACCGCCAGAAACTCCCTACCACGGCGGTCGGATTCTAGGATTCAGCGGCGGAAAAGCTGAAAATCCGTCCGCGGCGGTCGGATTTGCTGCGGAAAGGCCAAAGACCGCCGTTTCCCCAGCAGCCAGGAACACATGGAGCTATCCGCAGTATTGCCACTGCCATCCTCGATTGCCCGGCTTTTCCGCAGCGGTGTGGTGGGCTGTTTGTGCCATCGTAATACAACCGGCGGTCGTAACCGCATTCCGCACGGCGGTCCCTCCCTTTTGGCTCCGTCCGCCACCGCGGCGGAGGGGGATTTCTGGCGGTTCCCGGGACACCGCAACAGACGGGAAATGGGCTATCTTTTCCCATCGTAATACGACGGGCATTTTCTGCCACCGCCAGCACCGCGGATGTGCTACCGCCCGCCATCGTAATGAGCCCCTAAGTAATAAACATGCAATGTTAGAACCAGCATCCACGGGTTTACAAAATCTTTATGCATTTTTCCAAGAGGAAAAGTTAGAGTATTGAAAGGCAATAATGTATCTTTCATCATAGTTGTGAGAAGTTGGCCTGGTATATGCTGTTCACTAATTAAAGTGGACACCTTGCACCAGAACAATTCGACTCTTATGGTAGATAGGTTTAAGACAACCTTTATAGAAAGCTATCCTAGTGGTAGCTGTGGAGAGCAGCCTTCAGGCTAAGTCTTGAAGGAATGTAAAGCAGCTTGTTTTACCACACAATCTCTTGAATCACCAAATGAAAAGACACCACACAGGTCTATATATCAAATATATATGTATTTATTAATAAACACTCTCTACTAATCTCTTTATGAGATTAGAAGTCAGGAACATATGTACAAGTCAAATGTTATCAAAATAAGTTTAGCACAATCGAATATCACAATTTTAGTTTGACTAGACCTAGGTCTAGGGCATCTCGAATCGAGGGACCCCCAAGAACCACCCCAGGTAGTTGTAGGAGACCCACAGGGGACGGACGCAGTGTCCTGGCACCGGTGCGAGTCCTGTACGAGTCTATGCGAACAGACGCGATTGAGATTTCAATGTTAAAGGTCCCTTGCGTGTTCGAGGCGAACACACCGATCGGTCCTTGTACGAGTCGAAGGACGCGGTTACAGATAGAGTTGCAAGGGAGATGGACGCGCTGTGTCTAACACAGACGCGAAACTTGTGCGAGTCAGTGCAATGGAGGTCTCGATGTTACAGGCCCCTTGTGTTTTCGAGGCGAACACCGATCGGACTCAGTACGAGTCGAAGGACACAGTTCTAGATAGTGTTACAAAGGAGATGGGCGCGGTGTGTCTAACACAGACGCGAACCCTGTACGAGTCAGCGCAATTGTCGCACTTAGAAAATAAGAGTTTTAGGGCACTTCGAGGGAAGCTACAAGCAAGTCACTTACAGGGTAAGTAGTTCTAGGGCCCACACCCACAGGAGCACCGTAGTGCTGAAGTTACCTCACCCAGGGAGCCGGGTGCATAGGTGTCCTTTGGTGTTGGGTGGCGGCGTCGTTTTCAATGGGAGCCAGTGAAGACTTGCTGCTTGCGGCGACAGGAGAAGTGTCCGGAGGAATCCAAGCCTGGATTCGGAAGATGGAAGACCTGAAAGCAGAGGGGACAGTGTTCAAAGTCACTTGGCAGTGACTCGGGGCAAGGAAGATGGATGCCCACCGTCGTCGCAAGATTCAGGTCATTCGCGGTTGCCTTGACTCTTCAGCCACGAGGTCCAGGAGGCGTCGACGATGACCAGGAGCTGGATTCGGCGTGTCTGCAGCTTACTGCGGTGTTGGCGACTCGATTGGAACCAACAAGCCTTGGTAACAGCAAGTCTTGGGGAAAGTGTGAAGAGGCAATGGCGCAGACCAGCAAGGTCTGTGCACTCACCCAGCAAGGGTAAGTCAGGGCAGGCCTGGAGCAACCAGGGGAGCCCTTTGGTTTCTTTAGAAAGTCTTCTGGGGACCCACAAGCCGGCTGGCAAGGGATCGCAAAGACGCCTCGGGAGGATTCGCTCAACAGGGGCCCACGGTCACTCGGGACGTGGTAGGCCTCTGATCTTCGGAGGGATTCCTACTGGAGGCTAGGAACACACGTGGTCCAAAGCACAAGTTAGTGGAATGTTGTGAAGGGGTTGCACTCGACAATAGTGCACATTACCCAGGGGTAGCGGTTCCTCGTCACTCTTGGGGTCCATTGGCCTCAGCTTCGCTGGGGACTCACGATGTCCTTTGAGAAGTCAGGAAATCCACTTCTTGGGCTGCAGGGACTTCGGACTCTGGCGGGAGCAGCGTAGTTTGTGACCGTCATTTGTAGTTTTTGGTGCCTGCCAAGCAGGGGAGTCACTCCTTGACTCCAAGGGAGATTCTTCAGTCTTCCAAAGGTAGTGGAACGTCGAAGGTCCGGGATTCTTCTTCAGAGCGTCGTCCAGGAAATCTAGTTTGCAATGCACAGGTTCCCCTCTTATACTAAAAGAAAGGGAGGGACTAGCTCTATGACCCTACCTATGGGAGGGTCAGGGGAGTGGGTGGCTACACCCACTTCCCTTTGTCCAGTTTCGCGCCAGAGCAGGGGCAGGTAGCCCCTGAGCCGGTTTGAACTGGGGTATGCACAGAGGAGCCTTCTGCTCCACCGGTGCAGGACTTCAAAGCACTCTAAGAGTGCACCCACCCAGCCCCAATACACTAAGCCCAGTCTGGGAGGTGGTCACACCCCCTTGGGACAGGATATCTATTGTTGGGCTTCCTCCACTGCGAGTGTTGGTCATCAGCAGGAGGGCAGCCCAGTGTCTGTGACTGGTGGCATCCATTTTGTGATGCCAGGGCTCTGCAGGATTCTACCGCGTTTCCACAGTAGGTACATGTCTATCCCTCTAGAAGGGTGGAATGCTACCCCCGCCGCCAGGACTGGCGGGGGGTAGTATTCCAAGATGTTTGACACCAAACACGACATGTTTCGATGCAGCCATTCCAAAGTTAGCATTCTACCGCGAGGATATAATGCACTTAAAAGTATATGGTTTAACCGCATCCACAAACAGCCCCAGAGAATGGACTCTGAGAGCTGCAGAGGGGCCCTGCTCAGGCAGAGGCACCCCCTCACATGGAAACTAAGCACCCTGCCCTCAGGATTGATAGGGCCTGCTTTAGGGGTGACTGATAAGTCTCAATGTGTGTGCAGGAGAGATATAGGGAACCTATATCTCAGTGAGGGGTGCTAGCACTTCCTCACCCAGGCTGCAGTAGCAGGCCTGCGGTGTCAGATTTAGTCTGCTTCCCAGGGGTGGCATAATACATGCTTCAGCCCCTGGTAGGCATGTGAAGTGCCTATGCCCTTGGTACCTAAGGTACCATATACTAGGAACTCATAAGGTACCACAGTATCCAATCACTAGTGCACCTAGAGTGCACTCCAAATCGTTTAGAGAGAACAGAGAGGCTGGGGCCCTGATTGGCAGGGTCCCAGCCAGACTATAGCCAGAAACCAGTGTAAACATCAGAAAAAAAGTGGGGGCAACATAAGAGGCAGATCCTACTCTCCTACACAACCCCCCAAACGCAGGGACACTAAACTAACCTTGACCAGTTGAGTCTTCGTGTTCAAAGTGGAAATACCTTGAAAGTCCATCTGCATTGGCATGTTGGGTCCCAGGTCTATGTTCCACTGTATAGTCCATCCCCTGTAGGGAAATGGACCACCTCAAAAGTTTTGGGTTTTCACCTTTCATCTGTTTAAGCCATAGGAGGGGCTTGTGGTCGGTCTGAACTATGAAGTGAGTGCCAAACAAGTATGGCCTCAGCTTCTTCAGGGCCCACACCACAGCAAAGGCCTCCCTCTCTATAGCTGACCAACGTTTCTCTCTAGGGGTCAGCCTTCTGCTAATAAAAGCTACTGGCTGGTCTTGACCTTCATCATTCAGTTAAGACAGTACAGCTCCCACACCCAGCTCAGAAGCATCTGTTTGGACAATTAACTTTTTGGTGTAGTCTGGACTCTGTAAGATGGGGGCAGTGCACATGGCCTGCTTTAGGTCTTCAAATGCCTTCTGACAGCTAGCTGTCCACTGAACCTTTTTTGGCATTTTCTTTGAGGTCAGATCATTCAAGGGGTCACTATAGATCCATATCCCTTGACAAACCTCCTATAGTACCCAGTCAGGCCTAAGAAGGCTCTCACCTGTGTCTGGGTGGTTGGAGCAACCCATTCCATTATGGTTTGGATTTTGCTCTGTAAAGGCTGAACCTGGCCTCCACCTACAAGGTGGCCCAGGTATACAACCTGACTCTGCCCTATCTGGCACTTAGTGGCCTTGATAGTGAGGCCTGCTTTCTGCAGAGCCTCCAAAACATTCCTGAGGTGGACCAGGTGATCCTGCCAGGAGGAACTAAAGACAGCAATATCATCTAGATAAGCTGAGCAATAAGTTTCCATCCCTGTCAGAACTTTATTCACCAACCTCTGAAAAGTGGCAGGTGCATTTTTCAATCCAAAGGGCATCACCACAAAGTGGTAGTGCCCACCAGGAGTCGAAAATGCTGTTTTGGCTTTTGCATCATCAGCTAACCTGATCTGCCAGTAGCCAGCTGTCAGGTCAAACGTGCTTAGATACTTGGCTGAGGCCAAAGTATCAATCAGCTCATCTGCCCTTGGTATGGGATAGGCATCAGTCCTAGTGACTGCATTGAGGCCTCTGTAGTCTACACAAAACCTAATTTCTTTCTTACCACCCTGGGTATGAGGCTTGGGTACCAGGACTACTGGGCTAGCCAAAGGGCTATCTGAAGGCTCAATTACACCTAGCTCCAACATTTTCTGGACTTCAGTCCTGATACAGTCCCTGACATGGTCAGGTTGCCTGTAGATTTTATTCTTGACAGGCAGACTGTCTCCAGTGTCCACCTCATGGGTGCACCAGGAAGTCTGACTAGGGGTCAGGCTAAACATATGTCTATACTGTTGCAGAACTTGTCTGCACTCAGTTTGTTGATGGTCAGTGAGGCTGCTTGCCAAAGCAACACCATCTACTGACCCATCATCAGGGTTCTGAGAGAGCAGGTCAGGGAGAGGGTCACTCTCCTCCTCCTGGTCCTCATCAGTTGCCATGAGCAAGCCCATGTCAGCCCTGTCAACATATGGCTTTAATCTGTTGACATGGCGCACCCTCAGGGGCTCCTGGGAGTTCCAAGATTCACCAGGTAGGTGACTTCTCCCTTCTGTTCAACTATTGTATGGGGGCCACTCCACTTGTCCTGGAGGGCTGCTGGGGCCACAGGCTCCAATACCCACACCTTCTGTCCTGGCTGGTATACAGTCAGTACAGCCTTTGGTCATGCCAAGCTTTTTGTAATTCTTGGCTGGCCTCCAGGTTTTTGGTTGCCTTTTTCATGTACTCAGCCATCCGGGAGCGGAGACCAAGTACATAGTCCATCACATCTTGTTTGGGGGCTTGAGAGGTAACTCCCAGCCCTCTTTTACCAAACACAATGGACCTCTCACAGGATGCCCAAACAGAAGCTCAAATGGGCTGTAACCAACCCCCTTCTGTGGAACCTCTCTGTATGCAAACAACAGGCAAGGAAGAAGAAGGTCCCATTTCCGCCTAAGCTTCTCTGGGAGTCCTTTAATCATTCCTTTCAAGGTTTTGTTGAAGCGTTCAACTAAACCGTTGCATTGTGGGTGATAGGGGTGGTGAACTTATAAGTTACACCACACTCCTTCCACATTGCTTTCAGATATCCTGACATGAAGTTGGTACCTCTGTCAGAAATGACCTCCTTTGGGAAACCCACTCTGGAGAAGACTCCAATGAGGGCTCTTGCCACCACAGGGGCTGTGGTGGTCCTCAGAGGAATTGCTTCTGGGTACCTGGTGGCATGATCCACTACCACCAGGATAAACCTGTGCCCAGATGCAGTTTGAGGGTCAAGGGGACCAACAATGTCAATCCCTACCCTTTCAAAGGGTACCCCCACCACAGGTAGTGGTATCAAGGGGCCTTTGTTGTGCCACCTGCCTTACCACTGGCTTGGCATGTGACACAGGAGCGACAAAACTCCTTTGTGTCCTCTGACATATGTGGCCAATGAAAATGTGGAACAAGCCTGTCCCAGGTCTTGTTTTGGCCCAAGTGTCCTGCTAAAGGGATATCATGTGCTAGGGTCAAGAGGAACCCCTAAACTTCTGAGGTATTACCATCCTCCTGGTGGCTCCAGGGGCTGGATCTCTACCCTCAGAATATAGGAGTCCCTCATCCCAATAAACTTTATGGGACCCACTAGCACTCCCAGCAGCCTCAGCAACAGCCTGCTGTCTGAGGGGTTCAAGAGAGGGGCAGCACTGTTGCTCCTTACTCAGATCTTCCCTAGAAGGGCCCCCTGCCCCCAAGAACTCAACCTGATCAGGCTCAAGTCCCTCTGGGGCAGTTCCTTCTTCAGGATCTGCTTCACCTCCCTCTGGGGGTGAATCTGAGATCTGAGACAGATGGGAAGGCACTGCCTTTACCCTACTGCTCCTCCTCTTGGGAAGCATCTGGTCCATTGTTCCAGGATCCAGAGCTGGTTCAGTGTTATGCATTCTTGCTTGTGACCTGGTCACAGCAAATACCTCTGCAGGGATGCCCAACATCTCAGCATGAGTCCATAACTCTACTTCAGACCAGGCTGAAGTCTCTAGATCATTGCCCAATAGACATTCGACAGGGAGGTCTGCACTGACTACAACCTTCTTGAGGCCAGTTACCCCTCCCCAGGAGAAATTCACAACTGCCAGACTATGGTTGGTCCTGACATTGCTTGCATTGGTCACCTGGTACATTTCGCCCAGGATGATCTTTCCAGGGTCCACAAGATCCTCTGCCACCATGGTGACACTAGCACCTGTGTCCCTAAATGCCAAAGCCTGTTTGCCATTTATTACAGGCTGCTGTTTGTATTTGCCCAGATTACTGGGGCTTACTAGGAAGGACATATTAAGGTCTCCCTCACAAATCAGCATTGCCTGAGTGGGCACTCTGACTAGGTCAGAGTCCACTTCAGAACCCAGGGTCAACCCTACTACACCCTTATTCTGTGTACCACCTCCACCAGTAGCTGAGCTAGGGGGAACAGTTGCCTTAGGGGCAGGAGTGGTGGTGGTTTGGTCTTTGGACTTGTTACAATCAGAAGTCCAGTGCCCTTTCTGTTTACAGAATTTGCACCATGGCTTCTTTTGGCCTTTTCCCTTGTTGGATTGTGACTCCCCACCAGATGCAGATTTTGGGGCCCTTGTGAAGACTTCTGGTCTTTTGACTTATCCCCACCTTTCTCAGAGCCCTTAGGATCTTGCTTCTTGGTGTCACCCCCTTGGTTCTGGGGTTTCTGCCCCACCCTGGTTCTGACCCATTTGTCTGCCTTCTTTCCCAATTCTTGGGGAGAGGTCAGATCTGAGTCCACCAGGTATTGATGCAACAACTGGTTCTGGCAATTATTAAGGATCTGTTCTCTCATCATCAGATTATACAATCCCTTGAAATCAGTAACCCTACTGCCAACCAGCCAACCCTCCAGAGCCTTGGTTGCACAATCAACAAAATCAGTCCAGTCCTGAGTCTGTGCCTTCTGGGTGTCTCTGAACTTCAACCTGTACTGCTCAGTGGTTAAGCCAAACCCATCTATCAGTGCACTCTTCAGGACTTCATAATTATCAGCATCCTCTTCTCTAACAGTGAGGAGCTTGTCTCTACCTTTGTCTGAAAAGGAGAGCCACAAGATTGCTGCCCACTGCTTTTGGGGGACCTGCTGTACTCTACAGGCCCTTTCCATAGCAGTTATCCACTTGTGGATATCATCCCCACTCTGGTAGGGAGGAACAACCTTGCTCAGGTTCCTATGGTCTGGAATAGATTCTCTGCCTCTAGGGACACTGTTGCTGCCACCAAGGGGTTCTAACCCCTCTCTTCTAGAAGCTCTCTGGATCTCCAGGGCTTCTCTATCCAGTGCCAACTGCTTGGTTCTGAGGGCAACTCTTGCTTCCTCATACTGCAGCAGTTTGCACATTCTTTCAGAGGAGGTCTCTCTTATGGGAAAGTATGAGTTCCTCTGGTGGACAAATTCTCTGCCAGAGTGATAAGAGTGGTCAGATTCCCTGGAAGGGGACCTATGCCTCTCCTCCACTCTGTCAGCTCTCTTAGGGAGAATTCCTCTGTCCTTTTCAGGCCCCTTGAGGCCTGGCCCTTCAATCACAGAGTCTTGGTCATTCTGATTTTCATCATCTGACCCAGATACTGTAATTGACCCACTCACTGATTCAGACCCATTAGCTCCTAGAGCCAATCTAAGATCATCTGCTGTCAGCAGATCTATCAGGTGTAGGGTGGAGGGACTCTGTCCTAGCTTCAGCTGTCTTTCAACACACATGGCTCTCAAGTCAGAGAAAGCCATGTCCTTATACTGAGGCTGAGTGGATCCACTGGTTCCACCCTTTAAGGACATTCTAGTGTTGTGCAGTGTTGTACTACCTACACTAGTTTGTGGCCTACTGATACTAGCTTGAGCTGTAGAAAGGGTGTGCTATCCCTTGGCACACAGCTCTAAGTTCAGTAGAACGTATTGATACTAACCTTGACTTTATATGTACCTTAAGTACCTATAGTGGTTTTCAGTTAGTAATTCAAATAGAGATTTTCTGGTAAAACAATAGCAAGCTGGAATCCCACACGCTGCCCACCAATGTGAGAAGTTGGCCTGGTATATGCTGTTCACTAATTAAAGTGGACACCTTGCACCAGAACAATTCGACTCTTATGGTAGATAGGTTTAAGACAACCTTTATAGAAAGCTATCCTAGTGGTAGCTGTGGAGAGCAGCCTTCAGGCTAAGTCTTGAAGGAATGTAAAGCAGCTTGTTTTACCACACAATCTCTTGAATCACCAAATGAAAAGACACCACACAGGTATATATATATCAAATATATATGTATTTATTAATAAACACTCTCTACTAATTTCTTTATGAGATTAGAAGTCAGGAACATATGTACAAGTCAAATGTTATCAAAATAAGTTTAGCACAATCGAATATCACAATCTTAGTTTGACTAGACCTAGGTCTAGGGCATCTAGAATCGAGGGACCCCCAAGAACCACCCCAGGTAGTTGTAGGAGACCCACAGGGGACGGACGCGGTGTCCTGGCACCGGTGCGAGTCCTGTACGAGTCTATGCGAACAGACGCGATTGAGATTTCAATGTTAAAGGGCCCTTGCGTGTTCGAGGCGAACACACCGATCGGTCCTTGTACGAGTCGAAGGACGCGGTTACAGATAGAGTTGCAAGGGAGATGGACGCGCTGTGTCTAACACAGACGCGAACCTTGTGCGAGTCAGTGCAATGGAGGTCTCGATGTTACAGGCCCCTTGTGTGTTCGAGGCGAACACCGATCGGACTCAGTACGAGTCGAAGGACACAGTTCTAGATAGTGTTACAAAGGAGATGGACGCGGTGTGTCTAACACAGACGCGAACCCTGTACGAGTCAGCGCAATTGTCGCACTTAGAAAATAAGAGTTTTAGGGCACTTCGAGGAAGCTACAAGCAAGTCACTTACAGGGTAAGTAGTTCTAGGGCCCACACCCACAGGAGCACCGTAGTGCTGAAGTTACCTCACCCAGGGAAGCCGGGTGCATAGGTGTCCTTTGGTGTCGGGTCGCGGCGTCATTTTCAATGGGAGCCAGTGAAGACTTGCTGCTTGCGGCGACAGGAGAAGTGTCCGGAGGAATCCAAGCCTGGATTCGGAAGATGGAAGACCTGAAAGCAGAGGGGACAGTGTTCAAAGTCACTTGGCAGTGACTCGGGGCAAGAAAGATGGATGCCCACCGTCGTCGCAAGATTCAGGTCGTTCGCAGTTGCCTTGAGTCTTCAGTCACGAGGTCCAGGAGGCGTCGACGATGACCAGGAGCTGGATTCGGTGTGCCCCACAATGTCTGCAGCTTACTGCGGTGTCGGCGACTCGATTGGAGCCAACAAGCCTTGGTAACAGCAAGTCTTGGGGAAAGTGTGAAGAGGCAATGGCGCAGACCAGCAAGGTCTGTGGGACTCACCCAGCGAAGGTAAGTCAGGGCAGGCCTGGAGCAAACAGGGGAGCCCTTTGGTGTCTTTAGAAAGACTTCTGGGTACCCACAAGCTGGCTGGCAAGGGTTTGCAAAGACGCCTCGGGAGGATTCGCTCAACAGGGGCCCACGGTCACTCGGGACATGGTAGGCCTCTGATCTTCGGAGGGATTCCTGCTGGAGGCTAGGACCACACGTGGTCCAAAGCACAAGTTCGTGGAATGTTGTGAAGGGGTCGCACTCGACAATAGTCCATGGTACCCAGGGGTCACAGTTCCTCGTCTTTCTTGGGGTCCACTGGCCTCAGCTTCGCTGGGGACTCACAATGGCTTTTGAGAAGTCAGGAAATCCACTTCTTGGGCTGCAGGGACTTCGGACTCCGGCAGGAGCGGTGTAGTTTGCGACCGTCATTTGTAGTTTTTGGTGCCTGCCAAGCAGGGGAGTCACTCCTTGACTCCAAGGGAGATTCTTCAGTCTTCCAAAGGTAGTGGAACATCGAAGGTCCGGGATTCTTCTTCAGAGCGTCGTCCAGGGAAATCTAGTTTGCAATGCACAGGTTCCCCCTCTTATACTAAAAGAAAGGGAGGGACTAGCTCTATGACCCTACCTATGGGAGGGTCAGGGGAGTGGGTGGCTACACCCACTTCCCTTTGTCCAGTTTCGCACCAGAGCAGGGGCAGGTAGCCCCTGAGCCGGTTTGAACTGGGGTATGCACAGAGGAGCCTTCTGCTCCCCCAATGCAGGACTTCAAAGCACTCTAAGAGTGCACCCACCCAGCCCCAATACACTAAACCCTGTCTGGGAGGTGGTCACACCCCCTTGGGACAGGATATCTATTGTTGGGCTTCCTCCACTGCGAGTGTTGGTCATCAGCAGGAGGGCAGCCCAGTGTCTGTGACTGGTGGCATCCATTTTGTGATGCCAGGGCTCTGTAGGATTCTACCGCGTTTCCACAGTAGGTACATGTCTATCCCTCTAGAAGGGTGGAATGCTACCCCTGCCGCCAGGACTGGTGGGGGGGTAGTATTCCAAGATGTTTGACACCAAACACGACATGTTTCGATGCAGCCATTCCAAAGTTAGCATTCTACCGCGAGGATATAATGCACTTAAAAGTATATGGTTTAACCGCATCCACAAACAGCCCCAGAGAATGGACTTTGAGAGCTGCAGAGAGGCCCTGCTCAGGCAGAGGCACCCCCTCACACGGAAACTAAGCACCCTGCCCTCAGGATTGATAGGGCCTGCTTTAGGGGTGACTGATAAGTCTCAAAGTGTGTGCAGGAGAGATATAGGGGACCTATATCTCAGTGAGGGGTGCTAGCACTTCCTCACCCAGGCTGCAGTAGCAGGCCTGCGGTGTCAGATTTAGTCTGCTTCCCAGGGGTGGCATAATACATGCTTCAGCCCCTGGTAGGCCTGTGAAGTGCCTATGCCCTTGGTACCTAAGGTACCATATACTAGGGACTCATAAGGTACCACAATATCCAATCACTAGTGCACCTAGAGTGCACTCCAAATCGTTTAGAGAGAACAGAGAGGCTGGGGCCCTGATTGGCAGGGTCCCAGCCAGACTATAGCCAGAAACCAGTGTAAACATCAGAAAAAAAGTGGGGGCAACATAAGAGGCAGATCCTACTCTCCTACAATAGTTCATTAAATATTGTGGTGATATATAAGACAATCACAATCAGCGTGCAAAAGTTAAGCTGTGGTTTTGACCAGAAACATTTTCCCTTTTCTGAAGCTAGAGCCATAACACAACATTGGTTTTCTGTTTTCAAGGCAGTGGGAGGTGATAAATCATTCACCAGACTCCTCCCCGATCGGGTGACATTGATTATTGTTTAGCAGAACTCATTTAGAATAGTCAAGTCTCTTTAAAGCTACTCACTCTAGTGAATACCTAATCCTATCCCTAACCATGTACAATGAACTGAACCTACAGCGACTGTTCCATTCGTTGTGCATTGGAAAAAATGTCTGCACACTTCCCATAAATACAATTTTGAAATTATCGTAAAAATAAAACTTTAACTAAACTTGACGCACAGACTTTACTATTAAAGGAATATATTGTTGTATTAAATGACAAATGGAAACATCAGTAGAGAAGCAGGGAACATCTGCTGCAGACAGACATTAATTTGTGAACTGAACAGTATTGTAGTATATGAAAGCTTTTAAAGCCAGTGTGCTCATCTGCTGTTATACAATGGCCCACGAAGATGTTTGTGGAGCAGTGAACTCCAGGTATATTTTTCGATTTACTTTGAATAATGGGAAATAATTGAGAATGTCCAGGAGGCAGATATTCCATACAACATGTCAAATAAATGAAAGTGGTCCCAACTAACAACAAACCGGGGAGCAGCTGCACTTTCTTATCTCTTTTCGATGAAAGCATCAAAGGAGATGGAAGAAGACTAGACAAGATCTGTCAGCGCTTTGAATTCACAGTGTTGAAGTGGAAAGGTGCAGTTGAAAACGCAAAGGTCTTGGAACCACATCACCTTGAAGTGTGTGCACTTCCATAGTTGGAAAAAAGGCTGAATGTCCTTTTGAAAGAATTTTAGAACAGATTTTGATACTTTCATTAACAACGTTTAAATGTATACAGGACTTTTCCCACTACGTTGACAATGTGAACATAAATGCATGGAAACATAAAAGATTAATACTCTAAAATGTCCCTTGATTTTTTGTTTTGTTTTATTTGATCAATGAATTAATGAACAACTTTACATTGTGTTCAGAATGTACCTAGCCATACCAACTTTACCAACCCTGTGTAGGAAATTGATAAGTATTTATCTTTAATACCAAGCTTACTGTGGTGTAGTACTTACTTTTTTAAATGCCAAGCAAGCTGAAATGCATAACTTCAAAACATATTACCCAAACACATGAAAATCAGTCAAAGAAACGTATGTGGAATATGGCAATATAGTAACCATAAAGGTTGGCCCCTACTTGACAAACCACATTGCTATTAGCTACATGGGCAACTAAGCAAAATAAGTAACAACGACTGAACACAAGTTATTTACAAAACAGTATATTTCTGTGCATCGGTAACAAAATGAAAAATGTGATTAGCATATGCATTGGAGCAAAACATAGATTTATACACAAATGCTACACATTCATTATTTCAAAAACTGTTTACCATCAGCACTATTTTCGTGTGTAAGAAATTGAAGTACTAGTTGAGGATGGGTGAGCATCCATCTCAAATAATAATCACGATCCCTGTTAGGGTGAGCTAAGGCTCCGGTATATTGGCGCAAAAGAAGTCATGCTTAACTTAGAAGCAATTCGTATTTATGCACTATTAAAACAGTACTAAAGTGAAAAAGAAAATCCTAAACCAATTTAGTAAATGAGAGCACGTTGTATAAAATAAATTGACATACAAACAACAAAAATCCAATCAGTTGAACCATAGTTATGATTTTTTAAAGTGTAAGGCTAAACATAGTGCCAACTGCAGTCTTCTGGTTGCGCTTGAGCGTGACAAGGGTAAGGTCTAAGGTCGACCATGAAGTAATGCAGGTAGGATAAAAAGACCAGGATTATCCCGGTGAAACGTTTAACTTCGGATTCTGGAATACTCAGCAGACCATGGCAGTAGGCTATGCCCAAAGAGAGCTTCACATTGTTGAAAAGCTGCTGGACAAGGTTTTGGGAAAACGTTTCAATTTTGGTGGGAAAAATGTGACCAGGAGAAAGTTTAATTTCTCGCCTGAAAAGGTCCCTTGCCGGCTGGATACTTTTCAACATCACCTGGTGGAGATTTCTACATTTTTGGAGCTTCAGATTCTTTCAGTTAGTGTAGTCTGCAGGCTGCAATCAAAAAGAGTTCCACAAGCCCATACACCTTCTCCACGAAGTCCAGTTGGATTGGATTTCCTGCAGGGGAGCAGAACATAGTGGGAGCAACCTGATTCTTTGACACAGAGGCAATGCACCTTCATTGGATTGGTTAGCCAGGTTAGTCCTAGTGCACTGTCAGTTTCCAGAGCAGAAATTGACAAAACATTTCTAATTCTCAGGATCCCAGAACCTTAAGGAGGATTACACTTTGACAACAGCCAAGAGTCCAGGACCTTGGGGACAGCACTTGGGGGGTCAATACTCACTCCATCAGCAGTAGTTTCCAGGAAAGGTCCAGTTGGAACTGGTCAGCTGGGCAGTTGCAGAGAAGGCCTTTGGAAGCTTGTTGAGTCCCTGTATCTCAAACAAATGGTCACCCAGCTGACCCTTGGAGTCACCTCTGGGGACCTTCGTTCCAAGCATGCAGGCCCAGTCTTCCTTCAGGTCCTTCAGGCTGCAGTCTTCTGATTCTTCACAGGTTCAGAAGTCTTCTGAGGAGGTCGATTGGGGGAATATGGCAGCTGGAAGCTAAACGGTCGCGGTTGAGTTCCCCTGGCGTGCATTGTCCGGTCTCCCCGGGAAGCACAGCGAACACAGCGGCATCATAATATGACATTTCGTTAAGTAATTAGTGCTTGATCCCCCGTTGTTTTTGGTATATTTCGCTTGAAATATAAAGAAGTACTCACGCTCTTTTTTCTTTTTTGGGCGGTGTGTCCTCCCTGCCGGATGGTATCTGGGGATCAAGGCGTGGCGTCTCTGGAGCCCCCGTTGCTGCGGTTCATCGGCGCGGCGCGAGAGTGGAGGCGGCGGACTCCCGGCTTGCAGTTCCGGGTCTTCCACGGTAGAGTCAGCACATTCCGGCATGCTTCTGGGAGCCTTGGTGAGCTGGCTCGAGGGAGCGTTTTGGGGAGCGAGCGTGAGGTGAGAGTGTGCTTGCTCTTTCCCTTTCAGTGCGGTGTCGGCTCGGGTGAAGGTGAAGGTGGAGGTAAGACTTTAGAATTCTCCATTAAGGATTTACCGGACTTTCCAGATGTCAAGACTGTCGCTGGAGGATATAGTAAGGTTAATCTGATACGGAAGCCTGTAAAAGGGACAGCTAGTGTTGGTACTGATAGCGAATCCAAGGATGAAGGTGTTCTTTTGAATTTTTCTACGAAGACTCACCTGTTTGCTAGTTTGCCCCCAAGTTCTCACAGTAAGGCACCTGTAGCACAGAGTTGTGCACAAGGGGTGGTTCGGACCGTTTTTCCACGGGTGGGCTCTGGGTACCTCATGGAGAACGGTGGGAATAGTGCCCCCCGTAGTGCCTCCGGTACTATTACCAATACTAATCAAACTGTTAAGCCAGATATCTGTCGCTACACCTTGCGAAATAGGGCGCCTAATCTTGTTGAACCCATTTCAGTTTCTCCTCCGGTTATAGAAATTAGGGCCACCGTGAAGCAGGGCAAAGTGAGAGATACCACGGAGAGTACCTCCCCATTGTGTGGTAGGGGGAGAGGGAAAGCTAAGAAAGCCCTGTCCTCTAAACTCAGAATAACTCCATCTTTGAAAACATACTATAAGGTGTTATCCACCACACCGGATAAGGGGCAGAATAAAAAAAACACTATGGCTTCCACTAGTATTCAGGTGGGCCCCCCTCCACCTATGGTGGATTCTCAGCCCTCTGTTGTGTCTTCCTTTGTGGGGACGAGTGGAGTGGATACATCGGTGGCTGTCCATTCGTCTGTGGAGATCTCGAATAGATTTTCGGCTCTGGATTGCCAGGATACTGTTCCAGGTCTCCTATCAGTAGTGGAGAAGGGGCTGTTCCTGAACCATTATCGGTCACCTTGTTAGCTAGACCACTTGACTCAACCTTAGGTCTACCCCCCAACACAGCCTCGTCCGGATTACTAGCTGATATTCTATTAAGTTTAAAGGAAGACATTGGGAGAAGGTTTTCAACTTCTGAGTCTAATCAAGCTGCAATCCAGGCCTCATGTGAGGTTTTGGCACAAAAAATTGAAGAGGTTTCCCAGAGAACGGATGCTCTTGAGTCTAAGATTCCTAAAATTAAGGAAGTTTTACATTCTTCCTCAGTAGAGATGGATAAATTAGCCCACCAAAATAGGGATCTGAAAGATGACATAGAGCGTCTTGAAAACCACTCAAGAAGAAACAACTTGAAAATATTAAATGTTCTGGAAGATTTGGAGGGGGGAGACATCAAAAAAAAATTGATTTCGCTCTTAAAGGCGACAATTCTTAAAGACTCACCGGAATTGGACTTGGTCTCAGATATTCAGCGAGTACATCAAGATCCTTATATGAGGAATTTAGAAAAACAAAAGCCAAGGAAAATTTTAGTAAACTTCCTCACATATTCCGTAAAGGAGAAAATCTTATCGTTGGCTTTGAAAGCGGGTCAGGTCAAGAGTGATTCCTTTTCTAGTTCATTTTCCTTCTCTATTAGATCGGATGTTTCCCATATTACAGCAACAAAACAGTGGGAGTTAGGCAAAAGAATGGCAATTTTAAACTCCTTGGGGGCCAAGACACAATTGAGGTTTCCCGCATCCCTCCGGATTATGTGGAACAATCACATGCATAATCTTCGTCAAATTGAGGAAGTAGATGCCTTAATAGATAAAATAAGGAATGGGAGTGGGGTACAAGTGGAATGGGGTGAAAGTACTTATCTGATTTTTTTTTTTTTTTGTAACTCATATCGCTGTGCTCTCTCGGAGAGACTGGTTTCGTACTAAATCGAATTTTTTAGAATTATCCCGTCCAGGGGTCCTCGCCATAGGGCTTATTCCCAGAGGAGAAGGGAGGGTTCCAGGGTTCTGTGGGATTATTGGGGTCACTCGGGGGGGAGGGGAAGTGGAGGGTTGGGGGAGCATGGGTGGGGTTGCAGTGGGAAAAAATGTTAAAAATATCCTCAATCTCAACTGCGTCTTAAGATTTAAGCCATTTCCAGAATGTCTGAATAAAGCCCTGTCTGTAGATAGAAGCTGTAAGTCCTAATGAGTTCAAAAATTAAATTTATCTCGTGGAATATCAACGGGCTTAGATGTCTACGCAGACAAAGATTAGTTATGAAATTCCTTGAACAATCATCTGCACAGGTTTGTCTCCTGCAAGAGACACACCTGAGCTACCTGGAATGTAGGGCTTTATTTGGTAAATATCCATGGGTTGAGTATTTCTGTTCATCTGAACAAACAGTCCATAATAAGGGGGTGGCGATCTTAATCAGGTCAGGTGCCAGAGGCATCATTAAATCGGTTTTGTCAGATCAATCTGGGAGATGGATAATAGCCCAGTTGGAAATTGGGGGACCGAGTTGACCGCAGTCTCATTCTATGGCCCTAATGTTGATGATCCAGCTTTTATCTATAAAATACAGGCCAAATTGATAGGAATCACAACTCCAATGATAGTTGGAGGTGATGTTAATGTCCTTCTCAATCCCCTACAGGATAGATCCAATCATAGCTACTATGTAGGTGCCCCTCGTATTCGTCGGGCAATGATTGATATGATTCATGATCTTGGGCTTGTTGATGTATGGAGGGCAAAGGGGTGCAGTATCAGGTTTTACCTTCTTCAGTAAGAAATGTGGTCATTCTTCTAAAATTGACTATATTCTTACTGATAGGCTGGGTCTAGAGAATCTGTTAGATATCTCTATTCTTCCAAGTATTCTTTCGGACCATGCCCCCATTTCTTTTTATATTCAGGAAAAAAGCAAAGTTTAAATCCTAGATGGACATTTAAAAGGGCAATGTTGTCTAACTCCGAAATAATCAGTGCCCTTAAAGCCTCTACAATGGAATATTTTGCAATTAATATAGGTTCGACATCTTTAGATTTTGTCTGGGACGCATTTAAAGCGCATTTGCGTGGACAGTCTCACAGTCTGATTTGTTCCAAGAACAGGGAAGAGGCTTTAGAATTCCAGAATCTGGAAAGGGAGATTTCTAGGTTGGAAGGAGAAAGAACGAGTTGTTCCCAGACAAATCTGACGCAAGTTCTTAATGATCTTGAATGCTTGCGTCAGGAATACAGGGGGAGGTTGGATCAAAAGATAAAGGCCCAGTGGTTAGCCTGTAATATGCAAAACTACGAGTATGGTGAAAAGGCGGGTGCCCTTCTGGCTTGGAAGGCGAGGGGGGACCGTGCTAAAAATAATATAAGCGAATTGGTCATAGATGAGAGTGGGGCAACCTCTTGTAAACAGGAGGATATGCAAAAGTGCCTCCTTGCCCTGTTCTCTGATCTATATAAAGAAGAGATAACACCTAGCCCCGGGAGTATTCAAAAGTGGCTTCAAAGTAAGGCACTACCGGTACTATCAGAGGATAGCCGAATTGCTCTGGATGCTCCCATCTCTGAGATCGAGATAAAACTTTATATAAACAAGATTAAGAGCAACAAGGCTGCAGGGACCGACGCTCTTCCTGGGGAGATCTATAAAGTCCTTCAGGATGAGCTAGTTCCTAGACTGTGTGAATTATTCAATTACGTCTACAGTTCGGAAGGTAGAGTCCCTAGTTCCTGGAAGGGTGCCACGATTGTGCTTATTTTGAAGCCAGGGAAAGATCCCTTAAAGCCGATTCATATAGACCAATCTCCCTGCTTAATGCTGATTATAAGATCTTCATGAGTATTTTAGTGGGGAGATTGGTCAAGTTAGCTCCGCAGTTGATTAATGTCGATCAAAAGGGCTTTATCCCAGGGAGGTTTATTCAAGAGCAAACTCTGCAGTTGATAGGCAGTATAGATCTAGCGGTAGTGCGGTCGGAGCCCTTGGCAGTGGCAGCATATGACGCAGCTAAGGCATTCGACCGGGTCTGTTGGGTTTTCCTTTGGGAAACCCTTAAGACAATGGGATTTGGTTTAACCTTTATACAGACCCTGATTAGATGCTACGAGGGTGCCTCTGCAGTTATCCTGCTAAATGGTCTCCTAACATCAAGCTTTAATATATCAAGGGGAACAAGGCAGGGCTGTCCCATTTCGCCCTTATTGTTTGATATTTATATCGAGCCTCTCGCTCAAGCCTTAAGATTGGATGATTTAATCACTCCTTTTGAAGTCCATCATTATAGCAGTAAGTTAGCTCTATATGCGGACGATTTGTTGATTTATACCAACAACCCAGTCGAGGTATTCCCAAGGGTGGAATCCCTTTTGAAGGAATTTGGTCTGTATTCAGGGTATTTGGTTAATTCTTCTAAGACGGAGGTAATGTGCTGGAACATCAACAATTGGGTCGGAAAGGTGAGCAAGGAATTTAGATACCTAGGGATAATCATAGTTAAAGATTTGGATGATATTCCTCAGATTAATTTGAAGAAGGTATCTAAAGAAATTGACCACCTTTTGCAAAATGGCAGAATTTACCTCTGACTATTTATGGGCGGGTCAATCTTATAAAGATGGTTGTTCTGCCAAAATTAACATATTTGTTTAGCACTATCCCCCTTGATTTCCCCAGTAAGGCTATGAGTAGAATCCAAGGCAAAATAGGAAGTTTTATCTGGTCTAATAAGAGTGCTAGGCTATCCTGGAAGAAGTTAAGACGTAAGCTACTGAAGGGAGGTATAGCTCTCCCGGATTTGCTTTGGTATTCTTTTGCTTTTTAGTTTAAAAATATACGGTCACTGCTTATTACTTCTCCCGAAACTAACTGGGGGAAGATTTTGGGCGAGATGGCTACGTTAGAAGGGGGAGGACTGGGCTTTTTATATAAGTTTGGGGCTCCTAGGTTTTTAAAAAGGTTTGTCTAAAAGTCTTAAAAACAGCTCTTAAAGTTTGGTATGGGGTTAGAAGGAAATTGGGGATTGGTTATTATTCTGATTTTGCTCCCATATGGGATTCTCCTGGGTTACCCACATGGTTGGAAGATAGCCTTGCGTTGCCTATTAAAAATGCTGGCATAGTGATCTGGTCCGATCTTATTTCATCAGACGGAGTTCACCCATGGGAGGTCTTAAGATCAAAAATGAGACTTCTGAATAATGTCCTTCCTATCTGAGGCGACTATCCATGCCAATTTGATTTCTTTGCTGGTGTTTTCACTATGTCTCTTTGTATTATCTTTTCATGCTGTATTGTCTATATTTTGCTCCTTGTATATTTAATGCTATTTATTAGGTTGTACAGCGCTCTGACACCAACATTTTGGTCATGTTCGCGCTTTATAAAACTTTATAAATAAATAAAATAAATAAAAAATAGGAAGCTCCTTTTCAAAATTTTTATATTTACAACTGTCCTCCTGGTATACAGCTGAGAAAGAAAATATAGGTGGAAATTGGGAAATCGAGCTCGTCTTCAAAACCCAAAACCCATAAAAAGGAGGTCGGGTATTGGTATAAGAACTTATTGGACGCTGACGTTGTAGACCTCCCTCCACATTACTCTGTTTGGAATCTGTCAGTCCTGGACGGTATAGCTGTTGATTTGTATGGTCTTTCTCTACAAATATTATATAAGTATGTTAAGCCAGCATCTCTCAAAAAGAATCACTTTTATGTCATCAACAGACTATACTATACCCCCATGAAAATAGCAAGATTTGCTCCTCTCTCCTCCTCGAAGTGCCCAAGATGTGACTTCACCGCGACGGATGATATTCACATATTTTTTGAATGTGCTATTCTAAGAGGTTTTGGAAGAATGTGGAGTGTGCTCTTGGAGCAATTTTTAAAGTAACGTTGAATCTGAATCTCCCACTAGTCATATTTGGTATGGATAATGACCTGACAAATAGGTTGTCGGCAACACAAAAAGGCTTGTTACTCTACCTGATCCTTATTGCCCGCAGGGAGATATGTAAACTTTGGAAAGATTCTAGGCCCCCTTTATATGAGAACTGGTTGAGTGCTGCATTTGGTATGGCTCGTTTGGACCAAAATCATTTGAATGACAGTAATTCTAACATCTGGGCATCGTTACTATCATGGGGTAATGAAATGCGATTAGTCCAATGCCCTTTGGTCCAATGATTACACCAAGCTTTATACAAAGAAGCTGGCTTGGTTAGGCCTGAAGCCAATGCAGTAGTAAAAGGCCGGGGTGCCCAGGTTGGATGGTAGCCTTTTGCTTTTTCTGCAGATGCTTTGGTGAGATGAGGACTAAATAAAAAATAAAAAAAAGAAGTCTTCTGAGGAAGGCCTGGTATTGCCAAATGTATGCCCAGTGCCAGTCTGTGGGTGGGGGAAACTCAAGCCCTTCTCCCTAACCAATGGAGTAAACATTCCCAGGGATGACCCTACCCTCTTTTGCTTCACTTGCTGTGTCTTCTACTGTAAACCTGCCTGTAGCACTCCTCTCCATCTAAATCCAACATTGCAGAATACTTCTTCTGTTGGTTAAAGTTCCCTGTACCAAACAGAGGTTTGGCTTTGGAAATGGGCAAACCCTACCTTGTGGTCACTCCAAACCAAACTAGTTCGGGAGCAACTCCCCCTCCCACTGGGTTTTGGAGCCAAGATGCCTAGGAAGACAAGGGTGACAGGCCTAGATTTGAGTAAAATCTGCCTTTGACAGAGTAGGCACACTCAGGAAGGGGGTGGGCATAGCCCTCCGGGCCGTGCTGTTCAAAGATGAAAAACACCCCTCCACAACCAAGGGGCCGATTCCGATCTCGGCCGGTAGGGCTCCGAATCGGATTTGGCTTAACCGGATCCGATTTGGAGCCCTATTTCCCGACCGATCCGTACGCGCGTGCGGACGAGCGAGTACGATGCGAAATCGCCAACCGACTCGTCCGGGCGTCTCGACCGCTCCGACCGACTCGATCCCGGCTCTAACCGCACCGACCGACTCGCACCGCGCAATGGAGACGTTCCCCGGCCGGGTAAGTACGATGCGCGCCGCGAGCAGTCCGACCGAGCCGCGCACTCCGGCTCGAAAGAGCTGTCGGAGCTGTACTTTGGGGGTCCGTGTCGGACCCCCCCTGTAAGCGTAGCCGCGCGAGTCGCACACAGGGGGGACCCATGGGTCCCCCCTACCTGTGCGTGTATGGCGCGAATCGCTTCGCCGCGTACACGCTGTAGGGGGCGCCCTTGTCCGCATCGCACCCATTGAGTCAATGGGAGCCCGCGTACGCGTTGTACGACAGGCTCCCATTGACTTCAATGGGAGTCCGACCGACTCGAGTCCGATGGCATACGTGCGCATCGTACTCGTTCGGTCGGGCTGCACGGGTCCGATTCGGTCGGATATCTCTCCGGGTCCGGCTCGGTCGGAGAGATTTCCGGCCCGAATCGGAATCGGCCCCCAAGTCTTTTGTCAATTGTCTGGGAGCAATCCACATCACACCACAAGAGAGCCATTCAGCAGTTTGCACATTGACAGAAAGGCAAATCTGACTTATGGAAAAATAAGTTTCTAAAAGTGTAATTTTTAAAATAGTTATATAAAATCTGACTTTACTATCAAGTTAGATTTTAAATTATTATTAAAATGAGCCCTTGAATAATTTTTTCTAGCTGCACTCAAACTTAAATTAAGCATTACAAGTGGTTGTGATGTAACCCACTGTTTTCCTATGGGAGAGACAGCCTTGCTACAGTGAAAGATTACTTTGGGGGAGTTTGCACTGCTAGGACATATAAAATATTAAATATACATGTCCTACCTTTTAAATGCTGTACAGCCTACCCTATGTGCATTGAGGGCCTTCCTTAGGATGACTTATAAGTACTGGAAAGGAAGTCTTAGGCTGGCAAAATTCCATGCTGAAATGAACCACCCACCTAGACTGAAAAGGCAGACATGAAGACATGTTTTACAGTGCTACTTTCGTGAGGTGCACAATGAGGGCTGCAGCCCACTTGTAGCATGTGATTTACTGTCCCTAGGTACATGTAGTACCATACACAAGGGACTTATAAGTACATACCATGTGCCAATTAGGTGTTTTCCAATTTTACCATGTTTAAAAGGTAGGACACAATCATTTTAGCACTGGTTAGCAGGAGTAATGTGCACAAGTCCTAGGTGGAGCAAAAATGGGGTCAGTTAAAGAAGGCAGAAAGCTGATCTTATACCACGCAAAAGATGGTAATTTCCAACAGCATTCTCTACAACCAGCACTTGATTTGTAGCATTCAAAAAATATGGCAAGTACACATAGAGGCATACCTGTTACAGTGCACACACTACAAGAGGCTTCATTGTGATCAATATTGGCATTCAGCAAATTCAATTTTTTTTCCATAAACAGACTTTTAACACAGGCTACATACACATCAATATGTTTTCATCCGACTATAAGAAACTAATGCCATAACCAAATAGAGTGCATTTAAAATGATGTCGTAAAGTGTTATCATCCTTCTAACTCTACTTCCTGTAATTGTCACAAAATGTTCACTCTGCACTGTTACTTAGGAATATCTATGAGCTCTGTGCTCTGACACATTACAATACCTCTTCCTTTATAGATTGGTTCATTAGGCACATCACTGAAAGGACTGGAGTTGAAATGCACCCAGATTATGCCTCTAAAGATTGTTGACCTCAAAATACTTAGTGCCCTGCTATCACAAATGTCTAACTTATCCAAATTGACTTACAGGCTGGCAAGGAACATTTCTACTAAATAGGACGATTCTCCATGTGCTCTGGTTGTATGCATATTGTCATATAGAAATCTGATGTTGGTTTACCTTTAACAATTAAAGAAATACAGTTATACAGTTATGTTCCTACACATTCCTCTTCTAACCTTCTCTCTTTCACTGCTCCTTTCACCAGTGTGCACATACAAGCAGACGCGCATGCACCTGCACATGTATACTCATACACTACACATAGCTAATGCCAACATGTAACTTTTTCTAGTGAATTAAAGAGCAGAGATGTTATCAGTACTTAATTTGGACCGGTGGTTGCCGGTGGGGGCCACAGGCACTTATTTTGGGGCACCGGCACAGAGTTCTCCTCATCATACATTTCCCTAGAGCAATAGAGGGGAAAACACATAAAACGGAAAGACGGAGGAAGCGAAAGATAGAAATATTGTCACCAAGGGAGAAAGCAGAAGTCGTTAACAGTGAGATAAAGGGTCAAGGAATGCCCTGCAGCAGATTAAAGAGGCCTGTTGGACTCGGGAATATGCACCCATGGCATTTGGCACACTGACATTTTATAGATCTGGCTGCAGGTGTCCGAGTATCGCCTTAGGTACCGGCACTTATTATTTTACAATTTTTATTTTTTAATTTTTAATTTTTAGTGTTCTGTATAGCGCGAACAAGACCCAGAATTGGGTATCAGAGCGCTTCACAGTACAAAAGCAAAGTAAATCTAAACAGTTTAGTAGAGTCCTATAGATAGTTACCAAGCATCTTTATACATATGACAGGTAGGTAAGTGTACATTCGATAAAACATTCTAAATAGAATAGGTAGTTAACTTCAAGTACAGTCGGACGTGTTCTAAGTAATAACAGTTCACATTCGGAAAGGCTGTCCTCAACAGGGTATAACAGAAATAAGTTTAGTATAGAGGATTGATTCTTAGCAGGCAAAAATTGTTATAGAAAGTAGGGCTCCTTCCAGGAATCGGATCACGTAAGAAACGATCAGGGAGTGTCACTCCGATGAGAAGAGCAAGTAGAGACATTATCTGTTGGAACTTATGGAGTAAAGGTGAGTACGGGCTGCTGAGGATTTAATGGAGGAATTTGCTCATCAGAAAGGACTTAGCTTCCTTTTTGAATACTGTAGTTGATGGCATTCTTCTGATGCTCGGAGGGAGCGAGTTCCAAATACTTGGTGCTGCTCCAGTGATGGCTCTATCATATGTTTTTTTCTTACTGAAGAATGAAGATTTCAGTAGAAGATTACCGGAACTCAGAGAGAGTCTGCTTCTTCCTGAGATCGTAAGTTTCTGGGCTAGGTACCGGGGAGTTTCGTAGTGTATTGCTTTATGTGTGAAACAGGCCATGTTATGTTATGTTATGTTAGTGAAGCTTATAAAGCGTAACTGTTGCCCGAAGGCGTCCTGGCGCTAAGCGCTACCTAGTGGGTGTCCTGAGAGAAAGGTTATTCAGAGAAGAGCCAGGTTTTCAACCCCTTCCTAAACGAAAGGAGATCGGTGGCCTTTCTCAGATGCACAGGAAGATCATTTCAGGCCTTGGCGGCACAATAAAAGAAACTCCTGCCTCCCCAGCTGGCTTTATTAACTCGTGGGATGATCACTAGCTTTGCTTCCGAGGAACGTAATGTTCTTCCAGGAACGTACCAAAGTAATCGTTGTCTCAGGTAGGCTGGGCCACTGCCCACCAGGGCCTTAAAGACCGTGCACAGTGCTTTAAACAGTGCCCGTTGTTTCACTGGAAGCCAATGGAGATCTTGAAGACCCTTTCCCACTGAGACGAACCTGGGAGTGCCCGTTAGCAGTCTTGCTGCCGCATTTTGCACAATCTGGAGTCTGTTAAGATGTTTCTTTTGTAAACTCAAGTACAGACCGTTACAATAATCCAGTCATGACAAAACGAGCGCTGTGACTGCTGTCCTAAAGCTATCCTTAGGAAGCAACATTTTTATTTTCCTCAGCATTCTGAGGAGAAAGAAGCTGGTAGAAACCACCCCACTAACATGATCGCCAAAGGTTAGTTTGTTATCCATCACCACACCCAGGTTCTTCGCATTCGTAGTGGGGGCTGGAGGTATTCCCATTTCCTCTGGCCACCAGTCGGGTGTCCAGAGGTTGACATTGTTCCCAAATATCAAAACCTCCGTTTTACCAGCATTAAGTTTTAGACAATTGGATGCCATCCAGCCTGCAATGGATTCCATGCAGTCATGACATCTTGAGCTGGTCTCAACTTCTTTACCCGGCTGAAAGGACAACACAATTTGTGTGTCGTCTGCATAAGATGTCACCAGAAACCCAAAGGATCTGATCAGGACCACCAATGGGGACACATATATATTAAAAAGTGTGGGACTAAGAGACGAACCCTGTGGCACCCCGCAGGGAAAGGAGAAAGGCTTAGACCTATCCTTGCCCAGGTCCACCGTTTGGGTTCTATCCGCCCAGGAAAGATTTTAAAAGGTTCCAGGCCCTGCCCTGAACCCCTACTGTAGATAGCCGGTCCATCAATACTTCATGATGGACCGTATCGAAGGCTGCCGAGAGGTCCAACATGATCAGAATCGCAGCGCCTCCTTGATCCAAGGCCTCTCTTATTTCCTCCGATGCTTTAATCAGGGCCAACTCTGTGCTGTGTTCAGCACGAAAGCCAAACTGCGTAGGATCCAGTGAACAGTTAGTACGAAAGAACGTGCTAAGCTGGACATTCATGGCCTTCTCAGTAATTTTGGCTGGCAGTGTGAGGCGTGAAATAGGTCATCTTTAGTTGTATTCTCGCTTCGTATGGCAGCCAATTGAGTGCCTTCAGGTGTGGCGTGATGTGGTCAAATTTTCTAGATCCTCTTATGAGTCTTGCGACTGCATTAAGACAAGCTTTTAGAGGGACTGTTGAGATCTTGGGAAGACCTGATAAAGTTGTACATCCGTATTTCAACCTCAAGATGACTATTACCTGAACTGCTGTTTTGAGGTCTGGTATTTCGATGAAAGGTTTCATTTTTCTAAGATCGCTGAGGTGGAAGCAGGCATTTTTCGCCATCATGTTGATGTGTGTTTGCATAATTAGGTTCTTCTCCAGAGTAATTCCTAGTGATTTGGTAGACTCCACAAGGATCAGGGTACAATTTAGTGCAGTGATCAGCTTGGTCCAATCCTTTATCACTGAAGAGTTTTTTGGGGAGGGGAGAGTGGAATGAATTCAGGTTTTTTGTGAGTTTAGCTTAAGGTGATTGTTTGTTAGCCATTGAACAGTTCTATCTAAAGCTTGGTTCATCGTCTTGATCTCTTCTAGGGATGTAATCTTGATATACAACTGTGTGTCATCCGCGTACATGTGGAAGGAGATATACGCCTGCTGTAATATTTCAGTTAGGGGTTCGACATAGAGGTTAAATAGTGATGGGGATAGTGTTGAGCCTTGTGGTACTCCAACTGGATTAGGGGATGGAGGAGATAGATTTTGATTCACCAAAAACCTTAGCATTCTGTTTTCTAAGAAGGATTTGAACCATTGAAGGACTGTGCCCGATAATCCCATCCTGTTTTCTAGTCCCTCAAGTTTTTTGCCGTGGTTAACTGTATCGAAAGTGGACGAGAGATCGAGCAGCACCAGCAGACAAGTTTCATTACGGTCGAGTGCGAGTAAGGCGTCGTCCACTATATCTAGAATTGCTGTTTCGGTGCTGTACCCATGTCTGAATCCTGATTGGCAGTCGTCCAGTAGCTTGAATTCCATGATGTGTTGGCTTAGTTGTTGTTGGACACATTTTTCCATAACTTTGGCTAGCATGGGTATGTTGGTTATAGGTCGGAAGATATTAGGGTCCAAAGGGTTTTCTGTAGGTTTTTTTAGGATGGGAATGACTTGACCAATTTTTTGCAATCCAGGATGGAACCTTGCGATAGCGATGCATTGATGATCTTCGTCCAGAGGGGAATGACGATATGGTAGATAGGAGACAGGCATTTTGAAGGGAGAGGGTCATTGAAGTGGTTGTTAGGTTTGAAAGTCAATAAGGTTTTGGAAATATCTCTGTGTCAAATAGTTTGAAGGTTGACCATTGAGCTTTAGCTGTAAAGAAGGATTAAAATTCTTTACTGCTTAATGGCAATTTTGAAGTCAGGAGAGTGGATTTGGCCATTTTGCTGGATTGCTGTTTTAATATTTCAAAGAGTTTCCTCAGTCTGCTTTTGGCATTGTCATGTTCCGATCTAAAGAAGTCTTTTTTTGATTTTAGAATACTTTTGTTATAGGAGTTTCTGGACTTTCTTAGCAGTTTTAGTTGAGGGGATGAGGGATGTTGTCTCCATTTCCGTACAGCTAGTCTCAGTTTATGTCTTTCTTAATTAAGAGCACCATTGAACCACAGGTTTTTGTCTTTGTCCGGTATTCTTTTGAGTTTTGTTCGAGCTAAGTGGTCAATTAGTTTGGTCATCGTAGAGTTGTAGTGATCCGTAAGTTCATTGACGTCTGCCATATTATTATGAGGAATATTCTCCTGGTTAAGGTTTTTCGTGTCTCTAACGCATTCTCTGGGTTTGATTTGTTGTGAGGAAGGCATCTTTTCTGTGGCGGGTATTTGGAAGGTAATAATATGGTCGTCGGACCAATCGCAAGGGGCAATCGAGATAGATTTAACCACATTTTCTTTAGAAAATATCCAGTCTAGTGTAGCACCTTTACTGTACTAGGGAGCAGGCTTGGACCAGGGATTGGTCTGCTAGGAAATCTTTAACAGCATTGATCTGCTTATCTAAAGGGTCTTCCCAGTGAAGATTGAAGTCCCCTAGGAATATGTCATTGAAGTAAGGGGCTGAGTTTGTTGTAATGATTTCCATTAGTTGGTGTATGAATAAGGTGTTTTTACCTGGGGAATGGTAAAATATATGTATTTTGAAGGGATGATTACCTGTAGATTTTATAGAGAGGCCGAGGTGTTCACAAGATTCAAGTGGGTCAGAGTGAAACTTCAAGATCGAGATGTCGGATCAATGTATACAGGCGATACCGCCGCCCGTTTTGTGTGGTCTGTCTCGTCTCACAATGTTGTAGTTAGGTGGGACAAGAAGGTCTAAGAATGGGGAAGATGATTCAGTGAGCCATGATTCCATTAGGATGGTTACGTCCACTTTCAGCTCAGTATGAGGTCTGCGATGTCAGAGGCGTGTTTCATTGCTGAGCGGCAGTTGAGTAGAAGGCTGGAAATCTGATTTGACGCGTTACCCAGAATAAGGTCATGATTTTCAGGGGTTAAGGTTACTCTTTTTAGGTTATTAGTGTTTATCTTTCTGTTATTCGGCTGTGAAGTTCTATTTGAATTGATAGGGACAGCACAAATTGTGAATTCATCTACATTGGTGGGGAGACTGGGAGTTGACTCGTACGATAGTAATAAGGTTTGTGTTTCAGAGTCAGTTAAGTAGTTATGGTTTTTGCATGGACGGTATTGCCGATTTGACGAGGCAAGGGCTTGCTGTGGGCTGAGATTAATGATTTTTGAAAATGGACGATTTTTGAGAGATCATTTTCTGAGAAGTGTAAAATATTCTTAATTTCTAAGATAGTGTTTTGCATGTTCCGGTATATCTTGTCTGTTTGGTTTTTGAATGTTTCTTGTTCTACTCGGGATGAGGGAGATGGATGGAGCAGAGTGCAAGGAAGTCTGGGGATTGGATTGCTAGGAGGTTTGACATCTGTGGCCGAAGTAGGAGAGGTTTGTGTAGTAGTGATATTAGTGGTCTGAGACGAGTGGGGTTGAGCAGGGTGAGTGGCTTTTTTCTGATTCGCTTCTAGGAGCTCATTGCTGTGTGATCCATGGGAGGTGAGAGGTGGGTTAAGGGGGGCAGATCCAGTTCTACAGATGGGGCTAGGAGCAATGTAAATATTTGAGAGGAGTCACAAATTGTGTTCTAAGAGTGGTGAGTTGCTATTGTATCTACCGATAGTTCTAGCCAAGGGTGTGGGTCGCTGCAACTCTTGATAAATTGCGGAATCTATCTGATCCAAGTGACCTTTGGGTTGTGTATTGGTTTGTGAAATATCCCAGATATGGTGTGTATGATGGGAGAAGTTGTAGACGAGATCTTTTAGCGTGGCAAAATATTTGTTGAATTGTTCTAAATCCTTATTGGCTGCTTGGATAAGAACTGTGCTATTTTTGTAGGAAGTTATATGCAGATTTGCTCTAGGGTTTTGTGATTGTACTGTCAGAATCTTGGTGCCATATGGAATGTTTTTCCTTTCCTGGATGATTAGTAGCTTAGTAAGGGTAGTGCGCCATTTAGCCATTTTTCTGGTGAAAAATATTAGGTCATTGATAATTACGCCTTTTTTATGTTGAAGGAGGGGTCAAGGAACAGTATATCAGGGTTTTTTCTAAGCAGATTGTGTTTGATGGTTTTGGTTGCATTTCTAGAGAGGTTGGAGGGATATAGGATAGAGTAGGAATTAATTCCTGTTAGTTTCATAGTTACTCCTGCCATTTTTGAAGAGTTAACTCTGTATCTACTCTGACCTTAAATATCTAAGGGATTAGGACATCAGGAGGCAGAGCATTAAATGGGTGGTGTAGATTACAAAGGGTAGGCAGATAGTTGCTTAGCAAGGATCTTATGGAGTGCTTAAAAAAATCAGTTGGGCCAGTTACATCAGTTGGTTGAGTGTTAGTCCAACATGTCTGCCATTTTGTAGGCAGCAGACAGTGGGTGACCTTTTAGTTTTCCTTTTCCTAAGTTTCCTAGTTTTCCTAAGCGCAAACCCTCACTCCGAGGAGCATCATGGCGTTGTGCGGATCCCTAAAGAACACGATGACTAAAACTGGGAGGAGTTTAGATTGATGAGCTGCATAAAGCATCAGGGGCCATGAAGATCCAAGTTTTCAGAGCTTTCCTAGAAAGAGTTTCTGATTGGATGAAGCGTAGGTGGTTGGGGAGTCGGTTCCAGGCCTTGGTCCGAGAACTGCAATAGATTTCCCCCCTTTTGAGACACAACTGAAGGCAGGGGGTTTTAATAGATTTGCATTAGATGATCTGAGTGTACGGTGTGGCACATAGCGTGCAAACTTGGGCGAATGTAGTGAGGTCCTGAGGAGTGAAAAATTCTAAAGGTAATTATCAAGATATTAAACAGGATTCTTTTGTGGATGGGTAGCCAATGCAGTGCTTTAAGTGCAGCAGATGCTGATGAGCTCCTAGGCCATTTTAATACTAGTTGAGCTGCTGAATGTTGTACCATCTGTAGTTGGTATAGGACCGACTTATTAGTTCCTGCATAAAGGATGTTGCAGTAATCCAATCTGGATGTGATTAGGGCCACTGCGACTGCCTTTCTAGCCATTTAGGGAAGTAGGTCGAAGAACGTTTTAAGTGACTGTACAGATGGAAGCAGGTCCCAGCCACTGCTAGGGATTGCTGGTGAAAAGAAAGTGCTGAGTCAAATTTGACCCCCAGATTCCTAGCTACTGTTGGGGGGAGGAGGGATGTCAGAAGTCCTTATGGAGTGCTTCAAAAATGATCAGTTGGGCCAGTTACACCAGTTGGTTGAATGTCGTTCCAACATGGCTGCCACTTTGTAGGGGCAAGCAGTGGGCCCCCTTTTTAGTTTTCCTTTTTCTGGGTGAATAACGTCTTTCTATTTCTTACAGAAGAACTGGTAGACAGAACGTGTCTTAACTGAGATCTAATGGAGTGCTTCACTTAATTATCAGTTGGGCCAGGTAAAGCAGTAGGTTGGGTGTTGTTCCAACATAGTTGCCGCTTTGTAGGCAGCAACAAAGGGCGACCTGTATGTTTTCTGATTTCAAGGTGAATAGTCCTCTTTCAATTATTATAGTCTTGGCCATTTTGGACTCCAGGCAGCTCAACGAGGAACGGGAGGCAACCCCCTTCTTGTCCAGACGGCCCTAGCAGCAGCGCCAGCTTCAGCAGCACGTGCAGCGCCGCTCCCCTTCAGCAAATAAAGTCTGCTAAGCATTGATTAAGTCTGAAAATACAATCTGCCCTAGATATACTCCTTAAAGAAGCTAATAAGCTTGTTGATACATTTTGGTAACATTGGACTTCAGCAGTCAGCACTGTATACTATGAAACCATGTTACTCCATCTGCCCAATTTGCAGGTACTTCCCTCCGAATGACCCTCAATGTATTGGAATAGGTTCCTTTACTTCGCACTTGTTACAGGATTTGTGTGGAGTTTATTAAGGATTGTGGAACAACCCATGCCACGCCTACTGAAACTTCAAATAGCAAATTTATAAGCAATGTCCCTTAATTTCCAAAGCTGCGACAGGCAACATCACAAATTTAAAAACAGCAACACTTATCATAAGCCAGTCTGTCCCTGCCAGAATCAGAACCAAAGTTTTAGGTTTCACCGTTAATTAAGAAGTGACTCTCGACACCTAGATGGATGCATGATCAGCATTAACAACCTTCAGATAGTGGCTCCGTTAAGCAATATAACTCTACCTGAGTCTGCCATAAATTGACTTCTCTGTCTCCCCATTGTTTACAATGCTTTAGACAGATCAGTATCCAAAAATGAAGTAGTTACCCTGGCTGCCCAGAAGCACTTGACTCACATCCAAATTTCTCTGAGGTAGCAGAAACAGAGAGGCAACTAAAACTTCTACAGCAAAATACAACCATAAAATGCTTGACACCACTGTGCTCATCCACCAAAAACTTAGATTCCCCAAGTTTCAATTCAAAAGAAAATATGTATCTCACTGTACAGTGTTTCTGTGATTGGAAAGCACCCTCAATCTTTGAATATTCATCCAAATACCATGTATCCCGTCTTCAGGAACCAATCCTCACTCTCAACATTTCTGATACCTCTGTTTATTTTCTCATCTAAACAGAGCACATTATGAGACTATTATTTGTGCACAGGAATATAATTGAAGTCCTTCTTTCATTTCCTTCATTTGTCAGAATCCATTACAGCTAATAAACCTTAAATGTTTTCTACTTCAAGAATGCACGCAGGAGATGTAAGATCAATTCCAAGTAGGTAGATTCATTAAGCAAATATTTGCTACCAAGGCCATTCAGCACTCATAAAGATTATGATCTTATTAGAAATAAAAGTCAGTTCCAAGGTCAGGTATACAGGAATCAAGCGAATAGTATGATGGAAAAATAATTCCTAAAACACCAAATGCTCTGAAAACAAAGAAAGTCCCAATGAATATGGATCAATGAAAAACATATAAGTACACACTTCTTAATGCAGCATGTATGGCCATCTATATCACATGACTTATGGACATTGATGACCAAATCCAATGAAAAAAGAACTAACGTTATAAACAAAGGACAAAACATGAACAGTCACACACTTTGGAACACTGTTGCCCAAAACTAATTATATGAATACTATATCATTTTACCACTGATTTAATGCTACAAGCAATCCTTACTGGTGTCAGCCAAACCACTCTTGACCAGATATGTGCCCACACTCAATCAGCTCCCAAACGCAATCAGTTGCAAAAAGGGTGCCGCTCTCACATAGACATGCAATTGCCACAATACCACCCAGTACACACATTTGTATTCAATGTCGCACTAACAGATCAAGTTTAAACAAATTGGTGTATACCTTCTTCTACCAGGTGTTTCAGCCCTGACATTCAAAATATACATCACAGGATTACAAGAACCACAATAAGATCCAAATACTGGCACATCTACATTCACAAAATAGAGACTTCTAGGGGCAGGCAACCCAACAACATCCATATGACATGTCTGTGAAAAACTGGACTGTTGGTTAAATATCCCCAATCCAGTCCACAGATGTAAATAGCTTACCTAGAGTACAACCTCATTTTACCCATAGAATGATTGTCTGAGTAAGAAGCTAAAACTCACAGAAAGTGCGTATAGGTATTGTTGGTAACAAATAATCATTAAAAAACATTAAATAGTATTATCTTTATATAGCCATGCTAGTTTTAAATAAAAATATTTCAATTTAATATGAAAAGGTAAAATAATAATGAGGAATAAAAACAAGACGGGCTTCAAGACGTAAGACAGAAAGTACATTGAAAAAAGGCACAGAAATCAGATAAGGAAAATGCTGAATCAATATAATGGTTCCATAAATGAATAACAATAACTTCATCTGGTGTGTTTCAAACAGGTTAAATAAAAAGAAACAAATGTTTAAAATCAATGCTCATTCATGGATTTGGCTAAGAATTCCCTAACTAGTTTCCTAGAAGGTGAAAGAATTATATAGTAATTACATCGCAGAGAAATAGTCATATAAAAAAACACCAGCGCACCAAGGACTGGCATAGGTGATTCCACTCTCAAATGTGTACAGATGCCTGAAGGGATGGGCCAAAGTCAGCTACCTTGATTCATGCTACATTTATGTGTTTGGATTTACAAATATTCTAGGATGTTTATCTTGCAGGACCTTGTAGATAGTTCTCTATAGACCTTCTACTTGTACAACAGCATTATCAATTGCATTCATTCGAGAAGCCCAGTGTCCAGAATATTGTTTCTTACCTGACTGATGTTTTCAGTCCATTTAAGATTTTAGAGTTCAATGTAACTGCTAATTCAACAAGCATCAGCAGGATTATCCAGTATTACATGATCATGTATAAATCACAGCTTTAAGAAGCAAATGTCCCTAGTAAGAAAATCAATTTTTTCCCAATTCAACAGAAGTTCAAATTCTCTTGAGTCAGAATGGTAACTGGTTACCACCGCAGTTCCCTCTAATTTCTATATCTGTGTGCGACAATGAAGGGAGCCTGTGCTCTGCAGCCAAGGCTATATGCACCAAAGGACATGCGGCATCTCATTTTGCAAGTGGTTGGAGTAGGCAAGCAACCAAAATCAGTGGTGTTTTCCACTAAGAACTGTATGAAAATAAAAAGCAGCAAGGTGCAATTTGGCTCTTTTTTATGCATGAAAAAGGCCACTTTTGAGGATCATGTCTAGCGAACGTCTAATTCTGCATAAAGCCATATTTCCTAAAACGCCATAGCTATGTAGGTACAGGGTTTTCCTCCATATTCAGTGGCTTCATCAGTCACATATCTCAAGAATGCATGGTTGAAATTTGGTTTTATACACTTAATAGGGTTGTCTCTGTTCCATTCGGTGACACATATTGATTCCTTGTCTCCATAATTAGTTGGGTCAAAGCAAGCAGCCACAGTACTTAGCAATAATTCTAGATGCTCAGGGCCAGATGTAAGACCCTTACATTTTGTGACTCGCAATTTGCAACTAGCAAAATACAATTTACAACAGTGTCTCAGACACTGTTAGCGATTCCTAATGGGGTCGCAATTTGCCTACCTCATTAATAATAATGAGGCCGGTGCTATTTGCGACCCCATTAGGAATGGCTAGCACTCCTAGGGATGGTGACCTGCTGGGGTCAGCAGACCAGCATGTCTGTGACTGCTTTTTAAATAAAGCATTTTTTTTTTTTTAAATGCAGCCCATTTTCATTAAAGGAAAACGGGATGCATTTAAAAAGAAAAATGAAACGTTTCTGTTTCATTTTTTCATAGTAGGCATTGGTCCCTGGGACCACTGCCGCTCTTAAAAAATATTTTCGCACACACTCACAAAGGGGAAGGGGTCCCATGTGGTCCCCTTCCTGTTGGCGGGTGGCTTACCACCTACTTGAAGTAGGTGGTAAACTGCGAGTGGCGGTCGCAAAACAATCGTTCATTGAAGTGTGAGTCACTATTTGAAAGGACGCCCTTGGCATGTCCCTTCCTAATAGTGAGTCGCAAACTCTATTTTGCGAGTCGGTAATAACTTACCGACTCGCAAAATAGGATTTGTACATGGGGCAGAACAATTTTGCGGTCGCAAATGGGCCAATTTCCCGCTTGCGACCACAAAAAACGGTCGTCCATCTGGCCCTCAGTTTTAGACTACAGAGTTGAGGAATGAGAAAGCCTCACTATGCTCCAATAGCCTTTGTATTCCAAACTAGTACTACGGTGTATATGAACATAGCAATGTGTAGGCATGCCATAGATTTTTGCAGGGCCTGCGAGAAAAACATCACACCGCCCACATGTCAGTATCCAACACCATCTAGCGGTTTAAGCTGTGTAGCTCCCATCAATGAATGTGGTAGGCTTGCTTCACAAGAATAGAGACCTGTAAATGTGCAGGGCTGGGAAATAATGCACTCCCCACTAATCTCCTTGTGATGGCTGTGACAGTGTTGAAACAGGTGGTGCTGCCATGTTGATTTAGCTGCATTAGCAGAACTGGACATGGTGTCCTCTCGCCAGACAAATACTGTAGCTCTATCATATATGTGTCTATTGTTAGGAGTGAAAGAGGTGCTTACTTGCTGGCATTAATTAAATAGTTTGCTGCCACAGGGATCCTGCAGACTGTGAATGAAGCCCAGTGAAAATGTGTCATGTTGGATGTCAATGTTTCATTGGAAGATTGGCGACAAGGGCAAGTTAAATGAATGCTCAGTTTGTGTTTCTGCCAAGGCACAGAGACATTCCAACTCATCAGTTATAGTATAGACTACACATTCCACACAAGGTCATAGTACAAGGAAAGTGAAGTACTCCAAGCCTTCACCTCAAGTTTATAATCCATCAGCATTAACAAATAGACAACACACCACATAAACGAGCAAGATCCTCAAAAGGTAAAACTGTTTTATGGCTCAGTATAGCATTGTAAAATTGGGGTTATTACAGCAATTATTGTTTTACACATACATTAGAGTGCCACTGAGCTTACAGAAAGTGTCACTCTTTGCTTTAGATATAAAGTCCAGCCAGGCCTGCAAAATGGTAAAAATCTGTAACACATTGCTGGTCACTTGAGGATGTAGCATAGTCCACTCTTCATTCCCAAATAGTTACATACTGTGAGCACTGACATCCTATAATGAAAAAAGGATGATTATATATAACTGTGCAGCTTACCAAAGTCCCCTTACTTGACACTCATAACCATTTAAGGGTATACTCTAGCACAGTTTATTCCTTCAATTCTCTGATTCTCCCTCCAGCTTTCTTTACACCTCTTACCTCCCACAGATCCATAAGATATCAGAGTGGAAATACTCCTGAAACGATAAGCATAGATTGCAAACATAAAAGAAAAACTACCAACACAATCAAGGCACTTGCAGAGCTAATCAGAGCTGCCAGCATAACACAGACTATAAAAATGTGTGTCTATCCCTCACACTTTCTCATCCATAGCACCACAAAGGGCTTCATCTCATAACATTATAAGCACATGTAAAGGGTTATTACAAACAACACCAAAACATTTTCAATATAGGTTCAAAGCGAAGACAACACACTTCCAACCGCACACCGACACACTGTAGCATGCTATCCATGTGGAAAAGTGCTTCAGCATCAAGTGGTATGGGCTATACAAATGTCATATACAGTACACAACCATATATGGAGTTGTTAAACATAACCGTATAGAAAATATGGAGCTGTAAATTTAAGCAAAACAGAAATCTTTCGATATGTGTGGGCCTCCCAGACAACAGCTCTGGACAATCCACACCTTTTTGGAGAAGGTAGTGCAGGATTGAGCCGGCTACTCCTATCTTCACTTTTTCTGTCTCCCAGTTGTGAGCTCCTCTCTTCTCCCCCAGCAATAGGAAGAGGCATGAAAACAAAACTGCGAAGCAGATGGCAAGACTGTTTTTCGACCCACTCTTTTAAAACAAGAAGCTAGAGAAGTCTCTCTCCTTATGTATGCTGCAGCATTCAGTGAAAAAGAAATGTACATTATATAGCCTGCAGTCTTTGCTGCCCATCTTTGTACTGGTTGCGCATGGTATTTCAGTTTCATTTCAAACTTGACTTTTATCAGTGGGTGCTAGTTCTATGCCCACCCTCTTTTCAGCTATCTATTTTTATCTGAGTATCCGACTGCCTCCCTTCACCTCTGCACCCAAAGGCATCATATGCGGGGTACCACAAGGATCATCACTCAGCCCCACCCTGTTCAAGATTTACATGACTCCCCCTTGCAGATGTTACCAGATCCCACGGACTCAACATAATCTCCTACGCAGATGACACTGAACTGATCTTCTCGCTCACCGAGGACCCCTCCAACGACAAAATCAACTTCTGCAATGCAATGACCAACATAGCCGAATGGATGAGAGACAACTGCCTATAACTCAACTCTGACAAAACTGAAGTGCTGATCTTTGGGAAGAACGCCTCTGCATGGGACCACAGCAGGTGGCCTGCAAAACTCGGACCCACACAAACCGATCACGCATGCAACCTCGGCCTCATCCTTGACAGCCAACTGACCATGAAACGGCAAGTTAATGCAGTCTCCTATTCCTGCTGACACACACTTCGCATGCTCCTCAGAATCTTCAGGTGGATCCCAACTAACAACAGAAAGACCGTCACTCAGGACCTTGTCACCAGCCACCTCAACTAAGGCAACACCCTCTACTCGGGCATCTCCACCCACCTCCTCTGAAGACTCCAGACCATACAGAATGCTGTATCCAGACTCATCTTGGACTTCTCCATATTAAACCACATTGCCCTCCACCTGAAAGACCTCCACTAGCTCTCCATCCAGAAAAGATTCCAGTTCAAGTTTCTCACGCATGCCTACAAAGCCCTCCACGACCTAGGACCTGCCTTCCTCAAGCATCGACTGAACTTCCACCAACCGGCTGGACACTTGCACTCCTCTTCACTCGCTTTTGCACATACTCCCCGCATCCGTCGCAGCCGTAGCGGTGGTTGCTCCTATATCACTAACAAGACCTGGAACGACCTTCCCCTCCAGCTCCGTACAGCCCCCTCACTGGCAGACTTCAGAAAGAGACTGAAGGCCTGGCACTTCAATGGAGACACAGCACCCAGATACCCCGAGGGGTGACAGTACTGCGCTCTACAAATGCTGTTTGATTGTGTGATTGATTCTTCAAGAAAACACACATTTGTTATGTTTCTTCCGTAACTTTTTCAGTCACCTAATTCTTCTTTGACTTCCAAATTTTTTCTGCCACAACTGTAAGCACATCTGGTTATTTCTAGTTTTATTAACACTGGAATTATTTGTTCATAAGGTTGCCAACTTGTCTGAGAGCATAATCTTCAGTTACCACCCTCCCGCATGGAGTGACATGCCCATTTGCAGCACAAACACACACAAATAGACACACAGACTTTTCTGTGCTTTTATGCAGGTTGCTGTGAGTTTCTTTCAACTTATTTCAGTACTGCAGGAACAGTAACTATTAAGCTATCTTACCAGCTGCGGCTGCTTGTCATGTGTATCATCGACATGTGAAGGCACCTGATGTCAAGCTAGATGATGGTATCATATTGGAAATCAGGCCAACACTCTTGCTTTATAGCTGTTTCATAAAAGCCGGTCTCTAGTTTGAATCATTATAGAATATATCTTGGAGGGGTAATGTGCCTGCAGCAGAGCACTGGATGTAATCTGGATGAAAGCTAAAATCATAGCTTAGTGTGTTCCAATATTTTCTGCAGAAGCCCTTTTGTAGCATGCAGGTCACAACTTCTAATTTAGGTACACAATTCATTGGGTAAATGCTGCTGCAAACATCTACACTCAACTAGCAAAGCATACACTTAAAGGCTTGTATCCCTTTTGATCTTGACAGGATGTACGGCATTTAATTTGGTAGTAATTTACACATAATATTAGGCATATACAAACATCTACATGTATACGGTATATTCTATGCAATTAATAATCTTTGTTACATTGCACTAAAAAGTTATATGTTTCCTTGCTTTTACTGAAAACTAGATGCACACTATCTTGCAGCAACCAAGGCTGTTGCCTTTCCTTGAGCTTCTTTTATTGGCAGACGAATATGCTTCCTAAAACCATCCTATATTTTTACAAATTTGGGCAACTTATTGCATTTGTTTCCTCTGATGCCTTGCTTAGTTTGGAAGGATGAATGGCAGCATGTCCAGCTGCGCAGACGTCTGGACACCTACTGAGAGAAGCATCTGTTAACAAAAGGCACCTCAAAGGAGACATTACATCTTGGGCATAACACAGTCTGCACGGGGCCCGCACTTTAGGATCGCCCTCAACCCTTTCCGGGGGCCCGGTCAGCCCAAGGTCATTGGATATTTGTGAGACGTGGGAGATTCGCGGAGCCCTCATCTCATTCTGCGTGGGAGCGCCCCCATTTAAAACCGACACCACCAGCAACACCTAGTTTTACAGCAAAACAAGGTTAAGAATGTCCTCGGCAATCCAGCTGTCAAACACTAACAGTGAACAGTTTCCAAAAATGAAATAGTTTCATAAAAATAATAAAACTGTTATGCTAAAAACAAATATCCCCTTGTCGGTGAACAAATATATTCTTTGGGGCAGATTTACAAGCCCCTTGCGCCAACTTTATGCCGCCGTTGCGTCACTTCTGAGACGCAGCGGCGTCGTAAGCAATGCGCCACGATGCGACATATTTACAACGTGACGCATCTAGGGAGATGCGTCACGTTGTAAAGCCCTGCGCTATATTATACCTGCGTCAGGTATAATGTATGCAGGGTGGGCGTTCCGTCGCAAGGAAGCCTGGTAAAAGTGACTCAGTGAAATCTACAATCTACAAGATTTCACTGAGTGACTTTTACGACGGCACTGCGTCAAAACCTTGCGCCTGCTTGAAGCAGGCGTAAGGAGTGACGCAGCATGGTCGGAATAGGCATTCCTGACCATTGCTGGAGTTGCGTCGTGATTACGGCATGACTCCAGCAATGCGTTGCCTTTCCGACACAAGATGCGTGACGCATCTGTCTGTCCTTACGCCACGGTGTGCCGCATTGTACATGCGGCACATCCATGGTGGTGCAAGGCTATTTTTCCGTCACTCAAATGAACTGGCGCATCTCTGCAAATATGCAGAGATGCACCAGTTCTTGTAAATCTGCCCCCTAGTGTCTGACGTGAGTGGGCCTCTCAGTTGCAGGTTCATTCAGTCAAAGCACCCTCTGCACTCCTTTTAAAGAAGAGGGCCTGTAACTTCAGTGATTTTTCACAAAGGAAAAGTGAATTTCCTGCATTGCTGTGTGCATTATACCACCGTAGACTCTAATACCAAAATACACCTATCTGCTGATCACCACGTTGACCCCTAGGGGCCCCTTGGCAAATTAGACATCACACAGTGGACTTTAGCCTCGCGGCCTGGGGAAGATCGATGAGGACATTAATGTTGAACTTTTAATAAAACCTCTCTATCCAAAATCTTGAACCCCGCCCACACGGGACGGGCATAAACAACTACCGTTTCGGCACCTTAGAAGCCACACACACATTTGACAATCAATAGCAGTGTTATTTCACTCAAAGCCTGCCTTTTAAATGTCCACAAGCCTTGACTAATAATGATCATAAAGGGAATAAACCAGATGGATACCTCCTGCTACTCCTGGCCCTCTCGAAGGAAAGTAATCTTAAACTCCAGGACACCTGCCAGACTAATTCCGTGCAGTCCTACAGCCCTGCACAATTAAGTAATGCAGGGCACATTCAAGGCGCTGAATGTGGAACATCATTCCAGGAGACCAAGGCAACACTATATTAAAACAATCAGCAGAGGCGCTATTTGAAATTGTATTTATCCAGGAGCTGTCGGCTGAAAGCAACAGAAGGGATTTCAGTGCTCTGGAGCCTGCACTAAAATCCCAATACTTTTCTGTTTCGATTATGTCTTTAATACTTTCACACACTGATCAAGTCAGTTTCTACGTGCTGCAGGCCCCAGAATAGTAAGATGTGTCCTCAGCTGTCCAAGAGCACAGCACCTCTGATGGCAGTTTCACAATAAGTGATTCCCAAGTGATTGTACATGTTTTTTTTGTAAATGAATAAACCTTTTAAGGATGGAAATCATACATTTATCAATACTTAAATGTTAATGATAAAACAACGGCGGATTAGTTTTGTCCTGTATGCAAGGAATGATCACATGCTAGGTTAGGAGAGCACTTTGAATTCTGCTTTCTAATAGCAGACTGAACGTGTGTGTGTGTGTTTACAACAGGATCTTCACATCCCCACCGAACCCCAGTGCACCATTATCTTATTGCCTCCAGAGATACTATCACAATATTGTAAGCTAATAATATTCAACTGCATCCTTAGATCCTACTCTGATACAAATGCTCGTTCTTCTTTCTCAACTGAGTAGCCACTGCTTCTGATGAAGAATGAAGCATGATCATTAAACCCTGCAACCACTCTTACCCACCACCCTGCACTTGCATAGGCAACGTGCATAAATGTCTATCACAAATTGACTTATTTGACTTTTAGGTAAACCGACAGTCAAAGTGCGCAAGAGGAAAGCATGTGACGTAAATTTCCTACGCTCAGTGTGAGATGCTGTGTAACTTAACACCCGCCACACTTCAAGCAGCTCTTCATCACTCCAGTGCTAACACATCAGACTAAAACCAGTTTGACACGAGAGGCCTATTCTACCAATATATGTCACCGGTAAAGACAGCCTTGCACACCAATGCCCATGTGCATAATTGCCAGAGGTTAAAGCTGCAGGTTGTGGTAAACTTGTATTTCTCATTGGTAACCACAACTAAAGTGCTTTAGTCCTAGACTGATGGCAGATTTTAATTGGTAAATCTGGTAGTGAATTTTCAAATAGCCTAGTTCTTTTGAACCTAGGACAGACACAATCTTTGCAACACTGTACTAAATTACACAAATTTAACATTTTGAAAAGATAGATTTGTCAAACAACTCTCTCAATCATGATTTCTAGAAAGGCTGTTTTGGCCACATGAACTAGTCATTTTCTGACCAGTTGAAGCATGTCAGGCACTCTATCAGGGACTAAAACTGGCTTTCCCCTGGTGTGGTCATCTGCAAATGTCAGGATCTTGGCGGGTGAGAAATGGGAGAGGAAAGAGTATAGAGGATGGCCTGGAAATTCACACACAACAGGCCTGATCCTATGATTATGGCAAAATTTGATGTAGAACCTAGCGCCTTACATTCAGGAGGAATCAACTAATGGGCGAGCGAGTCAAGGGAAGGTTTCTCCTTTATGTGGAGGGGTAGGCTCCATATTAAAAGGCCCCGTGTGCTTTTGGAACTCAAAGAGGTAACAAGTCCTACACTCCCTTTCACCATCTTGAAATACTCCTGGGACAGCTTTGAATGTAAAACAGTGATAATGGTGCAAAGTAGAGATTGGAACAATATGCAACGTTGCCAGGATGGTCACAGAGTAGAACACAAACCACTGATTGGTTGTCATATAAACTAGAGTGTTAAACTGAAGGAACTCAGCTTGAATTTGGGGAAGGCCAACCGAATAAAACTCCTGCCAGAGTAATGCTAGAGGACTCAACTCTTGCTTTATCTTGAACCCAAAGCCCTAAAGCTGCTACCAATGGTCAAGGATGTTGGCCTTTTGAAGTTCACTCGGAGATGAGACAGCTCCTTGGAAGAGTAACAAACAAGCCTAGTTGGGACTTGACCTTTGGATGTAGCCTTGAAGAAAAGTGAAAAAGGATAAATTCCCCATTGAACCAGTGGGCTAGGTCACCCATAGAAGATCCTCAAAAGTTTAAAAACGACTGAAATATGCAGGAATGACTTAGTAATCTTTAGGTAAAGTCATGCCAAACATTTATGACCACCAGGGGGCAGGGTTACAGTGCCAACCTTATCAAAAAAAATATCATCTTGAGAATTACCTGCTTGGTGGTTTTGAATAAATGTTTGAGGCTACCACTGGGTTGCACAAGAAAAAATATCCAGCCCGCAACAGATCCCACTTTGGAGCGCAAAATGATATTAAGCTCTGAAAGACAAAACATTTTACTGGGGGAAGCTGCTCACATTTACCTGTCTCTTGTTCCATCACCATGGGTGCCAAGCTAATGATCCTCTACAGAATTTGACTTCCTCGAAACCTTAGCCTCTACCCAGCCTTGTTCCATCACCCTGCAGACTGAAAGAGTGCTTAGTATCTAGTCTACCAATTCCCACTGCTTTAAGTTGAGTTGTTGCTCTTATTACTTTCTAGAGGCCTTTTTGGATCTCTCCTCCAACAGTTTATTACTCCTGGTCGTCTGAATGGTTGTTTTATTTCCCATGTTGTTTTAATTATTACACATGTCTTTGTTTTAATAAATTGGCTTTGAAAATGTATGTAATTGTTTTTTGTGTGATTTTGGTGCTGCTAAAACACTTCACTAACATTTTCTCTGAGTGAAGCCTTCAGCAATGAAGGCTAATCATGGGTGTCCTCACAGAAACCTACTTTTAATTTTAGACCCTGGATTGTTTAACTTTGTGAGTGCTACGCCTCAGCTCTTCTCAAGACTGAGGCTGAAGTTCTGCTATGTTAAAAGCTTGTTTCTCTACAGTCTTTCCTCCACTGAAAAAACAAAAATAGATAATTAAAGTTTATGTTTTACCACCCATTGTGCCTCTTACTGAAAATTTAATGGGATTCTCAAATACTTTCAGTGTAGTTAGTGCACCCACAAAGTACCGGAATCAAATCCTATGAACTCCAGAGTGTAGTTGCTTTCAAGCAGGCATGAAGGACATTCAGGCATCTGAGCCTTGCTAACCACTTGATGTAATAGACACTGTCATCCACACCGTGTGAAATTCAGTTCAAATTAATTGAAATCATTACTTATGTGATGCACACATCATGGAAAACTAGCACCCTTTTCCTTCTGGATGAATAACATAAATATCAGAGCTTGACTTGGCTTAATCCTTTTTAAGGCGTACTTTTGGTAGATACCTTGGAAGTTTATAAAATAGGCTTCCACTGGACAATGACACCAACTTTCATCTTGAACTATAAATGAACACACAGACTATCTAGCAGCAAATGACATACTGCTCTGCCTTAAAAATATGAAGACAAAATTCCTGATCACCAGACTCTGTAACTCAAAATTTAGAAACCTAGGAGTCTATTTGACTCTATCTTTATGCCTCATGTTAACACTATAGCAAAAAGAGCCTTCTCCCAGATGCATTTTGTTGTGTAGGGTCTGCCAATTTCTTTTCCTGATAGTCTACATCATGTTTGTCCTGGATGTACAATTTCAACTACTGTAGTAGTACAAAAATAGGATGTCTGTCCAAACCAACTACAAAGAGCACGAAACTAAGTTGAACACCTAATTCAGATCACACACCATCAGGTTTAATGCAGCCCTTCGTCTTCCAAAGTCTCTGCAAAACGCACGATGCAAAATATATTCTTCATACACAGGAAGATCAATAGCCTGTCCCCATCATAAGCTGGTGAGATAACTAAGGTTTGCACCTCTAAAAGAATTGTGTTTTGACCCTTGAAATACATTTGATTGGGGTAAACTCTGTACAAAAAAGACTCAACTGCTATGATCTCCTTTTAAGTCATTTGAAGGGTTTTTTGCAGCATACCAGATAACAGAATTTGAGAAGTTAATTCGTTTAAGAGAGCTGCTGTGCAAAAACATGAACTTGCAAGACAATGTTATGGACATAGCAAATGCTATGCCAAGCATTTTGAAGGAAAGTTGGTGTCAAATGAAATATGAAGTGTGAGAGAAAGAAATGCAGAGGGCAAAGTCAATATGGAGAGATTTTCTGGGCAGCGAAGTTAAAAAATCTCTGGGCCTGATGTACTAAGGGATATTGTTGTTGCCAACCTTGTGATTCGCCAATCACAGGGCTTTGAATATCTTTTCCAATGTATTAACCAATGTTTCAACCCCATTTTGTGATTCAGAAATGATTTTCTCATTCTTAAAGGGTTTCTGACCCCTACTGAGTCAGAAATTTGGAAGGAGTGTGTTTTTGGAATCCTTTCCAAACTGTGAGTCAGTAAGGAATGTATCAATGGTTTGTGACTGCAGTTCCAATTGTAAATCATTGAGCAATTACCGACTCTCAAGTTGGGGTGGTAACTGATTTGCAGGAAGATCACCATTAGGCTTCTATCCTTTTGGGAATCAAGGTGGCAACATCAGGAGGAGCAGGCCGTGGTCCAGGGGACCACTGCCAACTCTCACTGAAATGTTTCAAAATGGAATTTATTTTTTAAAGCATCCAGATTTCCTTTATAGAAATTGGGTGCTTTTATATAAATGTTTTACGTTTTGAAATTCAATCATATAGATGGTGGTTTGTAGTCTCTTGCAGGACACCACAACTGTGAGTGTAGTCAATCACAAAGGGTCACAAATTGGGAGCTACCTAATGAATATTAAGTAGGTAAGCCATTCTACAACTACCTGCAATTCCCTATTTTGTGAACTGACCTATTAGTACATTGGTCAGTTTGCAAAATCAGATTGGATTCTCAAAGGGTTGGTGCACAATTTGTGACTGCTTTTTTTATACAGTCTTAGTCCATCTGGCCCTATAACCATCCCCTTCATAAAAAAATTAAGAGGGTTGCATTTGGTATGCTATTGCATATTTAAAAGTCAGGTAGGTAATTCAGTGCTGACTAGCTGGTCAATTTTGTAAAATCACACGTAAGAAAATTATTTCATTTTTGAGTCTTTACCCACAACACTGCTTAAAACATAATAATGGAGTCACAGACTCCTGTATGGAGCTTTTCAAAAAGTTGCAAATTTAGCAAGACTCAGAAAAGAAGGATGTTGAGGAGCGATGGACACGCACCAGGTAATTCCGGAGGTCTTTTACAATTTAAATAAACATGAATGAATTCAGTATAAACATTCTCATTTAAACATGACAATATGATTAATATATGATGATAAATTAAGGTCAGTTCCATGTAATCATGTAACTTAACAAATGAATGCTGGTTGGTTTATTTGAGGTTTGAGGTATTTTCCACTTTTAGCATTTTTATATATTTTATATCTCCGTGATTTTTTGGGGAAAGATTATTGCTGGAAGCATATACAGATGTCTCTTTTCAGGTGAGTCGTGACATTAAAGGAAGCAATAAAAGTAGGCAATGATGGAATGATTAAGAAAATTAAAGAAAGAAACATTCATTACACATGCAAACGGTGCTAAGCCGTGAGAATGGATATTTATTTTATTAGGGATAGTTGGGCTGGTGTGTTTTTTTGTCCTTGGGCAGCATGAATTTTAATATTCTAATGAATGGCCGTTGGAAGCGAGCATTAGACAAGGCCATGAGGGTCAGAGAGAGAGATATAGTCAAAAGGTAGGGTAGGAGAGAACCAATATATTTTTAAAAAAAACACATCAGAATGGATGGCAGAATAAAAAGGAAGATTGAAAATCTGGGGTAGATTTACAAACAAAAGTGACGCCAACCAGCACAAAATGTTTTCTCCCTAATTTACTTTTCAGTGCAAAACTTGTTTTGTGCTGGAAAGTACCCTGACAGTAACAGGAAGAAGCGTGAAGCACTTCTTTGCATTACTTGGGGACAACGGGGCGTTACATGGGTAGTACATGGGCGTTCTCATGCTACCACGCATGCCTTTTGATGCACAACCCTATCTACAAACATTGGTAGACAGGGTTTAACGCCAAAAGTTAACACCATTTAAAAGGAGATGTTAAGAGGAAAAATGTTTTTATTTCTCCTTTCTTTTCTGACTTTGCATGTGTGCTGCACTGTGCAGCACACATGCAAAGTAGGAAAAACTTTAAAGTATGTCACGTATAGTATTTTGTATTGTGAGGGTACCTTTCCAGTATAAAACCTATGGAATACTCAGGCACGCCCCCTAGCACTATGGCGCTAAGGTATTTGCCTAGCACACGGCAGCTGAAATCAGCGCCGGCGCTAGGGAGGGGGGAGGAGGGAGACATCTCTGAAGATATGGCACTCTCCTTCTCCCTCCCTGTCACGCAACGCCCTGCGTTCTGTGACTTTTTTCTTTATCTGGGCATCTATGTCATCAGCTGTAAAAACAGCAATCTGAAAATCACTCATAATTATTGTAGCATGACTCTTTGGTAACTCCAAACCATTACCTTTACAATGAAAGAAGGGTGAAAAGAAAAACGCCCTAAAAAGAACTTAACTTCTAAGTAATAAGCAAAGAATGTTTACAGCTGAAATTCTCGACAAAGGCCTACTTTTTGGCAACAGTAAAAATCAAGGCCTACTTTTTGGCAACAGTAAAAATCCTGCTGCACATGAATTTGTCATACACTACTGCAAATTGGAATGACTAGAAATGCATTTTACCTAACGACTCGCTTTAGGCACAACAATACACAACATTTGGAAACTCATCAAACTGCACCAATAACCACACCAATGACAGAATGTATTTTTTAGTTAATGAAGATCTATTTCTATGAATGTTGCTAAAACGGAAATCGCATTTCTTTGAAAAAATGTTAAAGTCAGAAAATACAATTCTTAATTACACTGTTATGACATGGTACTTGGGGGCATATTTACTAGAGAAGTAGCGGAGCGTGGCGTTAGTCTTCTTGGCTTAACGCCACGCTCCGCCACTTCTGAAACCTAGGGCTGCACCATATTTACAACAATATGGTGCAGCCCTGTGTTTCCCCCAGGTCTGGCGCTAAGTTTAGCAGCCTAGCGCCAACGCAGGCACCCCTGCACCATAGTGCAAGGGTGTCTGCGTTGAGGGGAAGATTGTTTATGTGCAGGAAGACCTTCCTGCACATAAACAATCTTTAAATGGCGTTTTGTAACTTCTATGTGTGCTGCTTAAAGCAGCATACATAGAAGTTGGAAAATGACATTTTTGTTATTGATTGTTTATGTGCAGGAAGGGTCACCTTCCTGCACATAAACAATCAATGGCCTTTTGCTGTCTCTAGGTGTGCTGCACAACGCAGCACATATAGAGACAGCAAAAAAGAGGAGAAATGAAACATCTCTCCTTGTTGTGCCTGTTTAAGACCAGGTTTTCCCTGGTTTTAATTTTGGCGCTGCCCCATATTTACGCTGCCCTTGTAAATATGGGGCAGCATCAAAATCAATTTGGTGTTGCAGTGGAACACCCACATAACACCCATTGCCCACCCCTTTCACGCTATGTATAACATGAAAGGGGGCCTTATTTACAAGGCAGCGTTAAGCCAAGTTAAATAAGGCGAAGCACATATCGCCACAAGAACGTCACTAAAGGTGACGTTCCTGTGGCGATAGGGGCTTGTAAATATGCCCCTTCGTTTTTAGGAGTGCGCATATCTGCCACTGGTATGACCTCATATGACTGTGCAGAGGGTGGGGTAGAATTTCTCATCACCCTTTCCTGGGCAATGTGGCTGGGATTGGTAGGTGCTGGGGCGCAATGGTTTAGATATGTAGGCAAGTGAAGCTGAATAGGCATTTCTACTATGGGTGAGAGCATGACCCTTGTCCACATGTCCATGTCCAGGTGTCTTTGATCCATTATGCTTAACAGTGTTCATTTTTATTGATGTCTTCCTATTGCAATGCACACTTTCCTTTCTGCTTATCAGTGGATATGTACCAGTGTCTTTTTGACTTTGTGTGCATGACAGTGTCACTAATCAAGTGGTGTTTTTGTTCCCTGTCTTAATGTCTGTGCCAAACTCTCCCTTTACTAATGCCTTGTTAACGTCTAGTTGTTCACGTGTGTGTCTCCTTGTGTTAATCTCCCTTTCACAGAGTCTGTGAGCATTGTTCCCTTTCCCAGCAGTTGCGTTCAATGATCCCTGATGCAAGCTTTGAAAATTGTTCTTTTGTCCCTCAGCTTGGCAATACAAGATTTGGGGTTCAGTGTGCCACCCACAACAGTGGAGTCACTGTACCTGCTGCGCTAATGATAGCTATTGTGGTAATATGGTACTGGTGCTCGTGTTTGTTTTTAATGTTACTTTGGCTTTGTCAGTTTCAATTCACAGGATGCAGTTGTATGTTTGTTTCCAATATTGTACTGTTTACTTTCACTACGTGCATGGACACAGTCATAGGTGTACAAACGCTCATGTATATACACATATCTCCCTTGTTGGTTGACAAGTCTGTTGCTCCCCTGCCTTTAGGCAGGAGCATGTCTGCTGCTGGGGCATTTATTACCTATAAACTTATGTTCTTACTGTGATTGTCTGGCATCTCTTCTTCAATTTGGTGATAGGTTTTAGGAACTGGCCCCAACTTTTCTTCTCTATAGGTGCTTTTTCAACAAAATTCTTCTGGTTCCTGCATTGTGCACTGGATCAGAGCCTTCATTGGATACTGCACACCTCTTTCCGAATATCCTTTGGGCTACAGTCATCTGAGAGATATGGGTTTTACACCTTTCTATTGTTTACGTCAATCTAGTCCTTCTGGATTGGGCTATGACCATCAGCTTTTGTTGGCTGTCTCATTTAACCAATCAGATTCTTTTATTGTGCATTGCCTTTTTGGACTACAGCCATCAGCTCCTTTTGGGATATATGATGGTGACCAAACTCTTTAAGCTTCGTTAATGGATTATCACCTGATCAAAAGCGTAACAAATTTAATGTATTTCTTTGTTTAATCTGTATGCAAATTCCCTGTATTTGCTTAGTGTATTTACTTGTGACTTCATTCTAATCAGGTTAAACAGAAGCAGTCAAGCCTTACAATGCAGCAACTTGGCAACGCCCCACCCTCATAATTACAAAAACCAGTAGAGCAATGCATGAAATGGAGCAATTGGTTTGGGCTATACTCCAACTCCATAGTTGTGGTTGATGGGGATTCATTTACTGCTATCCACAATAAAGGGTTATTACATAACATAATTGGTGCCGATGCACAGGAAATATTTGAACACCTAACTCCTGTCCACCCCTTAGGAGATGATGGGCAAGGTTTTGTTGTTTATGTAGAAGCTCTAGAGATGAAAAAGCTTTTTACTGAATAGCCATTGTTTTGACAAAATATGAGGAAAAAATGGTGAGGACAAAATTCCATGTCAAGAATATCGAGGATACAAGTGTCGTAAAGGTGGGAGTCTATAGGTAAGCAATGTTTGACTACATATAACTTCACGTATATTTACCTTAATGATGATACATATCTTCAAGGTACGCAGATGTGGAGTTAAGAATAGTAAATCTGTACTTACCTATTCACACTTACCTTCTCGCTATTTTGGTCCTCAATATTTTGGACACAATATTCCGTTCACACAATATTTTTATTACCAATATTCTGCCAGGGATCCGAATAACCACGTTAGTTTGAAACAGTTTAATTTTTTACTATTGCCATCAGTTTCCCTGCAATCCCAAAGAAGGGTATGGTGCTGACTCACCAGTGCTATCTTCAAATAGTGAATTTTGAACCATTTCAGAACAATACATTAGAGATTAAATGATAATGCTTTGCTTTAACAAAAGACACAGCGGCAACTGCTCAGACATAAGTTTCTTACATTAGCAAAAGATGTTGATACTGCAAGAGGCATAGAGAGATCCATTAAGACTTTCAGATTACTAATTAAAGATAAGTACTGTTCTGTTAAAGTTGCTGCATTAATAAAAGCAAAAACAAAAATAAGTTACACAAACCATTAAGAGAAAATGTATCAAGCAAGGTTTTTCCAGGAAAATGTGATAGATGTGGAGGAAAGTACATCAATAATAAGAACAACTGCTCAGCCCTTAACAAAGACGGTTTCAGTAATAGGAAAACCTGGTCACAAGTGAATGCAAGTCTCAACATTCCATTAACTCTATCACAGAAATATGTAAGGATGAGGATGAGCACAATGGGGACAGAGATAACTTTATTCTGGTATTGGAAATGTTTCAGTCAATACACATTGTTCCAGTTCACAAAACTAATGTGGCTCACAAATCTGGTGATTACATTAACGCTGTGGTCAAAGACAGCATTGATGCTAATCCTTGTAGTTCATCTATGTTTATGGCAGTAATTGTAATGTTACTGCTATGATGGTCATCGATTTAGGGTCACCATTTCTTTTTATCTCAGAATCAGTTTACAGGAAGAATTTGGGGAGAGTTGACATACCAGTGTTTGGAAATGGAAAAAATTAATTTCTATCTCAAATCAGCATACCATCAGGTGAAATTGGATCAAACGTGTCATCATCTAACTACTTTTATTAACCCACATGGTGTATTTCAATACATACACCTGCCCTCCGGATTAGCATCAGCTGCTTCCATTTTTCAGAAATGTATGATTGTATTATATAGGGAACAGGAAGGTGTGTTAGCCTTCCAATACAATAACTTAGTTGCTGATTTTGTTGTCAGTGGGACCGCCACCGACAGGCCTTCGGTGGCAGTCCCACCAACAGACAGCCCTTCTGCCTAACCGCCCCATTATGATGCAGGCAGTTGGACCAAAACCATCAGGGGGAAGAACTCCACCTCCGACAGGATCTACGAATGGCCGTCGGGATTACTATGTCCCTTTATGACAGTCTTTTCATGGCGGTCTGACTGCCATGAAAAGGCTATTGGAAAGGGACTTTGGGGGCCCCAAACAGGGCCCCCATCCCTGGTGGGCCAAGGGAAACTGGCACGCACATCCATGCACTGTGTACCATGCACCACATGGTGCATGGCACACGGTGTATGGATGTGCACAAAGTGCTCTTTTACACTGTGGCTTGTGCTGCAACCATTTCCTGGGCCGCAGCATAAACCACAGTGTGAAAGAGCACTTTCCAACCACCACCACAGCGATCATAATGTATTTGGGTGGTCGGATCTCCACCTGCTTGTCTGCGGACAGCGGTCCAACCATCCGATATCATAATCGGGCCCTTAGTTTTTACAGACACTGTGGAGACACACAATATTTGATTGGAAAAATTCCTGACATTTTCCAGGGGAGGTGAATGATTCTGCAAATGGAAAAATTTAAGATTTTGGCTCAAGAAGTAGAATATTTGGGTCACATCACTGAGCAGATTACCATTCAACCAAAAGAAAATTTACTTTCTTCCATTGCGAATTTGCAAGTACCAACCAACAAGGACCTACTGCACTCATACTTAGGTCTTTACAAGTTTGATTCATGCTTTGTCCAAAATGTTGCACTACAAGCCCCATCACTAAAAAGGGGGGGAGGGGCGGCCTTTATAACACCTGGTGGAACCATGCTTGCCTTAACCCCGCATATGCCTTGCGTGGTAAAGGCAGTGTCCGGTCTAGATGCTGGGATGGGCGGGCATAGGAAGAGGAAGGATCGGGATAGGATGCGGTCTGGTAAGTGAGGCTGGGGAGTGGGGTTAGTTTTTAAGGGTTGGGGTAGTTTTTTGGTCTCAAGGGGTCGTGGTAGATTTTAGGGCTCAGAGGGAGTTGTGTAGTGTTTAGGACCCGGGCAGGGTAGTGTTTAGGGCTAAGTGGGGATTGGGGTAAATTTTAGGGCTTGGGAGGATCGGGTAGGTTTTAGGGCTCAGGGGGGTAGGTAGTGTTAAGGGCTAAGGGTGGGTCGGGTAGTGTTTAGGGCTCGGGTGGTCGTGCTAGAGTTTAGGGCTGGGGGTCAGGGTAGTGTTTAGGGCTCATGGGGGGTCAGGGTAGTTGTTAGGGCTCAAGAGGGGTCAGAATAATTTTTAGGGCTCAGGGGAGTCAGGGTAGTGTTTAGGGCTCGGGTTAGGGTCTTGTTTAGGGCTCAGGCGGGACAGGGTAGTATTTAGGTCTCAGGGGGGTCAAGTAGATTTAGGATTCGAGGTAGATTTTAGGGCTCAGGGCAGGGGGGCTGAGGTGTGGCTTTACCAACATCCCTTTACCAGTCATGCCTTTACCATGAAATTGTGTGGTAAAGGCATGCGTGGTAAAGGAATGCATTGTTCAGACGCATTTGTTGTTGGGGCAGCGATGTAGAGGCACATTTTGTTTGGGAGAATGATCACTCACTGGCATTCAACAATCTTAAAATAGCCAATGTCAGTGCTCCCCCGTTGGTGCCATACTCACATTGTAGACAATGTATTCTATCTGTTGATGTGAGTGGAGAGGGCATTAGGGCAGTTTTATCACAAAAAAACCCCATTGATGAGAAACCATGTCTTATGATTCTAGGTCTTTGTCTACTGCAGATGGAAATGGAGTGTTTGACCAAATACCAACTTTCTACCATTGAAAGGGAAGGTTTGGCTTGTTCCTGGGCAGGCCAACATTTTTAAAATGTATTTGTGGGGTCAAAATGTTATCATCAAAATGGATCTCAACCTATTTCTGTTACCACTGAATAATGTGGGCACTGGGAATGTGTCATCTAGAATATTAATAATTTTGTCAAAATTGTATGAATTCAACTTCAAAGCCAGGTACGTAGCAGGAGTGTACAATATTGTTGCTGATTGCTTATACAGACGGACATGTAAAGGAGATTGTGCGGCGATACAGTTATTAGAAGAATGTGAGGTGACATCAGTGAGTGACATTGTGTACATGTGTGGGAAAAAAAAGTTCTGATGATGAATAGGAGAAGAACATGCTGAGGGAAAGATCTCTTGAAGGGGTCATCAATTTTTGTATCAAGGCCTGGCCATCAGAAAATGTTTTGTCGTCTGAGTTACAAACATGTTGGAAAGTAAAAGATATGCTTTCGGTGAACAAAGATATTTTTTTCATTGTGTGTTGTGCAATTTTTCCTAAAAGAATTAGAGGGTGCTTTGTTGAGCTAGCCCATGATGGGAATTTAAGTCACACATTAACAAAAAAAGAGTTGGAGAAAACCCTTTAGTGACTTTATATGGACCGTCAAATTGTTCAGTTTGTTAAAAGGTGCAATATGTGTGCCAATTCTCACAAATCTCTAAAGAGAATTAAAGTGTCTAATTTGCATTCTGAGCTCACAATAGAACCGTGGAAAATAGTGTTGATTGAAAAACATGGTCTGTATGATATACCAGAAGGGAAATATATGCACTTGTCATAATTGATTATTTTTTTTAAAGGGCAGACATCAAGTGGATTATTGAACCCAGCAAAGAAAAGGTGATGGATTTTTTGGAAGAGAATGTTAAAAGGCTTTACCCTAGCATTTCATTTTAGATAATTGCATGCAATGTACTTCCCATAAGTTGCAAAAGTAATTGCAAATGTGTGGTATTGCACACAACCAATCACAAAGGAGAGACTCAGGGCTTTTTGGACAGGTCCAGCATACGTGCCCAAACTAGGTAAAGATACAGAAAGTATGCTGTTCCTAATTACAAGACAAGGGAAAACTAAGGGAACCGGTTTTTGCATGGTCATGAGATACAAGAGGACGGGGATTCCTCCTCTTGGAATTTAGGGCCCTCACACACCCGGCTGGGTGTCATGCTTCATCATAAGGCTGCTCCTCGTCAGGTCGGTGCTGCAATACCTGACGGGCTCCCTATTAGGGGCTCTTTGGCGGAGATCTTTTATTCCAAATTGCCGTTTGGTGCCGTGGGGGTGAGGGGCCTAACCAGTGTAGATGAGTGAGTGGAGGTGTGTAACCTGAAGGAAGTTAAAACAGGTTTGGAAGTACCAACGAAAACAATTTTAATCAATAGGTCTCCCAACCTGATTAAAAGAAACAAAGGCGCATGTCTGAGGCTATGTCTCAGGTAGGGCGCTCTATTGTGTGGTCAACATGTTTCTCGCCTAGTAGTCAATCAATCTGGTGGCGATTCGTTAGGACCTTATAAAATCAAATCTATCTACACACGGGTGGTTATATGGTGTAATCTACCTCTTTAAACCAACCTAACAAATACTATGTGTAGTACCTGATAGAACATGACCAACCCCAGTCAGGTTTCTCATTCTACTTCATCAATACCCGGCAGATATCACACAGGGAATTTCCCTATGTAGTTTGCTGAATCAGCAACAGGCCTGCTGACCTACCCACTTCTGCCGGGATCGGGAGGTCACACAGCAACACTGCATTGTATTCACCACATATGAATGGTCTAGTGGAGAGATTCAATAGAGGTATTGTTGAAGAGGTGCAATCTGCTATTGCCAGCCTCCTTGATGTGATCAAGTTTGTATATGATAAAGTATGGGAATATCACGGTACTGCTAATGTTGTTACCAGATTGAACCCATTTTAATAGCTGAGAGATAGCTAACCTAGAACTACTTTTAATCTTTCTGGTTTAATAAAAAAATTGACCACCCTTACCTGAAAGAATATGCATGCTAGAGGCTTGGCGAAAATTTCAATCACTGCTGAAAAGAAACTCACCACATTGGAAAAAAACACTTGCTCAAAAGGTTGGATTGTACAAGAAAGACTGGATCAAGATAACATTATCTTTTAAAGTGAAAAAGTCTTTCTAAGTTTTCTAAAACATGTAAAGTTATGAAGATTTGTAGGATTCTAGGCCGAAATTAACAAAGGGTCACGGCTGAGTCTTCAAAGATTGACCAAAACTTCTATAATAATTGAGGATAGTTAAAAGCATGCTCTAAGCCCTAATCAGTGTATTCAAAATTTGTATTGTTTATCTTTCAAAACAGGTGCCATAGTGAATACAGATGAAAATCAAAACAATATGTTTACAGAATGTTTGAATAAAGAATGCATAGCCATTCCCATGTGTGGCCCTTTATTGAAAGATGGTTAAACTAAAAAGAGTTCTAGTTCTGATTTTATCATCAAGACAGCGGATCACACTAATAAGCCACACAAGAAGCTCAAATATTTTATTTTGACACAATTACCTTCAAGAGGTCCAATTCACAAATGTAAACTTAGACCTGAAGTCAAAGTTTAGACCTAAAGTCTAAGTTTAGCCCATAAGTCTAACTTTAGATCTAAAGTCCAAGTTTAGACCTAAAGTCTAAGTTTAGACCTGAAGTCTGAGTTTAGACCAGAAGTCTGAGATTAGACATGATGTCTAAGTTTAGACTTCAGGTCTAAAGTTAGATTTCAGGACTAAAGTTAGACTTTAAGTCTAAACTACGTTTTCAGGTCTAAAGTTAGGCTTTAGGTCTAAAGTTAGACTTCAGGTCTAAACTTTGACTTCAGATCTAAACTTAGGCTTTAGACATAAACTTAGACTTCAGGTCTAAACTAAGGGCCTGATTACGACTACAGCGGTCCATTGGGCCGCAGTAGTTGCAGTGGCGGTCCACCCGATGTATTACAACTTAGGTAGTTGAACTGCCACAGGACCACTGCAAACCCCAGGGATCCTGATCATGTCGCGATGGTGCAGAGGTCAGAGGCTGCATTTTGCTGGCGGTACTGCTATTGCACGGCCAGGCATATTAAGAGTTTTCTCACCACCCTCCTTTCATGGCGATGATCCCACCAAGAAAAGAGGGGTGGTGAGGAAGCTAGGGAATCCTTACAGGCATGGGGTGCATGCAAGGGGGCACATGTTGTGCCCCCTGTCTTTCTGCATCCCCTGCTCCTGCACAGGAAGAAATGCATGACATGGTGCATTTCTTCCTGTCAAGGAATGTGCTGCGGCACTCCCACGTCTGTACCTTTGTAAGGCTCTCCTTTGAGCATTACAAAGGCACCACCATGGGACTGCCAAAGCACACACCGCCCACCAGGATTAAATTCGTAATCCGGTGGGCGGTCTGACTTCGAGTTTGGTGGTCTTCCTGCAGGGCACTGGCGTGGCGGCCCGCAGGAAGACCGCCAAGCTTGTAATCAGACCCTTAGAATTCAGATCTAAGTTTACCTTTGCGAATCAGGTCCTTCATGTTTAAGGGAATGTCACATTCAGGAGAAGTGCCTCGTTGAAGGATATTCTGGCTCAAAGCCACTTTGAAGATAAACCCCGTAATAAGTCCATCATCACGGGTTTTTTCCCGTGCACGACATGTAAAGCGTGCAAGAACTGCAAGAAGGTAAAGGATTATGCAGTACCGGGAAAGAAAGAGAAGAGGCCCATTAATAAGCTGCTAAATTGTAACTCCAATTTCGTGGTGTACTGTTTACTCTGTCCATGTGGACTGCAGAATATTGGAAGTACAATACACCCAGCGAAAAAGCGAATCCTCGAACATAAGAGGGCGATAACCAACCAGGACAAAACCTACCCTGTCGGGAGACATTTCTCCGTGCTACACGAGGCCAGGAGTGATAAATTGGTCTATTAATGTATTGACCAAATCCCGGCAAAAGAGAGAGGGGGAGACAGGGTCAAACTCCTGAGGCAGCTAGAGGCCAAGTATATAGTCGACCTACGCACGCGTGTCCTGTGGGGGCTGAACTGTGAAGAAGAACTGTGGACTTTCATTGGTTAAAAACATGAAAATTGTGAACCATCCCCTTTAGTTTAAACAATGTAATCAATTTCTTTAGTCAATTCTTGCCAATGAATTCTCACTTGTTAGCCCGACTTAGAGACAGCAAGGTATTGTCTGAATAATTACAGGCTTAACCATGTATGAGGAACTAGGCTCATTCAGAGCAGAATGGTACTTCTGACACAAATTGGGTCAATGGTAGATTGAAAAATGGAACTCGACTGTAGATCAATTGTTATAGTGACATGTTATCTTTGGGCTATTAATTTCCATTTATGAATCATGGATAGCATTATCATAATTTTAATTCTGTTTCACTATATTGTTGTTGACCCAGTCTAGTTGTCACTGCAAATGACAATGTGCTAACAATTGGCTACACATGAATTCTATTGGGCATTATAGTGGCCAGGTAATTTTGATAGCGTCAAAATGGGCAACACATTTTTATCCTGGAAGTGAGGTTTAACTATTAAGTCCCTTTGTGATTTCTTTTCATGCTGCGATCCAATGAAATGAATTGTTGTTAAAAGGTAGCCTTTTGAATGTATTCGCTGACATTGACAAAGGCCAGGAGGCTGAAACGCGTTTGTCAGTATGCCCGAGTTTGCATTTATTTAAATAAATATTCATCTAAAATTACGGCCAGAGTGCGCAGCGTTCTATGAACTGAGTTTTCTGCATATATATATATATATATATATATATATATATATATATATATATATATATTCTTCCCACTGTTGTTGCGCTATGCTGATCCACTTCCAACGATGCTGGTCCCTGCGACAGCAGCAGCAGCCGTCAATATTTCGTACAAGAAGGTGATTCTGGAAATCCAGAAAAACACACAACTGCACACCTGAGGACAGCACAATATCCTTTATTGTGCACACAACAAACGACGTGTTTCGGCGAAGCCTTTCTCAAGTGAAAAATCAGTGCTCTATCGCCTTTAGAAATACAGATTCAGGTTCATAGACAGTGAAGACGTACTGCAATGACGAAATGGTAAATTTACACAACATAAGGTCACATTTATTTTGTAGGCACGGAGGGTTTGCCCAGAATCCCAGAATGCTGAGCTCATGCTGAGATTCAGTACTTGGTTCTCCAGTTTCAAACTCAGCAGTTCTGGTTGTAACACCACATTCTCTCCCCCAGATCTGACTTCAGTGCCTTGGATACCTAACTACCTGGTAACTTCTCTCGCATGTTGCAGCTTCCTCATGCCTTTTAGTTTACTATTAGAATTGTCATTGCAGCAGGAAGGAATGTTTCTCAGTTCATGTTTAAAAACTTGCACTTTTAGTAAAGGCTAATTCACAGATGTAATCTAATGTACAAAAGCAACACACATCTGCGTTTTCAAGAAATACACTCTTTTTCATTTAAATTCACCATATTTGGATCAATCCCGGCATCCCTGTTTCACCAAATTGTGTGAGTCTAGGCAAATATTGTATTTCATCAAGCCTCCTCTTTGTTGGTTATCACATAGGTGAGGCCAACAAGGCTGGCTGTCAGTCAAGTATCAGGCACTCTTATGACTGACTCTTCCCCAACATCTCCAGCCTGACTATCTGCATGGTGTGGATGAAACAGTGGCTCAAAAAGGTCTGAAATGGAACTGTGGCAGAGGGGCCTTAAAAGCGATTGGAACATAAGCCATAATGTCCTCTCTGCTTACACCCTTCCCCCAACACCTCATCCCACTATCCAGGCCCACCACTAAACTTGAAGGATAACATCTATGTACACACCACCACACACAGACTGTTTGATAACGCATATGCCTTTTAGTTTAATAATATTATTCTCACCACTGCAGGGAATGTTTCTCATTTCACATTTAAAAACTGCACTTTAAATAAACACTTCTTAATTCACAGATATAATCTGATGTACTAAGGTGACATGCATCTGCATGTTAAAGAAATATGCAGTTTTTAATTTTCAAGTCATCTTTTCTGTGATCAGTCCCAGCATCCCTGTTTGATCAATTGCATGATCCTAGGCAAATACTGTATTTCATGAGGCCTCCTCTTTGTTTGTTATCGCATAGGTGAGGCCAACAGTGCTGGTGTACAGACAGTATCTGGTACCCTTATCACTGACTCTGCCTCAACAGCCACAAGGATTTAAAAAATAAAATATTTAAAAAAACACCACCACACACGCACATTTCTTCTTCCACATGGGCGGTGGGCATGCTCCTAGATCTGATCTTGCTGGCATTGGCCTGGATACCTAGCTAATGTAATGTGGGAGGAAGCTGCTGGATTCTTTCCTTCTTCTAGACCCTTCATGATAATAAACAACAGCAATTGGGTGGCAGAGGTCACTGTCCCACCCACTCCAGCATGCAGCCTGTACCTCCCTTTCGCATTCTTTTTATAGCGGACTGCTAATCCTCCCCAGGCCATTAAAAATAATGCCCAAAATGGAACCATATACCTAGCAAAGAATTCCACAGCACCCACTAATGTGTCGTCACTGCCCTGGCAAATGCCTCAAGGGCGAGGGAGACCTCACCCGAATCAATACATGTGCACTGCACTGGAGGCCACCCTCCAGGTTTGGAGCAAAAACCCTCACTTCCGCATCCCCCTGTAAAATAAATACGGATTCAGATAAGGTTGTCACCAAGCAGCAAGTGAAATTTATTTTCAGCTGGTCGGTGTTCCTTATACTTTGTTTCTTTCTCGAGAGTGCAGGGGGTTGACTTCCCTCATACCCATTAAAACCAGCTGTCGCTGGTGACTAGTGAGCATTTGAATATATTCAACATGTTGGCCCAGATTTACAAATATTTGATGTAACTCAACATTGCTGTGCTGTCCTGGGTCAAATGGAGAGAAAACAATGTGTGCCATGCCCACTACTATATGGTGCATTTTTTCTCTCTCCCGGTGCTGGCACACTTTTGGCTGCCTTTCGCCAATCCGAGTCCAAAGTACAAGGGTGTATATACTTTCTCTAAAGCATAGGATTTGTACTGGAAGGGATCCCTTCCAGTACAAAAACTGTCCTATAAGACTTGCCCCATTTTGTTTGCATGCTGTACAATACAGCAAACATGCAACATTGTAACAATAAAGAGAATTGTAAACATTTCTCCTTGCTATGCCTGCTTTGAGGTGGGGTAAGATTTTGACGCAAATCCCTGTCTACGAATGTTAATAGAGAGGGATTTTCCTCAAAACCCCAGGGTAGTTGGATAGGAATGCCCATGTACCACCCTTGGAACGCCCCCTTGATGCAGAGTAAAGCACATAGCGCGACTTTGCAATACTTAGGGGAACCTTCCAACGCAAGTGGATAGTAAATAACACCCTAGTACTTTGTGCCAGGTTTTTATCACTTCTGTGATGCAAACGCAGCACAAAGTGTTAGTTAATCTTGGCCATTGAGTTTTCAACATGATTCACACGTGAGAGAAGAAATTCTGAAAAAACACAGTATTTCAACGGACGTCGTGTCCTTTTATCCAAGGATGTTTACATTTTAATGAGGCTGCTAATTACCTAGATCAATTGAAACGTCTGAATTTATTCACCTTTAAAACATTTATCCGATACTCTTTAGCAGAATTGTTTGTTGACGATTATGGCCTCCAGTTAGTGAACAGAACGTGTTCACGTTCAGAACAGTTAATTCATCATGATTGTGAGGGTAACTGAATATGTGTAACCCTAATTACTTCAAGACAAGTTAAAAATCAATTTTCATAATTCCTTTCATGGATCACTTCCGGGTCAAACTGTATATTCGGTGTTTGTTCCTCAAGGAGCATTCCGTGTTACTAGGCTCCAAGAATGAGTGGCATCCTTTAGCCTCTGTGTATTTCTAGACAAACCTGACCTGGCAGCACGTATTACAGACAAACAGGGGACGCTGCAGGCGTATTCATTTGAAAGGCACTGAAGCCGAACAAACAAGGTAATATATCTGCTTTTATTGTTCTTCCGTAGACTAAAAGCATTGGGACTGCACAATGCACAAACACCTTCAATTATTTCCATGTGTAAGAAGGCTAATGAATAGACACTTGTTTCTTTTGTCCTTTTAAAGGGCAATTGTCTATTTAGGGCTTTATAGCATCATGATCTGAGTAAAGAGGACAGGCATGGTTCCTTTAGAAACGTCTTCTGCAGTTTTTTTTTTATAACAAGAGTATTTTTGTAGTAAAATATTCAGATTATCACCAGCACAACATTTGACCTGGTTTGTGGTATTCTGTAGCGTGTGGAATAACACAATTAACAAAATGATATGCCACTATATTGTTTTGTACATATGTACACGTCTGTCCCTACAGATAGCCACGTTTATTTTTTACTTTTTATTTATTAAATATCCAATAGTAGGTCCACAAAGCATCTATGTAAAATTATAAGCAAGATGTGTTGGAACAGCAGCGTAATTAGCATGTTAAAATATGTTTAGGTGGTCATTATGTGTGACTCTTTATTTCAATAAAATGGTTTGTCACTTGAGTTTTCACTTTCTGAATTACATTGCAATAGTCCTATCAAAAAGAAGACTAGTTTAATATTAAAAGGGAGCATTCGCACGACTAGTGAAATGCTAGGGAAGAAACTGTCCAATGAGAATGGCAAGGTTTCTTTCCAACGTGATTACAGACCAGAGAAACGCACCACAGTGACAAAAATACGTTCCAAAAAATAACTCAAACAAAGGATGCTCTCTGCCCTTCTAGAGAACTACACGAAAAATTGCAGTTTACAGAACTGGAATACCGTTCATCACAACCAGGGGCGTAGCGTGGTCAGTAAAATGGGGAGGGGGGGCTGAGCTTCAGATTTTCAGACAATAATGCTGGCATATAATGTTTAAATACATTATGCAACACGCAGGGTGCATGAGAGGGGCCTAAGGGCAGTGGAAAGGAAGAGAAATGCAGATTGGTAGAAGTACTACTAAGAGAGAAAACACAATATGGTGAGAGAGAGAGTGTGTGTGTTTTTGTCTGTGTATATGTAAAAATTTCAGCTGAAATCCGATTGACATCTCATAATACCCGCCTGAAAGCACCTGTCCCTAACTACTTATCAGAAACATTTAATAGAGGGGGGGTAACATCTCAAACACCCCCCCCCCGAAGCTACACCCCTGATCGGAAGACCATCCTTTCAAAAGCCCTTTGTAATGTGCTGCCAAACAATGTCATCTTCAGAATTGAGCCACTGAACAGCGGCCCAGTGGCGTAGCTAGGGGGGGCGATGGGGGCGGACCACCCCAGGCGGCACGAGTTTTGGGGCGGCAGCCGGCCCCCCTTCCCCCGCTCTTACCTGCGGCCGTTGCGGCCGCAAGAATCGGCCGCTACCACCCCCCCACGCCCCCTTCTATAATTTTGCCGAGGGCGGCAAACGCAGGGGCCGCCACGGGCAGCCTAAGGCCTAGCTACGCCCCTGCAGTGGCCTCTAGATGAAGTCCCTTTAAAGATACCTCTCACAACACTCATAACTGAAGAATCAGATGTCTTGCTAGCCCACAATGCCAATTCAGCTCTTTCACAACAGACAATTTCAAAGAGATCACAGTAGCCAAAGTCACTGCAGGCTGTCAGTGAGACATGGAGTGACCGGGATCCCCCGACCTGCCCTTCAGCATCCCCTACTGTGACAGACAGCACCAAACATCACTTTGAACTTTTAGGTTAACTGTCGTATTTATTATAACAAACCAGAAAAACTTAAAGATGCACTCAAATTATTTCACAAAATTATACGCAGAAACTCCATAGACCAGGACATGATTATTTGCGATTTTGATGGATGGCTACACTTAACAAAGTCTCTAATACATAGTCATTCCTAACCATATCTAACATTGTCCCTGCATATTCAGCGTTGAGGCTACAAGTGAGATCATGACTGGTCAACTTGTGAGGGCCCCTCCCTAGGGGGAGAGGCCCGCCCCCTGGGAATACCTCCTCAGAGTAACTTGTGCAGGAGGCCCATCTGCCCTCCAAGTTACCTACCTCGGGCGCCCCCATACACCCTCATTAGCTCTTCAAGGTCTGTGCTAGCTTGGTACCCGTGCAGGTTTGGCCATAAAGGCCTGTTGGCAGCGAGCACTCCCACACCCCGCACCCTCTATCCAACTTGCTGCAAGCACCCCCAGGAGGGCCCAGTGAGACCGCTGCCCCACCTATCCCAAGTAAAAGGAAGCCTTCTATGGACCCAAAGTGCCCCACCAATCATGACCTCACCCGCTGACCTAGGATACTACAATAAATATCACAAAAACCACCAAAACAGTTGCAAAAGAAAGAGTTAATGCAAACGAACAGCAAATACATAACCAAAACACCAACTTAAATAGTGCAAGGCTGAAAGAGACAAAATAACGCACACAAGACACTGGAAAAACTTAAACCATACAGCAATCTGCTGTCTAAGGGGATGATGGGTGGGACAAAAAAGAACTTGAGCTGGTACCCCGGTGGGGGAAGGGGGAACAGCAGCATTCTGTCAGCAGAGTGGTGAGCGGAAAAGAGACTGCTCCACCTCTCGTTTGCCCCTTTTATGCACAGGACCCAGCGCAGACTGGTTACATAAAGCGTTAAACCACTTTCGGGTCACCGCCTGCCCGGGCCCCAATCGCTGGGGCCAAAATTGCTTGGCAACGGCGGTGGCGTCAATTGCTGCCACTCCCAACCCAATGGGCTGGCCCTGGCGCGTCCCCCCCATAGGCACGCCTTGGCAGTGTCCATTCCACTTCAGAAGGTAATCCGACCTATCAGTCATAATCAATTCCACATCACTGTTTGAAACATCTACAGTTATTTAAGACACTAACATCTAGTCAATACTTGAGAGACATGGCCTTGATGCTATCAACCTTTTAACTTCAGGCCAGTCTCTAACAGACAACTCTGAGTCAATCTCAGCCTATGAATATGATTCACACAAATCCCCACTTTTTTTCAAATCCAAAAGAATTGCACTCTGGCCATGTTGCAGAGCCTTTCTCAATCACAGCCATGGAAGAATCAAGTTCATCATCAGAATTAAATTGGTGCCTTTGCTTCTGCTTTGATACAGTACATTAGTACATTCTAGTATACTGTTCCAGCTCACTACACTTCAACACTCCTTTCCAAACCAATATATCTCATAAAACCTCCTGCCACTTGTTTGTTTTTTGCTTTTTATCCTGTAATACAGATATTGTTCAAGATTTCCCCAACACACTTCATCAATGCAATGCCTACTGTGGCTCCGTACTAGACATCATTAAATCTTTCAATTTCAATATCCTGTCGACATCCAGATCATCTTTTTACTGGAAAATTCCTTAAAACTTGCTATAGGCTACTACCTCCTATGAGTTGCTCAATCAATAGCGTGCAACTACCTCAGTCGGAGCTCTTCTAAAGCAAAGATCTTTATAGGTGGAAACTTGTACAATCCCTCAGCTTCACAGCCCAGGAACTAGGGTATATACTGACCATGTCTATCAAAGTAAGGAACCTTGGTTTGAATATGGACTACAACCATTCTATTCCTATGAAGGTAAGCTGGATAAAAACATCATCCCACCTGAGCATGCTGTTCCTGCATCACATATTCCATATCTGGGTTCACCCCACATTGCCTTCGTGCATTCCCTCTAAGAAAATGGCAATTTATTATACCTATAGACACTGATGTTTGTATTTTGAAGACTTCATTGCATCAAATTGTGACTGGCAGATTCTACACCTCAGCCACCACATTCTTTTCCTACACCATCACTCATCTAGTTGCCAGATGCAGCTTGGACATGCCTGTACATTTAATTCACTACAACATTAAAAGATCATCCCCCACGATCAACATCTGCTTTAATGAAAGAGGCCCAGATTTACTAATATTTGGTGCAATGCAGCAATACAACTTGCTGGGCTGTGTCAAATAGAGGGAGCAGGAATGAGCCATGTCTACTAAGATAAGATGCATTCCAGCTCTCTCCCTGTGCTGGTGCACTGAGTGCTGCCTAGCTCCAACACAGGCACCCTTGCGCCATGGTGCAAGGGGGCCTGCATTACAGACAGGACTGTTTTTGTGAAAGAATACAATTTCTTCTTTCTAAGTTTGCTGCAGAATGAAGTATTGGTCCTTTTTCAGGTTGCTAAGAGTAGAACTCATAGGGGCATATTTACAAGCCCCTACCGCCACAGGAAGGTCACTTTTATCGATGTTCATGTGGCGAAAGGGGCTTCTGGTCTTAATCAGGCGAAGCAATTAGAAAAGCTTTATTTCTCCTAGTTTTTGTTGTTTCTATGTGTGCTGGATTGTGCAGCACATATAGAAACAACAAAACACCTTGTATGACTGTTTATGTGCAGGAAGGTGTCCCTTCCTGCACATAAACAATCATTTAAAAATGACGAGTTGCAACTTCTATGTGTGCTGCACAAGCAGCACACATAGAAGTTACAAATTGCCATTTATGATTGTTTATGTGCAGGACAGGACACCTTCCTGCACATAAACAATAATTTCCCACAATGCAGGCACCTTTGCACTATGGTGCAAGGGTGCCTGCGTTGGCGCCAGGCAGCTAAATTTAGCACCAGCACAGGGAGAAATGCAGGGCTGCACTGTATTGTTGTAAATACAGTGCAACCCTGCCTCTCTAAAGTGATGGAGCGCTTAATGCTGCGCTCCGCCACTTTAGTTGTAAATATGCCCCATAGTGTCCTGAGGATTTCAAACTCCAAGCTTCATTTCAGCTCTGAAGCAAATGGCATTAGGCTTAAAAGGACTTCAATGGCACTGCATGTGGGAATATCGATTCCAAAATATTGTGTAACCTAACTATTGTGTCAAAAATATTGTCACATCAAAAATATTGAAATATTGTGGACCAGAATATCAAATGTACGTATATTATTTTCATGTAGATATCATTTTTAACATTTGAAGTAGGGGTTGTGGCCAACGGCGGATATCCCCTGTCCCTCCTTCGTGCGTCTGTTGGACATTGGCCTATGCTGGTGAGGACTATAAAGGACCCTCACATGCTCATACCAGAGGGGTCTCCTTTTTTGTTTTTCATGTCTGGTGACTGGTGAAGAGCAGCCGGAGTCTTCCATTTAGTTTTTTGTGAAATGACGATCAGCGCACATGGCACACTGATGTCATTTTTTCCTCTGAATGTGAAAGTAAAATGAGCCTATCAGCTCATTTCACTTTCGCTGATTCAGTGCTCTGGGGCATATCTCAGCCCCCACAGTACTGATTTGCATGGGGAAAGTATCACTGAAAAGAGGAGTCTGTCCTCTTTAAAGTGATATATTTCCAGAGTGGATCCCTGCTTGGGGGTCACCAAAGGAGGGCAATCTCCAAGCAGGTAACCACCCATTAGACCCCAGGGATGTGGATTTTGGAAGGGCGGCATGTGCCTATGCTCCCTCCTTGCCCTGTGCCCCATTAGCTTTTCTGCCCTCCAAGGGGTTGGATGACCTCTGAGGATGAGCCTGTGCCCCCCAGGGGTCCCATTAGTCTTTATGACCCCCAGCAGGGTGGATGAGGTTGTTCATTCCAATCTGTCCCCCAGGGGCAGAAAGGCTTCTAGACACTGGTGTATTTTGGGATAGACTATTTTTTGGGGTGGTGTGGCCCCACTGGGCCCCATTCGATTTCATGCCCTCCCTGGTTGGTGGAGGAGGGTATTCACCCCCAATCTGGAGGGCAAAAAGGCCAATTATGGTGTGTGGGTGGACTACCATAGTGTTGAGCTTATCCTCCAGCCCTAAAACCACAACAGTCTTTCTACCCACCTGAAGTGAGGAGCCCATTCTTATGGCAAGCAAGATGACATTTTTATTCTTTTGTCAACAGTTTTGACATGTCAACTGGGAGAGTAGTAGTAAATCCAAATGTCGTCCTACTTGCCATGTTGAATGGGTGCACTATTTGGGCCTGTCTCTGCCACCCTGTTAGCCAGGGTGGTGTGCCTTGCACAAATCCCACAAGGGTGTCTTAGACACAATGCCCTGCAAACCTCAAGCATTAGCTAACATCGCAAGTTATCCATTCATTTTATTGATTTAAGCATCTGAAATCTGCAGGGATCCATAAAGTTCCTACCAGCTTGTGTTCCTCCACGTTCCCAATAAAAGCAATTTCCCATTTGTGTGGCTAAGCATAGTGCCTATGAGGAACGATTCAACCCAGGGTCAGTGGGAAGACTTGTGGGTAGAGCAATGGTGCATTTTGGGCCCTTTTCTGTCATGGGCACCATGCCCAACCACAAAAGTGGGTTTCATTTTATCGGGAGACTGGGGTAAACCTTTGGTGGTAGGAATTATGTGGCTCTTTGCAGATTTCAAAGCTTTGGGTCACAGAAATATGAGGAAAATGTGCGTTTTTATCTAAGGTTTGAGGTTTGCAAAAGATTCTGGGTAAAATAGAAAACCTGGTGAGAGCCACGCATACCACGTCATACCACCCTGCACTCCCCCGCAAGTATAGTTTTCACAAATGGGCAGGTTTGGTAGGTTTCCCTGGGTTCTGGCTGATCTAGAGTCCAAATTCGGCAGCTACCAGCATTTCAGAAAAGAGTCGCTTTTTTAGATAGAAAAATTTGATCTGCCCTTGTGTGTGTTTTCCTGTAGCGAACACTAGGCCCACCCAGAGACGTGAGGTATAATTGTTATAGGGAGATGTAAGGGAATGCTGCCTATTAGGAAATCTGTGGCTCCCTGCAGATTCGAGAACTTTCCCTCACAGAAATGTGAGGACAATGTTTTTTTATACACAGTGTGAGAATTACAAGGGATTCTGAGTGCAAAAACCTTGTTAGAACCACTGAAGTCACACCACTCTAGCCACCCCGGGCGTCAAGTTTTCATAAATGTCTGAGTATGGTAGGTTTTCCTGAGTGGCAGCTGAGCTAGGCCCCAAAATCTGCAGCTATCCATGTTGCAAAAAAGCATGAATTCAGCTGGGGAAAATATGATGCCTGCAGGTTGCATTTTGAGGTGCAGTGTGTCTCAGGCGCTGGGTACAGCCACACAAGTGGATATTGCTTTTATCAGGAGGAAGGTGGGAAGACAGAGTAGTAGAGTGTTTGCTATTGCCAATTGGAATTCTCCACATCTGTGTCTTCCAAATGTAAGCCACTGCGTAACAAAGAAGACATTTGGAAAAATGCCCCCTGAATCACATGCTAGCATAGGTACCCACAAATTCAGAGATGTACTTACAACCACTGCACCTAAACTCAGCATCTGGTGTACATTTCAGAAATATATAGGTTTCCTTCAAATCCATTTTTCACTCTTTATATTTTACCATATAAATTGTTTATACTTGGTACACAATGAAAAAACCATTGTAAGGTGCAGCTAAGTTGTTGGCTCTGCGCACCTTAGTTTCTTGGAGAACTCACAAAATATATATTTCTGCATGAACAGAAGGGTCTAGCAGACATCCCAGTGCATTGCTTTTGTAATTTGATCATCGTGGCAAGAATAATTAGGGACTGATTCACGAAGGTAAACTTGAACTTTTGTGTAAGTGTACCACTGTTTGCTATTCACAAAGGGATTTATTAGTAGTATCTTTACAAGTGTGGAATATCCGCACATAAAAAGTTAAGTCTTTTTATGTGCAGAGACTCAGCACTCATAAAGGTACTACTCGTAAACCCCTTTGTGAATAGTAAACAATCATAGACGTTCACAAAACAGTACGTTTACCTGTGTAAATTAGGCCCTTAGTGTCTTTGAGAAATCTTTGAGGGACCCACACAAATGACCCTTTACTGAATTCAAAATCTTGCTTACCTTTCAGAAATGTATAGCTTTCTGGCATCACCCAGAGGTTTCACACAAGTTTTCACCACAAACTGAAAGTAGTCTGAACGCACACAAATTAGGAAAATGGATTGCCTCTTAATAAAATGCCAAAACTGTGTTCATTTTTTTTACACCTCTGCATGTTCCTAGGAGCTGGGAAGTAGGCAATTTTAGCACAGCAAACCTTTGGAGGAGCACTCTTTTCCCATTATTTTTTTTACAAAAAACGAATTTTAGCGAAATTTTGGCTAGTTTTTTTTTTATCTCTTCCAGGGGCATCCACAACCCCTGGGTACCTTTAGAATTCCCATGATGCTGGGACAAAAGGACATTTGTGGAAACCTTATGTGGAAAAAAGCTATGGAGGCCTAAGTATGAAGTACCCCAAGTAGCCAAAAAAGGGCTCAGCATTGGGGTGACAACACCTTATACAAATGTTACATGTTAGTATTAATAATGTAATTGTTTTAATATTTTAAATATAGTTTTCAATTTGTAAGGCTAATGTACGTTTTAAAAACTTAGGGGCAGATTACAAGTCTGGCAGTCAAAGACCGCCAGACTCACAGTGGCGGTCCTGCAGCCGCCCTATTCTGAGGCGGCCATTTAGACCATCTACTGCAGCACTGTATGCACCAGGGAACCGCTGTATCCTGGTATCCAATATGCACGGCGGGACCCCTGCGGTCCACCGAGCATGTTTCAAGTTTCTCCACCACCAGTCTTCTTTATGGCAGTGAGACCGCCATTAAAAGGCTGGTGGTGGTGAAACAAAGGGGGACCTACAGGGCCCGCATTCCCCTGCTGCCATGGGGATGCATTCTGGGGGGCACAACATGTGCACCTCTGTTTGCATGCACCCCAAGTTTCAGCACGTCATGGACTTCACAATCTATACCGTTCTCGAACGTCTTTTGCGTTCCCATTGCGGTGCCCATTTTTAGGGCACCACCGTGGGAATGGCAAAATAAAAGCCTGCCAAACACGAGTTGTACTCGTAATCTGGCGGGCCGACCATGCACAGCTTTGGCGGTGCTGTGCTGGACAAAGCCGCCACAGCATGGCCAAAGTCGTAATCAGACCCTTAGTAATATTTAACTTAGCATGTTGTTGTGTTTGTAAAGCAAGTTGGGACATTTTTGTAATTATAAATTATTTTTAAGTTAATTCAATTTTTAATTGGTAAATAAGTATATTAGTTAACTGATCCATTTTATTTAAATTATTCATTTATATTTGGAGATTCATAATGTAATTTTTTTCTGTATAGTTTAGTTACTAATTAATAATTTAATAGTGGGTTGTAGGGTTTGTAGGGGAATGGAGTGGGAAGTTATTTAAATTATGTTTTTTACATGATGTTTTTATGTGGTGTAACTATTTATTTGGTAATTAGTTAAGTAATTGTTGAATTGATATTTTAATTGTTTAAGACTATTTTGTGATTTTATTATAAATACATTTTGTTTTAAAGCTGAATTAATAAATAATATTTTAGTAGCAGGCTTTTGAGTTTGTAGGGGATTAGAATGGAAGCTTATTTAAACTGTATTTCTTGTTACTTCTCATGTTAATTACGTATCCATTTGTTCATTATTTATAAAAATTGATTGTTGTTCTATAACTGTATGTAGTTAATAAGTTTGTGAAATGTACTCTATATATATTATTAGTTTTATTTTGATTTATTTTATATAATCAGTATTATAATGTTAATATTGTTTTATTTAGATTTAGTCATTTGTGGGAGTAGGAAGGGAAGTGTATTTATTTTAAATTAATTTAGTTTGATTATTACATTTCTATTTTCTATTTTATTATTTCAAAATTATATAGTTATTATTTTGAATACATTTTAATAATTGTGTTTTGTTAGTTGTTTAAATATTTTGTTAAAAATATTTAGAAATGAAAATGGTATATGTAACCTTTCCAAAGTCCAACATTTTCCATGTTTTTGTTTACATTGCAATGGGAGTAGTAAATCTAACCCTTCCAAACTCCAGCACGTTTCCTTGATTTTGCTAAGTTGGAGTGGAAATAGCAAATATAACTCCTCCAAAGTCCAACACTTTCCCTAATGCTACATAGATTGGAGTAGAAAAAAAATAATCTACTCCCTCAATAGTCCAACACTTTCCTTGATTTTGCGGAGTTTCAGTACTCGTTTTTTATACCATATTTTATTTGTAATTGATGTTATTTTGTTGTTAACAATGTTTTTTTTCAAAATGTACTTTCTTATTAGATTTTATCACCTCAATTGTATTTGATTTTTTAGTAAATGTAAATATAACTGTAATTGTTTTAAATTGTTGTAATATTGGTGTTATATTTTTTAAACATATATTTGTGTGTGAAAGAGAGAGAGGGATAGACAGACAGATAGACAGACAGACAGAGAGATAGATAGATAGATAGATAGATAGATAGATAAATAGCACTTTTTGTTTTGCTAATAACTTTGGTGGAACTGTTTGATGAACCTTCTTGAAGCATTCCAAAGACAAAATCCATCTACCTGAGCTACTTCCTGGATAGTTTTGGGGTGATCCATCAAGCAGGGGCTGAGAGAAAGGGGGATCCCAAAATTCATTTTTCCCCCTGCAAAAAATGTATCAAAACAGGACTAAACAATCTGATTGGTGGCCTCAACATTAAAAAAAATGTGAAGGCTGCCTTTGCACAACTCAGGGACTCAGACCCCAAGTCCTGAAAACATGTTCAAAAACATATAGAAGGTAAAAGGGTAGGGATGTCCTGACCCAGTAGCCCTTTTGAGCACCAAGAGACAAAAAGAAAAAAAATAAAGTTACTTTTGTACCATTGCAGTCCCACAGGAATCTCGCAGGACCCAGATCAGCCACCTGTAACACTAACAAAGCCCTTAAAAAATGTTGGCCTACTGAATACCCACTCCCCCCCAGATGGTCTGGCCTAAAGCTGTGTGTGGAAAGGGGTTAGACACAAATGTAACCTATTAGGATACACCTTAAATTAAAAAAACATAGAAATTCACTACAAAAAAGGTTAAAGTGGAGTTATAAATGACAAACGTAGTAAGATTTTAACATACATTAAAAAAAATTGAAATTCACTGAAAAGGCACTACAGTTTACAAACCCAAAAATATTGTAATTCGCAATGCCATCAGTTATGTCATTAATGATGCCATTGAACATGTAATATGTGAGGTCATATGCAGTGCCTGGTGAGGGTGCAAGTTATAGTAAGCTCAGTTAACTATAATTGGTGATTTTCAGTTGTGTTTCAAGATTAAAACGGCATCTTTAAACTGACATTTTCACCTAATTAGAACATCAGTTTAACCATTGCTTTTTCAGTTAATTCTAAGGCTTCTTTTAATGTAAAGTAAGATAATATCAGACCAAACTATAATGTCCCTTTAATCTTAGTTTTTTTCATTGAATATATATATATCATTTACATTCTTAGAGCTAAGTTCCCTCTTTCCCTTTATGTATAATTTATGGGGCGCTCTAAGCCTGATGGGGTATTGTCTTGATTTATATTGGGTACTCTCTTGAGTCTGGACAAAGCTATACTTCTCTGACGAGCTCTAACTACAGCAAAACATGTGTCAGGGGTTGCTTTTATTCATTACAGGTTGTCTTGGATGATATTTTACCAATGCAAAGCTGTTATACCTTGCCTGGAGTGGTAAAAGGCTTTTATAATTTTTCAGCTCCGTATGGATGGAATTTGCTAATCCTATGCTCTAAGACTGTAAAAATGGCAAAAGGCTTTCCCACTTGGTGTAGATTGCTAATCCTAATCCTATGTTTAAAAATTCTTCTAGAAAAAAAGGCATTTGAGATGAGTAGATTCAAAATGTCACTGGTAATTTAGGGTACTCCTTACCTAGACTTGGGAACTACTCAGAGTTCCCTGCTTCCATTTTTGCATATTTTTTTCGACACTCAAAACCTGAAAGGGAATTGCCTTGATTTATACTTAGTGCTCACTTGTGATTGGACAACGCTATATCTCTCTGATGAGCTCTAAGTAGAGTGGAACACAAGCATCAGGGATTATTTTTATTCATTCCAGGTTGGTTTGGATGGCATATTACCAATTCAAATTTGTGAAAATTGGTAAAAGGTTTTTGTCATTTTTCAGCATGACGTGGATGGCACTTGCTAATCCTATATTTAAAGACTTTGCTATAACAAGGGCAAATGGCTTTGTCAGTTTCTAGCTCAGTGTGGATGGCACTGTGCTAATACTATGCTTAAAAACTCTAATAGAAAAAAAGATATTTGAGGTGAGCAGATACATAGATCATTACGATGCTGGTTGGACCGGCTTCCGTAGTCCTGTCGGAGGCGGTCGGACCGTTGCGGTCTCGTCGGAAGCAGTCGGTCCGAACGGCGGATTAGGATGCATGCATCCTTTACTTCAACTGACTGCTGAAAGACCGCCAACTCCAACAGCTTTTCTCCGACTGCCAAGATGGCGGTTGGACAAAAATAGGAACCATATGGCGGTACATGGATCTCTTATCGCCATCTGGATTACGATGGGGGTTTCCGGCGACCTGACCATGGTGGTTCAACAGCCTGCCTCAGGTCATCGGAAAAGAAGACTTTGGGGTGCATACTCACCAAAATCTACTTCTCCCCTGCGGCCTCTGCCATGTATCCCTTCCTCAAGGTCCCCCTTGCAACTGGGCAACTGCACCCCGTTGACAATGAGCCTGTGGGTGCCGGAATCCAGGTAAGTCCTCATGCGGTGTGTATAACCATGGACTGGACTGTGTACATTCCACCACACTCCAGAAATGGGGTACATGGTGCACAAGGCATATCCCCACATATGTCATGCATATGTCTACAATTCACATGGTTTCTGTGAGTTTTGTACGCATTTGCAGTGACATATTTGGAGATATGTGCTTTACCGAAGAGGCATCTGCTGCTGTAGCAGCGGTTGCATCGTAATACTGCGGAGGGAGGCTTCCTGGCCTCTGTGGTCAGAAAGGGCTCGCGAGTACGGCGGTCGGGTGATTGGTCCGACCAGCATTGTAATGAGGCCCAGAGTGTTGGTGGTGTAGTAGGGTATTCCATATAAAGCAGCTACTCCTTACCTACACTTGGAAACTTTCCAGAATTCACTGCTTTCTTTTTCGCAAAAAAGGAAAAGGCAGAACCCTGGGGGATGGGGTCCCCAGGGCCATAATAGGCCCGGAGAGGGAGGCCCCCCTCCCCATTTAAAAAAAAAGACTGGCCCCAGGGGATGGGTCCTTGGGGCCAAAACCGGCTGAGGGCCGCAGCCCCCTTCCCTAAATTTGTTTGTTTAAAATTGTTTTTTAACTCCGGCAAGTTGCAGGATGCCACGCCCCCTTCACCACCAGTCTGCAAACAGGCCTCCTGGCGTAATGGTAGTTGGGGAATGAAACCCCCATGAATGCTGAGGGTCTTTGGAGGCCAACAAGCCCTCTTGTTGCCTCCAGTAAGTTCCAGAGGGTGGGATTGCTGACAGGATTTGAAGGTCATGCCCCCTTACTCCACCACTCTGCAAACGCACCTCCTGGCACGCTTCTGGTTGGGGAATGAATTCCACTTTACTCCTGAGGGCCTCAGGTCTAAAGTGGACTACTTCCCCCAACCATTAGCGCATGAAGAGGCGTGTTTGCAAAGTGGTGGGAAAGGGGGTGTTGCCTCTGACAACCTCTCAGCAATCCATCTGTGTGGATGTTACTGGAGGTGGCAGGAGGGATATTTGGCCCCCAAGGACCCTCAAGAGCCAAGGGGACTTCATCCACCAACTAGTAGTGCGCCAGTAGGTGCATTTGCAGAGTGGTGGAGAAGGGGGCGTGACCACCAAACCTCTCAGCAAACCCATTGTGTAGGACTTACTGGAGTTAACAGGAGGGGTATTTTACCCCCAAGGATCCTCTGGAGCCAAGGGGACTTCATCTCCCTACTAGTAGTGCTCCAGGATCCATGTTTGCACAGTGGTGGAGAACGGGGGCGTGTGGGACTTGCTGGAGGTAATAGGAGGAGTAGTTGGCCCCCAAGGACGTCCTTGAGGGCTAACTACCCCTCCTGCTACCTCCAGTAAGCCCCTCACAGCGGGATTGCTAAGAGGTCTTTGAAGGCCACGCCCACTTTCTCCACAACTCTGTAAACACGGCTCCCGCTTGTGGTGCACTACTGGTTGGGGGATTAAGTCCATTTTTCCCCTTAGGGACCTTAGGGGCCAGGAAGTCCTCCTGCTACCTCCTGTAAGTCCTACATGCAGGATTCCTGAGAGCTGGCCGGAGGCCCAGCCCCCTTTCTCCACCACTCTGCAAATGCGAGTAGTAGTTAAAAAACCATAGAAATTCACTGAAAAAAACCAAAGGTTACAGGAATGTTATAGTTAGGAATTAGCTCTTAAAAAACCTTAGAAATTCACTGAAATAAACAAAGGTTACAGGGATGTTATAGTTAGCAAATAGAATTAAAAAGCCTTACAAATTCACTCAAAAAACAAAGGTTACAGGGATGTTATAGTTACGAAATAGAATTTTAAAAAACCTTAGAAATTCACAGAAAATAAACAAAGGTTACAGGAACCTTATAGTTAGGTTGACATTTCACTCATACAAAACCAGAGAAATTCAGCAGTGATAGTTAGCTGAGTTAACTATAACTCGCGCCCCTGCAGTGCACCGCTTATTACCTCACATATTACATCACTCATGGCATGGTCAGTGACATAACTGATGACATCACTGATGACATCTCAGTTACCCATCTGAGTGGGTTTGTGAGTGGCTGTGTGAATGTGTGAGTGGCAGTCTATGAATGGGTATGTGAGCCATTGTATGGGTCTGTAAGTGAGTGTGTGAGTGGTTATGTGGGTGTGCAAGTGAGTGTGGAGTGGCTGTAAGGGTCTTTGTGTGAGTATGTGAGTGACTTTGTGGGTGTGTGAGTGACTGTATGGGTCTGTGAGTAGGTGTGTGAGTGGTTATGTGGGTGTGCAAGTGAGTGTGGAGTAGCTGTATGGGTCTTTGTGTGGGTATGTGAGTGACTTTGTGGGTGTGTGAGTGACTGTATGGGTGTGTAGGTGGGTATGAGTGGCTGTGTGGATCTGTGGGTGGATGTGAGAGCAGCAGAATGGGTGTGTGTGTGCATGTCTGAGTGTTAGTGTGGGTGTGTCAGTAGCTGAGTGAGTGACTGGGCCAGAACCAAACCTCACCTGCCCCTTTATCCAACAAGATTCCCTAGTTTTGCACAAAATATCTACCCAACTGGAAAACTTTCTACTGGTCAATTAGTATTTTTACCACGTTAGGTAAATGTCCAGTGCATATTTTACACTACAGCTGCATAATGTACACCAAGGAAATGTCTCTAGTGAACTTGTGTGCATTTCAGCAACATGATTGTTCCTCATGCGTCTTTATCTAAAAATCTATGGTAACATGAGTCTTCGCATAGAAAACACAATGAGACTACAAAGAGGTAAATCTCCACCAAACAAGGATCCTTCCTCTTAACTATATGAAGTAAGTGCTTATTTGTTTGGTGGAGATATCCTCATATTCCTCGGCATCAAGAACGCCTCCCCAAAATTGCTAGAAAACGCACGGGGGCCTCTTGTTAAGCTGTCCATCATTCCACCAAAAGGCAGGAAGTCTTTTGCATACTACTAAGGTGGGTGGGGCCAAATGGGCGAAGTTTCAAATTGATTTGCACATTTGCATACTCATAATAATGCAAAGGGAGATAGCACAATGTACTCTGCTCTCACAATAAAAGGCCAAGTAAAAGTGACAAGAGATGGCCTTTGATTGGTGCCATGGGGGGAGCCCTAATGCCCCTGTGGTCCCTTCCGGCTCCCTGCCTCCAGCTGGATTTGGCATTGAGCTTGCACACAGGAAGCAGCAAAAACGCTTTGCACTGGGAGTGGACTTACTGTTTGCTCTCTCCATGCAGGAGCTGTCAAATCTCCTGCCAAGCAAAAGCAAACTGTTATGTCCTAAGGGTGGTCACCTGGGGAGATAGGGAGCCGGCCCTGGGGGTGGAGCTCCCCAGGGCCATTAATGGCTCCAAGAGAGGGTATGCACGGCCCCCACCTTCTGAAATGCACATCTTTTCCCCAGGGAGGGAGATCAGTGTGACCCCCCTCCAGTTTCTGAATTAAGCCCCAGATAGGTGGTGGTCTGCAGGAATCTTTAGAGCCAACCTTTCAATTAAGCCCTGGGAAGGGGGTAGTCTCTGTGGCTCTAAGGATCTTTAGAAGAGGGTCTGCACAATGCGTCCATTTTGTTAATATAGCCCCGGGAAGGTGGTGGTCCAAGGGGCGCTTCACAGCTTTTGGAGTGGGGCCACGTGTGCCTCTCCCAATTTTTAATATACTTTGCAATGCCCCCGGGACCTGGCCTACCCAGGGGCTAAACTATAAACAAGCGCAGAAGGCAATGCTTGTTTGTTTTTTAATTATTTGCGCTGAGACTCGCGGATCCTCCATGGCTTTTGTCACAAAAATTAACCCAAACATTTTTTTGGGCCCAGGCTGAAGCCATAGGAGACCCCAGCACCATACCTAGGGAGTCAGGGTATCCCTACCATGCCCCTTTTCATTTATATTTCACGTTTTGGGGGGAATCAGTTGAGGCTTTGCCCCAAAGTAGCTGCCAACACTTTCTGGTTGACGTGTTGGCAGCCAATCAGATCTCTGTACGAGATCTTTTGGATTCGCAGATTGAAAACTACTGAATAGATTTACACTAAATCACTAAAATCATGCATTCTGGACCAAGATCTAGTTTTCTGCGAAATGTGGTGCAATTCCATTCAGCGGTTCAGGCTGTAGTCGTGTATAAAATGTCTATGGGAATTAACATAGGAAACACACTTATTTTGACCCCCCCCCTTTTTTCTCGGCATCGGCTTGATGGATCACACCAAAACTAGCCAAGAACAACTAGAAGCAAGAGGTCACTTTTTTGAGAAATGTTTGTGAAAATTCATCAAACGGCAGCAGAGTTATAAGCAACTCAAAAAAACATTTTCTATGGAAACTAGGTCCTAACTATAACTACCTACTGCCAACCGCAGGTAGGTAATAACATTGTCCAAAAATAGCCCTAAGTTTCTAAACAAAATGACAAAACCTTGTTCCTGGCAGGTAACATTCACACTGTAGGAAATAAGGCAATACATTCTCCGTTTAAATTGCCTAAACATAGAGACAACATTATTCTTAAAAGGCTCTTCGGAAAATACTGTTTCTTCTTTCAATGAGGTTTGCATTTTTTTAAGTAGCGACCATATTCCCATGAGTCTTAGCAATGCAAAAACATTGAATTTCTGTCACCTGCCAACATTTACTGAAGAACATATTCCTTCGGGGTGTTTCTTTACTGGCAGCCTATTAAACACTGCAGCTCCTTTGATGAATAATAGTGGCAAAATAGAATTACATGCTTCAATGTTTCTTATAACAAATTAAAATAACATATGTGCATTTTCAATGGTACATTGCATAGTCATTCCAGGGCTACTGCCATTTTACTAATTCCAGGCTCAGTAGCGTGACTTTCCATGTCAGTTCTAGCTGTTTCCATCAGGCAGAATTCCATTTCCCTTACATACTGAATTGTTTCATTGTTAATAAAATATTTTAAGATAACATTCTACTCATGTGTTTAAACCAGTACTGATCTCCCAATTGGAATTTAAATGTTTCATCAGACACAGATAAGCATTTTTACAGATTCATTTTTAGCCATTATGGATTTTGGATTTCGACACTGGGGCCAAATGTGAGAGAAGGACTATTTCTATTTTTCCCTGACCTTGTCCAATGTCACAGAGCAGTTTTAAGAATGCAGAATAATTCTAGCATAAGATGCTCAATGAGAGTGCTAGTCATCAGAAGTTAGATTCTGCGTTCATCAAGTATTTTCATCATTGTCCATGATTGTGTCTCTCATTAAAGCAGAATAGGAAGGATTTTGACTTTATAACCCTACACTTTTTAATCAATATTAATCAAATGTATTGCCTTTCGCAATAGTTAATTGACATAGAAGCAGACAGCAGCAGTAGAATCGGCTAAGGAGAAGAACATGCACAATTTTGGAGATAGATGAATAGATTGCTCAGAACACTGTTTCACACATGAGAGTGTGAAATTAGTAAGTGTTGTCAATAAAGAATCAAAGACACATTGTGAATTATTGTATTTTATGTATTTAACAATATTAAGTATACCATGAGCCCCTCAACTGTATGGCTGAGCCTCCATGAAAGATGGCAAAATCGAGATAGAAAATAATGATTATAGATGTTATTGAATTGCACATTCCCTATGATATGGTCCTACGCAAGGCTCTTTTTTTTAAATAATCAAAGATCATTAAATTCACTTTATACGACGGGTGAATAGTAGCTTAAAAAAGCCTGACATCTATATCTTATTATTCATGCATTGGCACTGACTTAAAGTTCGGCTGATCTATGGCCTGAAAATCTAATGCCACATTTTTGCTTTCTGCTGTTTGAATTCATTTAGGATGGAGTCTGTTTTTCCAATCCATTATTTAATTTGCTTTTTTAGTACACTAAGAGAACTTCAGGACTCTGAATTGGCTCTTAGTGAAGACCATCTGAAGGGGTGTGGGTGTTCATAAGGTAGACCACATCATTGGTAGTCAACCTCTATTGAGAGCTGCCTCAGTATTACACCTGATCCTTTATGGCACTGAAGGAGATTTCCAGATTTGCAAGTGACAAAATGCCATGTAGAAGTATGAAGTCGACCTTCCAGATTTGATTCACACTGAAACATAGCCTAATCAATTTATATCACAGATATTATATGCCCCCTCTGTAGTAAGAAAATCCATGACCTATATGGGAAAGTCAACAAACAATATGAACACCTCAGGTCCACCTTTTGCAGAGTGTGATGTTTTCCCTGATAGGCCCATCTGCCTCTAGTTACATTTAAATTGTAACATTGCAAAGACTTTAGATCTGGTGGATGTAGCTAGCATGAATACCCAATATGATGACTTTGATATTGATATAATTTAAATACTGCAAAACATATATAAGACCCCTCTTAATTAATAGATAGTGATTATCAAATGGTTAAAGAATATTGTTCAAAATGTGCTGCGGTTTATGAACCTAACCTTTAAGAATGTTGGCACACTTCTGCAATATTTTTTATAAAGTACCAATTTTCTCTAAAGAATCATGATTCATAATTTACCCCACAACATCTTCATAATTCATATAACTTCGGAGTCAACATGATGTCTTGTTATCTGTTTGAATGACAGTTGTTAACCATTCCACCACTGTTTTTAGATGACATTGAAAGACCAGTGAGTTTAATGAGACACATAGGTGTTGTATTTTGGAGGTTACATTGCTATTGACAAAATACAATAGTACAGTAAAATAGAATGCCTTTTTTATTTAATTTTTTTGTGCAAAAGTTTTTTTACACAATGAGACCATGCCTGATTTAAAGAATTACCAGGAGGACAATGGGTGTTGCAACTGTCTCTCTAGCTCTGTTGTCTGACTTTGTGAAGACCTGAAATTAATGATTCTCTGAAGACTGGTGTTCCTCCACTAGAATGAATGTTTCTCGATATTTCATTAGGAACAATGTATGCCAAAGCCCAATGCTAGCAAGTAGGTGAAATATGACTGATGAAATATGAGATCTCAAAAGTGGGAAAAAAAATGAAATTTTTCTGGTTTGCACAATCCCATGCTACACTCACCTGCTGTAGAACAATACTTTTCAGTAATGGCCATTGATTTTCTTCCAATAAAATCACATGTTGTGAATTTGTTTTCAGAAAACATAAACGCTTCGTCATGGAAGTGCATCACACATGGCACCTGATTGGTGAAGCTTCAGTACCTTCAAAGGAGCTGCCTTAGTGGCAAGCAACCATCCACCAGGAGTGTGGAGGCTATAGCCTACTTTGAATTAGTGGACAAGAGAGCCACCCACAACACATTAAAATAAGACCCTTAAGCCCTGTTCAAGAAGCATACATTGACTCTCATTTCTAAAAGTAATTTACTTTCCTCGATACAATCTTGCTAGGCAAAATGAATGGCATACAGTTAGATTACATGTATGGTGATACTATTATGCAGCAAGCTGATCACTATCGTCAAAGGCTACAGATGCTTATGAAGCAGATTCATGGAATTAGTGCAACAACCAGCCTGTCGTTAGAGAGCAAGTCTTCGAAGCTGTACAATACATATTGTTGGACTTGCAGTTAGTTGAAATCCCAGGTGATGGCACACTGCCATGCCTCATGTCAGTGTTCACAATATGTCTTAACCTCACATCAAGTTGTCTCTAAGATATCTTATAGACATCAGCAGTCTTTGTATACCACGTGGTGCATAGCTTTGGAAATCTGCTTAGTGCATGATTCACAATGTATTTAATGAGCTTGGTGGTCATATTGCATTAAACACTTGTGTTTATTTACACATAAGAACTGAGTTTGATTGTGGTTCTATTGTTAAAAAACAGTTTTTTTTACCAATATCTGTTTGCTTGATTGTGTTTTCTTTCCTATTGTGGGAAATTGAATGTCCTACATTGCTCAACAGTTCTATCCTCTTAGTGCCTTCTGTGGTACCATGTCTGCAAAGCATATAGAAAAATATTTTGCATACATTTATTTGTACATCAGTGGGCTCCTAAAAGATCTCAAATTAGATACATTACAGTAGAACATATAGCGAGTGCATAACTCTACAGCTGCATCAAATCTTTACAGTAGATCTCTAGATCACACATCTCATCATTCAACTATCTAGAAATTTCAAAATCTACCCTGAAGGCCTTTACTAAAACACACTAAAATTATTTGATGCTCAAAATGGATTGAAATATGGACTACAATAAACAACAAGAATACATACACATGAGTGATCTTAATATGTCCTTGCCACAAACCATTTCAAGTCCTGAATTTGATCAAGCTCCATAATGATTGAGGATGTATTTAATATGTATTATTTTTATGATTCCTTTAATTGTGTATATTTGTATGTGTTCAAATAGTGATTTAGACTCATTCATGCATATTATATAGCAATTATAATTTACCAACTTGCATTAGAGCATCTTTATCAATTGCTGGACATGGTTAAGAACTTTAGTGAACCACCAATGTTAGTTCAGCCATGTTTGACATTCTGAAAGCTCTATCACAGAGCATAATTACAGATAAATATATAGACTCTGATTCATAAAAACGTCCTTCATTAGTAGTCTTTGACACAATAAAATTGGATAATATTAATAATGAGATATTCAGATACTGACAAATCTATCCAACTAATAAAAACTGAAAATTGTAGCATAATGAGACTGCATCTGTGCTCTCTTCACAATTATATTGTCAAAGTGATATTACAGTCTGATAACTGTGCTGCTAGGACAGCACATCACATTACTACCCCATTGAAAAAGAATAGAAAATTAACAACGTTTGTTATAAGAGATCAAGAGAAAAGGTTGGAAAGTATCACTGATGATATTGAGGGATGTAGCACAAGAAAGTACACATATTTAGATTTCCGGTATAGGCAAGGTGACCACCTCCCTCCAAGTCATTACAAACACTTTTTCCAGTCCTGGAAGTTGTGTGATTAACTAATGCATTCTGTATGCTGGAGGCCCATGTTGCTTTAATTAAACCAATTAGACTAACACATATCAAATCTATGATTTGAAGGTGAAAAGGTCAGAACTGGAGACAGAGTCTGTAATGACCTGGAGATAGGTGGTCACTCTATTGCATATTGGACAAAGCAACATTAAAGTCAATAGTAAATAGAGAGAAATAGCGAGTCATCAAAGTATACTTGAAGAAGTTCAAGAAATATCATGAGTTGGGCGCTTCCATAAACTCAATCATCTGCATTTTAAAACCAAGGTGATATGGTAAAGCCGTGCAAGAGGTATGTCTAACAGAAGCTCTTCAGCCCCTCCCAGAGTGCTGATGAAAGCAACTAATGGTGGCAGTCATTGTAGTACTTACTGAACAAAGTGATGGGAATGTGCGCTTATTTATGCATTTGTCTGTCAATTACCATTTTTCTTCATTGATAAAAAATGAACTGATAGTTGCACCCACAGTCCAATTGTGGTAGAAAAACAAAATAAACACTTTGCTTAACTATATTATATAAAACATTTAAATGTACAAGCTTTCCATTAAAGCACTTCTACCAGATTTTGTGACAGTAAATAGGCTCATAGTTTGTCACAGGACTACTCAATATTTTCCTGAGACAACCTGATGTATAGTACATGTAGTTTATGTTATATTTAGCACACCAGATTTTCAGCTGATAGTGAATATCTATACTTGAATATCAAATATCTAAAGCTCTTCATCATTTATTTCATATTCTGATATTAGCCCTCTTCTGTGAAACGCTACTGAACGAATTTACACAAAATCACGGAACCACTCTTTCAGGACTATGATCTGGCTTTCTCCTAAACTTGGTGTAAATTCATTCAGCAGTTTGGGCTGTAACTATGTGTAAATTTCCAATGGCATAGTCAGGAAGATATGTCATTAATGATGTCATTAGAGATGTCATCACTGATGTCCTAAATGATGTCATAAAACATGTCCTGAGCGATGTAATATATGAGTTCATAAGCAGTGCTAGCTATTACTGGTGAATTTATGTTTTCTGCTGCTGGCGTCCAGCCTGATATGGATTTCTGAGTCTGCTTCAGGTGGGCACAGAGTGGCGGAGTGCTGCTCAGCACTGGGAGAGTCTGGCGAGCCACCGTGTTCTCTGCCTTAACTTACTTGTAAGCAGCCAGCTCACCGGTACAACATCCCATTCCACCATATCTCTTTCTGGAGGTGCCTTTCCGAGGGCCAGCCACTAGGTGTCCTCCTTTCCTGGGGAATTCTGGGTCCCACCATTCCCCCTACAGAAAATATCCAGTCTAATCTAAGATGGCTGCCCTGCTTTCTTCTCCTACCAGATTCTCCCAATCTAAAATGGTGATGCTGGCTTTTGATTCAATTTCCTGTTTTCCAGAGTATATAAGGAAAGCTGTCTATCCTCATTTATGTTGCAATGCTTCCTAGCGTTAGTTGTGTGTCTTTGCTCCTGATTCCTGTTAAAGGTCTCAGTTTCTTTGTGGAGATTTTGATTCCAGCACTTCCAGCTTCTTCTACTTGCAATCTTGCTACTTGCGTCATGCTTTTGCCCTACTCTTCCGTCACTGGATTTCTTGCTGTCATCGGGAGGATTTTTGCCCTTGGGCTTTTTCTTCTATCTCTGGCTCCTTCATTGAGGCACTATCTGTGAGGCGCTACCTAGTGTCGGTCACATCGTTGCTACTCACAGGGGTTGCCCTTCTCTCTGGCAGACAAGAACAGCCAAGGTTGAAGCCTTTCAGTCTCTTCATCGCAAACATTCACCAGATCGGCGGCCGGATCCTGACATTCTGTGTTTTTTTAGTTCAAAATGTTAATGTTGTCACAGACTTATTCACCTAACTATAATGCCACTGTAACCTTTATTTTTTTCAGTGAATTTCTAAGTTTTTTTCAAACAAAAGCAGATCTTTGTTTGACTTCTGACTATAACATTACTTTAACTTTCAGTTTTTTTAGTGAATTTCTAAGTGTTTTTTAAACACAAACAGATCTCTTTATCACACCTAACTATTAACATTACTTTATTCTTAGGTTTTGTCTAGTGCACACACTACACTACAGCTGCGTAAAGGACCATAAGGTAATGTCTCCAGTGACCTTGTGTATGTGTAATTTTGACAATGTGATTGTTCCTCGAGTGTCTTCAGACAGAAATCAGTGACAAAATGAATCCCCGTATAGAGAAGATGATGGGACTACAGACAAAGAGTCAAATCTCCACCAAACAAGGGTGCTTCCTCTTAATTATATGAAGTAAGTGCTTCTTTGTTTGGTGGAGATGTCCTAATATGTCCTAGTATCCCTAATATTATTCTGCATCAAGACTGCACCATCAAAATTGGTGGGAAATGCGCTCGGGTTCCTTTGGTAAGTTTAGCTGTCGATCAGCCTGGAAAATGATAAGAACACAGTTGCATAGTACTAGGGGATGGGCTAAATGGGCAGAGCTTGTAGATGATTTGGTGTCTTTGCATACTCAGCAGCAATTAAAAAGGAAAACCATGGACTCTGCTCTCAGACCAGGAGATGTCAAGAAAGAACCCACTCATCTTGGACAGTCTCTATAAAAGAGATTACGTTCCAATAAATCAATGATGCATTCACTTAAATCAAGGATTTCAGAGCGTTTTTCAACATGCAATTGTAGAGAAAACACACTGTCCATTCCTCCGGAAAAAGGCAGGAACACTGTTGCATATTACTAATGTGGAAGGGCCATGGCCAAATGGGCAGAGCTTGTAGGTGATTTGGCATCTTTGCATACTCAGCAGCAATTAAAAGGGAGAACCTTGAACTTTCCTCTCAGACCAGGAGATGACAAGAAATATCCTACTCGTTGCACTCCAATAAATCACCAATGCATTCACCTCCATCAAGGATTTCAGATTGTTTTTCAAAGTGCATTTGTAGAGAAAACACACTATCCATCAGCCTGGAAAATGGCAGGAACACTGTTGCTTACTACTAACATGGAAGAGGAAGGGCAAAATGGGCAGAGATTGAAGGTGATTTGGGACCTTTGCCTACTTGACACCAATTAAAAGGGAGAACCTTGTACTCTGGTCTCAGAGCAGGAGACAACAAGAAAGAACCCACTTGTCTTGGATAGTCACTACAGAGATTGTGCGCCAATAAATTAACAATATATTCAACTCCATCAAGGATTTTGGATCATTTTTCACTGTTCAATTGTTGAGAAAACACACTGTCCCATTTTGAAAGGGGAGGGGGCTGTGCAGCTCTCCTCCACAGCCTCATTAGGCCCAGGGAACCCCATCCACCAGGGCCGTATATTGATTAAAGGGGAGTGGTTCTGCCTGTCCCCCCTCCTGAGCCTATAATGGTCCCGGACATTCTATCCCCTGGGGCCCGCATTATTTAAAGGTGAGTGCCCTGATGCCCACCCAGGGTACCCACCATACACATGTTGGGAGGCACAGAGGGAGACCCAGGGCCCTCAGGGCTCCAGCCAGCTCACCACTTGCTGTGGGAGCTGGCATTGCCTTGCCCACAGGGAGCAGCCATTTATCATCAGTGCAAGCAGGGAAACAGATCTCAAATGTGCTCCAAGCTGGCAAGAACATTTTTAAAGCTCCCACCACCTTGGAGCAGACTTTGTGTTCGCTCCCATTTGGCAAGAGATTCAAAAATTCTCCTGCCAGGCAGAAACAAACACTAGATTCCCTGCCCATGCCGGTGCGGGCAGGGTAAATGCTGTTTTCCAGAGGTGAGATCCCTGGGACACAATATGTGAGCCTGCCCTGGGAGATGGGGACCCTGGGCCATTGAAGGCACAGGGAGAGAGGCCACATGCTCCCGCCCCTTTTTTGGGACATTTTAGCCCTGGGGGTGAGCTATAGTGGTTCGGGTGCACCCTCGGTCCCTCCTCTACTTAATTAAAGAAATCAGCTCTGGGGGATGGGGTCACCAGGACCTTTGGAGCCTCAGGGAGGGGGACTGCACTGCTCCCTACTTTTTCTTGTGACATTTCAGCCCCCGGGTGGGCTCCCGGGGCCTATAATCGCTTGGAGATGGGGGCCGTTCACCCCTCCCCTTATGGAATGCGGCCCGGGGGATGGGCTCCCGAGACCTATAATGGGTTGGGGAGAGGGGTACATGCACTTAATTGAAGAATGCAGCCCCAGGCGCCCATTTTCTTTTTCTGTGATCCCGCAGGAGTCCCAAGGGATCACAGCAACAATTGCAGATTTTCTTTTAATTTTGGCTCCAGGGGGTCCCTCTGGGTCCCCACATGGGTGCCTAGGAGGGGGGCCAGGGTATCCCTACCCTGCTTCCTTCTATCATTTTTTAATACAAGTTAAAACAGAGTCCTGTAATTGCTGCCAGCAGAATTGTTCTCATGTTTTTGAAAGCCAATCAGTGGGTGTCTGACTCCTGTGGGAGCGAGATGGCCTAAAGGAAAAAAGCTACCTGGACCAATCAGAAAGCTCTATTTTTATAACTGTCCAGATATAGAAATATTTTTTAACCTTAATTTCTCAAAAACTACTCAACAGATTTACAACTAATCACAAAAAGCATGTTTTTTTAGACCAAGACCTAGCTTCCTGCCAAATTTGGTGTAATTCCATTCATCAGTTTTTGTGGTAGTGCTGACTAAAACAGTCTATGGATAATACATGGAGATTTAGGGGCAGATTTACAAGCCCCTTGCGCCACTTTTGCGTCACTTTTCCCATGTTAAAAGTGACGCAAAAGTGGCGCAAGGGGCTTGTAAATCTGCCCCTTAGTGTTTTGTTGCCCCATTTTTTCTCAGCCCCCGCTTGACGGATTGCCCGATGCTTTCCATGCACAAACTAGGCCAGAAAGAGCATTTTTTGCAAAGTTTAGTGAAGATTCGTCAAATGGTTCCAAAATTATTAGCAACACAAAAACACATGTCCTAAGGAAAGGCTGACAGAACTATATCTACTCAGTGGCGACCGCCGCTGGGTAATATAGATATAGATATACACACAGACACATATACCCTCCTTTATTTTGGGGTTGCATGCAGCAGCAGAAGATCTGACCTGCTCTCTAATATCAAATCGTTCTAAAAACAAAGTTGAGTGCAAACCCTCACAAGCCTTTTATAGATTGTGAAATATCAAGATACTCAAAAAACCATCACAAGTTTTGGCTTCCACGGGCATTGTTCATGGGGGCATTGTTCATCCGAGTCCCTTCACCATGTTTTATTATGAACCCATGCGAGGATCATCATTAGAAGTGAGCTTAACTGATGTAATTCTCTTGCTCGAGCATAATTACTCGTAATTACTACAAAATCGCTCATAATTATGTGTAATTACATGAGAAGCATAATCCTGCATTTAGCTCTATTTTCTTAGTGCAAAATTCACCCTGACGTTCAAGATAGGCCCCAGGATGCATTTTGGGCTGAGAAACTAGCACTAATTGCTACAGGACATGAATAGCAGTAACAGAATCCGCTCGCTCTCTATTAGTTTGCTGTTCTTGTGCTCCTGCGATACAATTTTTGCCCCAAATTGATCTTCATTACTCAAGCTGGCGTCCTTCTATAATGTCAGTAATGCGTAATTCATGAAATTATTCCAATTACTCCGCCATGATTAAAATTTCGCCCAGGCCTTATCGTGATATCCTTTTGAAACATCATGGGGATTGTAGTCTTCAAGTCCAATGTAGTGCAAAACATGTGATAAATTTAAAAGCTAACATTTTTCAGTATTTTATTGTCCAATTACCCATGCTTACTTAACTATTCCACAAAAATGATGATTAAGTTCATTGAATCCATTCATATACCACCCATCAGTATTGTGAGATATGTAGTTTCAGGCAAGGTTGGCAAATACAATTCATCGTAAATTATCTCAATGGTAGTTGCTATAAGTACAATGCAGTCCAAATCATGTAATAAAGTGCTCTGTGCTAGTTTAAAAAAACACATCATTCATTGTTCTATTGTGCAATTACCAGTACTTTGTTTAACCTTTCCCCAAACATAACAAATAAATGTATTGCGTCCAGTCATGTCCAACCCATCAGCATTGTAAAATGTGTAGATTAAGGAAGTACTGGCAGTTACAAATAATCTAAATAGTCTCAATGAGAGTGAACACAATGCACACTGGTTAGATTTCCCATTACTCAATTTTAGTGATCTATATTTTTTACCAGAGTCCCTATGATTTGTATCTGCTTAGGCACAAAATAAATTATTTTTTCCCATGTGATCTTAGAGCAATAAGGGCTTGTGATTGGCATGTCCTGAGAGGCCACTGAACAGTTCCCTGTTTATCATATGGCCTGGTGATTATTCCTTTTTCCATTTTCTCTATTTTGTGCCTTCCAGTGGGCAATTTAAATTAACAAAACATATGACAATATTACTTTAGAAAGTATCATGAAACTGATTGAGTTCAATTTCTACAATGCATTGTATGTCCTTTTTAAGCTCATCTTTCCTATTCCATTCACTTGTTATCATGCACGTACTGAGATCACCTTGCCATAAGGGTCCTTTGTAAAACATAACTTCATGTGCCTCTTTCTAGCCACTAAGTCAGATGTAGAAAATGTTCCTCAAATAGATGTATTACTTCACGTCTCATGCTCTTCATTTCACTGATACATCTTGATTCAAGTTTACGTAACGTTGCATACAGGCCACCCCCTCTTTCAGTTTTGGGGGCATGATCAATGACAAAGAACCGGGTATTTTTCCAGTTGCCAGTATACAATTTCCATCTGCTTAGCAACTGCAGAACTTCTGCCCCTGTTAGTTATTGCATGTATTTGTTCCAAAATGCAAAAGTGTGTTTTTTGAGAGAGCAGATGGTGCTGCCAATATATTCTACGGTACATGGGCCAAAAAGAATGTAGATAACAATTCTCACTTTGCAGTTTATATGACGTTTGATCAAGCCTTTCTACCCTGTGCCTATAACAAACGTAGGGGCATAATAACAAGGGCCGGCGATAAATATCGCAAAGCGCGCTTAGCGCTTGCATATTTATCGCCAGCTATCTCTGGAATTTATCGCCCGGTTAGCGCGTTATCAACAACTTGGATCGCCGAGGCAATAAAATTTCCAGAGATAGTGTGGATATCGCCGTTTTCCATGGTGGAAAACGGCGATATCCTAGAAGATAGGGCCTGTGGTCTTAGCCACAGAATCCACCCCCCATGTTAAGTATGCCTTAGTCAGGAATTTAACAGACGTTAAATTCCTGCGTTAAGTCATACTTAACGCGATTTAAAAAATCGCTACCCTTCCTTGTTAATATCGCGAAGCTGCCTTCGCGATATTTTCCCTGGTTGGTTTCACAGCCACGCCTACTTTGCATCTCATTAGCGATGCAAAGTTAGGCATGCTGGAAACGGGCGCTAAGTCAGCAAAACACGCGATAGCGTGTCTTTGCTGATAAGGCGATGAAATTATCGCCGCTTTTTGCCCAAAAACAGACGCAAAAGCGGCGATAATTTCATAGCGCCGCCTTGATAATATGCCCCTAATTTCTGTTGAATGCAATCTGACAGGCCTTACAACTTGTATATCTTCAGAACCATTTTGTGTCTCCAGTTTCGAAAAGTGGGGGCGTGTTAATATGTCTTTGAGACTTTTTTTTCCCTGTATGCTATCGTCCGATGGTCTCCCATTATGTTGGAATCTACTGAATCCATCCTCATGATAATATAATTCTTCATCAAGATCTATTTCACCTGATTGGTTCTGTTGAAAAATTCCTCATCATCCGATTAGGTGATTTATCTTCAGATTTCTTTTTTGTAAGTAGCAGTTGTTCTTTAGTTTTTGAAGACTGTATTTATTATTTTCCTGGGATAGTTGCGATTTTATGAATCTTCTGCTTGTGGCCTCACCATGTCTTATAAATTCTTCCTCATTGAACAAATTATTTTAATGCGTAAAAATTCTCTGTAAGTTATGCTCCATTTTAGAGGGGTTGGAAGTAAACTTGTTGCATGTAAGACCAAATAGGTCGAAGTTGGTTTTCTGTGTAGTGTTGTCTGCACTTTCACAACCTTGATATACATTTCTGTAATGAGAAATACCAGCCTGTCTCTGCTGATACTGTATGTGAATATCAGATTAATTATGTTACTGTTCAGTATCTAGAAACATTCCTCCAAATCACACCTAGGTTCATCCCGAATAACAAGCAGGTCGTCAATGAATCACAACCACAAAATAATTTTGTTTACAATCAATCAATCAATCATAATAGCTTATTTCGGCACTTGCCATAAAAGCAAACACAATGACTTAAAACTCTAAAATCATTCAATTAAAAAATTACATGTAAAGTAATTAAAATACCCACAATTAAAACTAGCAGCATATAAAGAGAACATCACGACAGTTTTAAAATGCGAAGTTAACTTTCATCCACCAACTATACTTATTATCTATTGTTACATATGCTTTAAGAAATCTTAAAGAAAAAGCGAAATGCAACTTGAACACACAAGAATCTTAATTGCTAAGTAACAGACAACAACAGGGCCGTCTTTTTCTGACTGTGTCTCCACATATATGCAAGAAAACATGAGACATCAAAGACAATTGGTTGAGCTGTGTCTGCCCTGAATACCCTACTTGCAATTTTGTAGTCCCTTATACCCAGATTGCAACATAGCAGGATCCATTATCTCCTATGTACATAATACTGAGGACAAAAGTACATGATCTACAGTTTCTTTGACCTCTGGGCAAAACGGACAACTTAGGTCAGGTTCAGCATGAGCGAGGGAGTGCTGCCACTTCGCAGTATATGATCGAAGCGGCAAGGTCCCAACTCGGAACTTAATGTATAGTGTCATAGCAGCTGGAGGCTCAATTGTGACATATACATATTCAAAAGATAACTTCCAGAAAGGTAGAGGTTAGAGTCCCTACCCCCCAGACCTGCACAATCTACCATCTACATATCTCCAGTACTGCTCCTTGAGCATAGACTTGGAAAATGCCATTAGACATTTCCAGGTGAGCCCACATGTTACTGTAGTAAAATGAGGAAGGTCCAATCCAGGTAGTTTTCCATGTAGGTTTATTAAGGTAAGGAGTTACATAGGGGAGAGTCCCACCAGGAGCAGCCTCACTGCTTTCAGCCCATCACCAACTGACACTCACACACACAAACATTCCATTCACCCACATTCTCTCTCCCAGGCACTCAGGCTGAGCAGCAGCAGTATAGCAGTTACCACACCCAATCTCCTCAAGTGAATGCTTAATATATCCCAACCATGGTGGTCCCAGGGAGTTTCATAATTTCTTCCAAGCCCAGCTGATAAGATAATAGATCTGCTGAGAACCGGATCCTCCTCCGGTACATCAAAGATGTGAGTTTTATTCTTTCAGTGAGTGAACGAGTGCCAAGATCTAGATGAAGTGGCACTAGGGGAAGATTGGTGAGGAGTCGGAGGAAATGATTTTCCGTCAATATCAAGTCATTGTTATTTGCATGCCCCAAAGCCCCAAAGGCTTGCAAGTTATAAATGTGCAGTACTGGTGTCATCAGACGAAAGCTGGACCCCTTCAAAGCCCTCAGAAGGCTGCCACTACAATATTCTAGTGTGAGTTTGGACTTGTGAATCTGAGGTGACCAGCCAAAGTGGACATTGTGAGTTTGCCCCAGGTATTCAAAGGTGCAAAGCTTCTCCAATTGCGTACCATTTAGGACCGGGTGTGATCTGACCATCTGGCAGGGATTCAATACCATGTATATGGTCTTGCTTGTATTGATCTCCAGCCCTTTCTGTCTGCAGAAGTCTCCGAACTGGTCCAGAAGATTTTGGATACCCATTGGGGATCTTGAGACCAGTAGTGTGTCATCGTCAAACAGGAGGGGCGGGAACTTCCTGTTGACCAGACTTGGGGCATCATGCTTGCACTGCTCTAGCATGTTTACCAAATCATTAATGTATAACAAAAACAGTGTGAGGGCTGGCACGCACCCCTGTCTCACCCCCCCCTGTTACTAGAATGGGATCTGTCAATTTCCCAGCAGGGCCATTCCTAACTTGCGCATAATTATCCCAATGAAGACTCCTTAACACGTCAATGAGGTATTTTGTTATTGTTAACTGGGACTTATAGAGCGCATATTCACCGACAGGTCTCTTAGCGCTATGAGAGAGAGCCTAAACCTCACCAAGATCAGCATGTACATGCACCGGACTTGGCCTAGGTTGTGCCCCAGCCTTCAGCAAAAAGAAGCGTCTTAAGTTTTTTCCTAAATGGAAGGAGGGTGGGTTCCCTATGAAGGCTTTCCGGCAGCCCGTTCCAGAGTTGCGGGATCACTACAGAAAAGGCTCTTCCCCCTTTGGAGGACGTGTTGAAGCGGGGGCAGGCCAAGAGGCCTGCCTCAGACGATCGAAGGGTACGTCCTGGCACATAGTTTTTGAGGCGCTCCTTAATGTAGGTTGGGGCCCGGCCGTGGATGGCTTTGTGGGCTATGCAGAGATCTTTAAACCTGGCTCTCTGTTTGATTGGGAGCCAGTGCAGATGCTGCAGTAGGGGGTGGCATGTGCCCGCCTTGGGAGTCTGAATATTAGTCTAGCTGCGTCGTTCATGGCCACTTGGAGTTTGGTTAGCAACTTCTCAGGGAGGCCAATATACAGAGAGTTGCCATAATCCAACCGTGACATGATCATTGCCGACACAGCCATCCGTCGTGCAGTAAATGAGAGAAGGGTGGCAAGTCTCCGCAGCTGTCTCAGTAAGCCCACACATGTCCCTGCCACAGTGGATACCTGGTTCGACATGGAGAGCTTGGCATCTATTTTTATGCCGAGGCTTTTTACGACTGGGGCTGGCGTGGGGGTGGTACCGAACTCTCGTGGCCAAAAAAGGTTGCTCCATGGATTATTTCCAGTGGTAATGGCCAGTACCTCGGTTTTGTTGGGAATAATTTCATCCAATTGACCGTGTACCTGAGAATGGTTTGCTTGCGTGCATGGGCCAAGGGGGACTTGTCAATCTGGATGATAATTTGCATGTCATCGGCGTAATTGAAAACTTGGCACTCCATGCGGGCCAGAGCAGCCACCAGTGGCTGTAGGTAGATGTTGAAGAGGAGGGGGGACAGCGCTGATCCCTGAGGGACTCCACACGTTAGTGCACCAATGTTGGACACCCGATCAGCCGACTGGATCCTTTGGGATCGACCTGACAGGAAGGACGAAAACCATTGATGTGCCAGCCCCTGGATGCCCAACTCTAAAACCTGCGACAGTAGTTGGTCATGATTGACCGTATCGAATGCGGCGGATAGGTCTAGTAGGACCAGGGCGCATGGCTTCCTGCTGTTGGCCGTAAGTCTGAGTTAGTCCATCACTGCCAGCATTACCAGCTCTGTGCTGTGGTGAGCCCTGAAACCTGCCTGTTTCATCTGGAGCAACTGTTGTTCCTCAATTAAGTTTGATAGGGTTTTCAGCACATGTTGTTCCAATACTTTTGCCAAAAAGGGGAGCTGGGAGATAGGCCTTTAATTCTTGAGGTTGGCTACATCTGCCCCTGGTTTTTTCAGCAGGGGGGTCACCCTAGCTTCCTTAAAGTTGGCCGGGACATAACCTGTTTCCAGTGACCGGTTGAGCAGGTTGAGGACCTCACACTCTACCCCGGGTAGGGCCATTCGAAACACCCTTGGAGGACAGGGGTCTGCTGGCGACCCCCCATGTTGGGAAAAACTGCACACAGGCCCTCCCTGAGAACTAGATCAAAAGCTGACCATAGGTCGACATAAATTACATAGAGGCACCCACCCCCCCAATGTAACATATTTGCAGTAAATTATTTGTAGTTGTAGCACTTGATCAATAGTGCTTTCCCAGCCCTAAACCCTGCTTGGAGGGGTGTCAACACATCCACTTCCTCAATCCATGCTTGCAGTTTACTCAACAAAATATGGCAAAAAAGTTTCTGTGAGCTGTTTATGAGGCTAAGTGGATGATAATTAAACGGGGCGGGCCTATTGGTACATTGGGACAATTTCAGTCCCTACCCACGTCTGTGGCACAGTAAACCTATTCATGATATTATTCAAAAGAAGTTCAAAATAGGGGCACCTAATCTACCTCTAGACTTTTAACAGGTCCCGTGGCGTCTTATCAAGTCCCAGCACTTTCTTTGGGGGAATCCAATCAATTGCCGCAGAAACTTCACTCATTGTAATAGGGCTGGGCGCACAATCAATCTGGAGGGACAATGCAGTGGCAGGTAAAACACTAGATGACTGAGACTCATTTTCCATTCCCCTAGGGTGGGCAGAACTTCAGCATGGGTGGCCAAAGCCAGTTGCTCCCATGGAGGGGTTCTAATTTTGTTTACTTATTTCTTATTTCCCAATGACCAGGCCACTTTCTGCTCTCAGCAACCCATTGTAAGTTTGGCATAGCTTGGAGAAACTGAGTCCATTGCTGCTGTTGATTTTGAGGCACAAATTGATCATTTCTATTAACATGATATGTTGATGGTCTGAAACAACATTCTGTGAACAAGGCCCTTGAAGGCCAAAAAGGTTGTTTTTTTGGGGGGGGGTATCCTGATGGATCACACTTGCTCAAAATTAATTATTGAAGACTTGTGAGAGTGCACACTGTTCCTTGTATCCTCGGTATTTGTGGTCAAAAACCCTCCACATCTATTCAGATGAGGCACTGGTACACTCCCCTAAAGTGTTGGAAGTGTTTATTTCACCATTACCATTACAGAGCTCAATGCGTTCCCCAACTACTAACCATAAAAACAAACCCAATATAGTTTAACTAAATTATACATAAATCTCTAATAATATTAAAATACTAATTAAATAAAACAAATACAATTTAAACCACTTGTAAATACATTATACAAAATGTATTATTATTAAATTAATAAAATACTTAGTTACATAAGTGACTCAATTGCCAATTGCATATTTAATGAACATTAAAAATGTATTTGTAAAAAAAAAATATTTTGATAAATTCCCCTTTTCCACAACCCTTTTCCACAACAACCCCAACAATTGGCTACTAAAATGTAAATTAGTAATTAAACTATAGAAAAAAAATATTTACATGAAATATCACAAAATACAATTAAATATTTAAAAAATGAATGAGTTAATCAATTTACATAATTTATTAACATTAAGGGGCCGATTCCGATCTCGGCCGGTAGGGCTCCGAATCGGATTAGGCTTAACCGGATCCGATTCGGAGCCCTATTTCCCGACCGAATCGTACGTGCGTCCGGGCGAGCGAGTACGATGCGTGCGCTCGCGAAATCTCCGACCGACTCGTTCGCAGGACCCGACCGCTCCGACCGACTCGCACGGGGATGACTCGCACCGCGCAATGGAGACGTTCCCCGGCCGGGTGAGTACGATGCGCATCGCGACCGCTCCGACCGACTTGCACAGTCCGGCTCCAAGGAGCTGTCGGAGCCGCACTTTGGGGGTCCGTGTCGGACCCCCCTGGAAGCGTAGGCGTGCGAGTCGCACACAGGAGGGAGCCATGGGTCCCCCCTACACGTGCATGTACGGTGCGACCCGCATCGACGCGATCACGCTGTAGGGGGCGCCCTTGTTTGCGTCGTGCCCATTGAGTCAATGGGAGCCCGTGTACGCGTCGTACGACTGGCTCCCATTGACTTCAATGGGAGTCCGACCGAATCGAGTCCGATAGCATACGTGCGCATCATACTCGTTCGGTCGGACTGCTAGGGTCCGATTCGGTCGGAAATCTCTCCGAGTCCGGCTCGGTCGGAGAGATTTCCGGCCCGAATCGGAATCGGCCCCCTAGTATTTAATTAACAGAAAATAATTGAAGAAAATTCAAATTTTACTTTAAGTGTGGAGATGAATGAAACTATTCATCATCATGGCTTTACAAAAAAAGCACACAAAGGGCAGGATTTGGAGACCCCGTCATAGACTATACTGTGGGTCAATCAGAGACTCAAGGTCTGCTTGTAAACCAGCTGGTGTATGGCAAGTTCCAGGCTGAGGCATGTTTGAAAATATTGTCCGAGAGGTTGGGATAATGCTATGTTAGCCGAATTTCTGTTTTTGTAGGATTGAATTTTGGAAAGTTTGAGCTCATCCTTCAATATATGGCATCAAGGGCTGGCAGAACTCCCTTTATCATGCCTCATTCAACCATATGTTCAAAACAATCTGTGATCTATTCATGATGAATAGTTCAGTTCACAATATACCTTCACCCCAATATGGGTCTCATCCATATGTTGTAGTAGAAATTTGTGGTCCAAACCTGTCCCTGTAGCACAGGGGGATGCAGATAACCCTCCCCAGCATAACCCAACCCTGACCTGGCCTTTAATTTTAGAGGTGTTGTTTCCACATCATAGAATTCATTTAAAGAATCAAAATTTAAACAAGTCATTTTTTTCATCTTGTACCACATACTGCTTAGATAAGCATATTTAGCAGCATGCATGCATGCTCATGTAAAGCGCTTTATTGGCTTTGGGCTACATTTGCGCTACATAAAAACTGCCACTTCACCTTTTTGTAAACCTTACTAATCTTATCACTCTTGTAAACATTTTAAATTTAGTGACAGAGAATTGTATTCATCTGTCTGTTTTCACAATGAACAGTCCTTTGGCTCTGAGGCAGAATCAACTTCCCTGACTAAAACTGGATTTACTACATTTTTCTCCTCAACACGGCACAGGATTATTCATTGAGGGGCACATTTACAAGCCCCTTGCGACACTTTTACGCCGCCGTTGCCTCACTTTTGTGACGCAGCGGCGTCGTAAACAATGCGCCACGTTGTGATACATTAAAACGTGACGCATCTAGGAAGATGCGTCACGTCGTAAAGCCCTGCGCTACTTTATACCTGCGTCAGGGATAATGTATGCAGGGTGGGCGTTCCTACGTATGAAAGCCTTGTAAAAGTGACTCCGTGAAATCTATAAGATTTCACTGCGTCACTTCTACGACGCCACTGCCTCAAAACCTTACGCCTGCTTGAAACAAGAAAGGAGTGACGCAGCATAATCAGTAGCGGCCCGTGGAGGGAGTTCCATGGGGCGGTGAGGCGAGGCGGGGGAGGGGCAGGGTGGGGGTAGTAAACACCGGAATATAGATGAACGGAGGTAAGTAAACAATTAAATAAATAAAACGAATTTTGTTGCGCGCGCTGCATCGCAGTTTGCAATTACAGGGCCTCATTACACACCCTGGCACAGTGATTGAGCTTGGGTTAGGTTACATAAATGTAGGCAACTGCCTTTTAACATCACAATAGGATGCTGCTAGCTCCAGATAGTCACTAATGGTGTCAATAAATGAATCTGTTGCTAGGGGATGAGCACGCAAACATTAAACTGCAATTTTGACTTTGGCGCTGAAAATCATTCTACCTCATGTAGACTGAATAATGTTGCAACTATTACACTTATGTGGATCTGTAATTGCAAATTGCATTTTGCACTTGCCTGTCTGTGTAGTAATGAGTGCAAAACTCAGTCACTGAGGAATGTATGCAAGCTAGACAATGCCTAGGCACCCAAGCAACCTCCATATTAGAATCACATTTACGTTTCTTGATACCAACTTGCTTTTTTTCTTATTTTGTTCACATACTCTTTGAAAATCCTGCATGTGTAACTTGCTGAATAGTAAATATTTCCCTATTTTGATTGCTTCGTTGTTTTGCAAACTTGATGTTCCTCTATTTTTCCTGAGGTAAAATATAAATTAATTAGGCTTAATTAGGTGTTAATTGAGCAACATTAAAAGCACATTTCATTGAACAGAATGTCAAAGGCAAAAATGCTGAACATTCAAGATAGCTGTAGTAAATCTCAAGATTTTAATTTTCGTGCAGAGCTTTTCACACAGCTTTAGTTAATAGCCTATTAAAACTGAAGTACCCTAAGGTCTGCCATATTTCATTCATTCTTACTGGACTCTTGCGAACAGTCCACAACTTGCCAACTCGGCTAAAGCACCTGAACAATAGACACAATTAGAAGAGAGGCACGGGAAAGTGACTGCTACAGTTTGACCAATCAAAAAAAACATTCACATTGCAGGAAATGTAATATGATATGGGAAGATAATTCATTTACATGTGTTAATTGGTTTAACAGAGACACAAGTGTTACAGCTTTCGGAAATGCGATCAACCAACAAGTACCTTTCACAGGGAGTGATAACGAAGTGTGCATGCAGCTTATCTTGGCATTATCATTATGCACTGGCCAGATGACAAACAAATTCTACCTGTCTGCAGCAGAAACACATAGAATAGGAAAATACGGTATTACGTTTATATTAAAAACAAGTAAAAAAAAAAAAAAAAAATATACAAACATCAAATGGCATAGTATACTAGATACATAATGTAACCTGCGGAAATCTAAATTGCAATCAATCCTGAAATCACGGACTACAATTATTGGTATGAGTAGTGCACAAGTTCATTTGTAATACCAGGACATTTTTCCGCACGTGATGTAACTCTCAGATCAGCTATTAGAACGATAATATATGTGTTAGTGTAAAGTGCTTGTTTCAGTCAATAAGACAATTATTAGCAGCATAACTGGTTACATTAAAGTGCTTGTGCAATGTATAATAGAAAGTTTGCAGTGCCTAAAATAATCGATGGAGAGTTCTTATAAAGGACAGTTTACTACTATCAGGAAGGAGGCTAAGAAACATTGCTGTATACCATCAGACACCAGCTCTACTTCTTGATAGTCCTACTCGCCAAATAATGTACACCTTAAATACAATGCATTATCAAAATACTGTTAGAAAAAAGGGAGTACACAGATTTAATCACCATCTTTGGGGGACATTTTTAGGAAAACTCTTTGGGTACACCACATGGAAAATAAGAAGCCTGCCACCGAGAAAGCTATGGGGAGACTAGCATCATATTTCAGTAGCCTAAAAGCCTCTGAATATTGCCTAGTTCCCAAATTTCTGCATATCTGGACCAGCCATCGTTTTCTTGCTTTCTTATAGCCAGTACAGAAAAAGAACACGTGGTATTCGGATTCTTCTGCGCTAATGCATGCCGGACAGCCCAGTGTTTGTATGCCCGCCCATTTGTTCGTAAAAGCACGCAGTGGCAATACCCTGTGCCTAAATTGTAGATAAAGCTTCCTTGCGGCAGCCGGCTTGATGTCATTGAGTGCCGGCTCTAGTATGTACTGCTCTTTAATTTCCATAAAAGCTACAGTAAGTTTTCCCGTTTAGTGATTCCCCTGTAGCTGGGTCAGTTTATACTCCCAGTAGCGACCCTTTAACTCTTTCCTTGGGACTGTGGGACATGTCATTTCTGGATTTTCCCAAAGATTACCTAGACCCATGAGTGTAAGGGTATTCCTGACGTAAGTAAGCCATGGTAGTCTCCTTGCCCCTGGTAGATTCATCACCTCTCTTAGTTCTTCTCTATGCTCGAGCAATTCTGGAGTAACCCACAAACGTCTCCAGAATAAAAGGGGTCTCAGAGAAACTTCATCCGCAACTGGCCTGACTCCCAGATCTAATCGTAGCGGTATAAGTGGGGTACTATGGGGGAGACCAAACAATTGTCTAACAAAATAATGTTCTGTTTGTATTAGACTATCAATGCGGTCGTGGCCCCATATTTCAGCTCCATATAGAGCAGCACCTCTAGCTTGAACCTTATATATTTCCGCTACTGGGCCCACTGGTTTGTGGCTAGAATTTCAGAACACCTTGGACAAACCCCCTGATGTTTGCACTAGCTTCAGGCTGTTTTTTTTAATTTGAGCCCCCCAGTCCATTTTTTCAGCGATTGTAATGCCGAGATAATCAAAGTTGGATACCCTCTCCATGGGTCTACCCTCTAAACATGGGTTTAATCGGGTACTTTTGGCTGAGTTAAATACCATAAATTAGTTTTTTTTGCAAATTAATCTCAAGCCCCCTTTCTTTACAGAAGGCATCAAATTTATTTAAGACCCTCTGTATACCCATTGGAGATTTTGATAAAAGCAAAGTATCATCGGCAAACATCATGGCAGGGATATTTCGTGCTGCCAGCTTGGGGGCGTCTAAATCCTTCTCGGAGTTTAGAAAGTCAACTAACCCATTTATAAAAAGACTAAAAAGGGTCGGGGCAAGGACGCAGCCCTGGCGTACTCCTCTTTCTACAGGGATGGGTGTGGTGAGTTCTCCGTGCTTGCCAAATCATATTTGTGCGTAATTTCCTTCGTGTTGTCGCTTTATGATTTGGCACAAATATGGCGGAACCCTCATCTCTAGCAAGAGTGCCCACAACTTATCTCTTGGGACCAGATCAAATGCAGATTTTTAGGTCTACAAAAATTAGATAGAGACTGCCACCCTCTATACACACGGTCTTCCAGTGTAATAATTGTAGCCTAAAGATATGGTCCAGTGTGGACATTTTTTCTCTAAACCCTGCTTGGAACGGGCTAAGAACTTTCTGCTCCTCCATCCAGCTCTGCAACCGGTTTAACAATACACGCGCAAAGATTTTTTGGCTGATGTCAATCTGGCTTATGGGCCTATAATTTGTGGGCAACATCGGGGAACCCTTTTTATAAACTGGTATTATTTCAGCCCCGGCCCAACTACTAGGGATAACCATACCTTGCATGACAGCATTAAATAAAATCCAAAAATAAGGAGCCCAAATGGTTGGTTCACTTCGGAACAAATCCCCGGGAATCTTATCTAATCCTGGTGCCTTGCCGGGAGCAATTTGGTTTAAAGCACCAGTTACCTCTGTGAGGGTTATCATCGGGGTATCATCTGCCGCTCTAGGGGTATTCATAATTCCATTAGGGCAATCGGCCTGCAGGGAGTGACATGCGTCATTTATTACATTGGCCTCTGACTTTGCTCTCGAGTAGAGGGACTCAAAGTGATCCCTCCACACATTTGCCCCTAGGTTTGGCTCTATTGCCGGCTTTCCTTCGGAGCTACCCGTATTTTCCACATTCCAGAATGTCTTCATGTCGCTGGTACCCAGGGAGCTTCTAAGAGTTTCCCACTTGTCACTTTCCCACCCTTTTTTTGCCTCCTCAGTGCTTGTTCGATAGGCTGCTCTGCAGATTTTAATCAGAGGTCTATCATTAGCCTTAATGGCAGAAACCAGAGCTATTTTAGCCTTTCAACATTTTTCGTTGAACCAGGGATGGTGGGTTATTCTGTTATTACTGGCTTTTTTGATTGGGAAGAAGAAGTCAGCCATAGTGGCCGTTAACCTGGTATGGTTTAGGGCGACCTCCAGTAATTTAATTTGGGTACTATCAGCCGAGACAGATTGAATAGAGTCCATGAGGATCGGAATGACAGTTTGGTACAGAACGCCTATCTTTTCTTGAGATTTTCTTAGTTCCGCCCATCGAACTCTCTTCCTACAGTTAGTAAGTGTCAGTCTGCCATCAGCTGGTGCAGCCAGATTGGCGGTGCTCTCAGGGATCAATGTAAGCAATTCTAGAACTAGTACATTGTGGTCACTATCGTGGCGCGGCACAATCTTAAAGTCAACAACCCTATGCCATGATGATATACTGACCAAAATATAATCGATTAAGGAGCAGTGGCCAATTCTATTAAAAGTATGCTTGCCAGGGGTGTCAGACTTAGTTCTGCCGTTACATGTCCTCAATGAGTGCTTTAATACGAGAGAATTCATCTGGAGTACCAGGGGAGTCCATGCTCTTACTAACGAGCAGGTTGTGTCTGGTACAGCCCAATGTAGATCTTCTTCACACGGGTTTTCCCTGTTCATACCATCTAGGGGCTCATACTGACAATTGAAGTCCCCCCCCACAATCAACAAATAATTATCAGGGATGGTAGCAAGGAATGTCGTTAGCTCGTCGAGAGTCTTCGACTCATGGCTACGGCTAACTGGTCTCGAGTAGACATTTATTAGGGCGACAGTAATCCTTGAAGGGAAGTTAAGGAGGACACACAGAATGTCATTTGAGGCTGTTTCTAGCTGTGTAGATGTACAACCCAAGGGTGTCCCCACCCAGATACACAACCCCCCCGACGGCCTCCCCTTTCCCCCTGATGATGCTGCTATGGTATATGTGGCATAACCTAATTTGGGGATATCCCCCCTTGCCCATGTTTATTGAAACATGCAGATTTCGTGTTGCTCAATAAAACTCCCCCAATCAGGATTATCCATCTTGGGGGCAATGCCGGCTACGTTCCAAGATATAACTTGCAGCCTCGGTAGATCCGGCCGATTATCTTTGGCCGCATATTCTAGAGCCGGGGGGGCAAGGTCCCACCCGCACACAAGCCTAACTTTTGGGAAGTCTCGCTGTTGGAATCGCGGGATTGGCTGATAGATTTAGCCCCTTTGGATTCTGCCTTGTTGCCTCTTACTGTCCTACTCCACCTCCCAAGGGTCTCACCCTCTTCAGGTGTCATGGACTGATCTGTGGTCACCCCTGCTCGGTGAATATGTTCCTTCAACCCGAGCCCCATGGGTTCAAGTCAATCCACTGCTTCAAGAACACCAAACCTATTGGTTGTGGGGATGTTGAAGAGTGGTTGCCTAGACCGTCGGAATCCCAGATTGACTGTTTGGTAGTTTTGATTTAGAGGCCTCTCCTCCCATCCATCTCTGTAGTATTGTAGTTTCCCTGGGGGATAAAAGTAACCTAACGGGAGAGCTCTTATGGACCTCTCCTGTCTCCAGTCATCCCTACTTAATATTGCTCGGGTGACTGATGGATTTCTAAAATTAATCTCTACACAGTCTCCCTGCAATACCTTGGGTCTCCAACCCACCCAGCCAACTCTTCGGGTTGTTAGGATTTCCCCAGCGACCTCGTAGTGGAATTGCTTGTTGTTAGCTAACCAGAACATACATTTATTTTTAGCTCCTGGTGTGATTCCTTTTGCCCCCTCCCAAGCTCAGGAATGCCTGACAAAATAACAACGTAAGGGGTTGAGGCTGGTGGTAGATTAATGCACGGTGGTGAAGTATATTCTTTAAAAGTTTCAACAATTTTATTAGATCCTTCCCCCTCTCGCTGTCTACTTTCTTGCCGTGGGCCACTGCTCTGTGAAGGAATAGGTGTTGATTTTACCCTGCCAGGGCTTGCAATACACTGTCTTGCTTGTTCGTTAGCATTAGTGGGTAGGGGGCCATTCCGGGATGAGGTAGGGGCAGCCTTACTGAAACTATTTGTAGCCTGTGTTACTTAGCCACTACCAAACCCTTCTCTTCCATTTGTGGCCCCTGCCCTGATCTCTAGCAGCGTGGTCAGCTTATCAACCCTTTCTACCAACATTTTAAGTTCATCCTTAACAATGGCCCTTACTTGGAATTGTAAGTCCACCACTAAATTTGTGACCCATACAGGTTGTTCCTTGCCCCTTTCAGTACTACTAGACAAACATTCTTCCCTGCTATTATTATCGTCCGTAATTTCTTCTGCAGCCTTCTTCTTTTTCGCCCCTGTTCTCACTGGTGCTTTAGGTTTTCCCCTCTTCACTTGGCGCGTAGGTACTGCCTCCGTATGTAGTTGAACATTAGGCACCTCATCGATAATTATCTGGGCCCTAGGGGAGTTGCTGATCAAGGGACCGGCGGCTTGGGATGTATCGAATTCTATCAAGGGAAAGTCCAGATTTGGAGTGAGTGATAGCCGTCTCTCAGTCCGTTCTATTTCTGTTGCCACCACTCCTCGTGCTCTCTCCAGCATTCTGTCAATGGAGGTAGGTTGGACTTTAGGTTTTGGTTTCAGGAGAACTGGTTGTTTCTTGTCAATACAGTTTCATTTGCCCATTTAATTTACTTGATTTCAATAGCTTTGCTGCTACCGTTGCTATGGAATCTCCGCTAGTATTCTGAAATACCATTTGGGCACCTTCTCTTGTCCAGGTCGTACACCAAATAGTTCCGATATAGTTCAATACAGCCCAGTGAAACAGGTAAGCCCGCCGATACAGTATAGATATGTGGAGTTAACAAGGCACTGACCTGGATCCAAGTAGTGTCCAAGAACCAGAACTGCTTACTTCTTTGACGAAAGCCAAGGGAGGTAGCCCAGCCTCCTCCGGCCGCTGACGGGCGCAGACGGGCCTGCCCTTGGCCCGGGCACGCCCTCGCGCATCCCGCGCTGCGGGAGGCCGGCAGGGCTCTTATCACGCCTCCGGGCGCGGGTGACAACGTCACGGAAGGCGCCGATACGGGACTGCTGGGAGATGTAGTCTGCCCGATAGCCATTCCCCTCACAGCAGGAAAGTGGTGGAGTTGATGGCCGTTCCCCTCACAGCAGTGAAATGCGCTGTTTACCAGCGTCCCGCGCTGAGGGAGGCCGGCAGGGCTCTTATCGCGCCTCTGAGCGTGGGTGACAGCGTCACAGCAGGCGCCGATATGGGACTGCTGGGAGATGTAGTCTCCCCGATAGCCATTCCCCTCAGGGCAGGAAAGTGGTGGAGTTGATGGCCGTTCCCCTCACGGCGGTGAAATGCGCTGTTTACACAGCCATAACTTGGTAGGTTCTCAGCTGTGTGAGCAATACAAAAAAACACATTCATAATTTCTTATGAACACAACTAACTCCCCACTCCTAACATGCATAAGTATAATTTATGTCTTCATCTACAGTTTTGAATGAATATATGAGAAGCAGCAATTTGAAGAGGAAGCCAAACTAAAACACAAAGGGGCATATTCACAAGGAGCTATCACCGAATTAACGGCACTTTATCGCAGCCAAAGTCGTGATAAATTTACCTCCCCATTCACAAGCCGGTGTTAACAGCCCACAGCACCAGTTTACCTGCGATAGCAGGTGCAAAAAACATCGGCACAGAGGACCCCCGCAAATATCGCTAATGAGATGCAGAGTAGGCGTTCCCGTGACAAAAGCCGAGACAACAGCACACCTCAACATTCACAACGACCAGCCACATCCGCGATAAAAACACAAAACAGGCGATAAGGCGCGATAGCACCAGGAAATCTACACCTGCTCTGACCTGGCGTAAAGTCAGACGGCCGCCAGCACCACAAAAGGGAGCACAGCCCAGGTCTACATCCGAAGGGCAACAGATGCCATGGAGCCACCCATCATGCGGCCCGGACACCCAAGAGGGCCACAACACCCACCGCCACCACCCCCATGACCACCCCTCCCTGGCACCCCCAGACCAAAGACATGCCACATCAGCCACACACAAACATGTAAAAATTATTCCGCTTGATGCCGCACAATCACAACTGGTGACATGGATGTGTTGTCACAGAAATGAACAGCACACATTCACTTTCGAAACAACAAATGAAACTTTATTAAAATGAACAACGAAATGAAAAGAAGACACATGGCCGCTCCCCGCCGGACAATACGTAGGTCACAGCCTGTAAGACAAAAAACATGATGAGAAGGTGTGTCCTGCGCACATCTGAGGACAGAGAGAGAGCGAAGGAGAGAGAGAGGAAGAGAGGGAGAGAGAGAGGAAGAGAGGGAGAGAGAGAGGGAGAGAGAGAAGAGGAGAGAGAGAGGAAGAGAGGGAGAGAGAGAGAGGGAGAAGAGGAGAGAGAGAGGAAGAGAGGGAGAGTCCCGCCCCTCCGCACCCAGGCCACACTGCTCACCTGCTGCCACCGATGTGTCTCCAACCACATGCCGGTATGTAGGTCAGTTCACCAGGTCACACATCTGATTCAGAGCCGTCAGCTGAAACAGAGCCCAGACACATGACTGGCACAGTACACACACTTGCACAAGACAACATTGCCTGCCCGCCCATGCACACCTAGGCAGAGGCACCCCAACTTCTCTCGCCGCCCATCGGAGCATGCCCGCCCATGCACACCCAGGCCCCAATGCTCACCTTCCGCCACCGGCACGTAGACAGGAGATCCCACCACGTGCCGCTGCAAGCCACAAGCCCGGGGCTCGCGGACATGGCACCCTCCACATCATGCAGCCACGCTCCGCAGGCCACCAGGTCTCACGTTTGGTGCTGGGTCTTGATTACTCCATGGCAGTGGACATACCAGTGCACCCGGCACCATCGCAGGCTGCACATCCGCTCAGCCCAATGGGTGCCACCAACTCTGGGACCCCGGAAGCGACGCCATGTGGCGGTAGGCCCGTGCTGTCCGCAAGGCCTCAGATGCCACTAACCCTGTGCGCAACAACTCATGGGCTCTACATGAGTGAGAACTGTGGAGTGGCCGTCATCCAGTCACCACCAGAAGAGGGGAATGTGACGTCGTCGGCCCCTTATGTTTGCGGAGTCACATGGCCTGTGACGCCTGTGCCAGATGGGTGTGGTGTGTGTGAAAACCTGCCCTCAGGGAGTGGCTGTGACATGCTGACAACTAGACCAGTGACCTGCACACCACCAGCGAGGACGGCTGCGACGGGTAGCAATGAGGGCCCCCCCTCAGGGCGTTAGTGGAGTGGTCTGGCCTGCCGTACGCCCGACCAGCGCAGGGCTTGCAACAATGACTCGTGGGCTCTGGGCGTGGTCCAGTCCATGTCCGGACAAGGAAGTGACTGATGCGTGTGTCCCTGTTGTAGTGTTCACGGAACCGGGTACACAAGATGCAATGTCGCACCCTCTGACTGGCATCCCACAGGATGAACATCATTGACGCAAGGGAAGGCACTGTCCCCACATTCATCCACACATCCATACATGAATGACGTAAGACATTACACAGCAGTGCGTCACTGGATGTTTATTTGCACATCCAGTGCAGTCATGCAGCTGGAGCGGTACAGGGCAATGCCGAGCACACTACACAATATGGGCCCGTGGAGGGCCAGCCAGTGTCCATCCGGGGATGACCTGTACTGCGGAAGAGGAAGGGTACACTCCGCAGTCTGTCCACCGTGTCATTGGTCATCAAACAGGATGTGGCAGTCCATGTCGTTGTCCAAGGTGAATGCATCGGAGTGTATCCGGGGTCAGTGGTAGGCCTTGAGGCCATGTGCGGCACCAATCAGAAACAGGCAAGGTGGCGGAAATGAATGCTAGTGCCTGGCCCTCCTGACCACAGTCCCATCCACGTCCTCATCCCCGGGTGTGTGCCCTGCCCCACCTGTGGGTGTTGCAGTGCCGGCTGCGGCACTGAGTGCCACTGTCACATCAAGGGCCGGAGGAGGATTGTCGGCCGCACTGTGTGGCAGTGACACATCAGGTGCCGGAGTGGATACGCCGGCCGCACTGGGAGGCACTGACACACCAGGGGGCAGAGATGTGGATGGTGTGGGGGCAGCAGCATTCATCATCGCCACGCCTTGTGGCAGTAATGCCATGACATGCAGGGCACGGTAGATCCCAGCTACATTTCGCTGATGTGCAGCGGCGGCTGCCATCCTTTCTGCCTCCATCCGCACCATGTCCTCCATGAGCCTCCGCATGTTTGCCAGCTCACGGCTGGCATCGCTGGGGCCACTCTGAGCGGAGAGGTATTCTTCCCTCCGCGTCATGACTCCAGAGATGTCAGTCAGGGCTCGCTGGAGACCATAAGGCGGACATAGACACCCAAGGATGGTGTCCAGTTTGTTAGCCATGAGCTCGAACCCCACCCGCACCTGCTCGGCCATCTCCCTATGGCCCTCCAGCACACGGCGCTGGAAGGCCATTTGTTGTTCCTGGGGGTCTTGGGAGGGTGCCGGGGCTGTGGGTGCCTCCTGCTGGGTGGTTTGGGTGGTGGGTGGGGTCTCATGGATGTAGTTGGGCTGCCCTGATCCTGGAGGTGAGTTGCGGATGAGGTCAATGAGGTCTTGGATGGTTTGGGTGTCGATGCTGGTGTTGTCCTCCTCCTCGTCATCAGTGAAGAGTGACTGTGACTGCTCTGCAGAAGGTGTTGATGATGCCCCTGCAATGTGAAGGGGAGATGGTGTATTATAATGTGTCCACATGTATGTAGCTGCATGGTACAGGTTGACATTCAGACAGCATGGCATTGTACATTGTGACAGTCTGTGGGTCTGGGTGAGGACCCAGAGTGATTGTGGGTGTGCACTGTGCCCTGCTTGCTTGTGCATGTGTGCCATTGTGGCCATCCCCCCAGTACCTGGTGGTCACTCACCCTGTTGCGGTTGTGTTGTGTCCTGTCGAGCAGTGTCCGGTTCCCCGACTCCTGCCACAGTCTCCACACTGATGACTGTCGACACCAGCTCCTCCATGTCATCCAGCTCCAGCTGTGGTGCTGGGCCCCCACCTCCTGTCTGCATTATTGCCTTCAGGTTGGCGGAGAGTTTCTCCTTGGTCTTCCGCTTGATGTCATTCCATCGCCTCTTGACCTCGTCCATTGTCCGCTTGTGCTCTCCGACGGCATTCACCTTGTCGACGATGTCCCGCAATATTCCAGTTTTGGTGCCCAATGACACGTTGGAGGTGACGAAGAGTTGTTGATGGTGTTCCATCACCTCCGTGACTATGATCCTGTTCGCCTGCGGACTGAACTTGGTCTTCCTCGTCTTCTTGTCCTTGCCCTTCCCTGTCCCCGAGGTCCCTGGCTGTTCGTCCGGGGTGCTTGTGGGGTTGCGCTCATCCTCTGCGCCTGCTCCGGCTGCCTCCATGGTGCTTGTGTCTTGGTCAGTTTGTGTGTGTGTGGGTGTTTTTTCTACTTTTATGGGGATTTTTGACGCCTGCCAGGTGTGTGTTGCAGGCCTGCCGCTGCTTGTCGCTGATTTCCTCATTGCGCTTTTTCCCCCATCGCGTGTTTTTTGGTGTTGTGGTTTGTGTTTTTATCTCCATCGTGGTGGTTGTATCGCGGACATTGTCCGCGGTTTCGGCAGACTATCGCATGCTACCACCTTGTTGTGAATTCCACGTTGACACGGGGATATTTTCCCGCGATGGGCTGCGATATTGGAAGTTGCGTTACGCTACTCTTGCAGTAGTTATCACATGTTCTCCAAAGAGCCTAATTACGATGTTGGTCGGACAAGATGCCGATCGACATCCTACTAGAAACGGGCCGCCCGGCAATTAGGATGCAATCGCCTTCACAGTGGTTGCAAAGTGTGTATTTTCTATTGAGGCTTGTGCTGCGGGTTGCAGAACCAGCCTCAATAGAAAATATACACTTTTAGAGCATCCCTCCACATAGTGCCTGCCACACAGTGCAGGGATGTTTAGGGGGCACCACAGGTGTTCCCAGGCCTCATAGCGGAGGCCGCGGGGGACGGGGGCCTTGTTAGGGACCCACAGAGTCACTTTCCGACAGCCTTTCCATGTCAGAAAGGCCAACATAGAAAGGCTGTCTGAAATGGACATTATAATCCCGATCACGGTGCAGTAGCAGGCACTGCCGCCATTTGGTAATTATCAGTCCTTCCTACGCTCCGACTAGCTCCTTGAGCCAGTCGGAAGGACAGCGGAATCCCCCAGTGGGTTTCTCTCTGAACGCTGGTGTTGAAATACGGTGGTCGTGGGAAACCATCGATGTTGGGTGGATAGGCTTTCCACCGAACATCGAAATTGGGCCCAATATGGTTTGGCCTTAGGGTGAAAATGTCGTCACAAAACAATTGACAAAGAACTGACTTTGGGTTCTGAATGCTGGAGTTGAAGGAATGTTGACATTCAAGGTGTTTTGTCCTTTCACAAATAGACAAAACAACTCCTTATAATTCCAAGTAAACATTTACACAATTAAGGAGAAAAAGAATGTCTTACTACATCAGTGTTTTATGAAGGATGCAGTGTGAAACCAGAGTCAGGCCTCAATCAACAATTGCTATGCCATTATTTTATCAGAGGATTTCATCGAATGAATGAAGGGTGGTCTGCCAAATTACTAGATCAGTAGATGCTTTGGCTCCACTTCACAGATGCAGGCCGACCCCACTGATTTAAAGATATTACATTCTGGTGAAGCAGTTGCACCGAAGGCAGAAAAACATTGATGAGTATCATCATGTTTGTTTAGCCCACTCAGCAAATCTTTTGTTTTTTCATAAAAACTCCAACAAATGAAAAAAATGGCTCAAAATTGCATGGAGAGTTCTTCCTGCATGTTGAGCTCATACATTGATTTTTCTTTCAAGAAATTGCCTTGTATCTTTCATAGAAGGTCTAGTAACACCCTAATTAGGGTGGGTGATTGTCACAGTGTTCCGGCAGTTCTGTAGGTCACTGGACACTATGTCAGAGTCTTCAGATGATGGAGTCAGCTGAGACTACACCATCAGAAACCATGTGGCTCCACATCATCTGACAGACTCTAAATTACTGCCAAGGTATGTTCTCAAAGCCCACTGGTCCATTTAGTAAATAGAGGAGCAATGCTGTAGAGAAATCTGGCAAAGTCTCAACATGAGTAATGCTATCCTGCGGAAAGGTGAAAATGTGTATCTTTTTGTCATTTAGTATGCATATAGACTTTGCGATACCATGATTTTGTGCAGGTTATAATTTGTTAAATAATATTGGATTGATCATTGAAACTTGTGACAGAATGGAGGTGTGTGTTAAAATACAAAAACGACAGTGAAAAATGTTGGGGGAGTCAAGAAATATGACAGAACACCTGCGAAGTGAAAGGCGGGTGATCTATTTATTATTGTTTTTCTTCTGCATTGTAATTTTTCATTCTGAGATATAGAAAGTTGAAGCAATTTCAAACATATTGACGTGCGGTCTTGGCAATGCAGTTAAATTGCAGTACATTTATACTTAATTGTTTTCAGTATGTTTCCTCCTTGAAGGGCTGAAGGGTTCTGCCATGTTGGATTTTACTCATAATAATGCACCATGGGACAGTTTGCACCCAGACAAACAGAATGTGCTGCAAAAGTGGGAAGGTTTGCCCTTGGGAATGTTTATACTGTTGGTAAGGGAGTTCCCAGGAGTAATCACACAGAAGTGGCACCTTATCCCCAGTTTATCAGAACACATCTGTATCTGTGGACATACAGAAGAGGTCTTGACCAGCTTTCTGTGACCTGTGTAAACACCTGAAGGGGTAGACCTGCTCCCACTTGTACCCAGGAATAAGAAATGGACTTTGAGGATCTCTTGGCTGACCTCCTGTACTGCTACAGGGTCACCACATTCAGCAAGAGCCCTTTTTCCTGTAGTGATCCTGATGACCACAAGCAACAGGACCTGGACCCTGCTGCTGGCCTCTGCTGGAGTGAGTACTGGTCCCTAAGTGCTGTCCCTAAGGCCCTGGAAGCTTTAGAAGAGACCAAGATAAACATCTCCAAAAAGTCTGAAAAGTTTGGACTTCTATGATTCCTGGAGGTTTAGCCGGACTTAGTGGTTAATGTGGTCAATTTCAAGAGGAATTTATCAGATACAGCTTCCCAGCTTGCCCTGCTGGAGGATTTTGAATTCTAAAAAAGAAACTAAATCCAAAGATTTTTATTTGAGTGATTTTTGATTTTTTTTTCCAAATTCTTTTTTCAGTTCACTTTTTGCACCTTAGCTTTTTGAGAACATTGAGGTGAATCTATCTATCATGGTGAGCACTAGCATGGGAGTGCTGAGAAGAATATGAATTAGAGAGGGTGGAAATGGAGCAAGAATTTCAGGAAGGAGGATTTACACACCACCATCAGGTCCCCCATCTACAGATCACCACAGAGGAGATTGGGGTGCATGAGGAAGCCCAAGTAGATGACAAGGCAGGGGATAAACTTTCTCAAAATGGACTCTCTGGTGCACCTTCCAGAACTTGGAGTAATGCAGGCTCCCAGCATCTCAGCCCCTTAGACCTGGATGTTAACCAGCTGGAGTATAGTCAAAAGAAGTCAGATAGGGAGCTGTAGGCCAAGCTAGCCTCTAAAGCCCATGAACAGATGACTTTGGCACTGGAGGAAAAGTAGCTGGTCTTACAGAAAAAGAAGGCTAGATTGGGACTTGTCCAGCCTGACAAAGATTGTGGCATCAGAGGTTAAAAAGAAGTGGTGTCTAGCTTTGTGCATTTGTCACCCTAAGTGAGGTGGGTATGCCCAGACGTAGGTCCTGTGCTTGCCATGCCACCAGAGACAAGCTATCCTGGCTGATATGGGGTGATACCCCCAAATCGGACCTAAGATGCTTGTTTCCACTCTGGAGAAGACCTGGCAAGGCAGTTCGGGCTGGACTGTTCCCATGGGGAGCTGGGCCAAGACTGATTTGCATATGGCTGGGTCCAAACTGGAATGGAATGGTGAGCAAAATAACAATGGATTTAGGCCCAGATCTCGGTACTGGGGGTTACTGTTTGACATTGTTCAGCATTCTGTCCATCACTTGTTCTTTTAGCTTTGTGGTTGGCAATGACATTGATAAATGTTTCACTTCCTATGATATGGCATTGAGAATGCACCGGGTAGACAAACATCACTGGGGACCATTGTTGTTGGAGAAAGTTCCTTCACTACGGAGAGATCAAATCCTGACTCCAGAAGAGAAGGTAACAGATTCATACACACACATGAAGAAAGTCTAGAAATGTGGTCTCACTTCCGAAAAAAGTTCTGAGGCACACACAAGGAATCACAGCAATCTTGCGTTGATTTTGTCGACATCTCATTGAAAGCAGTGGAAGGGTGAGCAGAAGGCAAAACAGGTCCCAATTATCATGGGCTATACAATTCGCTTATGAGGGGCCAACGTATCTTTTGTAATTGTTGTTCTGATTTCCAACCGTATCTAGTGGTTTTCAAGCTGACTGACCCTAGACAGCTTGGTACGGCATTGGTACGTCAAGTAATGTGTGGTGTCTAAAACATCCCACAGGCGAGATCCAAAGAAGAGGAAGCCAGACCCACATTAGGAAAAAGAAGGGAGCAATAAGGCTAAAAAACAGAAATCCTTAGGGAGCCAAACTCCTAACAAGGGGAAAGAGTCCTATTCCACTTCCAGGAAACAGGAAGGTGGGAACCCCAGGGGAAAGAGGCAAGTGTTTTGGCTATATACAGTCAGTGCAGGGGATGCATCCTAGGCCTGAGCAAAATTTGCTTAATTTAAGTAAATTCACATTACGTCTGTTATGCGAAATTTCTGAAATTACACCACATTTCGTAACTGTGTCATTTGCTGTAAAGTTTTACTGCAAATGAGCAGGAATAATGCAGATGGGCAGAATGCAAATGGCTGTTGCTTGAGCAACTGTTAGACCTGTCAGCCTTAGGGTGGTCTTCCCCAAACTTCACCTTTCCTATTTTTGCAGAATTTGTTTTAGTTGGCCTTAGGACTGTGCACTTTACCACAGCTGACCAGTGCTAACGTGTTTGTGCTCTCTCCCCTAAACATGGTAGAGCTGGTCTAGACCCAGTTGGCAAATTTAATTTACTTGTAAGTCCCTAGTAAATTGGTGCCCCATGTACCCAGGGCCTGTAAATTAAATGGTACTAGTGGGCCTGCAGCACTGTTTGTGCCACCCACTTAAGAAGCCTTGTAGACCATGTCTCAGGCCTGCCATTGCAGACCATTTGTGAAGTTTCAAACTGCCAATTCAACCTGGAAAAAGAAACCTTTTGCCAGGCCCAAACCTTCCTTATTAATACATATAAGTCCCCCCAGGGTAGGCCCTGGACAGCCCAGAGGGCAGGTTGCAGTGTATTTAAAAAGTTGGACATGTACTTTTAAGTTTTACATGTCCTGGTAATGAAAAACTCTTAAATTCATGTTTCACTACTACAAGGCCTACCTCTGACGTGGGCTAATATTTGACTTCCTTAGTAAACTTACTAAGTAACAATGTTCAATTGGGAGCAGGTAGATAGTTCAAGTCTGGTGTCTACAAAATTGTAATTTAAAGCCCTCTTTAAAGGTAGAGTTGGATTTTAAGTTGCAATTCTGAAAATACCACTTTTAAAAAGTTGGCTTTTTTTCCCTAGCAATTTGTTGCATGCAGCCTGTTTCTAGGTCACATGACTACGTTTAGCTGGTAATTGGTCCTTGTGTATTACTCCCAGATAGTGATACAAAGGGAAGTTGGGTGTTGGCAGGATGGGCTACTCTGACTTGACGAGGGGGTGGAACTGTCACTTTTTCACACTACAAAGGCCCTTTCTGAACACACTGATAAAGGATTTGTCAACAGTTGTTTCTATCCCAGACATGCTACAGCCATTGCAGGTAGGAAGGGGGAGCCGAAGACACGTGGTTAGAGTAGAAACCTCCAGAACCTTCACCTGCCTCAAAGTGGGCACCAGGTAAAAATAATGGACCCTTAGACCCAACTCTTCATTACACATCAGGACCTGTGGAAGGCTCAGAAGAAGGACTGCTGTGCTGCTTTGCTGCAAGAAGGACTGCCCGCTTTCCTGAGTGAGAAGGACAGGACCTGCATCTTGGACCCAGGACCATCAGAGTGACTCCAAAGGCTAGTTAGCTGGTTTCCTCATCAGAGAATTAGGGACAGAACAGGCTCAAACAACCTTGAACCAAGCACCTGGACTCTGCCAACTGTGAGTCCTTCCCAAGTCCCAAGTGGTGCCACACCAGTCCTGGACCCTTAGAAGTTGGCCTAAAGCTGCTCTGCCAGCCCAGCTGTGGTCCCAGCAGAACTGACGCAACGCAAGACTCCACTTTGGAACCACTGTATGATGCATCCCCGATGCAGGACTTCGCATCGCAATCCCACAGTTCATCAGAATCACTGCTTAGCAATGCATCTCCATGCAAGGACCTTGCATCACCCACCAGCTCCTCAGAATTGCAGCTGCTTGATACATCTCCATACAAGGACCTCAGATCACCCATCGCAGCTTCCCAGAATCGCTGCTATGTGACTCATCTCCATGCAAGGATCTTGCATCGCCTCTGCTGCGCAATGTATCCTCAGTGTGGGACTCCGCATTGCCCTGAAACCAAGATTTATTCTACTTTGTTCAGTGAGCTTAACTGGGTCCCTGTAGCCAGTCGTCACTTCATAATGGTCGGCCTGAACATGTGACTTTGTCCTAGTCTAGAGCGACCAGATAAACAAAGTTGGTGCTTTGTGCTTTTGGCGCTAGTTCAAATTAAATCTTTAAAATTGTGCATCTCCAGTTCCTCTGATTGTATTTTTGTCATTTAGGTCTTAAAATAACTATTACATTTTCATCTATTCTTCTCAATTGATATGGGATTTTTCTTGGGGTATGTTTCACTTCATTCCTGTTCGAATTGCTGCATAAATACTTTACACATTGTCTCTAAGTTAAGCTTGACTGCTGTGTGCCATGCTACCAGAGGATTGAGCACAGCTTAATTTGTGGTTTGCTTGTGACTTCACCTTACCAAGGATTGTGATTGTGCTCGAGTAGGTCAACCTCATGCACCCACTAGCTATTGAATTGTGCAAAAATGACACCTCACACACTGTTCATCAGACCACTCTCTGTGGAAGAACAAAACGGAACTGAACCTGCTATTTGAAACCTGTGACAAGACCTGAAGGACTGAAGCTGTTCCCACTTGTACTTAGGACAAAAAGGTGAACTCCAACAGTCAGTTAACTATCCTCCTTTGTGGCTACAGCAATACAACAAGCTGCTAGTGACCTTTTTCCTGAAGTGGCCAGCTGACCAGTAGCAGCTGGATCTGAACTAGACCCTGCTGGTAGCCTCGGCTAGAGTGAGTGTTGGCCCCTAAGTGTTGTCCTAGAAATCTTAGGAGCTTTATAAGGAGCTGTTCCAGAAATTCTGAAAAGCCAGGACATTTTTGGGCATCCAAGACCTCTGCTGTGTCCATGGGACATGGCAAAGCTGTCTGGTTTGAAATGGACTTCATCAGATACAGCTTCAGGCTTGACCTACTGGAGTATTTTAATCTCCATAAAACAGACTACATCCAAAGACAGGATTCTTGACTGGGCGATGGCACAAAAAGTATCTGCCCTAGTTGATGACTTCAGTGAAAGACTTCGGTGAAAGTAAAATGTCTCCTGCTTTGATCTTTCCCCCAAAAATCATTTTTTAAAATGTTTGTATCATTTTACCCAGTAAATATTTTTCTATGATTGTAAATTAGTTGTGAAATTTTTATTTTGATGATTTTTAACTATTTAACTGTTGTGTTGCTGCTAAATACTATACATGTTTCCCGAAGTTAAGACTGTGGGCTCTGTGCCTTAGCTACCAGGGGGTTGAGCCCAGGTTTACTTATGAAACTTGTGTGTTAGATTGGAGAACATTTTTGAGGTATTTCTTGGAAAGGATTCACATCCTTCCAAACTAAAATCCCATTTTCTTACACAAGTGATCATTATTAAAGCTCGGTGGTCTCACTATATTTCCTGTATTGCAAGTTTTAGGTTATTATTCAAAGGAAACCTTGTAATGGAGGTAATGTGGGATGTGCTTTCAAACGTTGGTGTTGTGATTAGTTGAGTGTGTTTATAAACTGTATTCTCCTAATCATATCTGCTTCTTTATCTGCTTTATCTACTGTTTGAAGAGGGTTGATGCTGGTAGGAAGGGACTTTTACGTTGATAGCAACCATTTACAAGTAAATCATTTTTTATCAAGTGCTATATAAATGCTTTCCGACGCTTTTGGCTGACTAGCAACTCAGCAGTAAAAGCAGCAGCAGCAACTTAAAGCTGTCCCAATACAATGATTTATTGCACAGAAATCTCATACACAGGTTGCGCTAGTTACTATATGTTGCCTGTGGGCTTCAATACATTAGATTTAAATGTGTGAAATGCTCACATATATATATATATTTTTTTTTAGTATTTGGGAACTGCAAAGAAGCAGAAAATAAATCAGCAAAACCATCTACATCCTAAGGAATAAGAGGCCAATTCAATTATATTCATTGCCGTAAATGGTTACACTTTTCCTGAAAGGTATCTACAAAAAGATAGCAGCCAGGCATGCATGGTTTTACTACTGCATATTTCTCCACAATGAGTTCTTAGAATTATGCAGTCGTAAATGTCACGCAATTCGTGGGGGGTGGGCGGATCAAGCCAGCAGTTTGGCCTGTAGTACCAATTTAAATGAAGATATTTTTACACACCTGCAACTATTAGGACAAGTATTTTCATCATTTTAATATGCATAAAATTATATTTTTATAGTGTGTTTTCTCAATAAATAAGCATTCTAGAGAGTCATCACTGCAAAATGCACTCATTTTCAATGTAAGCAATTAATCATTCCTAACAGTGCAATATGCTTCCAGGAGGAGTTGTGATGGGTGTCAGGTCTCAGTAGATTTCTTCGTATATTTGAGAAAAATACTTGATTACATGGCATATTCTTGTATATTTATGTTCTATGATAAATACACTGCAGTGTTATAAAAGAGCTGTTATGCCACTCATAATCCAGAAGCCAATGAAGCAGGTTAGAGGTCTGGTGTCTTCCTTGTATTCTGAAACCCATACATGCACCGCAATCATATCTTAATTGAATTGTTTACTCAGAAAGATTGTCACATAATCTATCAACGTGTAGAAGAACAAGGAGCAATATTTCATGTGAATTTAACTCTGTCTGGGATAATAAAAAGTGTTGTTGAAGTCATAGGATGTGGTTTTCTCGTAAGCGAAAATAAATTATATTTTTTGTTTTGGAAAAGGGAAATGTTGTATTGACTTGAAAAAGAAAATCTTTTGATTTGCCAAAATATAAATACACTTGAAATAAGAACGAATTTCCAAAAAGAGTGGATATATTCAGGGACAATGTGTAAAACATACGTTTTCTAGGCAAACACTACAATTCTTTCAAAGGCGTCAACTGACGAGTATTTTTATAAAGTTTTTTAAAGTTTTGGGGATTTGAAAAGGGAATATTTGGTTTTAACAAAAAAAACGCTATTTTGCACTGATGATTAAGCTGAAAAAAATTGTTTATAAAATGCAATAGTAATGTTTGAACTATACGTGTGGGATACAGACTTTTCGTTCTGGAGGGTTTCACCAAAGAATTTAAATTCAGGTTAGCTTGTGATGAAGGTCAGCTAAAGAAAATATAATTCATAGAAACAATGTAGCATACAGATTCGAGTATTCCCCACATGTCATGTTTTAATTGTTAAAAAAAAAAAGTATCTCACAGGGAGAGCGATTATGCTAGTGTTTTAATCTATTGGTTCCAGAGAATTAAGCAATAGCTTGACAGTCAAAGAGAATATATCTGACAGATTCAAGAGTGCTTGTTTTACAACAATGACAAATTCTGAGGTTTTTGGGAGAATATTAAATAGATTTCTCGATTTGAATCTATTTTCTAAAAGAAATTACAGACATGACACCAGAGAAAGATAATTGGAGAAGAAATCACGCCACCAACAACATGCATTCACGGATTCCTATTGATTTATGGTATATTTCACTAGAAGATTGACGTCAATAGATGCAAAATAGAGAATTTCTCACGCCAGCAACAAGTCAAAAGAAAGAAAATACCTCGACAACATTTCTTTGAATTTAAAAGTTTAATTCCATTAAAATAATTTCCATGGCTATTAAATGTGTAAATTAATCTCTAGACAATCTAAGATCCTGGTAATACGTTGATACCAAATATGAGATTCGTAGGCTCCCATCCCAAACACCACGGACAGGCAAGTGATGTATACTCTTATTAATCTGTGGTTAAAGGGGCCATCTTGTGACAGATGTTACAATAGATCTGGAAACCGAAGCAGACATCATCAAACTAAGCACTATTCTGGAATGTCTTTTGTTGATGATTTTTAGAGATGCAGGACTGGTAAAGGGAACTGCAATTTTCGGTACACTCGAAGGCCCCTCAAAGTGGCAAAGGCCTGCACCACAGCCTTTTGTCTTTGCCAGAAATAGGAGCTTGCTGGAAATTTATGATAAAGGTAGTCATTTTCCAAAACATTTAAAAAAAAAAAAAAGACTATATGTACCCTCTGATTTTGCCTCGCAATATCTATTTCCATTACTATATTTTTTATTAAAAAGTAAGAGGGCATGTACATGTTTTTCCCTCAGAAGATTCAATTGGGACATCATGGACGGTAGCTGACTATTTGTGCCCCAATTAAAGCCCACCAAGGTAAATGGTGCAAGGCAATCAGCAGGCCCTGTAAAAAAAAAAACAACCAATGGGTTTTTCTAATGTCTACTATTTTATATTCAGTTTCAATAATTTATAATTATGTTTGTTTCCGAGAAAGTCATGGGGTGTTCATAAGGACATTCTTACTATTTTGACAGTACTTTATGGTTTACTGCATCCACATCAGCATTGCTTCACACCTCATTCTGCCCAAAAAGTAGCTGTGAATCCTTCCTTCAATGAAAGCCAACACATTTCAGAGGTATAGAAAAAGAAAAGGCATTTCAGGTGTTTCACGATGAAGTGGATTTTGAAAGAGGGATGCTGACCCATTTTTCTGTCTCATCTGTGAACGGTTAATTTACTCTCTAAATGTTTACATGTAATTCAATGTACAGAGTTCATAATACATTTTGCTGCATCCCCACTCACATAAAGGTATATAATTACATGACAACCTGTTAATAAAGGCAGAGTCGAAGACAACTGTTTAAGATGTCAGTTTAGCAGAAGTGAATTTTGCTATCTCTTTATGACCCAGGCCAGAATCGCATTTTACTTTCAACCATAAAATACAAGAATAGAAAGAAGCCTGTTCTGAAAACATGCTTCAGTTGTTAATTCACAGAGTACCTGTTGTTCCTCGGACAGGCCAAATTACATATTCAAGAAGTGTAAATGTCTTTATCACACATTTTGAGACAGGAAGCATTTCGTTTAATGCTTATTGGAATGACTGCATTTGTGGCTGCCTTTTACTGGATTACCACAGGTAATCAAATACACAGGTTGAAAGTAGGGATGGGCGAAGTTGTAAAGTGTGTCTCTTGAAAGCTTCCCTTAATGGTTTTTATAGATAGTTTATTAATTTTTCTGGATGTAGGTTTGCACAATAAAATGTAGTCTTTTGAGCCTTTTTTTTCAAGCTAGTTTAAGAAAAACAGATTGCTAGCATTCATCGAGTTTCAAACTTAACATGCAAGAAAATGGTATATTCATTTTCAGGTCCAACTAGCAGTCCTAAGGAAATATTCCAAGTTTTGTTGGGAAAAACTATGCCAGAGCATAAAAAGAGGATAAGCAGCAACTTTCACAAACTATGGGCAAGTTAATGATCTGGATATGCAGAGACTATATCTTATCATGTATTAAGACTTTGAATGGCAAGCAATAAAAATCATTTTACTTTAGCACTTGCAGGTAGCTACACAAGACGCAGGTTCATAAGTTTGTATGAAAATAAAATGGCTGATCCTGGTAATAATGATACAAATTTGGACAGTTTGACTAATAGTTTTTCAGTCCAGTGTCCTACCTTTGTTGGTGGGGGTAGGGAAAGCTTTATTGATTTTATGTTCATTTCCAGGGAGTGCTCTTCACTGGTGTGCGATTTTCATGTGGACCCGGAAATAGCGAGTGACCACAACCCATTAATTGTTTCACTCAAAGCAATAGCTAAAAGCACAGGGGGGGATGGTCGCTTGATTGATTATAATCACAATAAAGGTGTAAGAGTTAACTGGGGAAAAATAAATCCAATACTCTTCGAGGAGGAAATAGATCTAATTTCGACTTGATCATGGATTGTTTGGAGCAGGATTCCCACTCATCCACGATTGTACAGAACTTTGAATGGCTATGCACTAATGTAGCAAATAGATTGACATGCCCAGCTAGGCCCAAGAAGCACGTGAAAGCCGCTGGTTTAATGCAGAATGCTTTAGAGCCCATAACATCTTAAAAACCGCCCTCCAGACTCACCCTGTAACAGAGAACAAATAAAATTCGCAAGATGCTTATATAAAACCACCATCAGTGAGAGAAAAGAGGAGCTGAGGCGAATAGCATGGGATGACCTGGAGAAAGCTAGTGCTCTTAGAGATAGCAAAAGCTTTTGGGCCATTATCAATCGACCCCAATTCACTGAGGAAGTGGGAAAAATAGAGTCATTGATCTTGGGTGATACTTGGGAACAACACTTTACGCCTATTTTTAACCCAAATGGTAGGGAGCTGTCGATGACTAATGAGGAGCTCCCGGCCGATAGGGCGCAGGCCGTTGAGCTTAGTGCCTCACTTACGGTGATTGAGGTGGAGGAGGCAATCGCTAAGGGAATTAATAGGAAAGCTCCAGGCCCAGACGGAGTTCCATTAGATCTTTTTAAGCTAAATGTAAATCTTTGGGCACCCCTGCTAACACAAGTTTTTAAATCGGCGGTGGTTGGTCCAATTCCTGTATCTTGGAAAGGGGCCATAGTCGTACCCGTGTTTAAAAAAGGTAATAGAAATGATCCTGCCTGTTATAGGCCTATTTCTCTTATTGACTCTACCTCTAAAGTATTGGGTAGGGTAATTCTTGCCCGATTAGAGTCATGGGCAACAAGTAAGGGGATCATTTCAAAGACACAGTATGGCTTTCGGAGGGGAATGGGAACAACAGAGCAGTGCCTACATTTGTCCTTGATCATGGGCAAGTACATGAAGGCAAAGAGTGGTCCTTCATGGACTTGTCCTGTGCATTTGATACTGTGAACAGGGGGAAATTATGGGCTCTAATGACAGATATGGGTTTTGAAAGTGCACTAATCCTGCTCTTAAAAAGGCTACACACTAATACATCTGTTTCCATAAGATTTGGACCACATGGGGAAAGGACGAAGCCTATTGCCTCAACCGAAGGAGTTCGGCAGGGGTGCATTTTAGCTCCTTTTCTTTTTTTAATCTATACGAATGGCCTGGAAGCGTTTTTATTAGGCAAGAAAATTGATTTTCCACGCATTAAAGGCCAGCCAGTTCCGCTGCTCTCGTATGCGGATGATACTGTACTTATGGCCTTGACGGCCAATAGCCTCCAAACCTCCCTGGATGCCTTTACAAATTTTATGGCAGCGTTAGACTTGAGGGTTCATTTCTCAAAGTCTTACATAATGGTAGGCGGCCCAAAAAAGGTTAAAACCAGAAGTTTCAATGTAAGGGGTAAGTCCATTGAAAGGGTGGAACAGTTCACTTACTTGGGGAACATGTTTAGCAATGATTTGAAATGGGATTCCCTGATCACGGCTAGGGCACAGCAGACAAATAGAGTTGTGGAGGGGCTCTTTAGGTTCGCCTGCAAGCTAGGTCATAAGCCAGTGCCTGAGCTGGTTACCCTATACAATGTAAAATGCTTGTCGGTTGCATCGTATAGGCGGGCATATGGGGCTATCAAAAAAGCCGCTCGCTACAAGTAGTGGAGAACAAGTTTATAAAACGGCTGTTGATGATTCCAAGCAGCACTGCCACCTCGTTTTCTCACCGAGAAGTGGGGATGGAATACATAGAAGATCGCATTGCTGCTGCCCCCTTGCTCTTATGGGCCAAAACATGGGTCTCAGAAGAGTTACAGTTTTCCAGGGAGATCATCGAAGACTGTATTAATTTGGACAAGTCTGTGAAGATTCCCTGGCTTCGGTTTGTGAGGGATGGGTTATCTCAGATTGGGTTGGTGGAGTACTTTGACACTCCGTCGAGTATCCCCCCAAACGCAAAGGGTATAATTAAAGAGGAGTATAGGGTCTGGGCAAATTTGCGTCATTTACAATTGGAGGTACCCGGCCCTAGCTGCCCCTTTATGCCCAATCAGAAATATTACCTATCCTTTACAATGAAGAGCCGGATGCGTTTTCTTTTAACAAGATTCCGCCTTAGCACTCTGCACTTTTTGGTGGCGTTCCCCAAACAATCTGGGTGGATGGACAACCTTACTTCTTGCCCATGTGATAATAGAACTCCCCAGAGCACCTTGCACTTTACTCTTTTTGTGCACTTTATAAAGAACCAAGGAGTAGATTTTTGGTACCCTTACTAATGAATATGCGCCCATGCACATATATTGAGGGGTACAGATATCTGCAATCATTGATTAATCCTGTTATTTGCACTGCTGTCTTAAATTTTATTAAAACTGCAATGGGCATTAGGAAACGTTATGAAGTGCACTAATTGGGTGGGGGGATGAAAAGATCTGTTTTTATTGTCTTTTTTGTCAAACTGATTTAAAATTCTATGGCCATTATTACATTAATGTATAAGTATGATTTTAGCTTACAAAGGAACTTTTATCTTTTTAATATTTATTAGAAAAAAATGTATCTTAAAATTGTATTGTTTGTTTGTAGAAACTTTTATGGCCGTGTGCCGAATAAAGTTAATTTTGATAGATTGATTGATACAAAGACAATAAATACATAATAGGCTCTTGAACACATTTCAGTCAGTTCTACTTTAAAATGCATTAAAATAATAAACACATCATGCAATAGTAAATAAGAAATTAATTTACAAGAAACTGTCTGCACTCTTCAACTAAATCGACCCTGTTATTCTAAATAATTGAGCCTCTATGTTTGTGTTCCAGTGCTATTACTATGATATGCACACAATAACACAAAGATTTTCATTCAGGCATATTTGTATGAGACACATTACCATGACATACAAATACTATAGTGATGCAACAGAAAGTACCAATATTTCTTTCACAAACCTCTCCATGTAAATACATTTTTTAACTCTGGAACTTCAATGAGCTAAAATATTGCTCTGAAGACACTGTTCTTTAAGAGCAAGCCAAACAAATACATTTCTGTATTTTCATACATTATATGCCATAACAACTCTAGAAAGATTCTATTTTCTACAGTAAAAAAGTGTTAATCTCTTTTGAAAACAGAGCACCACAATTGGCTTTTGTGAGAACTTAACCCAGAATAAAGTAAAACATACAAATTGCATACAAATGGATATGTAAAAAAAGCCCTCAATAGAGCTGTATAGCCTAATCAGGCAGGTGTAAGGCAGCAGGGGTAGTGGCAGGACAATTAGGGTCTGTTTTTGTACTATGACACAATGAAACCAGGGGAGGGGGAGGGTGGCAGATTGCTTTTGAGCATTAAGGGCCATGGAATCGTTGCTACGCCACCAAGCCAAATGTTGTAATATCAACAGTTTGCTCTGCACGGTTGAAATGAGAACAAAGTACCAAATATCTTATGACTGAATATCAGTAACATCAAAAATTATGCTGTAATAATACATAAATAAATACTTGCATTAATGTATTTTGATAGAAAGGAAATAGTTTATGCAGTGCAGTAGATTTATGAAGATATTATTGCTCAAGCAAATTTGCTCAGTTTAATAAAAGAAAAATGAATAGCAATATTGTGGGTCATTCAAGTGTGTGGAATATTTGATGTCTTGTTTGGAGTAGGGTTACTGTGTTTACATATTATAAACACTGTGTCTTATTATACTTTTGATTATGGTCTATTTAAAAAAGCATAAGATACCTACAATGCCTACAACACCCGATTGTTAAAACTTTTCTCAAAGCCAAGTCATAATTGTAATAGAAAAAGAAAAAAAAAGTATTACCATTTGAAGGTCAAGCAACACAATTATCTTCTCTCTTATTCTGATATTATGTCAATCCAACATTTATTTATAAAGTATGCACATTATTCTACTCAAAATAATAGATTCAATTATGGTGCTCTTAATTCATCTATTTTACTATTTTGAATTCTGGTCCCCAAATTTGATGGCACACAGCACCAGAGTACTCAACCAGAGATGGTAGATGACATCAGCCAGATTGTACATGCAATTTCAAGTCGACCACAGTTGCATACCAGAACATGTGGAATAATGGAAAATGAATGACATAAGTTATCTTAATGCAATAGCCATTTTTAAAAGTTATGAAGTTGTTTAAACACCTATGTTTAGAGAAACACCTTGGAAGTTCAGAGAATTTCCTCCAAATCAGACCCTCCTGAATGCGACAACTAAGAATTAAGCTACTTTGGCTAATAAATAGGTCCTGTTGTGATTAAGATATTGCCTTGTGGAAAATAAGGATCTATGTTACAGAAATGTAAAGTAAATACAAAGTAGACACACTTCGATAGCCTATAGGCTGCATACTGTCAATGCTGCAGTGGAATATTGCTACACATACCTGAGTGTGCCATGCAAGTGATAAAATAAATCATGTAACAGCATTGTTGACATTTCATCTAACAATAGAATACCATTTGCCATAGTCATAATCTTTTGGTTGTGGTTCAGTGCCCATTTTACGATTGGATTTTGATGGATTTTCCACTAACATGTTAATTTCTAAACACCAGCTATTTTACTTGTGAATCCATATGATCCCTCCCTTATATTTGGAATCGATAAGTAATAAAGCAAGGTGGCTGGAGCCTATCATTAATAACTAGACCCTCATTGTATTGCAGCCGGTACTTAGATCTAAGAAGTGAGCTGGTAAATTATCTAAGAGGATATATATATATATATATATATATATATATATATATATATATATATATATTCACTGAAAAACCGTAGGTTTCAGGCACGTTATAGTTACAAATTAGAATTTTAAAAACCTTTGAAATTCACTGAAAAACCATAGGTTTCAGACACGTTATAGTTAGAAATTAGCATTTAAAAAACCTTTGAAATTCACTGAAAAAACCATAGGTTTTAGGGACAGTTATAGTTAGTTGGACATTGCACTCGTACAAAACCCGTGAAATTCCCCCGTTATAGTTAGTTCAGCTAACTATAACTCGCGCCCCCGCAATGCACTGCTGATGACGTCACATATTACAACACTCATGACATGGTCAGTGACATCACTGATGACATCACTGATGACATCTCAAATGACATCACTGATGACATCATCCAGTGACTGTGTGTTTCTGTAAAGTTTAAATATGTTTAATATATATAGGGAAAGGCGTATTGAAGAATGAGTGGGTGTATAAGTGTCTGAAAGGATGATTTAGTACGTGCGTGACTGACTCTACAAGTGAGTGATTAAACGTATCTTACTGAATGCATGGGTTAGTGACTAAACTGTGTGAATGTCTGTATCCGTCTGTTGGTGTGTAAGTGGATGCATGGATTTGCGAATAGCTACATGAGTGTCTATATGGGTTATTGATTGGTTCTATGAGTATCTGTATGGGTGCCTGAGTGTTTGTGTGGATGGGGTGTGTGCGACTGTGCATAGATGTGTGAGTGGGTGATTCACTGGGTGGATGGTTTCAAGAGTGCATCTGTGATAGACTGTATGGGTGGGTAAGTGTGTGTAAGAGTGTGTTAGTGAGTGAATGTATGTCCCAGTGGTACATGTGTGAGTAACTACATATGTGAAAGGCAGTATATATGTGTATTGGAGTATATAAATAGCTATAAGCGAGAGTGAGTGATTGTGATAGTGGCTGTATGGATGAGTGTGTGCTTGTATCAGTGATTGTATAAGAGCGTAACAATGTGCTAGTATTTGTATGATTAAGTGAGCTGGTGTGTGTATAACTGTATAGGTGAGTAAATGGCAGTGTGTTTAATTATTTGCATGACTGACTAGGTGTGTGAGTACCTCTATGGATGAGTGGCGGTGTTTGAGTGTCTATATAGGAGTAAGAGTGCATATGATAGTCCTGTACTGAGTGACCATAAGTATAAGTGACTGTACGGGTGAGTGAGTGGATGTGTGTGTGTAGACCTAAGAATCAGTGAGTGGGTATGTAGTTATTGGTGTTGGAGTGTCTATGGTTTTGCGAATGGCACTCTGTAATTTAGATTGGGTGTATCAAAGGTTATATTAGGGTGTGAGGAGCTGCATCAGATTATCACGTGGATGATGTCATCAGTGATGTCATTTGAGATGTCATCAGTGATGTCATCAGTGATGTCACTGACCATGTCATGAGTGATGTAATATGTGACGTCATCAGCAGTGCATTACGGAGGCGCGAGTTATAGTTAGCTGAACTAACTATAACGGGGGAATTTCACGGGTTTTGTACGAGTGCAATGTCCAACTAACTATAACTGTCCCTAAAACCTATGGTTTTTTCAGTGAATTTCAAAGGTTTTTTAAATGCTAATTTCTAACTATAACGTGTCTGAAACCTATGGTTTTTTCAGTGAATTTCAAAGGTTTTTAAAATGCTAATTTGTAACTATAACGTGCCTGAAACCTACGGTTTTTTCAGTGAATTTCAAAGGTTTTTTAAATGACAATTTTTAAATGTATTAATTTTTATATTAATTTTTTCATACTGATTTACTACATTTTTAGAAACAATTTCTTTTACATATTTTATTTTTTAAATTACATTGTAATTACATTATACATTACATTACAAAAAATACTTTCTCAGAATGAATTACTTTAGTTTAAATACTTTGCACATAGGCAATAGACTTTTAAGTACAGTAGTTACAGTTGTTAGAATGGGCAACACATTTTCAAACACAATGCAACATTCAGCTCAATGTGAATTTCTAGTTAAATGCAATTAGTTACTTTATGGATTACTTTTCTAACCACAGGACTGGATCCTAGATTCAGTCCTGGTACATCTCCTGTAAACAGTTGAGTAAAAGCGTTTTGGTTACAGTCGTGATTTTTAAGGAATATTATTGTATTTTAAAAGTTGACACTTAGAAACTTTTTCTCATAGAATCACCAATGTTATCCTATGGAAGGAAATTCACTTAGCAGGTAAAAACTGTTATCGTTACTTTTTCTTACTCAGTGTTGGATCCTGGATCCAGCACTGGTGCATCTCCTGTAAACAGTTGAAAGAATGCGTTTAAGTCATACAGGCGGTTTTTAAGGAATATTTGTAGTTTGTGAAAATCGACACTTTGAAACTTTTCTGCTGAAAACCAGACAATGGATTCCTATGGAAGAAAATATAAGTTACTGGTAAGTACGGTTAAAATTACTTTTCAGGGTCAGTGCTGGGCTAAAAGATGCAGCACTGAGGTCTCTCCTGATAACAGGTGAGTAAATCGGAATTCGTATTTCGGCTGATTTTAGAGGAATATTTTAAAGTTCCAAAACTCCACACTTAGAAGAATTTCCAAGTGAAACCAGTCAATGTTAGCCTATGGAAGGAAATTCAAGTTACTGGTAAGTACGGTTAAAATTACTTTTCAGGACCAGTACTGGGCTGAAAGATACAGCACTGAGGTCTCTCCTGATAACAGGTGAGTAAATCGGAATTTGTATTTCGGCTGATTTTAGAGGAATATTTGTATGTTTCAAAAATCAACACTTAGAAACTTTTTCAGCAAAAAGCAGACAATGATATCCTATGGAAGGAAATTCAAGTTACTGGTAAGTACGGTTAAAATTACTTTTGAGGATCAGTACTGGGCTGAAAGATGCAGCACTGAGGTCTCTCCTGATAACAGGTGAGTAAATCGGAATTCGTATTTCGGCTGATTTTAGAGGAATATTTTAAAGTTCCAAAACTCCACACTTAGAAGAATTTCCAAGTGAAACCAGTCAATGTTAGCCTATGGAAGGAAATTCAAGTTACTGGTAAGTACGGTTAAAATTACTTTTCAGGACCAGTACTGGGCTGAAAGATACAGCACTGAGGTCTCTCCTGATAACAGGTGAGTAAATCGGAATTCCTATTTCGGCTGATTTTAGAGGAATATTTGTATGTTTAAAAAATCAACACTTAGAAACTTTTTCAACAAAAAGCAGGCAATGATATCCTATGGAAGGAAATTCAAGTTACTGGTAAGTACGGTTAAAATTACTTTTGAGGATCAGTACTGGGCTGAAAGATGCAGCACTGAGGTCTCTCCTGATAACAGGTGAGTAAATCGGAATTCGTATTTCGGCTGATTTTAGAGGAATATTTTAAAGTTCCAAAACTCCACACTTAGAAGAATTTCCAAGTGAAACCAGTCAATGTTAGCCTATGGAAGGAAATTCAAGTTACTGGTAAGTACGGTTAAAATTACTTTTCAGGACCAGTACTGGGCTGAAAGATACAGCACTGAGGTCTCTCCTGATAACAGGTGAGTAAATCGGAATTCGTATTTCGGCTGATTTTAGAGGAATATTTGTATGTTTAAAAAATCAACACTTAGAAACTTTTTCAACAAAAAGCAGGCAATGATATCCTATGGAAGGAAATTCAAGTTACTGGTAAGTACGGTTAAAATTACTTTTGAGGATCAGTACTGGGCTGAAAGATGCAGCACTGAGGTCTCTCCTGATAACAGGTGAGTAAATCGGAATTCGTATTTCGGCTGATTTTAGAGGAATATTTTAAAGTTCCAAAACTCCACACTTAGAAGAATTTCCAAGTGAAACTAGTCAATGTTAGCCTATGGAAGGAAATTCAAGTTACTGGTAAGTACGGTTAAAATTACTTTTGAGGATCAGTACTGGGCTCAAAGATGCAGCACTGAGGTCTCTCCTGATAACAGGTGAGTAAATCCGAATTCGTAGTTCGGCAGATTTTAGAGGAATATTTGCACAATGGTGAAGGGAGGGGGCGGGGCCTGAGGTGACATCTGTGCAAACGCGCCCCGTGGCGCGTTTTAAGTTGGGGGATTAAGTCCCCTTGAATCCTGAGGGTTCCTGGGGGCCAACTAGCCCACCATGTACCTCCAAAAAGAGCCACAGAGCTGCGTTGCAGAGAGGTGTATAAAGGGGCGTGGCCTCTGTACACCTCTCTGCAACGCAGCCCCTGGCGCATACTGGAGGTTCCTGGTGGGCTAGTTGGCCCTCAGGGACCCCAGTATTCAAGGGGAATTACTTCCATCTGCAAACACGCCAGGGGGCGCGTTTGCAGAGTGGTGAAGGAAGGGGCGGGGCCTGCAGCCCGATCGTTTTTTGTTTTTTTTTTTTTCCTGAAGGGGGCTGTGTGGCCCCCTTCCTTTTCTTATTTTTGGGCCCTGGGGACCCCATCCCCCAGGGCCTTACCCCCCCTTTTTTTTTTATTAAAATTAAACTGGAAGGGGGCCGCGTGGCCCCACTCCCCTGGCCGAAAACTGCCCCGGGGACCCCATCCCCTGGGGCAAGGCCACACTTTAACATTCCTTTTTAAGGAGGGGGGCTGCGTGGCCCCCCTCCTCAGGCCTCCTTTTGCCCCGGGGACCCCATCCCCCCGGGGTAGGCCTTTTTTAATAATTTCTGGGGAGGGTGGCCGCGTGGCCCCCCTCCCGGGCCACTACTTGCCCCGGGGGCCCCATCCCCCGGGGCCTGGCCTCTGGTTGGGGACTGTGGGGGTCCCCAAACCCCCACAGTCCCGCCGGCTCCCCGTGTCCTAAGGGAGCCGGCATTGCTTTCCACACGGGGAGCAGCCAACATGCTGCTCCCCGTGTGGAAAGCAATTGTCTTTGGATATTGGAGCGAGAGCAGGTTTCCTGCTCTCTCTTCCAATATCCAAAGCAGTTTGCAATGACAGGGACGGGAGCTGCGAGGCTCCCGTCCTGTCATTGCAAACAGCAGTGTCCCGGGGGTAGGCACCCCGGGACACTGCAGGAGCCGGCCCTGGGGGTGGCGGTCCCCAGGGCCACCACAGGCTCCAGGAGGGGGCCCCCTCCCCACATCAGCAAAGCCCCGGGAGGTGGTGGACCCTGGGCTTCGGGGTCCAAAACGGACCCCCATTTTAATTTGTTAGTGCCCGGGAGGTGGCGGTCCCTGGGGCATGCAGGGGTCGAGCCCCCCCCCCACACAGGAAAAGTTTTTTTTTAAAAAGCCCTGGGGAGGTGGTGGTCCCTAAGGCTGCAGGGAGGGCTCAGAGCCCTCCCGCACCATTTTAAAAGAAAGCCCCGGGGGTGGCGGTCCTCGGGGCTTGGGGGCCCTTTGAGGCCCCCCATACATAAATGTAACCCCCACCATGCCCCCGGGACTTGGGCCACCCGGGGCAAATACAATCGAAGCGCGGGAGACCGCCCTTCGATTTTTTTTTCCGGCAGGATTCGCGCTCCCTGAGCGCATCCTGCCGATTTTTTAAAAAAATAATGCTTTTTCTGCCCAGGGGTCCTTGGGGACCCCCTGAGCAGACCTAGGGGTCAGGGTGTTTCTACCCTGCCCCTTTGTGCGTTTTGCGGACTTTTTTTACTGCTTTCTTGTTCCTCGGTTCTACCGAGGAACAAGATGGCTGCCAACACTTCCTGGTTTGGAGTGTTGACAGCCAATTAGCAGACAGCTCGTGATCGGGAGGGTGCGCGAATCCGACGCGGCCATAGATATATATGTACTTTTACTTTTGATTTTCTCAGCAACTACTGAACGGATTTACACCATTTAACAAAAAGGGTTCTTTCTGAACCAAGAACTACCTCTTTGCCAAATTTGGTGTAATTACGTTCAGCAGTTCGGGCTGTAGCCGTGTCTAAAGTTTCCTATGGGAAATTGATTTTTGACTCTTATTTTTTTAATTTCTCCGTAACTACTGAACGGATTTACACCATTTAACAAAAAGGGTTCTTTCTGAACCAAGAACTACCTCTTTGCCAAATTTGGTGTAATTCCGTTCAGCAGTTCAGGCTGTAGCCGTGTCTAAAGTTTCCTAAGGGAAAATGAATGGGGAAAACACGTTTTGGGACCCCCTTTTTCTCGGCCCCTGCTTGACGAATCACCCTGAGACTTTCAGGGTAGGAGCGGACCGGAGCGGGCCATAAAGTTTGAAAATTTCGCGAAGATTCGTCAACCGACGCAAGAGTTATTTCAAATAGAATGTCGCTGATTTCCTATGGAAAATAGGTCCTAACTATAACTATCTACTGGCGACCGCCAGTAGATAATATATATATATATATATATATATATATATATATATATATATATAATTTTTTTTTTGAGAAAGCCGTTAGGCGAAACGCGTCTGTCAGGGGGGGTCTGCACAATAAAGCATCCAGCAAAACAATCTATCCGTGTGTGCTCTCCAATTTTGTAGCTGAAGTGTCTTCCTAGTTCGTGGATATATATATATATCAAACCGCTAAGCAGTGCAGCCGCACTGCTGTTGCCTTTCTCCTTCCACTTTCAACGGCGGTCCTCAGCGAGGGGGCAAACCTCTAAACATCAAAAACCACGCTGTTGGTGTGTTTAAAATATAAAACATTCAGCATAGCACATGGAATGATTTTATGAACAACTGTGGTAGATATGCGTGTGCTTTATTGGGATGAATATTGTAAAAAGCAGCCGTGCAAATTGATAGCCTGATGGTTAAAAAATGATGTTTTTTGATGAAAAGCCCACTGGGGCTACAGTGATAAATTTGAGAAATCGATTTCAATATAGTGGTTGATCAAGTCTAAATACTTGACCAATGGATAGCCTGATGGTAAAAAATGATGTTTTTTGATGAAAAGCCCACTGGGGAGACAGTGATAAATTCGAGAAATCGATTTGGATATAATGTAATTAGTGTCTGATCAAGTCTAAATACTGAGCCAATGGAAGTTATTATTATTTTCACCATTTTATAATGGATGTATTGTATTACTCGGTCTAGTTTAGAAAGTTCATCCACTATTGAAAAAATTTCTTTAGCTTTGTTAGCTGAGTTTAATATTTTGGATGAGAAGTACTCAGCCTTAGTCTGTAGAATCAGTTTTTTATAGTCTTTAAAAAGGGACAAAAAAATGGCTTTAAGATTAGGACAGTAATTACGTCGCCACTTGCGTTCCGCTTGCCTCAAGGTCAATTTCTTCGCCTTTAACTCTGTTGAGAACCAGCGTTGTGCGTCGTGGGGCCTCTTTATTTTTACTTTCTTCAAAGGTGCTATACTATCTCTGGCCTTATCCAACCATATACTGATATTTGCCGCTTGGGAATGAGGGGACTCCTCCAGGACAGGAGGGGCCGAGGCAATTAGCGAGGAACAGAAGTCCTCCATATCCACTTTACTCCAGCTTCTGGCTAAGAAATTGCCTAATGGAGAGGTGATGTCGGGAAGGACAGAGGGGATGAGGAAGGTGACCAGGTGATGGTCGGACCATGTACACGGGGCCACTTGTAGACGGGAGATGTCCAAGTTGGCACTCCAGACCTGGTCTAAAGTGTGCCCTTTGACATGAGTGGCAACCTTTATGTGTTGACTGCAGTTCAGTCCCATTAAAAGTTCTGTAAATTCGAGAGAGCTGGGACTTTCGTGTGCATCATTAGGCCAGTAGTTGATGTCCCCCACGAATAAGATTCGAGAGTTATTGACCACTAATTCGGCTATCTTGTCAGCCACCAACTGAGGGAAGATGGGCATATGAGAAGGGGGTCTGTAAAGAACAACACAGATAAATGAGAGGTTTTGGGATTCAATTTTAGTGAGAGGCTATCGACTAAGGGAATGCCTAAAGAGGCCACAGGGGTGACTTTGTGTTTCTTGTCGATAATAGCTGCCACTCCTCCTCCGGCCTTCCCTGCAGGTCGGTCTGCCTGAAGAATGTGGTAATTATCGGGGAGGGCCGTAAGGATATCAGGGCCCGACTCCTCAGTTAGCCATGTTTCAGTAAGAAGGAGGATATCTGGCTTGACAGTATCCAGCAGATAGAATATCTCGTGCTGGTGTTTTGCCATAGAGCGTGTATTCAAGTAGCATACTAGAAGTCCTTTTTTCCCCTGGTGTGCAGGGCTGGGTGGGACTGTTGAACCTTTATGGATTAGGGGAGACTTTTGGCCGGTAGCTTTTAAAGGGTTTACAGGAGAGAAGTTCCCCTGAGAGTAAATCCCAAGTGATTTTAGTTTAGACTTGGTAGGAGGGCTAATACCCGCAGCTCCTTGCAATCGCTTTAGTTCTAATGAAGAGTATGTTAAAAAACGGGCATAATGTATAGCCCCTGGCCCCGGACGGGCTCGGACGGGCTTGCCATTGGCGCGCCCGCTGCGCGCGTCCGCTGCGCGGGGGGAAAAGCATTAGACTAAGTACAGATACGGGACTCCGCCCTCTCCGGTCTCCAACCCGGAAGAGGGAAATTGAAAGTGGTCGTGGCCGATGCTCCCTCCACACAACCGGGATAAGGACCCGTGGTGGACCGGGGGGCAGTGCGAGTCAAAAGTGCAGGCAGATCGCAGCAGTGAAACAGGTAATTCAATATTAAAAACAGAATAATAGCTAAAATCTTTTAAAAAGGCACAGTTCACCCCCAGCAGCCGAGTCAAGACACCCACTTGGCTGACTAATGCTGACTGATTGCTGTTTCATGGTGGGGGCCTCTTTTATTCCCTTTGTCTCATTTACGCATCATGGGCAAACAGAAAGTGACTGATAACTCTTTAAGTGTAGAGTAGGAACTCAAACCAACTAAACCCCATGCGGCAGAGAACTGTATTGAGGGTGAGGATATGCTCAGCAGTTGAAGATCAATTCCTGCCACGCCCGCTCCTAGAAGAGCCAAAACAAAGATCACCCAGTTTAATAAGGGGAAAGGAAAACTACTGAGTGTTAGCTCAAATGATAAAGACTCACTCACTGTTGACACTAACTCAGAGAAGGAGCTGAAGCTTTTGGATACCGTCAATCAGTCCACTTATCACTTACCTTCTGACAATAATGGTTCATCATCAGCAGAGGTATTATCTGTTCATGACTCTTGTGCTACTTCTCTACCCCTAGTTATTTGCAACACTGTAATAATTGACTTGAATAGAACCAACGATCGCACAAAAGCCAGCTCGGTTCTTAATGCTATCACTGATATTGATTGTTTAGATGACATTAAGAGCATTGTCTTAACACTTTTAACACTTAACACTTTTAAAAATGTTGGGCCAAATTTATGAAAAAGTGACACAGCGCGGCACTGCAAGCCATTTGGCAGCACCGCACTGAATCAGTTTCAAAGCACAGGGTTGCGTCATATCTACAACGATATGACAGATCCCTGTGCTCCCCCCTGCACTGGCGCACAATTGGCTGCCATGCGCCAATGCAGGCACACTTGCACCATGGTGCAAGGGTGCCTGCTTTGCAGGACAATTGTTTTTGGGACACCTTCCTGCACAAAAACAATCACAAGAGGTGTTTTCCTCTCTCTATGTGTGCTGTATAATGCAGCATACATAGAAAGAGGAAAAAACGAGGAGAAATGAAAACATTTCTCCTCGTTGCGCCTCCCTACACCTCCCCTGGGGAGGTGAAGCATTCTGACGTATTCCAGGTTTACAATTTCTCGTGAATCTGTGAATGTGTCAGGTTCCCTGGGTGTTGCGTGGGAACGCCCACAGCAACACCCATGGAATGCCCTTTTCACACAAAGTGCTGCATGAAAAGGGACCGTATTTACACGGACACGAAAAGCCACGCAGGGTGGCTTTACGTGTTCTTGTAAATATGGGGCAGCAAAATGCGCCGCCGGTGCATCACAAAAAGTGACGCACCAGCGGCGCTAGGGGCTTGTAAATATGCCCCATTGTTCTTTCTCTAAACACGAGGGTGATGGACCTCATTGGAACTAATATTAGCCTAATGGAAAAGTTTCTGACCAGAGAGTCTTATAATGATCATATCAGTGCAAATGCTTTAATCATACCACCAGCTCAGTTACCTCTGGGGTTTTATCACAGGTGTCTCATGCCAATGGGAATTATCCACATCCTCTTATTCATACGGTCCCCATGTCCACCCAGATAACTCCCATATGCTCCATTACAACTTTTCTATTTATAACTCTAGGGGTGTTCAAATGGCACAGAACATCTGCTCTGATAATTCTAGGGTTGGCAATCACAACAGAGTCCCCGCACCCACTCTTTGGTATCAGGACCAGGTACTGTTTCACTTATTCATATCAGAGCTTATACCGAGCCCCTGTCTGGGGCAAGTCCTGGGTGAATTTCCTCTACAGATGACTATCTAGATCTCCCGCCCGATTGCACAACTTATGTGGCAATTTTAGTGGACATGGCAAACTTAAATCAAATACTCATGAGGGGTATCGCAAGCTCAAGAATAAAGCAACGTATTGGTTATCTAAGAGGTCAGGAGCTGACACCAGTTTTCACACACAAATAAATATAGTGGTGTTGTTCAACAGTGATTGCATTCTGGTGAATTTCAGTAACAGTTGGGCGACAGGCAGAATCCCAGCTTTTCCAGGGACAGAAGGCTTGTGCATTGGGCTACGTCCATTGGAGTTTTTCTATAAGCCAGGACCTGCCCATGGGGTGAGCACCCCTGGCTCTCATCACCCCCAGGAGCCTCAAGATCTCCAAGGTGCACACCCTAGGCCTTTTAGGGAGCAGTCTGCCTCTTTTTTTCTCTCTAATAGGTTTAAGGACCTTGATTCTTTTGAGGAGGTAGACTGACGATCATCCCTTAAGACTGGGAATGATCTGGTCAAGATGGGTAAGAAGGTTGTTGGCTAACCCACAGGGACTGACCTTAGTGATCACCTTGAGTTTGTATTCAGGAAACCTGGTCTCTTGCGACCACCCCTTTTTTGGATGGTTTTGCTCATTTTTTTGGCCAGCAATACCATCCCCTTCAGGGAGAACAGAGGCTGGGTTGTGTATTTTAATTTCATTACCATTAAATTGTGTCATGACTGAAGTGGAGACAGATTGTCCATATGTAGGGGCGGTCCTACTCACCTTTTTAGATCAATCATATGGTATTAATCGTAAACATCTATAATTCCAATGGCCATACTCCTCATTCTGATGTTGTCTCTAATCTGGGCTTTGTTATCGAGAAATTCAAGACCTCCTTAGTGCCTCTTGGTGCAGACCTTACTTTGAATACTTCGATTGTGGTTATGGGCAACTTTAACATCCTTCCATGTTCAGGACCTTGCTATATTTTTCAGGATTTCTCCAGTGATGATAATTCTCCAGCTACCCATTTTGAACATACTACTCAAGGGGACCTGATGAATCTGTTGACATATTCTCAGAACCTGGTTACATCTAGCTTTCAGTTAGTTTCAACCTGTGTAAGCAGAAGGTCAGAAACAATAGTGGATCATATCCTGATCTCCTCGTCACTTATTAGCCTTTTGGTTGATTATCAGACCAAGTTGGAGTGATCATAATCCCTTGGTCAGAGACCCCCTCATTGGCCTTATCTCTGAAACACTTGATCCACTCAGACCAGGGTAGATGCCTGAGGTGGACCAAAATAATTCCAGAAGAGTTCGGTGGGACCTTGTTCAGGCCAATGATTCTTGAGATAGAACATTGTCTTAATCCTGATTCATGCCATAGCGAAATTCTGCCTTTTCTGCAATTTGCACAGGTATAAGACTTGCCGTTACTGCTCCTAGTCGATGTCAACTGTGTCCAGTAAATCTCATTGGTTTAATGAATCTTGCTCTAAAGCCCATCGTGCCTTCATGAAAGCCCATATATGTTGTCCAAGAAATAGGGGGGAGATGCACTGTTTAAGAACCCACTACAAGAAGGTTTTAAAAGAGAGAACAGAATCCCTTAAGGATGATGTTTGGGAACAACTAGCCAGTGCTAGTAACTCTAATGATTGTGCCATGCTTTGGAGAGTCTTAAATCATCCTTTTCTAGCTAATGAAGCTGCCCCCAACTCTGTCCTCTGTGATACCCGAAGATAAGTGGTATGACCACTTTTCTCAAATGTATTCCTTCAAGGATGGGTTGGAGTCAGCTATCTTATATATTGGTAACAAGACACTAAGCACCCCAGGCTCACATTCTCCACTACTGAAGTCACGTGTGCCATCAGACGTGCAGCCTGAAATAAGGCCACTGGCCCTGACGGTGTTCCGGCAGACCTTTTCAGGTGTGATGTAGTTCCATGGGCCCCCTTGTTTACTAACACCTTAAATACTGCTGCATCAATAGGCTCTCCAAGTTAATGGTCTCATTCCATGATTGTGCCAGTGTTTACGAAGGGTAACCTGGTGGATCCAAGATGTTATCGGGCTATATCTTTGATTGACACCACTGTTAAGGTCTTGGGTCAGTTGGTCCTGGAAAGGCTGTCCTCATGGGCTGAGGAGAAAAACATCATCTCCGACTCACAGTATGGGTTCAGGCCTAGCCTGAGTACTATCAATTAAAATCAGAATTTGTATCTACTAACTCAGAAATACCCACTAGCCAAAAAGGGCGCCTTCTTTTGGGGTTTCATGGACCATTCATCAGCTTTTGATTGGGTGAACCATTCTAAGCTATGGTCAATGCTGTTGTCCTTTGGTGTTGAGCCATCTCTAGTTCCCTTCCTGGCAGACATCCATATGCATATGTTACTGTTGGTTAGATTTGGGCAGGACGTTTCTATTTCTAGGTGTCAGGCAGGGGTGTATCCTGGCCCCTTTTTTATTTACCATTTAGATCAATGGTCTATAGCTGGTCTGAGGTTGTGACTTTGTCCGGGTCCACTGCGACCAGATAACTACAGTTGGCACTTTGTGCTTTTAGGTGCTGTTTTTACTTGAAAGGACTGATTTTACATTGGTGTTAGAAAGCCTGACCTTGGTTTGTAACATTATGCCCTTGAAGCTCTAGATCTTCTTTAACTGAATGAAGGCAGCCCTTACTTTGCCAAATCTGTATGGAGCAGGAACTTGGAGGACAACAGTGACCACCACCAAAGTCCAGGCCTTCATCAACACCTGTTCTCCAAATTCGCTGGCCAAACACCATCAGCAACAGTGACCTATGGCAGAAGACTTTCCAACTCCCAGCTCTTGAAGACATCATGAAAAGACACAGGGCTGGATAGGTCACACGCTCTGCAAGCCTGCTTCAAACCCCACCAGACAACCCCTCACCTGGAAAATATAAGAGAAAGGCCAAGAAACACCTGGCGTTGAGGCTGACTGCAAGGAGATGGGTCACACCTGAAGTCAGATTGAAAGAAAAGCCTAGGACAGAGATGGCTGGAAAGTCCTGGTTGATGGCCTATACCCCAGGCATATGTAAATAAGTAAGTTTATTTGAACACTTTGAAGTTGCATATTTCCAGTTATACTGATTGGATTTTTGTCCTTTCATCATTTTTTTCGTTTTAGTGTCAAATAATTAACATGTTACTCTATTTTTATAAATTGGTGTTGGCTTTTTCTTGTGTTGTGTTTTCACTTTATTATTGCTTGATCTACCAGAGGGTTAAGAACAGGTTAATTTAGTGACATTTTGTGTGGTTCGTCCTGACAGGGAGTATGGCTGTTGTTTGGCCAGGGCTAACATCCCAGTCAACCAAAAACCCAATTTTCGACAACACCGATATTCAAGATGATAAATCATTAGGAACAGCAGTAGCGGCCCGTGGTGGGAGTGCTGCCGGGCGCTGACGCGGGGGAGGGGCAGGGTGGGGAGTAGTAAACTACGGATTACGGCCGATTAGAGGTAAGTAAACATATAAATAAATAAAACGAATTTCGTTGAGCGCGCTGCATCGCCAAATGCGATGCAGCGCGCACAACTAAATTTGTTTTATTTATTTATATGTTTACTTACCTCTAATCGGCCGTAATCCGTAGTTTACTACCCCCCGCCCCACGTCAGCGCCCGGCAGCACTCCCACCACGGGCCGCTACTGAAGAACAGACCAACTCAATTAATGTATATCATTGCAGTCATGGTAGCCAACGATGTAAAGAAGTTTGTAGTAGTTTCTTTATAATTAAGTTAATGTTTGGTTAGTGACATTTGAGGCAAGTGCTGTTGGATATTACACTTTTCTTGTGTTTGATCAAATAAGTTGAAGGCTGAAAAAATAACAACCACAGGAGAAGTCTTGTTTCATTGGCTTCTGTAATTTTTGCTTAGCCCTGTTTAAAACCTAGCACAGGTGAACGTATGAATGCCATTTTTTCTTTAGTGGTGATATATATTCAAGTCACAGAGTGCTAATAAATCCTTTACACACCAGTCCTCTTTACTAACACAGAGCACAATTTCCTAAAGTCGTATGTCTCGAAATAGAGGGATCTGTCTTGCTTGAATTAAAATTGGCATTTGCCATGAATAAAAACAAGAACGTTTATGCCATTTCTAACATCTTCATAATACCAAAGGTGGAGAGTAAAGGCCGAGGGATTCATCGATCAAGTGCAGCGCATATTAACATGGCATTCTCAGGCACTCATGCTTTATTGCTAGCTGTCAAAACCGTGCATAGTTTACACAACGAATGTAGACCAAGCCTGTTTTGCAAGCAACCCTTTGCATTATAATGCTTAAACACCGGACAGCTTACAGATTCATGTTTCAGAGACTTAACGTTCACGTTTCCTGCAGTGAAAACACTTTATTTCAAAAGCGTTGCTTGCACATAGATGCGTTAAATTTAGATCAGTGTATTTTCAGGGCCTTTAAAAAGTTAGGGGCTTATTTATGAAAACTGTTGCATCGCTGCGTGAAAACAGCAACAGTTTTCACTGCACCCTCCTTGCGACACGATGGATGCGCAGTACTTACTGTATGGCGCTCCATTATGCAAGGAATGAAAGATGCATCAGGAATCCTGACGTATCTGTCTGCGCAAAAGTCATGCATTGCTTGAATTGTGTCACAAGCATGACGCAACTCCAGCAATGCATGAGGCAGGCCCATACACACAGCACTGTGTCACCCTTATGCCTGCTATGAGGTAGGCATAAGGTTTTGACATAGAGGCTTCCTAGAAGAGGCCCAGTAAAATCTGATAGATTTCACTGCGCCACTCCTACAAGGCTTTGTTGCATGGGAACGCCCACTCTGCATACATTACACCTGACACAGGTATAATGTGGCGCAGGGCTTTACAAGGTGACGCATCTGCCTAGATGCGTCACCTTGTAAATATGGCGCAAAGTGGCGCATTGTTCATGCTACTGCTGGGTCACAAAAAGTGATGCAACGGCTGCGCAAAAGTGTCACCAGGGGCTCATAAATAAGCCCCTTATTATTTTACACACTAAATATTACTTCACTGGATAATGTAAATCCATATTGTTTTTAGCAGTGATGTTATTGTTATAATGAAACGGGACCCAGGAAACCACAAATAATTTTCCAGAAATCTGGTTTTTCGAGCACATAGACAAAGACTTAGCTCAGAATCTATGATGTATTCTTTAAATACAGTATCTGAAACCCACGGGAAGAATGGCAATCTCTTTTTATAGATAGTTCAAGCTGAATCACCCTTTTCATTCAAAGAGTAGAGATTCAGAAGTCATCTATTCATGAAAGCTAAAATGCACATGGGGCAGAGTGACAGGTTGACATGCACCTCTAAGCCCAATTATGTTTGTCACAGAAGAACTCTTAGATTTAGCTGACTGTGAGGCTTTATTTTCTAAATGGGTCATGAGTACAATAATGGTCACATTCAGAGGCATTATCTATATACATATACCGCCAGGTTGTTCTTTTAGGAATGGCATAAGAGTTAACTGAAAACGTTTTCAAAGTTATCTTTACTTGGATTGCAATTTTAGTTTCAACTTCTTATCAAACATTATGCCTATGTCCCATTTTAATACAATGTCACATGTTCATACAATTCTGTCTTGCACATCTGCAACAATTAACAAATAATGATGGGAGGATAACATAAAAATAACAAAGCTTTTAACAACAAAATTCAGCAATTGGTCATGTGACGATACATAGTACTGGTTGATTCCTTATAATAATATAGAATGCCCTATCAAAGACATACACTGTGGTCAAAACGGCCAACATATGTTCATTAGAGGTAATGGAACAGAGATTATCTTGTGGATGAGCGTGCTTATGTGGGAGAGGAAATTAAAGTACACATCTGGGGGCAATGTGGAAGTTGGAAATATTCTTGTGGGTGTGATTTTGAGACATATTTGTTCAAACCATGTATTCCTTCATGTTTTCAGGTTATGCCTGAGTTCTTTAAAAATGCCACAATATTTGAGAGTTCGTTATTATTCAGGTGGCAAAAACTGACCTGCAAATAGGTGCAGGTAACTTGAGATTTGACGTTATCAATAAATAGGGCGTTTTGTCAATTCCCAAAAAGTATCTTTATATAATCAAAAGGCTGGAATGTACAACTTCACAATATATGTGGCACTGAACATAATCTATATTATAATTAATGTGTCTGATGCATTAATGTGCACATAAGTAACATTCAATTTAATGCTGTGGCTTAGCGCCCACTTGCATTCAGGAATCAAGAGAGTAATTACTCTGGGAGGGGAATCTAAAGCCCTGCTCTAAGCTGACAGCATACTTCTCACTCAGACTGACTGACCCTAAGACAGCTTCTTTGAATTTACTGTCCATAATAACTTTTCTATTCTCTTGAGATACAAAACAAACAGGGGAAAGTATGAGAGGCTACCAATGTCTAGCACAAGGGCAAGAATACAGATGACCTATGAAGGAAATAAATTCCAGATGGGTGCCAGAAAGGTCCCACCTACAACTCTCCCTGATGGAAAGGATGCAGGTAGTTAAGACAACATAGGTTCTCTTACAATTTCAAAGAGGCTGTTTCTAACCATTGATAAAGACATCTCCTTCTTTCTATAGGAATCAATGAGCCCCAATTTAAAAGCGTCCAAAATTGAAAGCAAAGACGGTCTCAGACTGCCACATGCCGAGTCCTACTATTGGCCCTTGAGCTGACTTTCTTAAGTAGTTGATCTGGAGAAGTGCTATTTTACAACCCTATACTCTGGTAACTGGTTACTTGTCATGGAAACTTTCAAGATGTGCTGCATTTGGCTGTAAAAATAGCAGCATTCACTCACATATCTAATGTAAAGAAATGAGCATTACAAAATAATGCACACAAAGTAACATAAAAACTCAATTAAAAGTAACATGGTTGTGAGAGATTGGGTTGTTGGTTGAAGGGAAATTGGCTTCTGTTCAAGCAACAGCCAAAATACCTGTCACAAAATTCACTAAATTAACCTGTGCTTAACCCTCTTCTATCTTGGATCAGAAGCAGTCAGGCTTATCTTAGAGGCAATGTGTAAAGTATGTATGCAGCACAAAAACAGTAATAAAGTAAAAAACACAACACAAGTAAAATTACACATCAATTTAGAAAATAAGAACTCAATTTATTAGTTCATTTGACACCAAAACAGCAAAAATACAATCAATAGAACCTGATATGTGCAATTTTAAATATTTAAGTGAAAATAGCACCAAAAAGCACAAAGCGCTACTTGCGACTATTTAGTTGTGTGAGACCAGGTGAAAATCACAAGTTCAGCCGACCATGATGGAGCGTCTCCTTCAGCCACACCACGGAACTCCTCTGGACCGACCACCGCTGCATCCATTTCACCTTCCAGAAACCCACCACACACCACCGCACCCAACAGATCCCACGCTGCTGCTGGAGCAAAGTCACCGAAGACCAACTACGGGCAAACCTCGCTCTCAGCCCTCCTCCGACCCATCCAACACCGACGACGCTGCCTGCAACGTCAGACGATGGATGGACGACTGTGCCAACACCCTCGCCCGCTGAAAAACTCACCTACAGTGACACCACCAAAAGAGCCAGCTGGTTCACCTCGGAACTCCTAGCTTCCAAGCGTACCTGCCGGAAACTAGAGAAGAAATGGCACAGTGATAAGACACCGGACAGCCACGCAGCCCACAAAGACGCCATCCGTAACCACCACCACCTCATCAAGTCCGCCAAGAGAATCTCCTTCAAAGACCGCCTCGACAACAACGCACACAACAGCAAAGAGCTCTTCAACATCGTGAAGGAACTCTCCAACCCCAGCTCCAACACCAACAACATCCCGCCGTCGCAAGCCCTGTGCGATTCCCTCGCCACCTTCTTCCACCGCAAGATCGCCGACATCCACGACAGCTTCAACACCCAGACAGCCCCAACTAAGAAGGATGCACCAGACCCGCCGCACACCATCGACCACGACCCCCTGCCAGCCTGGGCCAGCGTGAACATCGATGACACCATCAAGACCATGAGCACAATACACTCCGGCTCCCCGTCAGACCCTATCCCGCACCACATCTTCAACAAAGCCAGCAGCTCCATCGCACCCCACCTGTGCAACGTCATCAATCTCTCCTTCGAGACCGCGACCTTCCCAGAGAGCTGGAAACACGCAGAGATCAACGCCCTACTCAAAAACCCAAGGCGGACCCGAGAGACCTCAAGAACTTCCGGCCCATCTCCCTGCTTCCGTTCCCAGCCAAGGTCATCGAGAAGATCGTCAACAAACAGCTAACCCGATACCTCGAAGAAAACAGCATCCTGGACCCATCCCAATCGGGGTTCCGCAGCAACCACAGCACTGAGACTGCCCTCATCGCCGCCACCGACGACATCAGGATCCTGCTGGACAACGGTGAGACCGCAGCCCTCATCCTGCTGGACCTCTCCGCCGCCTTCGACACTGTCTGCCACCGCACTCTACGCGCACGCCTCCACGACGCAGGGATCCGAGACAAGGCCCTGTAATGGGCCACCTCCTTCCTCGCCGGCAAAACCCAGAGAGTCCGCCTCCCACCATTCCGATCCGAAGCCTCCGAGATCATCTGCGGCGTACCCCAGGGATCATCCCTCAGCCCAACACTGTTAAACATCTACATGGCCCCGCTCGCACGCATCGCCAGACAGCACGACCTCAACATAATCTCCTACGCCGACGACACTCAACTGATCCTCTCCCTCACCAAGGACCCCTCGCCGCCAAATCCAACCTCCATGAAGGAATGAAGGCCGTCGCCGATTGGATGAAGATCAGCCGACTAAAACTGAACACGGACAAGACAGAGGTCCTCATCCTCGGCTCCAACCCCTCAGCCTGGGATGACTCCTGGTGGCCAACGACACTAGGAGCATCCCCGACACCCACCGACCACGCACGCAACCTGGGAGTCATCCTCGACTCAACGCTCTCCATGGCCAAGCAAGTCAACGCAGTCTCCTCCTCCTGCTTCAACATCCTCCGCATGCTTCGCAAGATCTACAGGTGGATCCCGACAGATACAAGAAGAACAGTCACCCAGGCCCTCGTCAGTAGCAGACTTGACTATGGGAACGCCCTCTACGCGGGAGCCCCGGCCAAGCTCATCAAGCGACTGCAACGCATACAAAACGCCTCCGCACGCCTGATCCTCGATGTACCACGCCACAGCCACATCACCCCCAACCTGAGGAACCTGCACTGGCTCCCCGTCGACAGGAGAATCTCCTTCAAACTCCTCATCCACGCACACAAGGCACTCCACAAGACTGGCCCAGCCTACCTCAACAGATGACTCCTCTTCTACGTCCCCAACCACCAGCTCCGCTCCGCCGACCTCTCCCTCACCACCGTCCCTCGCATTTGAAGAACTACCACCGGCGGCAGATCCTTCTCCCACCTCGCCGCCAAGACCTGGAACACCCTTCCACTAAGCCTACGACAGACCCAAGACCTGCTGACCTTCAGGAGGCTACTCAAGACCTGGTTGTTCGACCAGTAGCAGCACCCCCCCCTTTTTTCTTCCCAGCGCCTTGAGACCCTCGCGGGTAAGTAGTGCGCTCTACAAATTCTGTGATTGATTGATTGATTGGTCCGCGTACAGGGACCAGGATAGTCTGCTGAAAGAGTTACCTTTTTAGTTCAGTGCAAAGAGTTCCGTTCACAATGGAAAGGGTTGCGAGGGGTTAGGCTGTTTATACTAAATAGCTGAACATAGGCAAAGTGGAGTTGCATAATTCTCTATTTTTGATTTTTGAATGATTATCCCAAAATTCCTCTACTTCTGTTTAAAGTGGTTCAGGATGTTTATAATAAATACCTCAAGATAAGGAATATAAGGAAATACGAGTTCTCTCCTCTCAATCCCCATACAAGCAGTTCTAATCAGACTGGGTAGCACTTTGACAACTCTGAGGATAGAGGTATTTGTTCTTCTTACTTAACTATGTCTGTGGAGGTTTGAGTTTCCCAAAAGGCCTAGTCCACCTTTTGCAAGGAAAGATTCCCTATCCCTAGGTGAAAGCTTATAGGTCTATCTCGTCCCTTTAATTGATTCGGATGCCAGAGACCTTTATGCTGACAAGGGTGAAAGTATTGTTATGTCAACAGGATGGGGTGTTGTAAACCAGATTTTTAGTGTCATATGCTGTGTACTTTAAACAGAGGCACATTCATACTTTATATTGCATACCCATATTGTGTGATCACAACATTACCTAGCATTCACCCCATGTGCCTATATGCCACAAAGGCCCCTTTGACCCAATCAATGTCTGTGTTAGAAATCATCCCAGGATCACTATACAGTTGAGATTTGCTCAGCCCCTCCAACGTAGCCTTTATATACCTCAGCCGTGGTATGTGCATGCAATGGTCCAAACCCAGGCAATCCCTTAAAATTATCCTATTAAAATCTAGGTCACATTTTAGCCAGACTGAAAACCACAATACTATAGAGCGTAATCTTATAAAATCCTCTACATAACCAATACCAAGATCCTCATTCACAATCTCTAAGGGGGCACTTTGGAGTAACCTTAAAATTCTCCTAAAAATAAATATACACCCCCACATGTCCACCCTAAATGACACAGTGGGGACACATGTAGCTTTGTATAGGTGTAAAATAGACTTGATATGACTTGATAGCCTAGACATCTGGAGAAAGCATCAATACTGTGAGCTACCTTATTAAAAGATTGAACATGTGTACTCAGCTAGTTTTACAGTCTAGCAGGATACCCAAATAACAAATTGTATCCACTTTTCTAATGTGATGTTCCTTGATAAAGTGTGACCTGGATTTAATTTTCTTCTGGCCTAAATACATCATAAATGATTTGCAATAGTTTATTTTTAGACAAAGAGCATCCATAAAGTCATAAAAATTATCCCAAAAAAGCTGCAGACCATTAGGGGCACAAGCAATTAAAACAGAATCATCTGCGTACAACAAGGCGGGTACCCATTTGGTTCCTACCTTTGGGGCGTCTATGCAGGAACCTTTAAATAAAAACAGCTCTAGGCAATTAATATAAAGAATGAAGAGCATTGGGGCCATAGTACAGCCCTGCCGGACCGCCCCTCCTAATTTAAAGTGCATGTGCATTCCCCCATGGATCCATATCTGACAGAGAATTCAAGTCCTGACTGCAAATCGTGCAGGAAAGCTATGAGGGACTTATCCACCCACATGATTCTCAGCTAAGCCCCCAGTTTAGATCTAACTGCTGTGTCAAATGCCTTATGAGTTCCATGAAATCCAGATGAATGCCCTCCTGCCTAACAGCAGTGTATTTAGTGATTAATAAATATCGATTACAATCCTGTTCCACTGTACTTTGACCTGCTCTGAAAACATATTGGATATCAGATAAAATTTCATTATTACCAGTCCAATCCATTAATCTGTTGAGCTCGACCCTACCCAATACTTTAACTTCAGCATCTATCAATGAAATCGGTCGATAGCATACTGGGTTCGCTCGATTCCTCTTTTTATTAAAGGGAACGATTACTGATTGTTTCCACGTAGTAGGGATATGGCCTTGTGCTACTGTATTAATGTGCAGAGTGATTATTGGGGCCCAGTGGTTTATGCATGATATAAGAGGTCTCCTGGTACTCCGTCCGGGCCAGGTGCTTTCCCTGCTGTGAGGCCCATTATACCTTCCCTCACTTCAGTCAGATTGATATATAATTTAGGCACTATACTCTTAGATAGAGAATGAGACTTTTCACCTTCATTTGCATAAACATTTATAAAGTGATCAACCCATTTCTGGGTAGGGATGGTTTGGCACATAAGGCGCGCTGCTACCTCGTTAAAGAGAGGTTGATTAACAACTTGCCAAAACGCTGAACTATCTCTCCTTCTAAAAGCCTCCTTGAGTTCTTCACAGGCTTCTCTTTTGAGGGCACTCATCGTATTCCTATGTGCCAAAGCATTTAGGGCCATATTATCAAGAACGGGCGATAACATATCGCCGATTTAGCGGCAGGAAACTGCCGCTAATGCGGCGATAAGGGGCTTGATAATATGCCCTATAGAATTCCAATAGAAGCCCAGGTTCTGGTGTGAAGGACATCAAACCTGGGCTTCTATTGGAATTCTATAGGGCATATTATCAAGCCCCTTATCGCCGCTTTAGCAGAAGTTTCCTGCCGCTAAAGCGGCGATATGTTATCGCCCGTTCTTGATAATATGGCCCTAAGTCTCCTGGCAGTCTTAACTGCATCATTGGACCTTGGTTTCTGTTTAAGGGCTTTATGTGCCTTAGTGCAACTCTTATCAAACTATTTCAGGATTCCTCTATCTAATCCTTTACTCTTACTGGTTAGAGCGCTCTTTACCTCTATACAAAATTGAGAAAAGGAGTCCATGATGGATTGATCATGGGCATCAGGTTGCAAACAAACTTCGAATTCCATGTTGCACTTCTGTACCAAATTCTTCAGGAATTCGTCATGAAGAATCTTACCCCAACCTATTCATCTGCCATGCTCCTTAGGCACAAGAGTTTCTTTATATGTTATAGCGCTCTTATCCTTGAAATCATGCCACCCAAAATCAGCTATTAGAGGGTTTTGGTCACTAAGGATACTCCACACAGCTTTAAACTTAATAAGATAAGTGAAATACCTAGACACGCAGACACAAGGATAAAATCAATGGTTCTACCCTTAAATGTAGAGACTAAGTCTGGGAACTAATAATCTTCCTTAGTCAAGAGATCAATGAGATCAAATTCCTCCAACATATTATTCAATATTTCTCCCTGGGTGATATGACTAAATGAATCCGCTCATGTGCCATAGACTGACCTTGTTCTTTCCTATTAAATATATTAAAGTCAGCTATTACAACAATAATGGGTGAGAACTACCTGACCAAGCAATCTTACAAGACTTACAAAAGCAACACCCTGATCAACAGCCATCACGTTTTAATCCCTGCCACGTTCCAACTAAGTGCACCCAATTTATTCGGTAAGATCTTGGAAGGCGCTGAACTTGCCTGAGGGCCCTTAAATAAATCTCTCCTATTATTGGCATTTGCGTTCACCGTTCCTCCAGCATCTACAGATTGGGCCCCTCCTTCCTCCAGGTGAGTCAGTCTACATCTGCCAAAGCCTCAAAACTATTATAGGTGGGAATACTGTAGGGGCTACCTCTGCCTATATTTTGTACTGCTGAGGCCATTGTCTGACCCACCCTTATCTGGTTGTGTGCACTGGTGGAAATCCCCACTATCCAGTGGCTGAGTTTATAAAAGTATCCCTAAGGTAGTAAGGCAATGTAGCTAGCTTCAGGTTGCATATGCATATGGAAGAATAATACACCTTTAGATAATTGAGGAGTGTTAGAACTGGGGGTCTCTAGTTGGCTGAGGTAGGTACCTTAGTCCAAATAGGGACCCTTGCTTCTAGTCAGGGTAAGGAGGGACACACCCTTAGATAACCCCTGCTCACCCCCTGGTAGTTTGGCACGAGCAGCCAGGCTTATCTCCAAGGCAAATGTGTAAAGTATTTGCAACCACGCTCTCAGTGACACAGTGATAACACCACAAATGGACTACACACGAGTTTCATAAAAAACCAATTATATGTTTATAAAAAAAGATATACAATGAGACCACACAATAAAAATCCAACATATGCGTATTTGTAATATTTCACCTTGCTGGTTATTAGGCCAGCACACACTGGTAGGTTCTTGCAGTATTAATGAGCAATTCTCGATGATCCAATGCAGTCCTAATGCAATGCTATGCAGTTCGTAATGCAAGAATCAGGCACTTCGTAATGTAAAAATAATGCAATTCGTAATGCAACAATGAGGCAGTTCATAATGCAAAAATAATGCAATTCGTAATGCAACAATCAGGCTGTTCGTAATGCAAAAATAATGTACTTCGGCACCGATCGCGGTGCTCTGGACGGTCTCTATGCCACTCTTTCTGACTCGTGGTCAGCTACTGCCAAAATATGCCCCCAACACTGTTATGATGGAAAACAAAGTACAGCTCCACACTCCGGCCCCGGTACTGCCACTCCTCGGCAAGTATGGGCCGCGATACAGACTTGAGCGGGGGCTAGCGCTGCAAAGATGAGAAAGGCCGAGAGCGTTTCTCTCGTAGCCCGCACCCTGCCCCAGGCGGCGACACACGCACGCTCGCTGAGCGTTACCTGGGGGGTGCGATCTCACTCTCCTCTCCTCTCCTCTCCTCGCGACTTGGTCCTCCGGTGCAACTTCGTTGATCTTGGGTAGTGGAACTCGGACCCCCAACAGTGATGGTTTGAGGTCTCTCCTTGGCAAAGGCAGGCTCAGGCCGGCGGCGGTGAATTCTCACAGCTCCTATGGGGATGCCGGTCCGGGCCGATGGCAATGACGATCGCAGCAGTTCTGGCCACGCTGTCGATCGAAGCAGAGAACAAGACTGCTCCGGGACACACAGTCACGGGGCGATTCCTCACGAAGGTCTCAGGCTGCACGAAGCACACGCACACAGCGTCGCTGAGACTCACTTGGACTCCGGGTGCACACGATCACAGGGCAATCCGCACGACGGTCTCAGGCTGCACGAAGCACACGCAGACAGCGTCGCTGAAACTCACTTGGACTTCGGGTGCACACGATCACGGAGCAGTTCTTACGAAGGTCTCAGGCTGCAAAAAGCACACGCACACAGCGTCGCTGAGACTCACTTGGACTCCGGGTGCACACGATCACGGGGCAGTTCTTACGAAGGTCTCAGGCTGCAAAAAGCACACGCACACAGCGTCGCTGAGACACACTTGGACACTTTTATGTTCCTGAGTTTCCACAACAGGGAGCCAGCTCTCCTCGGGCCCTTGGAGACACGCTACTTCAGGACACAGCACACAGCAAAGTCCTCACAAGCAGGGGGACACAGCACACAGCAAAGTCCCTTGTCCTCTCCTTAGTCAAACCAGCAAACTGCAGGCCAGCCCCAGAACACACAGCAAGGGTCAGTCCTTCTCTTCAGTCTCTTCAGCTGTTCTTCTTTGGCAGAGGCTCCTCTTGAGCACCAAGTAGGTTCAATCCTTTTTCAATATGGATTTCAGTCCAAAATCCAGGGGTTTCAGCTCTCATAGTTATACCCCTAAATGTCTTTGAAGTCTTTGTGTTCAGGGGGCACTGACCCCTGTCCAAACCAGTTCTGGGTGTCTCCCTGCCAGTGACACCTTCTTCCTTTGATAGTGGGGGTCTGGATCTTCAATCACTCAGCAGGAGATGGAGCCTTTGTTTTATGGCAGCAGCCCAGGCCTCTTCACCTCCAGGGGCTACTCCTCCCCCCTACACTCCAGATGCAGGTCAACCGTGGCTGTCTCACCTACTCCTCCCCTGGGTCAAGACATTTCCCAGATCCTATCACATTCAAATCCAGACATTCAATCCACAACCAGGCAGAGACACACAGAATTGTTAGAACAAGAAAACCAGCCACTTCTAAAAGCGTGGTTTCTAAACACACAATTCAAAAACTACCTTCACAAAAAGATGTGTTATTAAATTGTGAGCTCAGGCACACTAAACTTCACCTCTCCATCTTAAACCTATGGGAAGATAGGCTGGAAACATATTACACAGCATCCCCCATTCTGTCCTATGGGCAAGATGGCCTTGCAACAGTGAAAAACTAATTTGGCAGTTTTTCACTGTCAGGACATTGTACACACCTTAGTACATGTCCTACCTTTCACATACACTGCACCCTCCCAAGGGGGCACCTTGGGCATACCCTAGGGGTGTCTGATGTGCATAAAAAGTAAAGGGCAAGGCCTGGCAAGTTGGTGCACTTGTCAGGACAACATGGCAGTTTAGCAAACTGTGCGCAGGCACTGCAGTGGCAGGCCTGAGTTCTCTCTTTGGGGGCTACTTATGTGGGTGGCACAATTAGTGCTGCAGGCACACGAGCAGCATTTGTATTACTAGCCCTGGCACACATAGTGCACTTTACTAGGGACTTTACTAGTAAGACAAACATGCCAATTATGGACAACCAATTACTATTACACTTTACACAGGGAGCACTTGCACTTTGACACTGATCAGCAGTGGCAAAGTGCCCAAAGCATCTAAGTTGGCAACACCATGTCAGAAAAAAGGTCTAGGGGAAGGCAAAAAGTTTAGGGAACTTTAGCCAAAAAGGGCCAAGTACAACAAGGAGAACTAAAGTTAACAATGATGCAGTCCCCCTGCCTATCCACTGGGCCTGTCCCAATCCACCCCATCCTCCTAGTCAACAGCATCTTAGGGGCCAATAGGGGTGGAAAATTTCTATATCGGACCAACCAGTTCGCAGTCTTGTTAAGTAGTTCTTTGTGAGTTTCCTTTTGCCCTTTCTTCAATCCCGGGACCCCAGCCAGAACTATAACGTATGGGCAGGAGGCAGGGGGCAAACCTATAAATGATTGGTTTTCCACCTCTTTTTCCCCTCCTCCGACCTCAATGTTGTCCCTTCGGCATCTCCCCTGTAGAGAGTTATTAGGCTGCCCACTGTCCTGACCTCTGTCAGTACCAACAGCAGTGTCTTCTTGGCTCAGACTAGTAACTTGACTTAGCCCAGGAATTAGGTCAACACTTAATAAGTCAGGTAGTGACCTTACAATGGGGGTAGGCAATTTATTGGGGCGAGGGGGCACATTTTTGAAATAGCCAACCTGAGCTCCCCTGTTTGACAACCATATTTGCCAGCATTAGCGAACAACTAACTTACTCTGGAATATCCTTTTTCTTCTTGATTTCTGTTAGAGCCCGATCAATGGAGTCCAAGCGGATCAATATCAGAGCTAATTCAATCCAGAATTGTTCAGCCGCCTTAGCCAGAAACTCATCCACCAAGCTCCTTAGATTTCCATTAGCCTGTCCCTCCTTACCTACCTCCTTATCTGCCTTGTCATCCTCTGACTGGCTAGAATAGACCACCTCGTTCATAGCTGAGGCGGCTTCCGTTCATTGAGGAGGCTGCGTATGCCGGGTAACCTTTTAGTTTGAATTAGCCCTGGGTAAGCGCTTAAGGCATTTAGCGTCTATCCTGTGTTGAGGGCTCTCCGGTGATCAAACACTCAGTCGAAGAGGGATCCTCAATGGGGGCAGAAGGAGCCCCAGGAGATTGATTAACGGTATTCAGCAAAGGATCTGGAGGACACAGGGTAGCACAGTTAGAACTATTAAGGCTCATACCCACCATTGTGGTAAGAGACAGTCATGGCTTGCTGGAACATTTTATCAAGTGAAGTGGGTACAGAGGGTAGTGTCACCACACTTGACTCTCTCCTAGTTTCCTCTTACCCATGGTAGGTACGGTTTTATCCATGCTCTCCTCCTTCACTGGCCAGGGCAGGAAACACAGGAATCAAATCTCTAAAGTATATCCTAGTCAACATATTGGTTTTGAAGATGAATGGATAGATTTGATACTCAAGCAATCCAACGGAATATGTGTTTTAGTTAGAAGACAATTTATGACAGATTAATTGGCCAGATGCTGGTGATATAGTGCATAAGGCCTCAACAAAGTTCAGCTTGCCACTGATCCTGTTACCATGCTAGCAGAACTCTATCTCAAATTTCTTTCAGACTCAACATCAGACTGTCCAAAATACAACATAGAGTGAAACATAGAAGTCCTCACAGTGACAAACTCAAGATCTATACTCAATGTTTAATTTGACTCTGGTCTGCATTGCTCTAGCATTTTGTCTCAACAATGCTTCCTTTTCGGTCAGTCATTCAACTTTTGCTACAATTCTAATCGATAGATTTCATTAATGAGTTTTTTTTTAACTGAGTGTTTACATTTAATACTTTCTGCACACACATCTGCGGGTTTCCTCAGTTAAATATATATTTTTAGACTGCATAAACAATGCAGGATTGTTTCAGTTTTCTGATGTAATTTATGATGAAATGTAGGCAGTTTTGGAACACTGCTGCTATTTGAAAGAATGTTTTTCTTGTCTAGTCTTTCACTGTGGTATTATTTGCCTTGCTACCCTTGTTATCCTAGAAACAATCTAACAGATGTAGAATTGCTTAAAATAGTTGAGTAAAACACATATACCTTAGCTATTGCTGCTTTTTCTCTCATCCTGTTGAAAAGGAGGTGCCTGTTTGTTAAATACCATGGTAAATGTCTTTCCACTATTGGATACAGGATTGCTTTGTTCGATTGCTTTGTTCGACTATTGTATACTGGAGAAAGAGACTACTGAGAATGTGAATTGCAAACAGAAATCATAATCATTATATTATGTGAATTCCAATAAGTTTGGATTCCTTGGAGAGTCCACTTGTCTGTATGCTTCAAACTTCTATTTGAATTTAAATGAAAATCTTTTAAATTCCTGATTATTCTGGCTTTGGTAAGTAATAAAGACGAGGCACAGTGCAACCACATGTTCAATGCACCACTGGAGTATACAGTGATATTGTGCACTGGCTGTTCCAGCATTGTTTTAAAGACTTAAGCACTGAGAAAACACTTAGCCAGTTAGGGTCATTTTATTATTGGTCAATGTTGTCCTATCAAGTAGAGGCATTTAGAGTGACAGCTGATACAAACATGTCTCCCAGTAACATGGACCTTAGAATCAATGATGGCACCAAATTCAATTATTAAGAAAACAATTACGAAAAGATTTATAAACAAATTTGATGTATATTCCTACATATTAAGCAGATACTCATGAAACCCCAGTGACCTCATTAAACCTATTTACTTTCAGTCCTTGCAGCTTATTAGAAAACAATTAAGAAAAAAAGTATAAAGAAATTCGATGTATATTCCAACATATTAAGCAGATACTCAAGAAACCCCAGGGACCTAATTAAACCTATTTTCTTTCAGTCCTTACAGCTTATTAGAATCTGGTGCCAATCACAAAATTAATAGGTTAAGTATGCATATAAGACTGTATGGGCCATGCAGTACAAGGCAAAGGATTCCTTGGAAATTTTGTCCTTCAAGTATCTCACTATTTTAGTTATTGTCATTCAGACATCAGTCTTCTGCAAGCCAAACCATTTCTTTCCATTCATATCAGGAATCAAATATTTAGCAGAAAACACATATATAGTGTTTATCTGTTTTAGATTCAACTTCTCCACTGAAATAAGCATTTGTGCAGGGCATTTGTAGAAAATGGGTTCTGCTTAATTTAATCTCCCTGGATTTTTTGACTTTGGAATACCCAGTTCTGAACTTTTGCTGTGAGTAAATCTTCTTAACTGAATCTCACCCCACTATTATAATGGATTGAGAGTGCTAACCACCAGTGTCCACCTTTTAAGATAATGCCAGATGTACGACCATTGGCAATTGCGACTTACAAATTGCGCCAAATTGCGAGTCGCAATTTGCGAGTCGCAATTGCCAATGTACAACAGTGTCTGAGACACTGTTTGCGATTCCCAATGGGGTCGCAAATTGCATGCCTCATGCATATTAATGAGGCTGTCGCAATTTGCGACCCCATTGGGATTGGCTGGCACTCCCAGGGATGGTAGCCTGCTGGGGTCAGCAGACCTCCATGTCTGGGACTGCTTTTAAATAAAGCAGGTTTTTTTTTTTAAATGCAGCCCGTTTTCCTTAAAGGAAAATGGGATGCATTTAAATTAAAAACAATGAAATATTTGTTTTCATTTTTTAAGGGCAGGTAGTGGTCCCTGGGACCACTGCCTGCCCTGAAAAATATTTGCGCACTGGGGCCCCCTTCCCGTTTGCGAATGGTTTACCACCCTCTTGAAGAGGGTGGTAAAGTGCAGTGTTTTGCGACCGCAATTGCGGTCGCAAAACATTCTTACATAGGGTTCAGACTTCGCTATTAGGAAGGGACGCCCCTTCCTAATAGCGATTCACTAACCCTATTTTGCGAGTCGCTATTTAACTAGCGACTTGCAAAATAGGGTTAGTACATGGGACATAGGTTTTTTGCATGTGCAAATGGGTCTAAAACCCATTTGCGCATGCAAAAATCCGTCTTACATCTGGCCCCTAGTCCGCTGCTACACAGCAAAGGTAAGAAGCTTTCGGGTGACTGTACATTAACACATGAACACATGCATGTGAAAACATGTGCATTCTGAGCATGTGAGGTTACTGTCCAGCTGAACCCGCTATTTGCACCTGTCGTAGAAGAAATTCTTCAAGGATTGGCATTGACCTGCTTAGGCTTTATATTGTGAGTGGGCAATAATTCAGTGCATCTGTACTTATTACTGAACATCTGTGTGCTTTATTGCGTTATTATATTTCACATAAAAAGCCACCCCAGTGAAAATGTGTTATTATACAGTTTTACAGCATTTTGTTATTGCATGATTACCAGCCTATTCCTAAATACACACAAAAAGTTTGATGGGATGTCCTCACACACCTACCTGGTGTCATGCTTCATCATTGGTGTTCGAAATGGCCCTTTCTGGGTGCTTTCCCTCAACTGTTTGCTTTTTGTCCCTCACAGTTTTCTGCTAATCTATGTGCTAGCCTTAGGACTTTGAGCGCTTTTGACACTGCCATTCAGTGCCAAAGTGCTGTGCTTGTCATATACATACTGGTGATTGGTGTATACAGGATTGGCTGATTTCAGTTAGCTATAAGTCCCTTGTCTAGGGGTAAGACATATACCTAGCTCATGTAACTCAAATGCTCCTCCATGGGCCTGCGGCACTGGTTGTGCCACCCATGGAAGTAGCTCTTCAAACGTGCCACAGGTTTGCCATGGCGGGAAGATGTAGGGCATGTCTGCGCTCCTTGCACTGGTAGTGATGGTGTGCTCAGTACAGTAGGGCCTGCTTCTCACATTGGATTGACATGAGGGATCTGTGGCAAGGCTATTGAGCTGTATTTCCTATGTGCAGAAGCATCCCTGTCAACTCACACGGTGCTACCGTGAGTCACACGATTTCGGCCCCCATCACACAGTCGCCCCCAGTGAGGAACCGAAATCACATGGTGGCAGGAAAAATGAGCTGAAAACCCACTGTGAACAGTGAGTTTCCAGCTCGTTTTCAGAGGCTGTAAGCAGCCGATGTCCATTAAAAGGTGTAAAAACACCCCAGGGCATCGGACAGCCTCGATGACCCTTTGTTTTTTGTTTTTTGGGAGGGGTGGGGGCTTTGGTGAGGGGCAGAGTGTCTCTTATATAGCTCTCGGCACCAGGCCACTTCTGCAAAGGACCGCTGAAAAAGATTTGCTGCTGGACAGGGAGCAGCCGCAAAGTCAGGCGGATCCAGCAATGCAGCTTAGGTAGATCGATGAGCAGGTAGGTCCCGGTCTGCTCTCTGTTCTCAGAGCACTTTTCAGCCAAAAATATACAAAGCTCCAAGTTTTGGATTTTGGCTATCTAGCCATCTTTAGCACTACTTCCAAGAGTCCATATTGGAGAGGCATCACTCAAAGCATCCGAACTCAGTCAGGCTGGGTCCAGGTGCAGGTTCAAGATGGTTGGAGCCTTTTCTGTCCCTGAGGCTTTGATCAGGAACTAACCCTTGGAGTCACTCTGTTAGGCCTGGGTTTAAGAAGTGAAACAGGGCTCAAGCAGCAGGGCAGGTCTCTGAGGGTTCAAGGCAGGCTTCAGGAGTAGGCAGCAGACACGGCCTTCCAGGTGCAACAAAGCAGTCTTCTGAAGTACACAGCAGGCCACAGCAGCAGGCAGTTCTCTGAGAGTCCTTGCAATGGTTCAGGAAGTGGACTGAATAGTGGGTTTCAGGGTCCTATGTTTATACTTGGTGCCTTCTTTAAAATAGGAGAAGTTTCTAGAGATTACCTTTTTAAGTGCTTAGAGTTTCCTGCCTCCCCTACCCTGGCTCCAGCCGGACCACAGGAACAATAAGGTATTGTGTAGTCCTTTGTGTGAAGCCAGGGCACAGCCTATTGATTTGCAAGTGGGGCAGCGCCCAGCTCTGCCCCCCCATCCTGCTAGTGATGGCCCATTCAGGTACATCTAATCCCTCTATTGTGTGGCTGCCTGGGAGGAATAAACAAAGTCCAACTGTCAACTACACCTAATCATGTGACCCAGGAACAGGCTGCAGGCACCAAATGGGGCACAGAAATGCCAACTTTCTAAAAGTGGCATTTTCAAAATTGTGACTTGAAATCCGACTTTACCATTAAAGAGGATTTCAAATTATAATTATCAGACACCAAAAATGAACTTTCCAACCTGCGCCTAATCAAAATTTAGCACTTCAATGTATTAAGACAACACAATGTTATCCTACGGTAGAGGTAGGCCACACACGAGCAAAAAATGAATTTAGGAGTGTTTCACTATCAGGACATGTAAAACTTAAAAGAACATGTCCAGCCTTAATTGCAATGCACCCTCCCCTATGGGATGCCTGGGGCCTACCTTAGGGGTGACCTATATGAAATAAAAAGGGGACTTTTAGGCATGGCAAGGGGATTATTTTACCAAGTCGAATTGGCAGTTTACAACTACATTCAGGCTGCAATGGCAGGTCTGAGACATGTTTTAAGGGCTAGTTAAGTGGGTGGCACAATATGTGCTGCAGGACCATCAGTAGTATTTAATTTACCAGCCCTGGGTATCTGGTATATCACTTTACTAGGGACTTATAAGTAAATTAAATATGCCAATCAGATGAAAACCAATTTTACCATGTTTTATGGAGTGAGGACAAGCAGTTTAGCACTGGTTAGCAATGGTAAGGTGAACAGAGTCCCAAGGCCAACAAAAACAAATTAACCAAAAATAGGAAGGGTGAAGGCAAAACGTTTGGGGTGGGCCTGCAGAGAGGGCCAGGTTCAACACATCCATAGTGCAATACTTTTGTATGACATTTTTCCCCTTTTAAGTATTATGGTGACAAACTAACAAAGCCAGGAGGCCTGCCTTTAGATGACTTGAACTCATTGTATTGTGTCTAGCATAGGTGTGGGGGATATTGTGATCTTGGAAAGAAGGCTTGCTAGGGGTGTGGACTGTTAGGAGGAGGTCACTGTTTGTATTTCCACCACCTGCCTTCTTTTACATATCTGTGAATAATATTTAGTAGTATGTGTAGTAAAGTACATTTCCTTTACATGAGAGAAAGTACTTACTGGACAATAATTTACTGTGTGTTGTTTTTTGCATTCCAGTGAACTGAGGTACTATTCTACACCATCTCCCCTAGGTAGGCCTTGGACAGCTCTGCCTCACTAACCTGAGAAATTCAACTGCTACAACCTGATACTTCGTTCCCAGTAGACAGAAAGTTGCAGACGTATTACTTTGTAGGACTCACATCCATCACAACTAATAGCCCACTTTTTTCAGTGATTATATCACATCATCATACTGGATTTAACTTTATGTTTGGTTGATGTGAAGATTATTGAGGAATAAGGCAAAAACAAGTATAAATGGTACACACTTGGATTAGACCTGTTATCCTTAGAGTGGTCTTCCGCCAAACATTTTGCCTTAGCCCTCTGTTTTCACTAAATTCAATTTTGATTGCCTCAGCACTCTGCACACTTTACCACTGCTATCCAGTGGTAACCGGCTTGTACTCTTTCCTTTAAACTTGGCGAATTGGCTCACACCAAATTGGCACATTTAATTTACCTGTAAGTTCCTAGTAAAGTGGTAGTACTTGTACTCAGGGCATGTAAATTAAATGCTATTACTGGGCCTGCAGCACTATTTGTGCCAGCCAATTCAGCAGTCCTTTAAAACATGTCCCAGGCCTGCCATTGCAGACTGTGTGTGCAGTAATACATGACCATTTCGACCTGGCAAAATAAACCTTTTGCCAGACTTAAACTTTCATTTTTAATAGATATGTCATCCCTAGGGGAGGCCCTAAACAGTCCATAGGGCAAGGTGCAGTGAATTTAAAATGTTGGACAAGTACTTTTAAGTTTTAAACTATCCTGGTAGTGAAAAACTCTTACATTTGTTTTCGCTACTACAAGGCCTGCCTCTCCCATAGGATAGTGACAACTTTTAATTGGGAGCAGGTAGGAACGTAGAGTTTGGTTTCTAAAGACTTGCAATTTAAAAACCTCTTTTATTGTCCTACCCATTTAGAGCCTGCAGCATATAACCTGGGTCACATGACTAGGCATATCTGGCAGCTGGTCCTTGTGTTTTACTCTCAGAGAGTGAGACAAAGGGGAATAGGTATTGTCAGGAAGGGCCATTTCTGTGAGTATGGGGGGAAGAGCTGTAACCTACCACACTTGCACCCCACAAAAACTCACTCACTCCCATGTGCATGTGCAATAAATTCATCTCCTAAAATAACTTTCATGTAAGTTATGTATATTCCATTCTCTTGAAGCATGCAAATATGTTTTGCTGTTGTGTCCAACATAGATGTCCCCCCAAAAAATTCTGTTTGTAGATTCAGCAAATGCTTAACATTTACATTCTGCGTTGGTAGATTAATTGAAACTACATATTTATCTTTTCAACATAATCCTAATTCTCATGTGTATGTTGGTACCTTTTAATCCTTTGATCATATTTTGTATTATAGCAGGCGTATGCCTCTTTCTTGGTGTAGCAAATAAAAGCTGATATTATTAGCCAGCTCAATCATTCTCTAGTTACCAACATCGAAAAGATTTTTAAAAAAGGCCCAATTTCGAGTTTGGTAGTCTGACCGCCGGACCGGTGTTGCTGCGGTCGGGAAAATGCCGCCAAGCTGGCGCCTTCCCAACAGCTGTATTGTGACAACACAGCCAGTCTGGTGGTGTTGTCTCAGTGGTGCAATGGCAGCGGCATAGAGAGCCTGAAGCATATGCTGTCACTGTGGCAGCACCACTACCATGTCGGTGCACTGTGTGCCATGCACCATGTCATGCATGGTACACAGTGCATGCTCAACAGTGTAAACAGAGGGGGCCCCATGCACACACCCTCTGGGCTAAAACACTCTGGGGCCCTGGTTGGGGACCCTTTCCCTGCCTTTCTGACGACATTTTCATGGTGGAGTCCCAGCCATGATAAGGTCGGCGGAAATGCATGTCATGATTAGCAGGATGGTGCTGGCATCGGCACCGCCACCGCTTTCACCACCTCTGGCGGCGGTCTTGTGTCGGGCTGGGGAAAGTGGAAGGCCTCTGAACAGCCTGCATATTTGTTTCTGTTGCTTTTGATATGGGATAGATTGCTTGGATTCTGAACCACTCAGGGAAGTATGCACCAGGGTTTATGTTGCTTATGAGGCTGAGGGGATAACGGGGCAAATGGATACCTATGACTAGTACATATATGTTCATGCCGCTCTGCTGCTAATGGAAGAGTTCAACAGTTAGATATAACTGTAAAGTAAATATCCAATGTGTATCTCATTTTGATTCAATGTGTGGGCTGGTGGCAGTCCAACTGCCAAACTCATAATTGGACGGTCAGGCGGCTGAGGTTGCGGCGGTCGGACCACCACCGTGGGTGCAGCAGTCTTGTGACCGCGTTACTCGTAATAAGGCCCTAAGTCTGAGCCGACATGCAGATCACTGCTATGTTATCAGAGTGTTCCTTTGATGACCCTGAAAATTGTATCACAGAATTCCTGTCATGCATATCTTTTTTGAGTAAACCAAGTAGCATAGTAATAGCAAACATATAATTCTTTTGTGGATGAAAGTGACAGATTGCCGACAGAAAGGAAAAGAATGACAGGCTTAGTTGAGTCCCCTTAGATCTGTGCCCCAAATCTTTCTTTGGAAATTTGTCTTGGCACCTCAGTCTTGTGTGTGGCCCCTCCCTCACGTTACGTGTCAATACACAATAGCGTGCTTACACACACCAGAAAGATGCTAGGAAGACTCCAATACCATGTGCTCTTGTTGACTCTGTATCAAGCTCTGCAAAGTCTTACTGTGTTTATTCTGTTTACAACCCATAAAACAGCATCACTCAGTTCAGTTGGCCAGGTTTTGGTAGCTCCTTGCCCAATTACCTTTTGCTTTTTTGCTCATTGCTTAACTGTTCCTGGAGATGATAGCTGATAGTTGATCAGGCTTAGGAGGAACCAAAAGGGTGCTATGGCCCATCACTGCATTCCTCCAGTGCATACAGGGTGGTCAGCATGTCGTACAGCTATCCACACACACTTATACCCAATCCCTGCTACTGAGCTGGCCCCTAGGAAGTGGGGGGCAGACTTGTGGCATGGTATGGGAGCCGCGAAAATAGTGCTATGCTGTGCTGTGTGCCAAACCAGGTAAATGTTGGGGATAACCATTTTAAGGTTAGCCAGGAGGCGTTGTATGCTGGAAGCAAGAATAGAATTACAGGCATTACCGAGAGGAAATCTTAATGAAATAATGACACCTGATAGTACAGCTATAAAAAAATGATGCGTGAAGCCCTTTGAGAAGAAGGAGGTGGGGACAGTAGCGGACGATGCACAAAGAGAGGAGGTTAATGAAGCACCTATGTAACAGTGTTATGGATAATTGCGATCACTTATCTTCTAGTTCTGATATACGCTTGAAGGATCTTCAAGGAAATATCCCTTGCAGTAAGCCTCGCTTGTGAACTCTAAATTAATACTGACTCAAAGGAAAGAAGCTCAGAAGGCCACAGGGACCCTCAGTAAGGGGAATCCAAAGGGATCTGCCAAGGAGTAGCCGGATAAACCAGAAAACACAATATATTTCACTGAAGGGGAGGAGGGCAGGGCCTTGGATTTATCAACTTTAACTGCATTAAATAACCCACCTGGAGGGGAAGGGGAGCCTAATCAATCTATCTCCCCATCCAAATGCAGAGTTCACCCCAGCTGCAAAATTAGCTGGTTCAATTAGGGAATTTATAGGGTAACACTTTAAGCAAAGAAACCAAGGAGTCAATTTCATCCTCTGTCACTCAAGATTAGGACTATAGTTATATACGCAAGAGATGATAATCTGCTCCCTCATATTTACACCTCCATGGGTGTTTTAGAACCTCATTTAACCTTGTCAATGCAAATGCCCCAATGTAAATTAAATTCACAAGACGGAGTGGCTCATCTGTCTAAGAAGGCAGAAGGCAGATTGAATCCCCCAAGGGGGACACAGAGATAAGTGTCTTAAAGGAAGGAAGAATGTCTGTGAGGGCACATGATGGTCCAGTGGCTGAACAAGAAAGCCAAAATACACTATTAAACCTAGAGACCACAGCTACCGCTTCAATATCTATATTGGATGTATTGCTCCTCTTACAAGAAACTCTACACAATGGGCCATATTATCAAGAACGGCGATAACATTATCGCCACTTTAGCGGCAGGAAACTGCAGCTAAAGCGGCGATAAGGGGCTTGATAATATGCCCTATAGAATTCCAATAGAAGCCCAGGTTCTGGTTTGAAGGACATCAAACCTGGGCTTCTATTGTAATTCTATAGGGCATATTATCAAGCTTCTTATCGCTGCTTTAGCGGCAGTTTCCTGCCGCTAAAGCGGCGATAATGTTATCGCCGTTCTTGATATTATGGCCCAATGTTTTTAAAATGATAGTCCTATATGATTATTTCTTAAAGTCTCACTGTACTTTACTTAGATCAATAGACAAAGAGTCAAAATACATAGCTGTATGCCCTTACTGATAAGGCCGATTATGGGCCTAAATTCAGGCATGGATGCAAAAGACAATGATGCTCCTTTGGGAGAGAGGGATTTGATGAGAATCACACAGTGAATGTCTCCAAATGTCAGTGTTAATTGTAATAAAAAGCAATAGACCAATTTATAGAAGACTAACATTCCAACTAGGATTCGTTAGAGAATTTACAAAAAGAGAGTTGTCCCTTGAAGAAATGATAAAAGAAGAGTAGAGAGAAGAGGATGAATAGAGTCTCCTAAAATAGGCAAAGTAGTGAAGGGACTAGGGCATTTAGGAACAACTTTGACAGCCCAAATATTTTTAGGAGGTAGGAGGTTAGGAGGTAGGGTGATGAGAACAGACCAGCAGTAGCATTTGATTTACACACTTACAATTATTAAAACAGATTAAAACAATAAATACCTCCCAGGTAAAATAGAAAAGAAACACTCAGCTGGAGATTAGGGGTACATCTGTGTATTAGTCTCATAAGAAGGAATCTGTGCAAACACTTAAGAGCGTTAAGAAATAGCACATTTTGTGAGATTAAAGTTGGGAGCAAAGTTAGCAACCTGCTGGTCTATTTTGACCTTCATAGATCTGGTAAAACAAAACAGAATTTGGAGAGTACCTGCCTTCAAAGATTGCCCCTTCCTCCAAGTAATCGTCAGTAAACACATCAAGCAAGTAGGGTTTGTTTCCAATTTAGAAGGGAAAGACGTGTCTAGAGTAGAGTTCCATTCTCTTGTAAAACATTTAATCCAGGACTCCGTAAAAGAACTAATTGACCAAGGTATAAGGTTTGCTCAAGAAAAGGAGATGGCTACAGGTCTTAAAATGCATTTTTAAACAACCCTACAGAGTTAACCTATAATGGAGGCTTTTGGGAAAGCCAACGGTGTTTCCATAGGAATGTGCAGGGGAAATCTAAAAGTAACCATTCCACAAATTCATGTGCCATTGGAAAACAAAATCTTGCCTAAGGAAGACTGATATGCTTGTCTGAGCCCAAGTTGGGAAATGGGAAATGGAAGCATGAGTAATATATTCTAGGGCAATAGCTTACCAGACAACTTGAGGGTCTATTCATGGAATATACATTAAATAAATAGTTTACTGGGTTCCGAATTGTTTAAACAAAGTGTTAGAGGAAAACATAATCACTGGTTTACAGGAGACCTGGTTGTCCTAACTTTGATGGCTTTGGACAAATTATAACCCATTCAAGACTATTAGTCAAAGGGAGTCCATCAGGTAGTCTTATCACCTTGATTTCCAATAAGCTTCTGCAAGATTAAAAACAACTACATATTGAAAATGTCTGGTTGCAAGCATGTTTTATTAACTTGCACAATAACTCTGCATGCCTTGAGACAGTTATTGCAATAAATGTTTATGTGTTACTGGGGACAAGCAATACAATGAGAGCTAAATGCAACTATATGAAGTTGATTTAAGCACACTGTGTAATACGTATGCAAATATGCCTGTGATACTTTTGGGAGATTTAAGCCTTTGTGTGAAATCTAGCTACCTATGTGAAATTGAGAGTATTCTGCACAGGTAGATATGTTGGTGGCATACATTATCCTGCAGGTGGTAATTAAAAAAGCACCAAAATTAGTATGGGTTGGCAAATGCAGAAGTGCTTGTCAGACTGAGGATTTATCTGTCCTAACAGTCATTTTGAAACAGATTCCTCACATCCGTAAACATTTATACAAGGCCATTAGAATGATTCCATAGATTATATTTTCTATCTTTGAATGTTGTGCTCTTTAATGATTTTCAGGTAGCTAAGGTAGGTAGCAGTGAACACTAGCATTTACAAGCAGAAATAAACTAGAAACTGAATAAAAGAAAACAAGTAATACTTCTGCAGATAACCCATTCCAAGAGATTGGCACCACCAAATAAAGACAAACATTTTGAATTACTCATCCTGATGTGGACTGTGCTCAATCTGGAAAATTTTGTTATTAATAAAAAATACCTTGGCAAAAAGTATACAGCAGTAATAGCAAATGTGGTATATGGTCTGAAAATCATCATAAATAAGAACATTGATAATGTGAGCCAAGTGATGAGAAGGTCAAATAAAACAACAAAATGGTGTGATAGCTGGGCTATCGGGCAATAAAAAGGAAGAGGAGACTGCTCAGACAAAAAATGGGAAACAATTGGAATCTTATGACTTAAACTAACTATTGTAAACTAAAGAAAGAATACACTGCCTGAGTTAGAAAGAATATGGCAAATTACTATAAGGAAAAAGGGGAGGAAATGATGAGTCATAGCCTTAAAAGACATATGCAAATTTTGAAGATCAGTGTAGCAAGCGGGAATGACAGACCATAGCGCTCATAGATGAATGGTACCCGAACAAAGTTGGGTAATTTTTTGGAGCAAACTTTATGCAAGAAGAGAAAGAAAGAGGTGCGCATAGTAGAGGAGAGTTTATTGGTATCTGCCTGCAAACAAATGTTCAAGTAATACTGTGGACCAGAATACTTGGACCACAATTTGAAACGTTCACAATAACAGGGAATTTCCTTATTAGCTAAAAAAGGGGCGATCATCAAGCCCATTTTAAAGAAAAATGATGATTGTGATCCAAAAAATTATAGACTGATCAGTTTGATAGGTGTTGGGGCAAAGATCTGTGCCAAAGCACTGCTCCAATACATTAAATATTACATTGATGTGAGCAATTCCTATTGAGCAGGGAAGGTTTAAGGAAGGTCCTTTGACTACTGATCTCTGCTTTAGTCTTTGGGCAATGGCCCAGAAAGAAGTTGATACAAGGGGTAATTTATACTGTTACTTCATCGATTAACACTCAGCCTTTGACCTAGTTAACAGGGAGAACCTTCAGCGTGAGCTAGAAGACATGAAAATACCAAGGGTACTCTTAATGATCTTAGAAGAATTACGGGGCATATTAACAAGGGCCTTATCTCCGCTTTTTTGGCTTTAAAAGCCAAAAAAGCGGAGATAAGATTATCGCCCTATCTACAAGGGGATGCTAACACACATTAGCGCATGTTAGCATCCGTTTTCCCGACACCTCGCTTCGCATCTCTAATGAGATGCAAAGTGGGTGTCACTGGGCGTACCCCTGATGGACTACCTTGTAAATTATCGCTAAATACACATCGCGATATTTACAAGGTGGCCCTCAGAATTTTAGCAGACGTTAGTTTTTGGCGAAAACCACGGTTTTTGCCAAAAACTAACGTCTGCTAAAATGCTGACTTAGCTATACTTACCATTGGGGGTGGATTATGCTGATACGACCACAGGGTCGTATCAGCAAGGTTATCGCCGTTTTCAATGGAACATCGCTGAAAAACCAGCGATGTTCCATGGAAAACATCGCTATCGCTTGGATAATTATCGCCATTGCACTATGCGTTGTTAATACAGCGCTAGCATGGCGATAATTATCAGCGATAGCCGGTGATAAACATTTTCACGCTGAGGGCGGCCAGCGATAATTATCGCTGCCGCTTGGTAATATGCCCCCATATTGGGATAACTGGGCTAGAGTGGAAATAGGTAGAATAGGTAGAATTGGCTCCCTACCTTGTGAATCTCAATCGAGAATAGACTTCGACAAAAGTGTGTTTTAGTGCGCCCTCTTTGTTCTCTACCTCGCCAATCTCCCTGAAATAATTTAGAACAATCCTTTTCAGGTCTTCATGTTCCTGCTTCCTGTACACAAACTACCTAACCCTACTGGAATTGGCACAAGCAGGTTTCAAACAAAGTTAAGGGTTTTTAGTAACTCTTGTGATGCCAATCAATTGAAATAAACATGGAAAAGACAAAAATATTGGCCCTATGGAATGAATGTAAACTCTACACTTGGTAAATTAGTAGCCAAGTGGTTGACGAAGTCTCAAACCAATAGATATTTAGGCATGACTTTTGACAATAAGGCATTGTGGAAAATGCATTTGAAATTAATAAAAACTCATAAATCGTCTATGATAGGAGGGCTAAAGACATTTAAATGGGACTGTGGTGGGCCCTTGCTTACATATCATTTTGGAACTGGGCTCTCCCCAAATGCTACATGGGGCAGATGTACTGTGTTTAGGGCCAAAAGCTGACTGAGAGAAGGTAGGAGGGTGATACCTTAAACATCTTCTTGGCCTTCCCAACTGCTCAGTGGTCCAAGCAATAAAACTGGAAGCTAATCCGAAAGCCTGGAACTGTATAGTCATGGACCTTAGTATATGTTTTGGAAAAAATTATTACATGTCCAAACTTTAAGAATATTAGGATACTGTATACAAGAAATAAGTGTCAGCGAACTAAAGTGGGCATTGAAAATTAGAGAGCATCTTGGACAGATTGTAAGGGACCTTAAATTGGACAAATTTAGTTTAGAGGTACCACTTATCCCATCCAAAAAGGAACTAAGCAACAGAGTATTAGTGTAATCAGGGGACAGTAATCTTGGGTATTTGTCTTTAATGAAATAAAATGAGCATCAGAGGGCCTCCTGGCAGGAATCAACTGTGTTCCCTTAACATGCAAATTTACCGAACCACAGTATGCATACTGCTTTACTAAAATTTAGAATAGTGTTAAACCTTTATGCACCCGATGGTTGCGTATTGAAGTACTTGTTAGACGATGATGGAAATTGCGCTTACGGCCTCCGGGTGCTATGTTTTATGTGTATTTATTGTCTGATTGTTTGCATTTATTAGTATTAAGGTATTTCTTTTTAATAAAATCAGTTTTAATTAAATATGGAATGAGGAACAGATATGATGCAATAGGTTTTTATATGATATGCAATTTTTAGATGTAATTAGTGTGGTGGTCACATTTTCTTAATGGTTTTATCTACCAGGGAGGCAATTAATGGATTTTAGAGGCATAGGCAGGAATGCATACACGTTTAAATAAACATATTTTGTTACGACTTCTACTACTACTTGGAAAAGAAGGATGTGTTTCTAATCTTTGAAAAGCATACTTAAACAACACTGTTTAATTAGATCATCAGGCAGATTGTAACAGAAAACAGACACATTGTACAAGCCTCTAATGAGACGTGTTTCAGGAAGATTTTTTTCCAGAGCACTCCATTAATGCTCATGGTACAAAATGTGCTAGCTAACATCTGAACAAATAACTACTGCAACAATTATAGGTGGCATTGGCTCGATACATTTTAAGTGAGAAAAGTAATGAAACTTGAAAGCGTTTTGAAAGTTTCTTTGCAATGTTTTATTATTTATTTGTAACATAGTTGGAAACACACACTAATTGGTGTCACAGAAACGTGTCTATTAGACTCCATGAATTAAACACGTTTATCACCAGACTAGACGGTGACTAGTCATACAGGCACCACCTATTTTCTAATTCCTTTTCTTGTAAATGCAGGAACTGGCCACCTGAACTATTTTCGAAGTGCATTTTCAACAATGTATTTGTTCAAATCAAGTTTTAATGTCTCAATTGCACATGGCATTAACTTTACTTAGGTTTTTCGTAATGTGACCTAAGGGCTGGGGCAGATGTTGATGGTATGGTACCTTAGGGTGAATTGCAAAGTGCAATGCCTTATGTAGTACGGGCAAAAGTACAACTTTAAAAGGTAATGTATTCCATTTCTTGTAAATGCAGGAACTGGCCACCTGAATTATTTTCGAAGTGCATTTTCAACAATGTATTTGTTCAAATCAAGTTTTAATGTCTCAATTGCACATGGCATCAGCTTTACTTAGGTTTTTCGTAATGTGACCTAAGGGCTGGGGCAGATGTTGATGGTATGGTACCTTAGGGTGAATTGCAAAGTGCAATGCCTTATGCAGTACGGGCAAAAGTACTACTTTAAAAGGTAATGTATTTCCACAAAGGCGGTTGACGTATCCCGAAATTCAGCATGAAAATAATTTCGTTTGGTTTCTGCAGCCAGACTGTCTCTGCTAGTCCTGTTAAACAGCAATCTGAATATTTCAGAGAAAGTTCAGGAGAAGGGCATGGAGATAAATTCTTAGTGGAAAATACACACCCTAATAGGTCTGATCTGAATGCAGTATATACATTAGTTGGTCAGGTGAACACCAGAGGTCGCACGTCTTGCAGTGGCAGTAGTAGTTGAAAGATGTTGCCCCCGTGCAGGAGTATTTGACATTGCATATTTTTACTTGAAATTTTTTTGTCAGATTTCTATTGCCCAACAAACATGTATTCTGCATGCCTTATACATCCATAATAATCTTATCAAAATGTTTTCCAAAATCAGGCTGAAGCATTCCTTTCATAATTCAGTTTTACGCTGGTGAATGGTCAACATCTAGAAAACTGCCATGGACAACTTTCCTCTTCCTCTTAACATAAATGTATGATTGTCTGATCAAACTTCATATCATTTGGAAATATAATTGTAAGGCAGCCATTAGCTGTAAAATTGAAATACAATAGTTTAAATATAGAATTGACGCTAAAATGTCATCATAACACTTAATGAATACCTACAGTAGGCAATAATTGACAATTCATTTATCAATTAAAAAGGCTTAAAGAATACCTAGACTGGAATTGCCGCTATCCTATTCCTCATTAATTCAACTCCTCAATCATTCAGTCCTGTTTTTGGTACACAGGGCCAGATGTACGACGTTTTTTAGCATGCGCAAATGGGTCTTAGTTTGCGCACGCTAATAAGCATGGGCCCATGTACAAACAGTATTTTGCGACTCGCAAATAAATTGCGACTCGCAAAATACTGTTTTGCGACTTGCTATTAGGAAGGGGCGTTCCCTTCCTAATAGCGACCGCAAAGCTATGTACCAATGTTTTGCAACCGCAATTGCGGTCGCAAAACACTCGCAAATTACCACCTACTTCAAGTAGGTGGTAATGCATTCGCAAATGGGAAGGGGTCCCCAGGGGACCCCTTCCCCTTTGCAAATGCATGCAATATTATTTTTTAAGGGCAGGCAGTGGTGCCAGGGACCACTGCCTGCCCTTAAAAAATTAAACGAAAACGTTGATTTTTTTTTTTAAATGCATCCTGTTTTCCTTCAAGGAAAACGGGCTGCATTTTTTTAAAAAAAGCTGCTTTATTTAAAAGCAGTCCCAGACATGGCGGTCTGCTGAGCTCAGCAGGCCACCATCCCTGGGAGGGCCTGTCATTCCCAATGGGCTCGCAAATTGCGAGAGGCTCATTAATATTCATGAGCCTCACAATTTGCGACCCCATTGGGAATCGCAAACAGTGTTAAACACACTGTTGTACCTGCCAAATAGCGCCTCGCAAATTGCGAGTCGCAAATGCAACGCAATTTGCAAGGCGCTATTTGGCAGGTCCTACATCTGGCCCACAATTTCTCCATTGGATTTCCTGTTTTTTAAACCTCTCTAGAGAAGGCTGTTTGAACTTAAAGTTCAGTTTTTCTTCCTTTTTGGGGAAAGACTTTTCCATCTCATCCATCTTATCCATAAGATCCTCTGGCACATAAGAGTTCATCATCTCCTTGTTAATGAGTGCAGTTATGTCCTGAATACATCTCTCTGCTGCTTGTACAAGTAGAAGAAAAGGAAAGGTTTTAATGAACTACACTCAGGAATCGAGAGCATCACCCTACTCCCCCCCATCTCTGGATATTCTTGCCTCCTCTATAAAATACAACAAAGATAATGCAAAACAATTTTAAACGTGGGTTTGTACCCCTATGATGTCTCATAGCTGGCAACGGCTTGTAATTTATTTAAAATCAAGAGACGCAACACAAATGCATAGCTGTTTTGCAGTTAAATAAGAAGGCATCCCTCAGGAAAATAGCAGGGGGGGTCGACTTTCACCATGCAGCAGTCATCCATCCTTTGCACAATTTTTAGCCTTCCTCTTGCCTGCACTCAAAGTCCTGACCTTAAGTAGTCTACTCAAAAACTGGCCAATGCCCAACCTATCAATAAATATGTGTGATCCAGATCTCCGGGCTGCCTGGCTACCTGAGGCATCACAAGGCCTGATCGCACTCCCCCAAAGACTTCCAAAATCACACATCCTCCATGGCACTTACACTGCACACTCTTGTAACGTTCTCAAAGAGGGTGTAGCTTCTTGGAAGCCATTTTATTCAAAGGATGTCCCACCCAAGGACATCCAGTACAAGGAAATGATGAGGGCTGATACTGAATGCATAGCCTGCAAAATGGTAAATTTGAAGATATTACATATAACTGAAACTTTCCAATGTTTGCTGAATATTCACGTACAATATATTTTGTGCCCACTCATTGTTTTAAGAAATAAACAACATAATATCCATGCAATGAAAGCTCACAATAAAATTATAACCGGCAACCACTAAATATCAATTATTAATAACAATCCCCCAAACAGATTAAAAATAACGACAACCATACAATAGAACTTCAGGAATGGGTCTTATAATTCAAGTAATCAACGGGACTTCTATTATTTATAGTAGCAGGAAAATGTTCAAGAAAACGTTTAAGTGAAGGTGCAGCTATTTTTAGTGGGATCTGTCTGCAGGGCATGTTTATCTTGGAGGCTATCTGGAAGAATATAGTAGAAGATGGAACTGCATAAAATGTTACCTCTGAACTAGAAACTTTAAGGCGATTAATTTTTCTTCAGCAGAGCAAGTTATTTGTAGTAGATGACGTTTTTACAGCTCCAAAGCTATTTTATTCCAGTTTTCTCCTTACACACTGTCTGATCTATAGAAAAACAGTAGTATTCAACTTAGCAATAGTAACTGAACCTTATAGAAAGGTTGCACAGGCTCATCCCTAGGCCTGGACTGGTGCTACTGGTCACTGTTAATTTTGCTTGTGGGCACGCAGGGTGAGGGCCAGTTTAACAGCTGGTGGGGTCTGGTTTTGTAGCTCGACAGGCAGGCCACAATTCCTGCATGCAGTACCTCTGCGGGTTAAAAATAAGCAATGCAAAACAAATGGTTTTAAATTGTCCAGTATATATATTTTTAAAGACTTCAAAATTCATAACAGTAGATTTCTTAATAACGTGTTCCTAGCAGCACATTTCAGTTTAGCATTTTAAATTGTAACATTGCATTGAGTGGCAATAGTTACTTGTGACAGATTCTAATCATGAACTTTGAAACATTCATCCACCATGACCACTGCCCTGATGACGATGATATTAGTGAACCAAGAAGAAAGTCAGCTTTTGTTTGCTGCTATGAGTGGCATAGGGTGTTACTATAGATGGAGTAACATATTAGTCTTTTGCTTTTGTGCAGTGCACACCCTGAACATAGGTATTGTATTTAAAGGTGTTTTCATTGAATGATGAAGGAAAATGAGAGACTGTGAAAAAAGTAATTGGCCTGGATCACACAATGCTGTGAAGTGCAAGCCAGAGTTAATGCAAGGTTTCCTGACTTGTATTTGTTATTGTTATCTCATTCTCTCTTCCATTTTAGATAGTAGACTAATGGTCTGAATTTAATTATTCGAGACTAAATCAGTGCACTGCACATGCAGGCTTTGCTTGTTTCATAAGGATAAGTGGTAGTTATGTTTTTGAAGAGTGATGTTTTAATGAGCTGAACCTAAAAGGAAAAGGAGAGCCCCAAAACTTGGTCAGTTCATTAAGACCATTTGCTCCATGTAAGTCTTTATTCATCCTCTTCCATTTTGAATTATTGTGTCAAGTCACTCCTCACCATCCAACTATTCATTCATTGACCCACTCAGCCATGTCTTCAGTCTAACTACCCCCATATTACATAATTTATGACATGTTCTATACCATCATTGATAATATCACTGCTGCATTTGAAATTACATCATTGATGACAAAACTGTGCATGGCGGGCCCAAGTTACAGTTAATTTTGGCCTCCAGATATAGTTACTAGAGATAACTATAACTGGTAAATTTCATTGTTTTTTTTAAGTTTACAATGTTGTCACTAGAATTTTCATCCAGCTATAACCTCATTTTCACCTTTGTTTTTTTCAATGAATATACATGGGATATGTTACTTACCCATTAAGCATCTGTTTTTGTCGTGTAGTGCTGTAGATTGACATGCTTATCTTAATTTCACCATCTAGGTGTTGGGCTCGGATGTGTCTTTTGTGTCATGAGGTACTGTGACTGCTCCTTTTGCTGGTAATGTGCATGGTCATTGACTTCATTATTACATTGTTTTCTTCCACCGTCGTGTTCGGACATGTGCTCTTCTGCTCTGGTTCGACACCATCGTGCTGTAGCGTTATCGGCCTATATCTATTCCTCATCAGTATTGTTCTTGATCGCGGTCCCCTTTTTACTTCTTATGGTTTGAGTCGAGAACTTAACCTTGTGGAGGTGACTCACATCAATAGTGGCACCTTCCAGGGCCATTGCTCTTCGGTGTGCTGAATTTCATCCTTAGGAGTTCCACTTGCAATATGTACATATGGTGATGTAACGAATATAGCATGCTACAACGCATGCAAATACATTGCGTTCCGTAACAACTCGGTCGTTACAACGACCGCGTTGTTACAACACAATTCCATTACTAATCAAGTCATTACATCGACTTGCAGTAGATGGCGCTGTAACATTAGGAATGTATAATTTACTATTCCAACTCCAGGCTACGCAACAGTAGGGAAGGTGTTGGAATAGTAAATTATACTATTCCTTATTTTAGAGCGCCATCTACTGCAAGTCGATGTAATGACTTGTGTAGTAATGGCATTGCGTTGTAATGAACGACCGCGTTGTAAAGGCATCGCAGTCTAATGACCGCGGTGTAAAGGTTGTTTCCCGATGTAACAGACACCTTTTCGATTTTGCCCTCATTGTCATGAGAAGTTTCCACACACCTACCTCCATCAGGTCTGCATTTTGTGCTTCTCCCCCGAACACAACAAGGCCACCTGCGAGGCCTGTATCGGAGGAGCGTGGACAACACACCAGACCTCTTCAGATCCAAGGTCCTCCAGGAACATATCCAGGCACAGGCATCAGTGGCAGATGAAGAGACCTTCTCCCACAACAACCCCAGCAACCCATCATAAATGGTGGACAGTCTGTCCCAGAAAGATATAAAACAGTTTCCGGGCCACCACTGCCTTTGGGCCATGGTCGGCACCGAACGACTACTTCGAACTCCAGGTCCAGCTCAGTGCTGAAAGAATCACCGAAGACACCTGCTCCAGCTTCGGAACCAAGTTGACTTTTGGAGCGGAAATATTATATATATATATATATATATATCCATCAAATTGCCCAAAAATGGAAACGCCACTCACAGTGAGTATTGAACACCTTTAATCTAAGACCTCAATGGTGCAAACTCCTTATACGCATCACAGTTCAAATCTTTACAGCCCTACGCGTTTCAAACACAAAGTGTCCTTGTTCACAGGCAGTGGCTAGCATGTAAAAGGAACACCTGATATTTCACCACGTCCCGCCCCAGTGGGCGTATGCACACTTGCATGATGGTACTTGTTGTTCCCTCTAGTTACACCAAGTGGTTGCTGCCACTTGAACTGTGATGCGGATAAGGAGACTGCACCATTGAGGTCTTGGATTAAAGGTGTTCAATACTCACTGTGAGTGGCGTTTCCATTTTTGGGCAATTTTGATGGATTTTAGCGGTTTGCCTTAACTGCGGAAACGCCCCGCTGTGACTCCTGCAGATCCGGCGATTGGAGTACCAATTTGCCTTAAGGAACGGTGAGGTCCGTGTCTCAAGACAAGTAATGAACAATGTGGCGGTCTTTCCTGACCTTCATCAACCCACTTGGGTAAAACTGCAATGATTTTGGGACAGTGTCAGCAACCACTTGGTGTAGCTAGAGGGAACAACAAGTACCATCATGCAAGTGTGCATACGGCTACGCCGCTGGCCCTGCATTTTCTCTGCCCGTGAACATGAACACTTCGTGTTCGAAATGCGTAGGGCTGTGGAGATTTGAACTGTGATGCGGATAAGGAGACTGCACCATTGAGGTCTTGGATTAAAGGTGTTCAATACTCACTGTGAGTGGCGTTTCCATTTTTGGGCAATTTTGATGGATAAATATATATATGTATATATATATATATAAAGAGATGTGTGTGTGTGTGTATGGTGTATGACAATGTATCTCCACAAAAATTTGCAGACGTATTCTTCCTTTACATTGGCTGATGATGATGATGATGATGCAAAGATTCACGGTGATTGCTCAAAGGGATGCAAAGATAAAGGGGGTCTCAAAACACATTTTTCTAACAATGCATATTTCTTAGACTTTTATAGCTCACGTAGCACAAAAAAGGCTGAACTGATTTACATGAAAGTTGGCAGGATTAGACATTATGTGCAGGTGATCTTTTGGGTACTACAGGTAAGTAGTATCTTTTAAGTTAAAGAAGGCATTTTAACATAGTAATAGCTGTTGTCATGGGATTATTGAGAAATTTCAAGGTATTTCACAGAAGCATTGCAAGACAAGTCATTATGTGATAGGGTAATGACTGCCTTTTGAAAAAAGTTAGAGTTAACCATATTGTTTTCAGGTACACTTTGCCTCTGTTCTGCATTTTACCCTTAGATGTAGGTAAGTTTTAGGTTTGATATTCACAAATATAGTGTACTACAGTGTCTTTAGCATTTTTACTAAATTTAAATCTTCACAAAGAAGTCAAATGAGTACTGCGGTAATACCTACAAATTGCAGTGCTATTTCAATAGTGCCTTTTTTTAAATGTGCAGTACTCCCTAAACTGCTGCAAATATGTATTGAGAATTATAAATACATTTCTCTATCACTTTACTAAAACGGTAATAGGCAAGAATTAACAATAAAACCTACTGCTTTCCAAGATTTAAGACCCAAACCCAGAACACAGAATGAAGAAAAAATGTGCTGAAAGCAACATGGCTGCCTTTTACTTTATTTGGTAAACACAGCCATTAGTCAAGCACATACTGCCTTATCATGCAGATATATCGCGGTATGCTGCAAACTTCCAGCAGTAGACTGCGACACAATATATAACTGAGTATTTTAGAAATTGTAACTTTAGCACTACTTAGACTAGTATTCACACTTACTACAAAAAATAACATTTACACCAAATTATCTATTTTCCTGCCACAATATATCTACATCAGTTATTACACTTTCATGCTACACCTGTTTCAATTACCACAATCTACTGTACGCCACTCCACTGTATGTCACTCCACTCTACACTATTACACTCTCTGCCACTCCACTCTATGTCATTTCGCTATACCTCACTCCACCTTACGCTAATCCACTGTACGCCACTCCAGTCTAGCCCACTCCACTCTACACCACTCCACTGTACACTATTACTCTTTACGCCACTCCATTTTATGACTCTCTAATATACACCAATACACTGTATGCCCTTCCATTCTACGCTTCTCTACTGTATGCTATTCTACTGTGCGCAGCTCCACTCTATGACACTCCACTATACAACAGTCCAATGTATGACAAACCGCTGTACACTATTACACTGTACATCACGCCATTCTACGGCACTACACTGTTTGCCTCGACACTCTACACCAATCGACTCTACCATGCTACAGTCTAAGGTATTCCACTGTACAACCCTCCACTCTACGCCACTCTACGCTATGCTATTCCACTATATGCCTGTGAGAAGGTGTACTACCACTTTTGGCCCCATTTGTGACTGATACTGGTGCTTTCTGACTCTCATTGTGCCCTGGGCATTGTAAACAGGCACAGGGCCTGTGCTCTTTTTAAAAACTACATATTAATTAGGTGTAATTACAATTTGTACACTACCTGTAATTCCCTAGTATGTGGTAGGGCATGTAGGTTTTAGAGGCCCAGTAGATTTAATGCACTTAAGTGTATACTGCTCTGGGGCCTACTGTCCTTTTAAAATAAAACTATGTCCAAATACTGCTTTGGAATTACACGTACTTCCAAAGTCTTAAACTACTCTATTGTTACATATAAGTCACCCCTAAGGTCTGCCCTAGGTGTCCCAATGGTAGGGTGCCCTGTTAAAATAAGTAGGGACATTATAAAATATGTTTTATATGCCCTGGTGAGGGTAAAACAGGAAATTCAGTTTTTCCCCATTGTAGTACAGCAGCTCCATAGGCTAACATGGGAAGGCTTTATTTAGCATTAATAAAGTCTATCTTTCGACAGGAGTGAGCTAAAAAAATACTTTAATATATGAACATATTAGGTGCAATAAATCCAGAAACTTGCTAATGTTGGATTTATTATAACTATTATCGGAAAGTAGTTATAGAACTGCTTTCCTAAAGTTACCCAATTTAGCTCTTTAGCAGCCTCTTCTGACTGGCCAGACTATGACAGGCTGAGCCAAGCTGCCTTAATGAGGTGGCAAGAACTTCACAAAGGGGACATCTGTTGGGAGGAGATCTGCTGTCTGCAGATGCCAGGACAGTAAGGGGTCTGGGTAGTCAAACTGGTCTTCTAAGGGAGAAAGACAGTTAAGGACAGGAATCAGGCCCACCCCCAGCTCCTACATTCCCAGCCAGATGGGAGCCCCTGTAATTGAATGAAAAGGGGCTGGAAAGGGAGTCTAGGGGGAAATTCGCCACACCTGTGGGTGGGTTTAGCCAGACCTGAAGCTCCAGGAGAGATTTTCTCCATTTTGATTTTTGTGGGACACTGCTCTCTGGGACAAGCAAATGCCACACTTCATGAGAAGTGGTCACCCCCCTTTCTCCCAGCCCAGAACCTAGATAAATATGGGAGAGGTGCCCAGCAACACCGATCCCTGCCTGGAAACGTCAAGGACTGCACCTGATGCACACTTTGGGATTCACAAGGTAGGTTTTTGCCTGGTTTCAAAAGGATTAAGAAGTGGACTCCCTGAAAGCACAGGTACAAAATAGCTTCAAAAGTCACCACCTGCATCATATCATCAAGACAAGCCCAGCTGACCAGATTCACCTCGACTTTAAATGATCTGACTGGGTGCATTGTGGGAATCGTAGTGCCAAACCTCCAAGAGTCAAAAAGCTTCTGGACTCTTGGCTGGTGTTGTGGACCCTCAAAGCCAAAAAGATACATCTGGAGAAGAAGGACTGCACAAGTGAGGAATGCACTCATAAGGACTACACCTGCTGCACTCACAAGGCTTTACAACAAAAGAACTTTGCCTGTCCTACGAGATAAGGAGTGGCCTCCATGATCAGCAACAGGTAGAAAAGTGCTGGAAGGGCTAACTGCTACATCAACAACAAGGACAACTCCAGCTGACAAGCTTCACCTGGATTTTACTTGGATTGACCAGGTACATTATGGGAGTTGTAGTCCCAGGTACACTATACCTCACTCCCCTCTGTGTCACTTTCCTCTATACTACTCCACTGTATCCCACTCTTCTCTATGCTATTACACTCTATGCCTCTCCACTCTATGCCACCCTACTCTACTCTACTCCAGGGTACAATAATCCACTACATGCTGCTCCAGTATACACCACTCCACTGTACACCACTCTACTCTTTGCTATTCCACTGTATGCCACAGAACTGCTCTTCACTCAACTGCACCCAAACCACTCTATAACACTCCACTGTATGCCACTCCACTCTTTGTCACTCCATTGTATGCCACTCTACTCTATGCTGTTCCACTGTATGCCACTTCACTCTAACACACTCCACTGTACACCACTGTGCTGTACACCACTTTACGCTATTCCACTGTATGCTGATAAACTATACAACACTCTAGTCTATGCCTCTCTACTGTACACTACTACACTTCCAAGGTACTGTACTGAACTCCACTCTACAACACTCCACTCTATGCTATTCCACTTGAATATACTGTATTCCACTGTACGCCACTGCACTGTACACCACTCCACTGTACACCACTCCACTCTACTCCACTCCATTCTATGCCATTGCCGTCAAAGTGTCCAAACAATGTGCTCTGTGAAGTGGATGGTCACACAATGCAAGCGAAATAAATGAAAACCAAAATGCCTTATTCAAGTGATCAATTAAAACTGGTGATAAACAGTAGGAAAGTCTACTTCAAAATTGAGTGCAATGGAGCATAGGAAAATTCAAAGTTCAACAGTTCAGTGCTCCTTTGATCTGAATAGGATTCCATGCAGTCTTTGACGTTATAAATGGTTATAAATTGTTGACAGCATTTCGGTTCATACAAGATGGGAGAATCCTTACAGAACATAAAGGGAATGAAGGTCCCAAGGTGAATGAATTAGTAGAAAAGGGGTAATCAATGTAATTGTTTGCTCATGATGGAATGAAACCAAGGGGCCCATCTGTAATGTGGATGGCAACAAGGGTGCACCATAATGAATCAAAACCAAGAGTTGGTGACTTTCTGGGAGAACAAGAAAAAAGTTGTGAATCCAGTTGGGCCAACGTCTGCATCTGTACGGCTTCACTCGTAGAGTATCCACACCATTTAAATACTGCCTGAGCAACCCCAGGGCGCATTGCTTGGCCAATGTGTGTGTCACTCCCAACAACCCCCAGATTAGTAGAGGGTCTACATCCCCTCTCCCCGTGCCACACTATTACTTCATTTGGTGTTACTTCCTGGCTGAGCACCAGGAGGCAAAAGGATGTTCTGATGTCCAGAGCAACACTCTGACACCTGACATCACAGGCCCATCATCACACATACCTGCAGCATAACTGATTAGTGGCAGACTCACATCCCTATTAGCTCATCTCACCATTCCCATCAAAGTCCTGCCAGACTTAATACCTGTGCCCAGGGTGGAGTGTTGTGTAGATTTAATTACTAGTGAGTACTGATACCAGTTAATCAATAGCTTAAATTTGATATAACTGTGGTTGCATTTTAAGTTTCGAGTTTCTTTCCTCTTTATGCACCAGCTCGTGATTTACTTTTAGAATTGAGAACTATTGTTGCAGAGGTCCTGCGAGGGAGGGTTCGGTGGCTGTTGGTGATGTGAAATATTTCACAAAGGAGAAGATGTCTTTGCTTTTGTTGTTCCTGGCATCGATGCGTTCCGCCAGAGTGGAATTAAAAAAAGTGCATTTTGGAGGTGATACTTATTATTTAGCTGGCTTATTTTTGTATCCTATACCTTGACCCACCCGAAAGATGATGGTGCTATAAATGTTGTTAAAATATCTACTAATACTCAACCTACTAATTAAATTAAAATGAATCTTATTATTGAAAATCATATTTCAACCAAAAGTGAAACTACAGTCTGTTATCATTTGGTTCAAATGTATATCTTTGCTCAATAAGAATATTAAACCCCAAGTAATGGTGAGTAAAAACAAAACCCCTTGCCTACAAAACTGTTTATGTGATATAGAAACAACAATACGCATCGATTTCTTTCATGAATAAATGTTCCTGTAATTCCTGAAGATTAGCAGTACCTATGCAGCCATTTTGCTAGCTGTCTTATTCAGAGCAAGCTGCCAGTGCATAAATGGAAAAATTGAATATATTTTGTGGCACCACTTTCCAAACTGTTTTGCCTCAAAACATATCCTTACCGGAGGGTCTTATGAGTGTAATATTCAGAAAAGCTACATGTTCTGTTTTTTCGTTAGGTGAGTTGGCTTAGTTGTGTACGGTGCAGGGAGAAGAGAAAAAAACAAATATGACTCCTTTTAAGGTGCATGGTGTCCTGGGGTGTGGAGTAGGTTTTGCTGGATGAGGACAGGGAGCAGTTAGGAATGTAATATTTGGTTTCATAGTTTTGGATGTTTGTGGGAAGACTTTTAAACATTATTGGGTAAGGTAGATAATATTGACGAGGATTAGAAGATTAGCAGCACACATTCATGGATTTTGGGGCAGTGATTCTAGCCAAGAATGTTTTCCTCCTTTCTTTCTTGCTTCAGTTTTATGAAATATTTGGGGATGGGAAATGTGACGTCTGGGCAGGCTGAGTAGGGAGTGTTAGCAGAATTAAATTGACGGTTGATTGTTGTTTCATCTGCCTCTGGGCATCCACAGCTGAGCAGGATGAAAGGGTCCATGAGCTACAGTAGGCAAACTAGGGGTAGATTTACTAATGTTCGGCGCAAAACAATGCAGCAACCAAAATTGTTATGCTGCATTGCATCTAAGGGAGAGAGAAAAGCAGTGCCATACCTTGCAGGATATGGCACTCTTTTTCTCTTCCCCTACACTGCCACACTTTTGGCTGCCTTGTGCAAATGCACATACCTTGTACCATAATGAGAGTATGTGTGCTTTCAGTCATGTATTGGTGCAAATACTTTTTACTAATGTTAGTATATTGGGATTTGCATAAAAACCAATGTGTTTTTGCTTGGTAATACCAATGTACAACCCATTGAATTCCCCCTTGATGTAAAGTAGCACAAAGTAGCACACAGTGCTACTCTACCTTACTTTGACCAACTTTCCAGAGCAAATCAGGATTTAGCTTGGAAAGTAAATAGAATAACAATACCATGAGCGGGGTTTGCATTACAAAAGTGCTACTAAATCTTGACCTAAATCTCAGATTATGAGTGGCCTGGTTAGTTGCATTACAAAAGTGTTAGTAATCTGGACCAATTTTCTGATTTTGAGCAGCCAGTTATAGGTGATATGCACCGCGCACATCGCAATGATGAGTTTTTTAATAAATATTTGCAGGTCAAATCTGACTGAATTTATTAGCGAAAACACCCAGTATTAATAGGAGCATGTGGATTTTGGAGCGGTAAGAGTCAGTATTTATTTTGCTGAGTCTCAATATTTTAATTCCCTAGGCCAACAGGTTTGCTAGAACCCGCAAAGAGGAAATTTCCATACACGGACAACATAGACACCTTGCGCCATCTCTCTCATACAGGAGAAAGTGGAAGTCAATTAATGGTTTGTGTTCTTGTTTAATTTAATGTTAGCATGTCCCTACAGTGACAAGGAGCCAACAACTACTTTCACTGTTGAAGGTTCTGGCTGTCCTATAAGGAAAACTAGAATATGGATTCAAATATTAATTCTGCTATCTTGGGTCAGGTACCAGCTAGAAAAATGTTTAAATACCATTTTAATCTTTATTAAAAACAAGATTCAAATGTGAAGTTGGATCTTAAATAAATATTTAGGAAAACTAACTTTTATAAAGTTACCTTTTTCTCTGCCTGAAGCTCCTAGAGGCTAGATTGCATTCTCTCTTCAGCAGCTGCTAAGCAGTGCTTGACTTTAATGAGGTGTGACAATTGGTCCCAGAGCAGGAACAATGGCCTGAATATGGGATGGTGTTTTTACCCCTCCACAGGAAGACCAGTAAGAGTGAACCCAGGAATGTCATAGACATCCCGACCCATCAACTAGTGCTAAACATAGATGTGGCACCACAGGCACCCACCTCAAAACACTCTCTAGACCTATAGAAGAACAGACAAAGGACTGAATCTACTGTTTGAGGCTTGTGAGGAGAACTGAAAGGCTGGACCAGCTCCAACTTGTACCCAGGGCAATGCAATAGGCTCCAAGTGTCAGCTGGCTAACCTCCTTTGTGGGTACTGGAATAAAACATGATGCAAGAGGTCTTTTCCAAAAAGTGTACAGCTAACCATTTGTAACTAGACTAGGAAAAGACGCTGCTTATTGCTTCTGCTGGAGTGAGTCTTGGCTGCCAATTGCTGTCCTCAGACACTTGGATGTCTCTAACTGGATGTGTCCTAACATGTCTGAAAGGTTTAGAACTTAGAATATTTTATGGCTTCCAACCCTCCAGAGTACAGGAACCAGCTATCCAAGACAATCCTCCCAAGGCAAGACTTTCGTGGGCTGAAAGACAGGTATCTCCTGCTTGGAGCTTCTCTGCAGCAGCAAATCTATTTCAGCTGACCTCTATGAGAAGGTAACAGGCCTTGTGTAATTGTGAATCAGATACATCCTGCAACCTTGTCTCATAAGAGAATTCTGAGATAAATAAATGGGCTAAGTTTGTATGTCGAAACCTTGACCTGGCAAATGAACCAGAAGTATCCAGCCAATGAGAGTGCATCCCTGGATGCAAAATTAGATTTTCCTTCTCTGTGCTTTTCTGACCAAAAACAACATCTTTAGCAGGACCCTAGATAATGGCTATCTAACTTTCAGAGGACTTCCACCTGATGAACTGAGTTGTGTATCCTACCAGCACTCCATTTTGGCCGGCCTGAAATGACGCCGAGGTCCTGGTATATCATAGTCATAAACTATCATTGGCACTTTGTTCTTTTTGGTGCTATTGATCTTAAATCTTTTATGTCTCGGGGATGCCATCAAAGTGTTGTCAGATGCTACTTTTTTTTCCTCGGGTACATCGTGCAACCTTGCCCTGCTGGGGGATTTTGACTTCCATTTCTGAGACTAAATCCTGAGGTAAAATATCCCGGGATAAACCTAGTTGGAATATCTGCCCAGAGATTCATTCTGGCCAGTCTGAAATCATGCCTCGGTCCCGGTATATCTTGAGCATAGACTTTCATTGGCACTTGGTGCTTTTTGGTGCTATATTTCTCAAATCTTTATTTCTCAGGGATGCCCTACCAAGCATACCCTACATGCAAGAAACCGGAGTAGAACAGAGCAGTTTATACATGCAAAAGGACCCAGCCCTGGGTTACAAAACCTTAATATTGCAAAAACCACAAACTTAACATATGTAACTGCACCTTCCCATCCCGTACAAAGGTTTTAACCAGATAATATTCTTTTGAAGCACTCCAATACTTTCTAAACAACCCACTGAAGTCCATCAAAACTCTTTGGGAAAGTGAAGGCCTGTGACTGATTGAACAAAGCTCAAAGATTTGCAGGACACATTTAATCATTTGATCCTCACCCATAGAAGGCTTACAACCTTAAAAAAAAATAGAATCAACCTGAGATGGCTGTGTAGACTTGTATGTAGTAAAATAGGTTTGACAAGTGAAACATTGTTTTGGTTACTGCATTATTTTTTATGTTCACCATGCTGAAAAAGTACTATTTAAGTTACATGTACTATTTGGTTGTCAAAGTAGGAACTGTGTTGTGAGCAGCTCAATCAACATTAAAATAAAACATGTTCTTAAAATTACATTTTGACAGAACTAGTTCATTTTCTTTTTTTCCATTTATTATCTTTATTCAGTTTACACATGGAAAACCATAAAAGTAGACAGTAAAACATTGAACTTACAATTTTGAACAGAATCTCATGTCACAGTATCCACTCCCAATGGCTAAACATAAACATTTAAAATGGAGCAGCACAGGCTCTTTAAACCTAAAAACAAAAGCCTACTTAATGGTCCGCCATGGTAATGGTTATAATGACCTGGCATTACCCTCGCGTAGTCAATTCAGTTTTCTCTATTCTGATATAAAAGTGTCCTTAAAATACATGTTAAAATCACAAGAAAACATTAAAAACTGACATTCAATATAACATATTCTGATTAAAATACATGACCGTATGCTTTAAACCATCTATAAGCCACTGCTAATTTGTGTTCAATGACATACATGCCCAAACTGCAGTTTTCAAAAACATACCCATGGAAAAAATGCTCTCATCAGAACTAGTTAAAACAACATCAGTGTTCTCTGTTGCTATTCTTTATTTTGTTGGCAAACTTCACAAAAGTGCATTATATTTTCAAAAAAAAAAGATATGAATTTTCTATTATAATTGAAATCTAATAAGAACCCGCCATGATAACAGCTGGGTAACAAGAGCTGGCGAGAAGTGTTGGCAGACGATATTTGAGGTTGACCTTTCAAAAGTTGAACAGCCACGATGGGAACTGCTTTCTACAGTCAGTATTAATTTATTACTCATAAAACATGTCTAGAAAAGAACATATGAATCAAGAGGTGCGTATTAGAACCCATTGATCAAATTAGACTCCTCAGGATTATAAAAAAATGTACATTGATTCTGTGTTTTGGTGAAATTGCTTAACTGATTTTGCGTGTCACTTTCCAGGCGATTTATTTGTGTGTTCAGTTATATTCATGGTGTGTTAATAGAACAATGAAGGTAAGGAGAAAGGCACGGTGAAAGGCAACAAAAAATCAATTGAGGGACCAACTTTCCTATCATTTCTAAAAGAGACACATGCGAATAGCATTATTTTAACATATTTTATAATTAGGTGAGAATGCAAAGCAGTATGGACAGAATTTCACTTTGTATATTTGTACTAACATATCCCAGTTATTAATTGTGACATGCTAGCAGGTGTGGACATATATTTGCTAACATTATATAATGAGACAACAAACAAGTTCCTCCTGATTGCCTCAAAACGTGTGTAGATCAATATTTTATTACTTTAAATACAACACCAACACAGGCACTAGTGACCTGTGCCAATTTTCACTCACCATATTTCATACTAGTGGGAAGTCATTTCCCAAAATATGGGCCTGATTTCAATGGACAGTTTACTCCTCCACAACAGTAACGGATATCTCATCCGCCGAAATGTAAATCCCATAATGTCCTATTTTATATTTCGGCTGACGCGATAGCTGTCACTGTTGTGACGGAGTAACCTGTCGGCCGAAATCTAAATCAGACCCTAAGTCACACTCAATCAACCTAACTAATGCCACCCTGTTGCACTGGTTCCACCAAATATGTTGGCATCGAGAGAGACTTAGAAAATAAAAATCTTCTGTCTTTTCTGAAGAATTTTATACATAACAGAAATGTGAATGTAATGTGGTATATGTAATTTTGACATAAATGTATAATAATTATAGACCCATGAAATGTAATAAAGCTCTAATATATTCATTTAATCAGTGCAGCAATGTTTATGCAATTTATCCATAGTCATTGACAATAGAATGATATACCTTCTTATATATCAACTTAGTTGTCGAAAAATGCCTCTTTTTGCATGATCACCCCAGTTTTTATAATAATGCTGCAGGTTATTTAACTCTATGCATAGTGACCCTGCTAACCAGGTCCTAGTGCATGTGCTCAGACCCCTAAAACATGTAAAACTTGACTATACTCCTGAGATATTTAACCTAACTATAAATATATAACTCTCTAGCAAATAGTACAAAGTATACCAGGGCCTTTAAGTTAAATGTTACTAGGGGGCTGCAACACACATTGTGCCACCACTAGAATAGGAAAGCAAAACATGGCTTCAGGCCTGCCATCAGTAAATTGGCTGTTCAAGTTAAAAGTGCAAGTTTGATCGGTCAAAATAACTCCTTTTGATAGGCTTAAACCCTCCTTTTAAATATTAATAAATAACTGTTAAGCACCCCTTAAGTGCCATAAGTGCCCAGAAGGGAGAGTACATGGTATTTAAAATGAATACATGTTAAATATGTCCTCACAGGCCCTAATAGCTATTTTCACTGTAGGAAATATAGCTGTTCCATATCAAAACATTGGGAGGTAATAATACAAATAAATAATCTAAAAAGTTAATTCTTGGACTTGGACTTTTTAAAATATATATTACAAATCCAATTAATTGGTAAGTCATATTTGTATTGAATATTTTACAGAAGGTACTTTTGAAAAGTCAGCATTTATCTGCCCTAAAACCTCCAGAAGCCCATTAGCATGAGCTTCCAACTGTTAGCAAGAAGCTGAATAGGTCCTTGATGAGATGGGAACTTGGTCCCACAGCAGAGACAAATGCCTTGGTTGTGGAGAGGTGTTCCGTTCCTCTGAAAGGATGACCATCTGGGTAGTGCCCAGAAACAAAATCATCTTCAAAGAGGCCTAATGTGTCACAGACAGAAGTAGCTAACACCTGGGACTGCCCTCTCTTTTGTCATTTGAGCCAGCCAGGCAAATGCCAGTGGAAGAGAAGCTGCCATCAGAAATAGCTTTGAGTTACCACAGAGGAGGAGTTGCTCATGGACACATCTCTAGGGTGGGCACAGGAGCTCTGCAAAAGGGAGGAAAGGTTGTTCCATGTTGGATTTAGGTAGAGAGGGACACTGTGGAACTGTCTGCAGTAGGACACACAGGAACTGCTGCATAAATGGGTAGGATTACCCATGGGAACATTTTCATTGTTAATTAGGGAGGAGCCCGGACTCACCTTCACCCACAGGCTAGTGCCAGGCACAAATGTGGCACCCCTTGGCATCCTCCTCAGAACACTACTGGGCCTGTGGAAGACAGAAGAAAGAGTGCACCTGCTGTTGAGACCTGTGAGGAGAACCCTAAGAGCTGGACCTACTGCCACTTGTACCTAGGACTAAGAAGCAGACTCACAGGGTCAGTTGGGTGACCTCCTGTTAAGCGACAAGAACACAAAGCTACAAAAATCTCACATTCCTGGACGAGCACAGATGACCAGTCTCCACTGGACCTGCCCTGTACACTACTGGCCTCTTGCATTGGAATGATTCCCAAACTTCAATAAATGTTTTGAAGTTCTTCAACCCTTGACTGTTGTCAGATGTACTTCTCCAACCTAACCGTAAAACTGGGGACTGCATTGAGAACAGTCGAGGAGCTGGAACCAGCCTGTCCGCTGATCTTCCGAGGGTGCATTGCCAGTGGGTCTGACTTTATTGGAGCTGCTACTATGTTCTCCACATGATGACGGAACCTGCTGATGCCGAGGCTACTTCAAATTCATCCCGTAGCTTCATCGATGCCACTGATGATGATGACCCAATCAGCGTTGAAAACCTCCAGGGCAAGAAAACTAAAAATTCTCCCACCAGTGCTTTTCCCACCTAAACCAACGGTTTCACTAAGGCACCATCCTGATGCCGGAGTCCATCAACATCAAGCCCCTTACCTTGACACCAACCCACTGTCTGTTTTCACTGAAGGCTGTCAACAGCGGAAGGAACTGCTCCACCCGGACAAACCTAGTCCTTATATCTGACCTGTACACCATCACGGTTGACCTTAAAACTTACCATAGTTTCATTCAAGTACAACCAAATGTCCACAGTTGGCACTTTATGCTTTTTGGCAGAATTTTCATCTAAAACTTTAAAAACTCATATCTCCTGTCCATCATTGGATTTTTGGCATTTTGTTTAGATTTTTGTTTTCTAAATTCTTTATTTTTGTAAATTAGCATGGATTTTTATTGTATTTTGTTTTCAACATTGTAGGGCCATATTATCAAGAACGGGCGATAACATTATCGCCGCTTAGTGGCAGGAAACTGCCGCTAAAGCGGCGATAAGGGGCTTGATAATATGCCCTATAGAATTCCAATAGAAGCCCAGGTTCTGGTGTGAAGGACATCAAACCTGGGCTTCTATTGGAATTCTATAGGGCATATTATCAAGCCCCTTATCGCTGCTTTAGCAGCAGTTTCCTGCAGCTAAAGCGGCGATAATGTTATCGCCGTTCTTGATAATATGGCCCTAAATGTTTTGGTACTTATAAATGCTTTGCACACATTCTTACTTTAAGGCTGTCTGCTCAGTTCCAAAATTACCTGGGGTTCAGCTCAGGTTTAAATTATTGAAAGCTTTACTAAACCTAACAAGAATAGTGACATTATTTCTTGTGGTTGACTGCCATCCACCTCAAGTGATGATCCACTTTCTCAGAGTGGGTTCAAAGTCAGAGGTTGCTTGTAATAACTTTTTACAGATGAGTAATTATGCCACAGTTCCTGCTGTCTGCAGAGAGTCACACAACTGACCGGAGAGCAAGAGCAGCTGTCATTTAAAGTTTTTATGAGTGTTTTAGATTAATTTAATGTAAATTGCCTTTAAGTATCAGATGTCTATCTCTCCATTTAACTCATTTGAAATGTTAATTTGCCTCAAGAGCTTTAAAGGGTGCAATCACCCTAACTCCTTGTGCAATGGTTCTCCTACGGTATTAGATGCAACATTTGTGCCAGCAGCTATATTTAAGTTGTTCAATAATTTGCAGAATTCCACCAATTGTATTATGCTAGCTGTCAGAACTCCTTTTGTGGTATTTATTTGCAGTGGGTGAAAAAGCTATGCATATTACATAAAGATGTCCCTGTGCCTCCTGCTCCTTCTACCCTCGATTGCTGTCTTCTGCCAATCTATTGAATTGACCTTGGGATGTATTTTGCATAGATTTAGTTACACTGTAAAGTCACTGGTTACAAATGGTCAAGACTTTCCACTTTTCATGGCTTTCAGTTTCCCCTTATAGTTTACTTAGGTTGAGGTCTGGGAATTTGGCATCTACAGAGGTTTAAGGAATGCACTGACCCATAAAGCAATTCCTGCTACTTCTTTCTTTGTGAGATGCTAAGGTCATTAGCAATATTTCTTGTCTAATGTAGGTTTTGTTTTGGATAGATAGTTCTTTAAATATGAGGAGACCTGCAGATGGCAATAGAAGAGTTCTATCAATCATAAGCTTTTCTGAACCCAATGAACAATCATCATCTGCTGTAGGCAAACCATACTTATAAAGAAATTAAGGCATCCAGTTCTATGTCTTTGCATCTTCAAACTTTGGAACCCTACAGAATTACACCTATGTCTCGGGAGGCCGTGACAATTTGGGATCTGGTTATTGTTTTTGGCAATTTTGGAAGCAGAGTGCTGCATTCAAGTGGTGTCTTCTGAGCCTCATGCAGCTTTTCATTACATTTTCTGCCACAGGCACAAAAAACGATGTGCCTGATTTAGATCTTGGTGGGCGGGTTACTCCGTCACAACGGTGACGGATATCCCATCCACCGAAATATAAATTCCATAGGAAATAAAGGGATTTATATTTCAGCACACGGGATATCTGTCAATGTTGTGATGGAGCAACCCGTCCACCAAGATCTAATCAGGCCCTATGTTCCTCACCTGGTGCTCACATGACAGATTTTACATATGGTAAAGGCAATTGAAGTGGGATGCCCATCACGTACTCTTTCAGTAGAGGGGCAGTAACATGGTACTTAAGCTTATGTTCATTCTGTGTTGCCCCAAGGATCATATATATTTAAGTTATCCCTCTTTATCTACATTAACTAATGCTGTTGTTTGCCAAGCTGTTAGTTACTTGCGTATTATCTTTGCAGTTATCCTGTTTGTAAATTGTATTTGATTATACAGTAGCAATGTTATATGTTCATGTAATTCTGTCTTGTGTCATTTATGTGAGGTTTTGTCCTGTGTGTGAGTTGATGATGGGATTATTATCATGTTTATTACATTGTCATACCCTAAAATATTTGTTTATTTATTACACTTGTTTTTCAGGGATTATGAGTGATATGGTTTGCAGTCCTCACGACAACCAGGAAATTCGGACATTAATTCCGGTTGTATTACAGGGTCAGGGTGCACCTGGCTTCAGGGCCAACCCTAACAGGTGCAATGTTACTTCATGAGATTCCTGAAAATCATTCAACTTATGGATGCTCATTTATGAAGATCATAATTGCTTTTGCATCCCGGCGACTAGAGTAGAATCCATAAATTAAGAATCAAATGATCTATGATTGACAATTCATTTATAATTGCCTTATAACCCAAGCTGGTGAATGCCTTTGTCGTTTCAAGTTGGTGAACCAGCACATGTATTCCTGCCATCCCACTTAACAAATGGTACTTGATAAAATCAGTTATAGAAAATTTACATTTCTTAGTGCACAGTGACATGTCAATTCTTAGTGGATACATTTTATTAAATGAGATACCTATGGATTATACTGCCACAAGATTACAGAGAAAATAGGGTAGATGAAAAATACGAGGTCAAATGGTGACAAATATTTTACCTCAGTTAAATGCTTCATGATGTCAACTAATTAGACAACCTCTGTCTTTTTGGCTGTGATAATTGAGAATACATCACTTGTAACAAGATCTAATATGTTATTGTTCTCTGCGAAATTACAACACCAAAATATCTATCTATCTATCTATCTATCTATCTATTTATCTATCTATCTATCCATATATCTGTTATCTATCTATGTATCTAAAGATAGCAACAACCAGGATGTGTTATATTTTCAAATGTTATGGTTGTCAGTTTGCATCCTGCTGTGACTAAGAGGGATATAGTGCCCCATTTACAAGTCTGCTCCTGTATTTCCTATATTTGGAGTAGTTTTCTGTCTGTTTCCTGGGTAGTTGAGGAAAATGTGAAGCACAGATTGTGTGCATCACAAATGCACTCAATGGTTACATGTGCATATTTGGCAAGGATTTAAATTGTAGGTGTGATTACTGCTTAAATAAAGAAATGTCTCCATTCGGAAAATATTTTTTTCAAGTAGAGAAATCCTGTAGAGAAATCTTTATCTCCAGCGACCCCATAAAAGGATACACTGTTTACTCTCTTTTTATCCTTTTAAATAAACGTACTCCTGTCTTTTACTCAAGAAAATGTATTTCCGTTTGCCGGACAGAACACTATGTGCAGGTTCCCTACAAATCGCCACCCCAACACCCCCCTCCCCCCACCCCACCCCCGTCTCAGACTCAGACTGATCTCAGACCCTCAACTGGAAAATACAACAATAATCAAATACTGTCTGATTTTCAACGTTGACAATGACAACTAACTCATTTATTTATTCATTTATGTGATATCTGTAAAGTTCCATAATCTTGATTATGGGGCTCGGGACATGGGATAAATGATAGAGCGAAATGTTCTTGTGAATTGTAGGGGTGCATCATAATCACTGATAGGCCGCACCCACATGTATTCAGACATATATTCGTTTATATCCATTGTATACTCATGCATGTTTAGCAAAGAATGAATAGTTCACTGAGACGAAGTGAACTCAGCAGTGTAATGGTGTTAGGATAATGATGTAATGTAATGCTTTTTGAATTGTGTGAACATAATGCATAGAGGAATTAGTTTGTGTATGTAATGTAATTGTAGTAGTTTAAACGTGCACCATATTAAAGTTGCACATGTAATTCATTGTTTGCATAAAGAATCGTAATGAATATGCTTATAGGGAAAAGTAAGATGTGTGTTTAAAAGTTATATGTAAGGGCCTGACTACATATATGCTTAAGGAAGGCCTGGTATATTCTTATGTTAGCTTATAAATGTAGGCCGAAAAGGGTTTCTCTTGGTAAGGCTCTCTGGGCACAAACGGTAGATTTAATTTGCACAGTAGAAGGTTTCTGTTGAAAGTATCTTTTGTTGCAGGTGCAAGGACACATGTCTCGTTAGTAAGACTAACTCTTTGTTTTCACAAGCTAGAGAGAGGGGAGGCATGGTACGGGGAGTTAGATGGAATGTAGGGATGATACTTTCAACGGAGAAGGTGCCTGGGACTCAAGGTCAACGAAACCGTCCAGGATGAAGTCACCGTTTCAATGGAAAAGCACAAGAAAGAAGACCTGGCCAAGAGGGCGTGAACAAGGCGTGTACTTTTGTAGTATGGTTTTGTATTAGGGATAGTGCCCTGGGGAGGAGGCCAGAGAAGCGGTAGGGGAGACCTGAGAGAAGGACAGAGCTGAGCTTAGGTATATGGTGATTGCACTTCTTAGGAAGTCTTCACAGCTGACACCTTTTATTCCTTCTTGCCTGGGAAATCGTTATGCAGGGATGTCACTTAGCATTAGTGTAGGGACAGGAATTGATTTTAAGCTTGTTTAGGCCAATGAAGAGCAACTTAGAAATTGGAGCAATCATAGTCTGGTTGATCCTGCTAGAACTTTCTATTCTCCTTGTCCTAAGTCGGATGAGATTTCTGCGTAGATTATTATTTGTATTAGTGCCCATCTATTTCTTTAACCTCGTGTTGAGGTGCTTGCACGTTCAGTTATTTTTGGCGATAATAAATTCTTAAACCTGAATTCGGAGTCAGTGGTCCTTTCAGACAAAATGAATGCTGATATCTAACCAGATGAGATTCTCTCCTTTACACTATTCAACAGGTAAAAAGATCTTGGCGGCCAGAAGGTTCTTATAGATAATTAGATAAGAATCGGCGTTATCAGTTGGTAGCAGAGTAGGATGGTTACCTTTGATGGTAAGGGGAGATCGAGAGCAAGATAGGAGATTAAGTTGCCCCATAGAGCCCGAGTGACGCAGATCCAGAGGACAGCGAGAGACGGATGTCGGAGGTCGTGGAAAACTGACGGAGAGTGCCGGTGCGGCGGAAGTAGCAGTTCGTAGTAGAGTGAGTATGAAAAGAGTGATGTTTGGTAGATTGCGGTGTTTTATTGTTGTGTGATGTCTTGCGGAGTTGGAACAAAAGTTGTGTGATTGAGAAACGGACCGTGAGCGCGCGCGGGACCGGGAGATTTATTGTGGTGTAGAATACACCCAGAGTTGAGAACGTTGACCAGAGTTGTGGGGGTCACGAGACGTCATTGACAGACCCACAGAAGATAGGGACACATGTGTGAGTGTGTGAATAACCAACGCAGGTCGTAGGTTATTGTGTGCAGAACATCGAGTGATTGAATCCTATCGAGTGTATTAGAGGCGATTGTCCGGTCGTTCGTGGACAGACGGTTGCCAGATTGAGGTCAACAAGCTCAAGAGACTGATCGGTCATTGGTAAGACTGACGGTCAGAGAGGTAATTGTTCGGTAGGACGGACATTATTTCAGAGTATAATTGGGACGGATGTGAGTGAGAACAAGTGAATTAGAAAGGAGGGGAACTGCTGCGAGCGGAGGAAACGTGACGTCAGACCAGTGCCGCGCTGCGATAGGCCGGTTGGTGTGAGCCGCGCTGGTATTGGTGGATTGAAATCAGGAAGTAAAAGCGGACATTTTGAGTACGAATAACAAAGTTGATTCATCATGAAATGTTTTAAAGCTTTACGAGAACTTTGTAGAGGTGATAGACGTGTGGTTGTTCGGGAGGGAGAGGAAGCTCCTCCTGAGGACACACCAGCACATTATATGGCAAAGAATGTAGGATTGCATACTATAATTTGGCTCGAGAATTGGCATAAAATGACAGAAACAGAAGGAGATTTGTCGTTCCCTCGATATGGTACTTTCAGGTTAGAGGTGCTGTACCAGCTAAAGAGTGTAATGGCTTCATTACGACCACTACCTAGACCGACACAGTTTGAGGCACTACATGCGTGGATAAGAGCAGCGTATGATAGAAAGAAGGAAAGGTGTCAAGAAAGGGTGAAGAAATCGGTCAGGGCATTCCAAGATGCAAGGTGGGATGCATTGGAGAAAAAGTGGAGAGCGGATACGATCGACGGAGATAAGTTGTACCCATTGTTAATACAAAATGGGAAGATAACAAGAGTCGATGAGGACGACAGTGATTTAGATGACAGTCTGTTGGATAGGATGTTGGCGGAGAGGCCACCACCATTTAATCCAGATTCAGAAGAGGGAAAGACGACCCCAGCAGTGGCAATAGTTGACGAGAGCCAGAACCAGACTAGCATGAGAGTAGTGGGAAGGATTTCCACAGGAACGGAGGGGCAACGGCGTCTATGATAACACAGCCTCCTGTGGGGAACACAAGATTACCGGACTCCTTGACAGTACCGGTTACCATTGGCCCTATAGTATCGGTATATGACCCAGACCGAGTGAGAGAAGGGAGTTCCGTACCGATGAGAAGGGAAGAAGGAAACAGTGAGAGTGGGAATGGGTTTGGAGTAAGGGTGGTTCATTTCCCAAGACCAATGGAGACAAGTACGCCGTTACCGGCTACTGCGGACTCTTCCTTAAGGCGAGAAGAGGAGAGACCGGAAAGACCGAGGTCTTTGCGGGAATCTAAGTCAGCTTTGAGGGAGTGGACACCAACGGTAATGAACCAAGAGGATAGGATGCATAGAGATAGGCCACAAAATGTTTCAGAAGACAGATCAGGTTCCAGGAATATGGAAGGGAATAGGTCACAAGGACAGAATAGTGACTGTGATGAGCGAGATGGCTCGGGTTGTCGAGACGTACTGAGGAGTGCAGTACAGGCAAGAATGTTAGATGTAGTGAGGTTGAAAGCAGAGGTAGACGAAATGATCAGTGGGGGCCTGCCTTTGGAAAGGATAGAAATCTATGGATCAGATGAGCTGCTGTTTGTAGCAAAAGATGTGACTCGAAAAGCTAGAATGGCACATGATAGATTGAGGGATTTGGCCAAAAGATATGAAGTGGACCTGAACAAAACTAAAGCGTTGCAGGGACCACATAGACTACAGTACAGTGACCAGGAGCTGGAGGAGAAAAGACTAACAGGATTAAGGACACATACCAGAGATCTGATCATAGGGATGAGGATATGGATTTTGTTGGACAAATGGGAAGAAAGGTGGTCCAAGAAGAAACTAACAAAGAGAGCAGAAGGGGAAACGCCGCCGCCAGGAGGGGGGCGACAGGTGTTGGAAATTTTCCTTTACGGGAAGTACAGAATGGAGGGTACGTGCATGTGCCGTGGAATAGAGGTGATTTGGCTGCATTTACAAATGATTTTCCTCGGCTGAGGGAAAAACCAGTAGAGTGGTACAAACAGGTTGAGCGGTTTGTGAAAATTTCAAAAGTATTGTGGATTGATTTGAACACGTTGTTTGACATAGTGGTACCAGGAGATTTGTGGACAGCATGTAAAATCGCTATTGAATGGCCGACTTCGGAACCGAAAAGAGAGGCGGTTACAAATGGTCCATCACCTGATGTCATGAAGAAATACGAGCAAGTGATTACATGGTTAAAGTCAAAGATTTCACCTCAGGATATAGACTGGGTTAAGATAGATCGGACTGTACAGGAACCCAAGGAAACTGTGCATGAATATTATGAACGACTTCTGCAAGTTTTTAAACAGTATAGTGGGTTAGATGTTTTGGACCCTAAGGATATGGGACAGTTTGTCTCAAAGTTTGTAACGGGTCTGAGAGTGGAAATCAGCCTCATGATACAGCATCATTTGATCTGCTGGCAGAACAAGCCACTAGATGAAATTCTGCGGTACGCGAGATACTGTAGTGATGAGGTGGATTCGAAACACCGAAAGCTAAAAGACAAACTAATGCTTGTCCAGATGCAGACAGCACAGAGTCAGCCTAGTGGAGGGACCTTAGGGAGAAAGCAAGGAAATTTCCAGGGAAACCAGAATGGACAGGGACAGGGTAAGGGAAAACCAGTAGACCCCAAGACAGGAGTGGACGTGGCTACACTAAAGAAGACCACTGCGTGTCATCTTTGTCGCCAGGTCGGACATTGGAAACGCGAGTGTCCTTTGAACCCAGCAAATCAGGTACAGGAAGAGGAAGAGGGGGCTCAGGCACCCGCGCAGGAGGTAGTTAACACAATAACGAGACCTAGGACGATGAAAGGGGGGTTTACAATTCTCACGCTCAGATTCCCCAAGCTCCAAGGATTTCACAAGGAACACGAACGTACCAACAGATGCCCCTGTTCGAAGGTTATGATGAGGATAGCTCAGACCCTTTATCCTGACGGTGCCTGAGAGGGGAGGAAGACTGCACACTTGGAGCGGTCTTGGAGGTAGACCAGAGAGGACCTTTGTGGAGGCAGAGATTGAGGGTAATCCTGCGACACTTTTGGTTGATACTGGAGCTACCCGATCTACTGTAAGATCAGCAGTAGTCCCTAACCTACCCCTCTCGGGACAATCAATCCAGGTTGTTGGAGTAGCGAACAAGAGAATAAGTAGCCCATTGACAGAACCGATCCTAGTAAAGATAGGTACTTTCCAAACTAGACATCAGTTTGTAGTGTGTGATACGAGTCCAGTTTGTCTTTTGGGAAGAGATCTGTTGTGCAAGTTGAACTGCACAATTTATTGTACGCCCAATGGAGTGGAGGTCCAGACGAGAGATGATGATGCTGACTTTAAGATTGCCAATCAGCATTTGTGTATAGATCTGTACCCAATGGTGACGGTGGATGAACTTCCACCTGATCTGAGAGACGCAGTGTCGCCTGTGGTGTGGGATTTCGCAGGAGACGAAATAGGTTTAATCAGAGGGGTTGAACCAGTGCGGATTGAGGTGAAACAGAATGTTGATTTCCCCAGAACACCTCAATACAATTTATCGACAGAAACGATTGCAGGAATAAAACCTGTTATCGAGACTTTCATTGAGAAGGGTATTCTAAAAGAGATCAGAGGTAGTCCCTGTAATTCGCCCATAATGGGACTACAGAAACCGAGCGGAAAGTATAGGATTGTGCAAGATCTGCGAAAGGTCAACATGATAGTTGTCCCTTGTTGTCCAGTGGTACCGAATCCTTCAGTAATACTGTTCCAGATCCCATGTGAAGCCGAGTGGTTTACGGTTATCGATTTGTGTCAAGCCTTCTTTTCGATACCGCTCCACGAGGAAAGCCAATTTCTTTTTGCGTTTAGGCTAGAAAATCGTGTGTTAACATGGTGTCGTATCCCTCAAGGGTATACGGAAAGTCCATCGATCTTTAACCAGATCCTGAAGAAGAACCTTGAGAGTCTTGTGTTGCCGCAGAACTCAGTTCTCGTGCAATACATAGATGACTTGCTCATTGCCTCAGAAACAGAAGATGCTTGCAGAATTGATACTGTAGCACTGTTGAACCACTTAGGAGAGAACGGACATAAGGTGTCCCCGAACAAGCTGCAATACTGTTTGCAGGAAGTACAGTATTTGGGACACAGATTGGAAAAAGGCAAGAGGAAGGTGTCACCAGATCGAATTGAGGCAATAATGAGCATGGCAGTACCCACGACACAGAGGGAAGTTAGGATGTTTCTGGGAATGGTTGGCTATTGTCGACAGTGGATTCCTAGTTTCTCCTTGAGAGCAAAGCCTCTGCAAAGGCTTACGCACAAGGACGTGAGTGATCCGGTACCATGGGACGAGGAGTGCTTAATAGCATTCCTGAAACTGAGAGAGGATTTGTGCAGGGCTCCGGCATTGGGAATGCCTGATTACAACAAGGCTTTTTCATTGTTTTGTTACGAGAGGGAAGGATGTGCATTAGCAGTGTTAGCTCAGAACCATGGAGGTGTCCGTAGACCAGTTGCCTACTTTTCAGCTACTTTAGATCCAGTAGCTTCTGCGTTGCCCGGATGTCTAAGATCCGTTGCTGCAACAGGTGTCAGCATTGAAAGATGTGAAAGCATTGTAATGGGACATCCATTGACTGTACATGTGCCACATTCGGTTGAGTTATTGATGACCAGGACCAAGACCCAGCACCTAACGAACAATAGGTTAACAAGGTACGAGCAAGTCATACTTGCCGCAGAGAATGTGACTCTGAAAAGGTGCTCTGTCTTGAACCCTGCGACATTGATGCCTACACCGAATACAGATGATGAAGATTGTGCGGACCATGATTGTCTCGATGTGACCGAACTTTGCACCAAACCGAGACCTGACATTGTCGATGAACCACTGACTGACCCAGATGAAATTTTCTTTGTCGATGGTTCATGCTTAAGAGACAGTGTGGGGCAATTGAGAGCAGCGTTTGCTGTATGTACCATTTCAGGAGTGGTCGACGCTGCTTGCCTAGAAGGAGTACGCTCCGCGCAGGTAGCTGAGATCATTGCCTTGACCCGTGCCTGTTTGGCCGCTGATCGAATTCGAATCACGATTTACACAGACAGCCAATACGGCTTTGGAGTGGTGCATGACTTCGGGCAGTTATGGTCTCAGAGGGGATTTTTGACATCATCTGGCTCACCCATTCGTAATGGAGAATATGTAAGACAATTGTTAGAAGCATTACAGCATCCGAAAGAAATTGCTGTGGTAAAGTGTTCAGCCCATGGGAAGGGGGAGGACTTTGTATCCTTGGGTAATAACTACGCAGATGAGGTAGCCCGTTTCTGTGCAGAACAAGGATGCATATTCACAGGAAGGGAGATAGAAGAGAGCCAAGAGGGAACCGATCTCAGCATAATGTTGACCATGGCAGACACTTGGGAAGAGCTTAAGCGATTGCAGGATGAAGTTTCTAACCAGGAGAGAGAGGGATGGATCAAAGCTGGATGTGAGAAAGGAGACGTGGATGTGTGGGTATCCAACGATGGAAGAGCTGTGTTGCCGGAAGAATTGTTGAGTCCGATGGCTAGATTGATACATGGACAGGCACACCTGGGTAGAGACGCAATGATGAGAGTGTTCAGACAGACGTGGTATAACCCACGGTTCCGAGCAGTGGCAGAAACGGTATGTCAGAGGTGTGTTACATGTCAACAGATGAATGCTGGAAAGAAAACTGTAGTTACACTGAGTCATATTGGAAGGTCAGGAGGGCCCTTCAATAGACTACAGCTGGACTTCGTGGAGATGCCTAGGTGCAATGGCTTGAGGTACATTCTAGTGATAGTATGTATATTCTCACGGTGGGTGGAGGCTTACCCCACACGCAGGTGTGACACTCTGACAGTGGCTAAATTACTGTTGAGGGAGCTCATCCCTAGATTCGGGATCCCGACCTCTTTGGAATCAGATAGAGGTGGGCACTTCCATAGCGAAATCATGAAGTTACTTTGTGCAGCATTGAACATTGATCAGAGACTCCACTGTAGCTACAGACCAGAGGCTTCTGGGATGGTGGAACAAGTTAATGGAACTTTGAAGGCTCGGATGGCAAAAATGTGTTCTTCAACATCCCTGAAATGGCCCGACGCCTTGCCACTGGTGCTCATGAGCATGCGAAGTGTCCCAGACAGAAAGACTGGGTTGTCCCCCCATGAAATATTAATGGGGAGGGCAATGAGACTGCCAGCAGTACCAGCTACAGCCTTGATAAGCATCACTGATGATTTGATTCTCGATTATTGTAAAGGACTCTCTGATGTGGTCCGTTCTGTATCCCAGCAGGTGCAAGCAGCTGTGGTTCCAGCCTCGAGTGATCTGTGCCACGACTTGTGTCCCGGTGACTGGGTGCTCGTCCGGAAGCACGTGAGGAAGAGTTGCTTGGATGCCCGTTGGCGTGGCCCGTATCAGGTGATACTTATCACGAACACAGCAGTAAAGTGTGGAGGATTGCCGAACTGGGTGCATGCTTCCCATACCCGCAGAGTTCCAGCACCCTTGGAAGAAACAGCTCCTCTCGCAAATGAAAACCCAGCTGATGTGGCAGGGCCACATGGGAGGACAAGCCAAGCTGTAAGGGTCGCTGACACAGCTGGTGGTGCACTAGAGCAAGCAGAAGGGGGTTTCCACAATTCAAACCCTGACCCAGGCACCGAAGAAAGAGAAGGTGCAGTGGGCGGAGAAGAGTCAAATGCAGCAGAAAGAGGAAGTAGTGCACTGGGTATAGAAGGGGAAGGCAGACGAACGAACAGAAGTGCTGAAAGTTGGCCTGAGAGACAGAGGCGACTGAACCTGAGGTTGGCACCTGAAAGAGATCTTGCTCCAGTGTCCGAAGTATCTGAAACCGAAGCAAGCGACGAAGACCAAGCACAAGACAGTCGGCGAAGGTCCAAGAGAACAAGAGTGCCTTGTCGCAGATACTCTACCCCTGAGTGGACTTACACTGTGTTTGATGCAGGGGGTGGTGAGTACAGGGAGACTGAGGTCAGTGGAAGTGTTCAGTCGGAGCCCGAGACTGGTGGTGAAGGTGGTGCTGCGGATGCCAGGGTTCGAGATAGACGGAACACTGACACTCACGATTCCGAATCCCCCGCTTCTGAGTGAAGTCCGAAATTTGCTTTTGCATCGGCTCGAATTCCCGCCTTTTGGAGCTGAGCCGTTTTCACACGAAGTGCTGGTTTTGCGTCTTGAACTTTTGTATCACGTTCTGGTCGTGCTCAATGAGGATCTCATTGTAGATCAGTGAAAAACTGTAAATAAAAGTCTAAAAGAAGAAGATAACCTAGGCCCGAGTGGAAGAAGAATAAACTTAGGGACTTTCCACAAGAAGAGGAACGAAAACTAGGGAAGTCTTTTTCTGGACTGTGTAAATAAGTTGTGATCGGAAAGGGAAAGCCCGGAGATTTCATGGTTGCTCGAGCTGGTTGAGCAGGTCACAAATAAAGAACAGAGACTTTTTCAGAGTTCTTTGCGATAACCAAGACTTTTGAGAACTTTCGAAATCATGGAGCCGGGAGATCCCAATCGCAGATCAAAGTGGATTGTAGGCATTCTTATAAGTAGTGTGATAATTTCTATAATCATAGTAGTTGTAGTCTCATATACTGGTTCGCATGAGCCAGAAGTAGAGGCAGTGACAGGGACACCGACACCTATCACACCTAGCCAGAAGGGGGTAGACAGGGCAGCTGATAGAGCTATGATATTAGAAGAAAGCCGTAGATTACATGTAGATTTGTCGAAAGGTGATTTTAAGCTTAATGCGTATGCTAAGTTGTTGTATGAATATGTTGACGTGATGGATGCGAAAGATTGTTATGTGTGTATGCAGTTGACTACTTCAGTGGATGAGGGCATTAGGTATCATCATCTTCCACTGACTTATGGTATTTCATGTAGTCTTTTGCTTAGTTTGTTTTATGAGAGAGAGCAGTTCGAGTATTTCTTTTCCAATTTCGATGCAGTGCTTCCTGAAGTCCCAGCTTACAAGCATTTGAATAAGTATGACTATTATAAGACCGAAGACAGACTGAGGAAGTACTTCATACCGAGTTTGGCATTGGATACAGCATTCGCACACAGAAACAATCTGACTTGTTTGATGTCGGATGTAGAGAGAAAGTTCGTAGATCAAGTTGAAGATAGGTATAGAAAGCTGACTGAATACCGAGATTACGGGCATCACAGGACTGATTGGACAGATGAAGAACGGTTGCATAAGACCAAGGGAAGCTATGGTCCTATAGCGTTAGATAAGGAGATAGAGGGGTAAGTTGTGTATAAGGCGTTATCAGACTTACTACGAAAAGGTTCCAGTGGGACAGAGTACCTGTGATCATGTTTTCACCATGGCAGATGTGGCAAAAGATTTTCTCCAAGGTCCTGTACAAGTGATACCAACGGTGTATTATGTATGTGGGAAGAATGCTTATGTGAGGTTACCTGCAAATTGGTATGGAACATGTTATTTGTCAATAATATTTCCAAAGATTTACCATACAGAAGACTTAAATCTTCTGGAGGGTGGAGAGCATTCAAGAACGAGAAGAGCTGCAAGTGCAGGGATCGTTGTGGGGGATATCTTTGGAGCTATGATACCTAGTCTAGGAGTAGTCTTGAATGATGTGAAGATTCGGAGGTTAGCGACTGTGGTGGATGAATTTTCGATGAACACAGCAAAGTCGTTGGTGTTGGTGGAAGGAGAGATGTTGTCGATAAGGGGAATGGTTTTGCAGAATCGCCTTGCTTTGGATGTCCTATTGGCAAAAGAGGGCGGAGTCTGTAAAATGCTGAAGGTCCAAGAGTGCTGCACTTATATACCAGACCGTAGCAAGGATCTGGAGAAATATATAAGTAACATCACTATGGTCCACACAAAGATAGCGGATTTGACCGAAGAAGGGGCCTGGGAAAAGGTCGGGAAGGGTTTTGGTCAAGTGGGAGGTTGGTTTGCAAACCTAGGAAAGGGATTCCTTGGGTACTTCCTGAGACCACTCCTTATCTTGGTGGTTTGTGTGGCTGGCTTGTGGATTATGATCAAGGCCTACAAGTGGTATCGAGCAGGCAGAGTCAAGCGAGCTTTGAGGGAAAATGACATGAAATTGGCAAGATTGCAAGACAATCAGTATCAAAGGCTCAAGAGCATGGAGAAATTCAGATCAGGGAAGATGGGCACGAGTTCTGTTTAGGTCGGTTCCTTCTCCGAGGGAGTAGAATGAAATGTGATGACAGGAGTCATCAAAGGGGGGAACTGATAGAGCGAAATGTTCTTGTGAATTGTAGGGGTGCATCATAATCACTGATAGGCCGCACCCACATGTATTCAGACATATATTCGTTTATATCCATTGTATACTCATGCATGTTTAGCAAAGAATGAATAGTTCACTGAGACGAAGTGAACTCAGCAGTGTAATGGTGTTAGGATAATGATGTAATGTAATGCTTTTTGAATTGTGTGAACATAATGCATAGAGGAATTAGTTCGTGTATGTAATGTAATTGCAGTAGTTTAAACGTGCACCATATTAAAGTTGCACATGTAATTCATTGTTTGCATAAAGAATCGTAATGAATATGCTTATAGGGAAAAGTAAGATGTGTGTTTAAAAGTTATATGTAAGGGCCTGACTACATATATGCTTAAGGAAGGCCTGGTATATTCTTATGTTAGCTTATAAATGTAGGCCGAAAAGGGTTTCTCTTGGTAAGGCTCTCTGGGCACAAACGGTAGATTTAATTTGCACAGTAGAAGGTTTCTGTTGAAAGTATCTTTTGTTGCAGGTGCAAGGACACATGTCTCGTTAGTAAGACTAACTCTTTGTTTTCACAAGCTAGAGAGAGGGGAGGCATGGTACGGGGAGTTAGATGGAATGTAGGGATGATACTTTCAACGGAGAAGGTGCCTGGGACTCAAGGTCAACGAAACCGTCCAGGATGAAGTCACCGTTTCAATGGAAAAGCACAAGAAAGAAGACCTGGCCAAGAGGGCGTGAACAAGGCGTGTACTTTTGTAGTATGTTTTGTATTAGGGATAGTGCCCTGGGGGAGGAGGCCAGAGAAGCGGTAGGGGAGACCTGAGAGAAGGACAGAGCTGAGCTTAGGTATATGGTGATTGCACTTCTTAGGAAGTCTTCACAGCTGACACCTTTTATTCCTTCTTGCCGGGGAAATCGTTATGCAGGGATGTCACTTAGCATTAGTGTAGGGACAGGAATTGATTTTAAGCTTGTTTAGGCCAATGAAGAGCAACTTAGAAATTGGAGCAATCATAGTCTGGTTGATCCTGCTAGAACTTTCTATTCTCCTTGTCCTAAGTCGGATGAGATTTCTGCGTAGATTATTATTTGTATTAGTGCCCATCTATTTCTTTAACCTCGTGTTGAGGTGCTTGCACGTTCAGTTATTTTTGGCGATAATAAATTCTTAAACCTGAATTCGGAGTCAGTGGTCCTTTCAGACAAAATGAATGCTGATATCTAACCAGATGAGATTCTCTCCTTTACACTATTCAACAGGTAAAAAGATCTTGGCGGCCAGAAGGTTCTTATAGATAATTAGATAAGAATCGGCGTTATCATAAACACTGCAATGTGTTTTTGCATAAGTAAACACGTTTTAATGAATCAGACCTTCGGTCTTTCGAAGTAATTATATTTTCATCGTGCTACATACTTACTGAAAAACAGACAATTCCTGCAGGCCAGTTTGGTACACAATGTAAATGTGATAATCAAGAGTCATCCTCTGTACCTTCAAAGTGGCATTTAAGTGGCATATGCGCTACAGCTGCTCACCATTTCTAAAAGCAAAAGAATAATGAGGGTTCTGCCAGAAAGAAAAGGCGATCATCTGCAATTCAACAATAATAGCATATTTTGTATAATAATAGATAACAAGATTTTGCGGTGTTTTGTGCAGCGTAATAACAGGTGTCAAAATTATCTAGTTTAATGGTTCAAGCTTTGGCACCGTAGAAGCCTGACTTGGCCTTGCAAGGATGACAAAGGGTGACCTGCGGGTCAAAGCAGACGTCATTAGCAAGCAGTTAACCAATTGAGCCCTTTTGTCTTTTTTTGTCATTTAGCCTTCTGGCGTCTACCTTTGTCTGAGTCTCCTCATCATATTAACTCTGGAGTAATACCTGGCTGTCATTGTTCTAATTGTTTTCCAATTGAAAATCAGGACCATTTGATCTTGGTCTCATATAATGCCCTCATCTTGGTGACCTTCTGACCTGCGAAGCCAAATGGCTTCTGTGGCTTTAGTGAAAAGGCTGAAAAGTCCTTTGGATTCATATATCAACTTTGAGCCCCAGAGCAACATTTGTGTCACAACTTTCTTTCACTGTTTGACATTTTTCAGAAGAATCTTCACTATACTGGGTTGCAGTCACTGGATTTAGGTGACAGACAATGCTTCCTACTTCTCTTCTGGATATGTAAATATCTTGTATGCGGACTCCTACTGATTCCTGTCACCAGATGAGACTACCTGATGGCTCACTTTCTGGAATTGGTCCTTCATTGTTCCACAACAGCCTAGAGAGTGTCGGACCAATTTTAGGGGTATTGAGAGTTTAGCAGAACTGGAGCACAGTCACAACTGGGTACAGATCCCACCCAATCCCATTAATCCTCCCCCACATAATTTATAGGTCTAAAATCCATGTGAGTTTCATTGCTCCAGCTGGTTGATTTGGTAGCCTTTCAGCATCAGGAGTACTGGGTCACAATATCAGTGGCACAGGCCTATTTAGGATGAGTTTTCCTTGTACGGCTACAAAATACATAGCATGGCAGACCCAGGATAGGAAAGCAAACACAGCACTGATGTGCAGGGAGAAAGCTCCCTGCATGTTGGGCCATTTTTACTTGATTACCAGAAAGAAAATAAAAATAAAAAGCAGGCCAAAGAAAACATAGCAGTCTTATCAGATCTGAGCGGTGATGAAGCTACATTCGCCCATGTGGAACTTTCACTTTTATTAGAGAGATCCGCACCAGCAAGGCAAGGATACATAAACTTGGAAGGTGGTCCTCTGCTGAGGGGACAGAGGGGAGTGCCTCTGCCAACCTGACCTACTGGTGAGTTATTCACTAGGGTCTAAATGAATACTTTAGCCTCTTTTTAAAGCCTTGTCTCAGAATAGAATTCATGGAATAGAGGTGACCTTGATTTAAAGACTTAAAATTGTTCATGCAATCGGCAAAAATTCTGAGCCTTTTTCTGGTCTGCCCTTTCTCTCAAAAAACTTCCCCCAAAAAAAAGATGGCCACTGTGGCAAATCCTATAGATGACCAGTGGGTCACTGTGCTGTTAATCTCTACCTTGACGTTGCAAATTGTATCTACACACAAACGTTGTTCAAACTGCACACCTGCAACCTCACATAACCAGCATCGAGACTGGTCCCTGTGTCTCCATTTTAATTGGATCACACCTCCAGCCCTCACCCACAACACATATAAATAGATTCACCGCTACACTTCTGCACACATTGCAGAATTTCCCTGCTCTGCTCAACCAACCACTGTCCTAAAAGTCTTGTCCAGCACCATCCAAAGGCTATGTATTTTCAAAGCACCATATGTGAAAAACTGTGTGAGTCCCATATGGCTAGAGCAACTCTCAATCAGTACTCTCCCTTCCATATATATCAGTCGCGGCTCCTGGAGGGAGTGCTGTGGGGCGGCGGGGGAGGGGCAGGGTGGGGGTAGTAAACTCCGGCATACGGCCGAACGGAGGTAAGTACAGAAATAAATAAATAAAACAAATTACATTGCGCGCGCTGCAACGCCAAATGGCGATGCGGCGCGCGCAATGTAATTCGTTTTATTCATTTATTTGTGTACTTACCTCCGTTCGGCCGTATGCCAGAGTTTACTACCCCCCACCCCACCCCACCGCCCGGCAGCACTCCCTCCAGGAGCCGCGACTGATATATATCCGTAATTGAATGTCTTCAAGAGTGGCCTTAAGAGTGGTGGGTTTCAAGGCACTCTTCACAGGGAAGTGACAAAATATATTGATCAACATGTGAGGGTGAAATTGGTCCATTGAAATATCAAGCCATAAGCAAGGGTCTTTACCTAGACAGTGAATACGGACGTATGTGGCATTTGTTTACAGAATGACCTTGTGCACGCGAATAACATATATTTTATATGTTATAATATCTGAACTGTTTGCTTTCTTGTAAATTTGTGTCCAAAATTAAAACGTAAATAAAGTTCTTGCAGTTGGTGCAAATCTTTGTTTTTGTGATTCAAGTGCAGACAATACGGTACGTAATCACTGCTTTACAGGTTTGAAAAAATGTGTGTAAGCAGAATGAAATGTCTCCCCAGGGCACAAAAGGGCAACCATTTAAGCAGTTCAAATTGAACAGATGAGAAAGACAAGGCTAATTATATGGCGAGGTAATTAGAAATCCAACCTGCGTCAGCGAGTTTTTGCAGTAGGACTACCAAGTGTAAGTATTGCTTTGTGAATTGCCTCTTAAGTTAATATGTATCAATCATCTTATATATTGAATGGCATATATTTGCCAAATATGTAATTGCAAAGTAGTGTAAGCTAATTTTTATAAAGAGGCCAAGGGCAGAACATAAACATATTCAAAATGTTTAATCTGCGGAATGGTGGCTTTTGTAAAAGAATAACAGAGAGAAATGAATATATGATGTTACTTAGCATACCGTTACTCCGCAGGTATTTACTTTGAAGTTTTTACTTCGCAAATACCATTACTACGCATGATTTTAGTGCGCATGCTTTTACTTCGCAAATATATACAAATACATTAAAAATGCTTTAACTTCGCAGTTAATTATTATGCATACCGTTACAACGCGTTATTGGTACTTTAAAACAAAAAATGAATCGTAATAGTAACCTATCCCCTGGCACGCACCCTAAACCCTAAAAATACCCCCTACACCCCAAAACCCTATCTCACCCTGACCTCTAAAAATATCCCAGCACCCCAAAACCTAAACGCACCCTGAACCCCAAAAATACCCCAGCACCCCAAAACCTTAAACGCACCCTGAACCCTAAAAATACCCCCTACACCCCAAAACCCTAACCCACCCTGACCCCTAAAAATACCCCTGTACCCCAAAACCTAAACGCACCCTGAACCACAAAAATACCCCAGCACCCCAAAACCCTGAACCCTAAAAATACCTCCTACACCCCAAAACCCTAACCCACCCTGACCCCATAAAATACCCCTGTACCCCAAAACCTAAACACACCCTGAACCCCAAAAATACCCCAACACCCCAAAACCTTAAACGCACCCTGAACCCATTAACAGAATTAATACTACAATGCACAGTAACTCCATTATGCGTAGTAAGTGCATGCTAAGTAATGGAACATGCGTAGTAAATGCATGCTAAGTAAATGCATGCTAAGTAATGGCATCTGCGAACTAAAATATGCGTAGTAATGGTAATACGAAGTAATGACCGCGTAGTAAAGGTAGAATACCAAGAGAAATACGTGCTTCTTTTACTGCCTAAATTAAAATATTTATGCATTTTTAGACTGAGCAAACCATTAGATCACACCAAGGTTTCAAACTATTGCCATGAAAGCTCATCGACATTATACTCCGAGAGTAACATTTTCAGTCCATAAAACTAAATTGAAGCAAATACGGAAAACTGTCGCACTTACAGGCCTGCTCTAATCAGTCGCAATATTAACAGCCACAAATTAATATTTAGCAGACGTTTTGCACATTTGCACCAAAAATGATAACGATTCAATGCCTCTTTACACCACCAGTATGTAATGCTGACATTGTGGGGAAAAACTAAGGGGCATATTAGCAAGACCGGCGATAAAATTATCGCCGTTTTAGCGGCAGGAAACTGCCGCTAAAACGGCGATAATGGGCTTGCTAATATGCGTTATAGAATTCAATAGAAGCCCAGGTTAGATGTCCTGCACATCTAACCTGGGCTTCTATTGGAATTCTATAACGCATATTAGCAAGCCCATTATCGCCGTTTTAGCGGCAGTTTCCTGCCGCTAAAACGGCGATAATTTTATCGCCGGTCTTGCTAATATGCCCCTAATTTCCTTCTACACAGCACGAGTTAGTTCACTAAATGTCAAAGCTTTGCTGGAAGCGAGTTACTAATATAACTATGGATGTCATTCTTCGTATCCTAGTGAACCAAAGGAGAAGACAACGCAGTGTATTGAGAGTTTGGTAGGATGCGCTCCATTCTGGCAGAGCAGTGGAGGGAAGTACTCCAATGCTCTGGGGGACAGCAGTCCCACATATTTGGAGATGCCAACGTGCCTGGCAGCAATCTCTGTGCCTTCCAAGAAGCCGTCACCACAGCGCCTCGTCTGATGGCGCTGTAGTTTTGCTGCACAGGTGGTATGATCATTGCGCCCACTCTGCGAAGTTTTTTGTTTTTCAAAAACTCACCAAGTGAGAGTGTGTTATTAAAAACAAAAACAAAAAATCTCGCTGACGCCCTGGGAGTTGCCTTTCAGCATGCAAGGGTCACTTCATTATTTTCCTGTTTGGGACAACCAGGCTTTCCATGGCTGTCTCAAACAGGAAAAAAGTACATCAGGACATTGTTTTCTAAACATATTGGTTTACGTGACTCTATGCAGAACAGGTGAATGGAGAGGTAGGCAGACAGGGTCCAGCATCCTTGGGTCCCACATCCCTGGGAGCCAACAATGCATTTGTGTGTGCCAGATCATTGCTTAGAAGGACCAGCGTGAGAAACATTTTTACAGTACTTTTGAACTCATGCTGGTGAAGCCTACAAATCCTTTGTCGGGGGAAGGCCCAAGAGCAACATTGGAAAACTGAGGTGGCATTAAGGTGATGCACATGCTTGGGCATGCTTTTTTTTGTATACATAAATCTATATTGTGTTCTTCCCACATATCACAGATTACACTTACAGTGATCTTTATAATTACTTTGAAATTGTGCCATAATATTATTGACTTGATATCAGAAGCAGCAGTCTTAATTAAAAGGTTTTTAATGAGACAATTCTTAGTCTTAATAAATGTACATGATCACAAAAATCGAATGACAAATTCATAAACTGGTAGATTTCTTTTACTGAAATGGAAATTAAATAAACGTTCAGACTGCACAGCCACTTTCATTGCTTTTTAACTGTATTTAATTGTAAACTCAGAAGTATTGATGCACCCTTTTATATGGCAAATGCATAAAAGAGACAATTATGAACTGAGAGCATGCTATTATCATGTAAAAATACTGCTCTGAATGCCTGACTCCAGCACCTTCTTGTTCAAGGTTTTTCACAAAATGTGATGCTAAAATATTGTGTCTTAAAAAGATGGTAAATTAAATGAAAACGTTTCACTACATTTTAAATTTAAATGGGTTTAGCAATGTGCATATAAATGTACTGGCCATGGAAGAGGAGCTATTCAGACCTTTTTGTACTGTGCATTCCGCACTAATGGGGTTTCTGAATACTCACTCCATATCTAACTTTTAAGGAGGGTCAAGTTGTAACAATTGAGGGTGTTGCAGTCACAAGCAAACACCTACCACCTTGGGTCATCTTAAGGTTAAATCTTTAATGTCAGGATAGACAGTTGAGCATGCTTTTAGAATGGCAACAGGCAACAGTGTGAATGGCTGTTTCAGATCACCTTCTGTAGAACAGCCTCAGGTGTTTGTATCAATTCCTTACACACAACCACACTCACACACACACACACACACACACACACACACACACACACACACACACACATATATATATACACACACACACACACCTATACATAAACAGACACCATCTAACAGTTACCAAAAAGCCAGGTGGACCAGACTCCAGGGAAATGTGAGAAAGAAGGAAATAAATAATCCAACATTTCCAAAAATAAGCGGCTGACCAGGAGGCTCTGATGCTGGAAATCAGAAGAAGAGCATAACAACAACAAAGCTGTGAGACTCCCATGATAAAGGGGAGGGGGTAACAGAAACTGATAGGGGGTTGTAAGAGAAGAACAACCTAATTGAAAAGCAAGAATGCACTATTTCCTTGGCTATATGACTAGTCCAATGTATCATATTTTAAAAGAGGTGGGGAACTGAAAGCAGGAAGATGGAGGCAAACTGAGGGAGGTGTAAAGTGGTCAATGTTAAACAAATATATTTGGGGAGGGTCTCATAATTAGTTTGGTGGTCAGGTCAAGAATACTTTATTGAACTTTAAAAGAGCCATAAAAGGTTGCACATACATATTTTCATTTAAGAGACAGCAGATCCACGTACACAAAATTTACAGATTATAAAAATGACTAATATTTACTAAGAATCTTAAAAACAGTAAAAAGATAATTTAAAATGCAATATATAATCTCATTTGTTCCTAGGGAGAGTAAGTATTCCATTGCCAGTTTATAATTTCTAATCCCTACTGCAAGTAATACTGCAAGTAATAATGGGCGAATGAACTGCTTCCTCTGGGGGGTGTAAAATCAACAAAATAAAATAAAGTGCATAGTGCTTTGGCATTAGCAACTGTCACAAGGAGACACAGGGAGTGATGCAAACCATGAGCCTTGAATAGGGAAAGCAACTAAGAAATGTATAGTTTTTAAACGCAACCTAGTCAACAGAAATTTCCGCCTTTCATTTAAGTCAATTTGCAAGTAGAGGGCGGGTTCTCTTTGTGGCTGGGAGAGAGGCTCTGGGTGACCAGTCAAATTACACATAGGGCCTGCCCGCTCATGACTTTGGTAGAAAAGTGACTTAATAGTGGCAGACGATACGTTTTTTAAGGTATCGGGGTTTGTATAATATTCTGACACACCCATTTTGGCAAAACTCGTTTTGACATACCTTAACCAGGGTATGTCTAAGCTATTATCCAGCTTCATGCATTCTACCAGTATTGTCCTACAGAGGGTGGCCTCTGGATTCTTCCAGGTTTTTATCCAGAGCAACAGTGGTTGTAGCATAATATGGTCTTTCAGATAACTCAGACTGACTTCCTCATGATAGTAAGAAACAGAGGAGCTCTGGGGCACTGACAGAAGTCTTCTTAAAAACATATTCTCTATTATTTGAAGTGATTTACAATTTATGTGTCCCCAAACCCCGGCCCCAAAAGTTACCACTGAAAGGCTTTTACTCTTGTAAATACATAGAATCTCTTTAGTTGGTTTATGGCCCAATCTTTTAGCAAATCTAAAAATAGCATCAATCAATTTCTGAAATTGCATAGTTCTGCTATTTAAAACATGTTTCCAATTAAGATCAACATCAAATGGTACCCCCAGGTAAGTAAAATGCGGGATTTTCTTAATTTCTTCACCCCCCAATAAAAAGTTTCTCATTTTAACTTTTTTGGACCACATTTCATGATAAATGATTTAGTGCGATTAACTTTTAACCCCAGATCTTTCATAAAAACATTAAAAGAATCAAGCAGTATTTGTAGGCCATTTGCTGTCCTAGCTATCAGGACAGCGTCGTCAGCATATAGTAGCATGGGGATTTGGCACGAGTTGCATCTTGGGGTGTCCTTCCCCACCTTACATAGTTGGTCTCCCGACCCATTAATATATAATAATTAGAGGAATGGGGCCAGGACGCCACCCTGCCTTACCCCTATATCAGAGGGGAAATCTTCGGTCAAATCTCCCTTGCTGCTATAGCGTACTGAGGCTGAGGTGTGTTCATGAAGCCTACTGAGCAAGGTGATAATTGCTCCATCAATCCCCATTTGTGACATTATGGACCATAATTGGCTGCAATTCACTGTGTCGAAAGTACAGGTTAGGTCCATAAAGGCTAGATGAACACAGCCCTTTTGTGCTTTGGTATACGTTTGGACAATTAATGCCAGATTTAATGTTTGTTCCACAGTTCTAAGTCGTGGCTGAAATTCGAATTGATAGATCGAGAGCACCTGATGTTCAAGCACCCAAAGTTATAATTTGGCCAAGATTACCCTGCCCAAGATTTTAACTGAGCTGTCGAGCAGGGAAATCGGATGGTAGCAGTGAGGTTGAGTTTTAGCCCCCTTTTTAAAAATCGGAACTATAATGGCTTCTTGTCAGGTCTTGACTAGTGGGCCCACTATTGCAGCCTTTAGGACATTTGTAATCAAAGGGGCCCAAATATCTGGTAAATACTTGTATAGGTCAACTGGAATTCTGTCCGGGCCCGGGGCTTTCTCTGGGCGACTATTCTCTATAGCCAACAGTACCTCACTCACCTCTATTGAGTTGCTTAGGGCCTGGGCGGATCTTATATCACAAGGGGTTTTTAGGGCAGAAAATCTGTTAACTATCCTTGGTTTCGGAGAAAAAAAGTCCGAAAAATGATTTACCCAGGCTTCAGCTGGGACTATGAAATCTAGTTTTGGCATTTCATCACCAGACATAGAAATTTAGTTTACCACCTCCCAGAAAGCACGTGAGTCTTTTAGGGTTGAGGCAATTTTTAGATCTTCCCAGGCCTTATCCTTTAGGTACCATTTCCTTTCCCCAATTATCTTTTTATAATCTTTCCTGGCTTTTGTTATTTCATCCTTATTCCTCGGGGTCTTTTTTAAGGCCAACCATAGCGCCTTATGGGCTTAAGAGCAGATCTTATTAAACCATCTTGGGATTTCAGGAGCTTTTCTGCTACATTTAGTTAGTTTAACTACCATGAGGCCATTTAGATTTGTAAAGGCCACTATGAAGTTCTCCAATGGGAGGGAGTCTGAGAGCGCTGTCTCAATATCAGCCTTGTTATTTGTCATAAGGTCTGTGAGAAAAGCCATCTTATCAACTTTTTCCCATTTAATATTAATGCCCTTATTTCTGTTATATGCTACCCTGTCCTGCATTTTCTTGCCCTTTTCCGTGCGCACAAGTGGATTTAAAGTTAAGACAATGGGGTTGTGGGCACTCATACAACTAGCCTTAACTACACATCCCTTGTAGAATTGTGCAAGATCTTCACTAATTAAAATATGGTCAATAGTCGAAGATGATAAGGGACCCACGTATGTTGGAATCTGGGGAGAGATAACCACATCCAGGTAGTGTGCAAATTTCAAATTCTTAGCAAAGGCAACTCTATTCAATGAGTACCTATATGGATTATCTTTAAAGTGCTTCAGGGGATGGTCCCTCTCAACGCAGATGCCACAAGATTCCTGGACCCCGGGTTCACTAGCTCCTATATTAAAATCCCCCGCCCAAATTATTTGCAAATCTTTTATATGATTATTCTGGGCTTGGGTTACAACATCCTCTAAATCCTCTATGATGTTTGTCACGGTTGAGTCAAAAATATTATAATAATAATTAATTAAAAGCAAATCAAATAACTTTGGCGTAATAATTAGAAGCAACTGAAAATATTGAGTTATGCACAATTCTCCTATTGAGATATCTGTCAGTGCCACTGAAATGTAAGTGACTAAGCCCCCTTTCCCTCGGCCCGCTCTTGATGGGACAGCTGGTACATAGTAAGAAGCATATCCATCAATGTGTAAGGAATCCATTATCCAAGTCTCTTGGCAACAAACAATTTGGTGTTGATCAAGCAACATTTTCCAGTCCGGATTGTCGATCTTGGACCGAAGACCCGCAATGTTCCATGAGACAATACTAAGACCATCTTGTTGTATGTTAATCGCAGGGTAAGGTAACACCGGTAATACAATACAAAGCTCTTTTGATAGTAACTGTCAGTCTTGTGCTTCCAGATATGACACAGCTTCAAATCTGTTTGAAAGAGGGGGGTAATTTGTCAATATTGGTGAAGCAACTTTATCTAATTTAGGATCAGGATGCGGTAAACTGTTTATATGACCTATCGGTGTGCGGGCTTTTAGTTGGTAAAAGAAACCTAAGGGTTGTGCTTTAATACCTTCGACATGGAAGGAGTTTTTTGCAAGACTTTGAAAAAGGTTTTTAACCAGGCATGGATTCCTGAAGTTGACAACTACACAATCCCCGTAAGATGACTTTGGTGCTGGATCCACCAAGTTGACTCTTCTTGTAGAGATCATTTCCCTGGATAGATCATAAGGCCAGATGGAATTTCTCTTCAGTCAGAAAGAGACTTTATTCACTAGGGACCCATGAGATTCATATTGTGACTGCCGGAGTGGGGGAACATTTTCCAAAACTATTATGTAAGGGGTACACTCCTGTGGGATTTGCAGACGTATATTATTTTGATTGAGTTGATTGGCGCCACTGGTACCTTTAGACACCCTGTGATTGGTGTTCTGTGAGCCTCAAGCCATTTGTTTATCCGGTGGGAGCCCAAATAGCAATGATGTATCAGGACTCAGGGGTAGTATTTGTTTTGATTCTTGGCTCTGTGAGTTAGCGTGTGCCTGTTTACAGGCCCAGTAAAAGCCCCTTGGGACCCGTTAAATTTCCCTTGCTCTTCCAAGGTACCTACTCTTCTTATGAGCCTTTCTTGGGCTGAGATTACTTCCTCGAACTTTCCTTCTAGGAGAGTTAATTTTTTAAGGGTCCCGGAGCATAATTTGTATATAGAGTTTAGCTGCTCACGTTGTTGATCAAAGCTGACAGTATTGTTCGCGCCCAATTTTATCCTGGTGGGCTCCCCCTTGGAAGTCTTTCTTGTGTGGTTTTTCCCTGTGCATTTCTTTTTATTTCTTCCTTGTATTACTGGGGGACAGGGGATTAGTTCCGGGGAGATCGATTTTGGCAGCTCTTGTATATTTAGATCTTGCCTGCTTTTTTGCAGGGTTGGCTATCCAACCGTGAAATGACTCCTAATGCGGTCAATGATTGCGTGTCTGTAATCACACAGGGATTAGAGGACCGATGAGGAGAACGCTCCGAGGGCTTCCCTAAGGGTAATTGTTAGACCTGGCATCCTTGGAATGGTTTTCCCTGACTTTTTGCCTCTACCTCCTGTGTTTTTGATGCTGTGCTGGATTTTGTTTTTGCTGGCTTAGATGCTTTGGGCACTTTGCCACTGCTGATCAGTGTCAAAGTGCAAGTGCTCCCTCTGTAAATTGATATTGTGATTGGTTCTCCCTGATTGGCATATTTGTTTTACCAGTAGGTCCCTAGTAAAGTGCACTAAGTGTGCCAGGGCGGATAAATCAAATGCTACTAGTGGGCTTGCAGCACTGATTGTGCCACCCACATGAGTAGCCCTGAAAAGATGTCTCAGGCCTGCCACTGCAGTGCCTGCGCACAGTTTGTTAACTGCCATGTCTACCTGGCCAGTGCACCCACTTGCCAGGCCTTACCCTTCCCTTACACATAGGACACCCCTATGGTAGGCCCAAAGTACCGCCCTGGGCAGGGTGCAGTGTATGTGAAAGGTAGGACATGTACTGGTGTGTGTAACATGTCCTGATAGTGAAATACTGCCAATTTCGTTTTTCACTATTGAAAGGCTATCTTGCCCATAGGACAGAATGGGGAATGCTTTGTAACATTTTACAAGCATATCTTCCCATAGGGATAAGATCGAAAATTGGAGTTTGGTACCCCTGAACTCAGACTTAACTAACACTTCTTTTAGTAAAGATGGTTTTTAAATTGTGTGTTTGAAAATACCACTTTTAGAAAGTGGCTATTTTCTTGTTCAGCCTTCCTGTGTGGCTCTGCCTGTTTGTGGATTGACTGTCTGGCTTTGGAGTGACAGGGGCTGGGGAGCTGCAGCGGCTCCAGGAGTCTGGATGAGTCAGCACTAGGCTGAATAGGGCTGATCTGCATTTGGAGTGGTGGGAGGAGTAGCACCTGTACCTGAATAGGGTTGTGCCTGCCTTCCACAATGCTGGCTCCGCCCCCCTGTGGTGTGCCTGGGACCAAGGCCCACACTAACAAAGGAAGTTGTAGTGCACTGGCAGAGTGCCCCCAGAACTGGTTTGAACTGGGCTCGGAGCCCCTTGCACAAAGAGAACAAAGACATTTTGTGGTATAAGTATCAGACCCAAAACCCCAGACTTTTAGATCATTCCTGGAATTCAAGAGGAACCTTTGCCATGGAGAAGAGCTGGAGAGACTGAGGAGAAGTACTGCCCTTGCTGTGCGTCTGGGGTTGGCCTGCAGTTGCTGTTTCTGCCAAGGAAAGGAGAAGGACTTTGCTGTGTACTGTGTCCCCTGCTTGAAGGAGATCTCCAAGGGCCTGAAGCGAGCTGGCCTCCTGTTCAGAAGTCTCAGGGACACAAGGACTTCACCCCCAGCTCCCCTGAACTCTGCTGTTGTGAGTTCTGACCTGCCTTGAGGTACTTGTGCCAGTTTTGGGCCTCTCGAGGTTGTTGCTGCTGTTTGGGAGCTGGAAGAGAGAAGAAACTCAAAGTACTACAGAAATCGATGCATCGCTCTTCTTGCAGCTGTTTTTTTGACGCATCTTCACGGCGCGAGAATTTCCACGCATCGCCGTGCCGCTGCGAAAACCGTTGCAGCGCCTGTCGTCGCGGCAAGAATCGATGCATCGAGGGATCGCGGCTGAAGAGGACTGACGCCGCGCAAGGCTGCCGCATCGATCGCCGACGCATCCCGAAGATCCATGCATCGTAACCGTGTGGCACGCTTCCCTGACGCATCACATGCGGACCGGAACCGGCACGAAGAATCGACGCATCACTTCCCATACAGACCGGAATCGACGCAACCCTTCCTCTGCGTGCAGCGGGTCTGTCGCATCGCCTCCTCAGGGTCTCAGGAGTGTCGCATCTCTTTGTTTTCCGACGCTGCGGCTGTTTGGCTTGGTGAACTTTGACGCAACTACAGGTACTTTGGTGAAAAGTCACGCATCCATAGTTTTCTTTGGTACAAGTTCTTGAAACCTTTTGAAAGTCATATTTTTAACTGTGTATGTTGGATTTTTGTCGTTTTGGTCTTGCTTAGTTTAGATAAAGATACTTTATTTTTCTAAGCTGGTGTGGTGTCCTTTTGTGGTGTTTTCACTGTGTTACTGTGAGTGTTGGTACACATACTTTACACATTGCCTTTGGGATGAGCCTGTCTGCTCATGCCAAGCTACCGAGGGACTGAGCAGGGGTTATCTAAGTGTGTATCCCCCTTACCCTGACTAGAAGCAAGGGTCCATACTTGGACAAAGGTACCTACCTCTGCCAACTAGAGACCCCCATTTCTAACATTGGTGGTCAGCGGTGAGGATTTGAACCTGTATTTGTACTTGACCCACAGTGATTAGTGGACATCACTAGTTTAGTGCAGACCACTACACAACCACATACTGTGTTTTGTTTTTGGTTCTATTTTTGAGTAACCCTTAAAGTATCCACGCATCATGTCTCAGAAGGGTAAACCAGCAAGTGAGATGGCAGAATTGGAGTTTGATATTGAAATGATGCATTCCTACAAAGTAGATCAGCTCTAGCAATTTTGCAAAGATTTGGGATGTCCCATGAAGAGCAGCTCCAGGAAGGAGGAGCTACAGAAGGCCTTAAGGGCCTGGTGGGAGGCCAAAGAAGCTGGGGAGACAGGTGATGCAGAGGTGGATGAGAATGCACAAGGGAATGGTTTCAGGTCACAGGATCTGCCTGTGTCAAGAGCAGCCTCCAGGGCTGGCAGGCACCATTCTGCTAGAAGTTTTTCCCCAGAGGAGCTGGAGGAGAACCAAAGGGTTAGAGATCATGAGTTAGAAGTCATGAGGCTCAAGGTGAAGCAATTGGAAATGGAGAAAGAAAAGATGGCAGAGGAGAGCAAGATCGCTCGTGCCTTGGAGGAAAAGAAATTGCTTTTTCTCATGAGTTGAGCATGAGGGAACCGGACATTAAGGCCAAACAAGTGGAGTCCAGTTCAAATGGTGGCAGCGCACAGCCAGTGCAAGGGGGTAGGGTGTACATTCTCAAGGACTTAGTGCAGAATTACCAGAAGGGTGATGATATTTATGCATGGTTTACGGCATATGAGATAGCCTTAAGGATGAAGGAGGTTCCTGAGAAGCATTGGGGGCTGGCCTGTGGAAACACTTTGAGGCCTCTGGGAGGGACACCCTACCACCTTTAGAGCAGGTGGGTACCCTGACCTATGCCCACATGAAGGAGGCATGCCTCAGGTATGGGCTCAGCCCCAGAGCAGTACAGAGAGAAGTTCAGGAACTTCCAGAAGCTGGATTCAAGTACTTGGGTTGAATGTGTGAACATGTATACGCGTGCACTGGAAGGTTGGATAAAGGGCAGCAAGGTAACTGATTACCAGGGGTTGTTCAACTTGATTAGTTGGGAGCACTTGAGTAGTCTGTGTGTTCCAGAGCTGCGCCAGCATCTATTGGATAGTAAGCTAACTGATCCCAGGGAGCTTGCTAAGGAGGCGGACCGCTGGACTAGCACCAGGGTCCACAAGGGGATTGTGGGTAATCCAGCCAAGGGTGGGCAGGGTCCCCAGCAGAAGAGTGGGGGGGACAAGGGTAACCAAAAGGAGTTCTCTAAAGGGCCCCAAAACAGTTTCCAGGGTAAGGAGTCCCAGCCCCCCAAGCCTAAGGTGTCCTGGCCCCCTAAGGGCAGGCACAACAACCGGGGTCCCCCCAAGTGTTATTCATGTGGTCAGGTGGGCCTCATTGCAAGGGATCCCAAGTGCCCCAATGCACCCCCAGCACCCACTGGTGCTCCGTCACTGGGATTAGTGAGTGTAGCGCTGGGGGAGGAATTGGTTCCCAGTGAAGGGGGTGAGCAAGCGGTTATGACCGTTGTCTCATTAGGAGACAGAGAGATGGTCCAGGAATCCTATCTGCCTGAGAATACTAAGAAATACAGGCAGTGGGTGACCATCAATGGGAGGAGGGTGGAGGCTATGAGAGACACAGGAGCCAGTGTGACATCTGTCAGGTGTCAATGGGTGTCTGAAGAGCAGGTTATTCCCAATGTACTTCACCCTGTAGTTGTGGCAGACAACTCTGAGCGTGTATGTAAGGTGGCGCTAGTTCCTTTTGAGTGGGGGGGTCTAAGGTTCCTTGAAGGTCGTTGTCAGTCCGTCCATGCCTGTAGACTGTCTGCTTGGAAATTACCTAGAGAGTTCCCCATGGAAGGAGGTGGAGCGCCAGGCTCATTTGGAGATGTTGGGTCTGCCTGAGTGGGTCTGTGTGACCACTCGGTCGATGGCAGCCAGTAGGGGTAATCAAGAGGACCTGGAGCCTGAAACAGTGGCCCAGGTGCCTGCCAGGAAGAGGAAGGGCAGGGGGCGTGGGAAACCAGCCCCAGAAATTCCCACGGTCCAGGAGGAGGCAGAACCTTAGGGGGATGCCCTGGAACCTACAGTGGAACAAGTACCCGAACTGGGAGACCTGCCTGAGCTGACCCATTGGCAGCAGGAAGGGGGTCCCTCCAGGGAGGAGTTCTTCAAGGCGCAGATGGAGTGCCCTACTCTTGTTGGTCTGCGGCAACAGGCTGCAGACCAGGCAGCAGGTGATCAGTCCGGATCACATCTGATTTACTGGGAAGATGGATTGCTATATAGTGAGCCTAAGGTCGCTGAGCCCGGTGCAGCCCGTGTGCTGGTGGAACACGAGTGCTTCAGGACCTTCCTACTGGGTCTGGCTCATGACGTGCCTCTAGCAGGACATTTGGGGTGCGACAAGACCTTTCAGAGGCTTGTCACCCACTTTTACTGGCCCCAAATGAGAAGGCACGTTGGTACACATTGCAGACCTTGCCCAACTTGTCAGGCAAGTGGCAAGAGTGGAGGGAAGTATAAGGCTCCCCTCCAACCCTTTCCTGTGGTGAGCACCCCTTTTGAGCAGGTGGGCATTGACATTGTGGGGCCACTGGAACCCAAGACAGCCTTAGGCAACAAGTTTATCTTGGTCTTGGTGGACCATGCCACCCGGTACCCGGAAGCTGTCCCTCTCCGGACAATCACAGCCCCCGTGGTGGGCCGTGCATTGGTGGGGATATTTTCCTGTGTGGGGTTCCCCAGAGAGGTGGTCTCTGACCGCAGTACAAACTTCATTTCGAAGTACATGACATCTTTGTGGGTGGAGTGCGGTGTGGCATACAAGTTCACCACTCCTTACCATCCTCAAGGGAATGGGTTGGTTGAGAGATTCAACCGAACCCTGAAGGGCATGATCAAGGGTCTTGCAGAACCCATGAGATGGAAGTGGGACGTCTGTTTACCATGCCTGCTGTTTGCATACAGGGAGGCACCACAGAAGTCCTTAGGGTTCAGTCCCTTTGAACTATTATATGGTCACCCTGTGAGAGGACCTCTGAGTCTGGTGAAGGAGGGTTGGGAGACAACTCCTGGTAAGACCCCACAAGATGTGTTCAGCTATGTGCTGGCCTTCAGAAACCAGACTCAACGCTTCAGGAAACTCGCTCAGGCGAACCTGGAAGCTAGCCAGAAAGAAATGAAAAGATGGTACGACCAGAATGCTACTCTGGTAGAATTTCAACCTGGCCAGAAAGTGTGGGTGATGGCACCAGTGGAGCCTTGTGCGCTCCAGGACAAGTGGACTGGTCCATATGAGGTGGTGGAGCGCAAGAGTGAGGTGACCTATTTGGTTGACTTGCAGACTCCTAGGAACCCTTTGAGGGTCCTGCACGTGAATCGCCTCAAACCACACTTTGAGAGGTCTGAAGTAACTAAGCTCCTTGCCACAGATGATGGAATGGAAGAGGAAAGGGAGCCTCTTCCTGACCTCCTGTCAGCAAAGGAACATGATGGGTCAGTGGATGGGGTGAACCTCTCTCCTACCCTGACCCCAGAACAGCAGAGGGACTGTCGCCAGGTGCTGGGACAGTTCGCCTCCCTGTTCTCCCTGACACCAGAAGTCACCAATTGGTGCGTCCATGATGTGGACACTGGGGACAGTCTACCTGTGAAGTAGAAATTTTACAGGGTAGCTGACAAAGTCAGGGCCAGCATCAAGGAAGAAGTTTCCAAGATGTTGGCGTTTGGGGTGACAGAGCCCTCAAGCAGCCCCTGGGCTATCCCAGTGGTCTTAGTGCCAAAAGCTGCTGCACCCGGTGCCACTCCAGAACTTTGGTTTTGTGTGGACTACCGTGGGCTCAATGCGGTCACCAAGACTGACGCGCACCCCATCCCCAGAGCTGATGAGCTCGTGGATCGGTTAGGAGCTGCCCGGTACCTCAGTACATTTGATTTAACGTCTGGGTACTGGCAGATTGCCTTAACCGATGGGGCCAAAGAGAGGTCGGCATTTTCAACACCAGAGGGGCACTACCAGTTCCGGGTTATGCCCTTTGGGTTGAAGAACGCCCGTGCCCCCTTCCAGACACTGGTCAACCAGGTACTGTCCGGGCTGGAGGAATTCAGCGCCACCTACCTGGATGGCATTGCTGTGTTCAGCTCCAGTTGGGAGGAACATTTGCAGCACCTCTGCGAAGTGCTGAAGGCTCTGCAAAGGGCAGGCCTCACTATCAAGGCGAGTAAGTGCCAGATAGGGCAGGTATCTGTGGTGTACTTGGGACACCAGGTAGGGAGCAGCCAGGTGGTGCCCCCACAAGCAAAGATTGACACAATTCTGGCTTGGGAGCCCCCTAAGACCCAGACAGAGGTGAGAGCCTTTTTAGGTCTCACCGGGTACTACAGACGGTTTGTCAAGGGGTATGGCACCATTGTTGCCCCCTTGACAGAGCTGACTTTAAGGAAGCAGCCCAGGAAGGTGATCTGGACTGATGCCTGCCAGACCGCTTTTGATGCCCTGAAATCTGCCATGTGCACGGCGCCCGTGCTTAAGGCACCTGACTTCTCCAAAGAATTTGTTGTGCAGACAGATGCTTCAGAGCATGGTGTGGGAGCAGTACTCTCACAATTGAACGACGAGGGCTTGGACCAACCTGTAGCTTTCATAAGTAGGAGGCTACTTCCCAGGGAACAGAGGTGGAGTGCAATTGAAAGGGAAGCTTTTGCTGTGGTCTGGGCACTGAAGAGGCTAAGGCCCTACTTGTTTGGGACCCACTTCCAGGTTCAGACAGACCACAGGCCCCTCAGATGGTTGATGCAGATGAGAGCTGAGAATCCAAAACTGTTGAGGTGGCCCATCTCCCTACAGGGAATGGACTTTATGGTGGAACACCGCCCTGGTACAGAACACGCCAACGCTGATGGTCTGACCAGATTCTTCCGCCTTAGTGATGAGAACTCCCAAGAGGGTGGGTAGTTCCCCCCACTTTTCAGCTGGAGGGGACACGTGTTAGACCTGGCATCCTTGGCGTGGTTTTCCCCGACTTTTTGCCTCTACCTCCTGTGTGTTTGATGCTGTGCTGGATTTTGTTTTTGCTGGCTTAGATGCTTTGGGCACTTTGCCACTGCTGATCAGTGTCAAAGTGCAAGTGCTCCCTGTGTAAATTGATATTGTGATTGGTTCTCCCTGATTGGCATATTTGTTTGACCAGTAGGTCCCTAGTAAAGTGCACTAAGTGTGCCAGGGCGGGTAAATCAAATGCTTCTAGTGGGCTTGCAGCACTGATTGTGCCACCCACATGGGTAGCCCTGAAAAGATGTCTCAGGCCTGCCACCGCAGTGCCTGCACGCAGTTTATTAACTGCCATGTCGACCTGGCCAGTGCACCCACTTGCCAGGCCCTACCCTTCCCTTTTCTTACACATAGCAAACCCCTATGGTAGGCGCAAGGTGGCCCCTGGGCAGGGTGCAGTGTTTGTGAAAGGTAGGACATGTACTGCTGTGTGTAACATGTCCTGATAGTGAAATACTGCCAATTTCGTTTTTCACTATTGAAAGGCTATCTTGCCCATAGGACAGAATGGGGAATGCTTTGTAACATTTTACAAGCATATCTTTCCATAGGGATAAGATAGAATAATGGAGTGCGTACCCCTGAACTCAGAATTAACTAACACATCTTTTAGTAAAGATGGTTTTTAAATTGTGTGTTTGAAAATACCACTTTTAGAAAGTGGCTATTTTCTTGTTCAACCTTCCTGTGTGCCTCTGCCTGTTTGTGGATTGACTGTCTGGCTTTGGAGTGACAGGGGCTGGGGAGTTGCAGTGGCTCCAGGAGTCTGGATGAGTCAGCACTAGGCTGAATAGGCCTGATCTGCATTTGGAGTGGTGGGAGGAGTATCACCTGTACCTGAATAGGGCTGTGCCTGCCTTCCACAATGCTGGCTCCGCCCCCCTGTGGTGTGTCTGGGACCAAGGCCCACACTAACAAAGGAAGTTGTAGTGCACTGGCAGAGTGCACCCAGACTTGGTTTGAACTGGGCTCAGAGCCCCTTGCACAAAGAGAACAAAGACATTTTGGGGTATAAGTATCAGACCCAAAACCCCAGACTTTTAGATCATTCCTGGAATTCAAGAGGAACCTTTGCCAAGGAGAAGAGCTGGAGAGACTGAGGAGAAGTACTGCCCTTGCTGTGTGTCTGGGGTTGGCCTGCATTTGCTGTTTCTGCCAAGGAAAGGAGAAGGACTTTGCTGTGTGCTGTGTCCCCTGCTTGAAGGAGATCTCCAAGGGCCTGAAGTGAGCTGGCCTCCTGTTCAAAAGTCTCAGGGACACAAAGACTTCACCCCCAGCCCCCCTGAACTCTGCTGTTGTGAGTTCTGACCTGCCTTGAGGTGCCTGTGCCAGTTTTCGGCCTCTGGAGGTTGTTGCTGCTGTTTGGGAGCTGGAAGAGAGAAGAAACTGAAAGAACTACAGAAATAGACGCATCGCTCTTCTTGCGGCTGTTTTTCCGACGCATCTTCACATCGCGAGAAGAATTTCCACGCATCGCTGTGCCGCTGCAAAAACTGTAGCAGCGCTTGTCGTCACGGCAAGAATCGACGCATCGAGGGATCGCGGCTGAAGAGGACCGACGTAGCGCCGCGCAACACCGCTGCATCAAACGCCGACGCATCCCGAAGATCAACGCATCGTACGCTTCCCTGACGCATCACCTGCGGACCGGAACCTGCACGAAGAATCGACGCATCACTTCCCATACAGACCGGAATCGACGCAACCCTTCCTCTGCGTGCAGCGGTACTGTCGCATCGCAACCTCAGGGTCTCAGGAGTGTCGCGTCTCTTTGTTTTCCGACGCTGCGGCTGTTTGGCTTGGTGAACTTTGACGCAACTACAGGTACTTTGGTGAAAAGTCACGCATCCATAGTTTTCTATGGTACAAGTTCTTGAAACCTTTTGAAAGTCATATTTTTAACTGTGTATGTTGGATTTTGTCGTTTTGGTCTTGTTTAGTTTAGATAAAGATACTTTATTTTTCTAAACTGGTGAGGTGTCCTTTTGTGGTGTTTTCACTGTGTTACTGTGAGTGTTGGTACAAATACTTTACACATTGCTTTTGGGATAAACCTGTCTGCTCGTGCCAAGCTACCGAGGAGGTGAGCAGGGGTTATCTAAGTGTGTATCCCCCTTACCCTGACTAGAAGCAAGGGTCCCTACTTGGACAAAGGTACCTACCTCTGCCAACTAGAGACCCCCCATTTCTAACAATAATGATTCCACTTTCTTTGACGGCTTGGATGTTAACGGGGTCGGGCTATCATGTTCTTTCTATGCTTGTTCAGCATTGGTATATTTAGCAGCAATAGGGTTGGATCTTTTTATTGCTGAGTCCATCCTAGCTTCAACTTTGCCTATCTAATTTTCGATTGTACCCATTACGGAAGTCAGGTAGCTTTTAATTGAATTACTTTGTGCATTGCCCTTCTCTCTTATTGGGTCTAGATGACTCCCCTTTCTTTTTCCCATCATGAGGTTACAGTAAGTTATAACAGAGTTACCTTCCGGAACTCTTCTGGGTCTTGGATGACCTCTTCCCAGATGGTCTTTTCAGGCCCAAATTGCCAATTATCCACTGTAGAAACACCAGAAGAAAATAAAACCAAGAAACCGGGCCAAGCCCAGCCTCTGTCGGCCGCTGATGGGCGCAGACGGGCCCACCCTTGTCCCGGGCACGCCCGCGCGCTTCCCGCCCTGCCTTTATCTGCCACCTGGCGCTGCTGGTATGCATCGGCGCCGTCTGCCACTGGGCCTGTTGGGGGATGGAGTCCCCAGGAAAGTGCTGGTGCCTGGTGTGCAATGACGGGCTCCTGCACTGCATTTATGCGCCTCCTGGCACTGCTGGTATGCGTTGGTGGCGCCTGCCGCTGGGCCTGTTGGGGGATGGAGTCCCCAGGAAAGTGCTGGTGCCTGGTGTGGAATGACGGACTCCCGCGGTGCGGGAGCCCTGAGCTGCCTTTATGTGCCTTCTGGCGCTGCTGTTATGCGTTGGCGGCGCCTGCCGCTGGGCCTGTTGGGGGATGGAGTCCCCAGGAAAGTGCTGGTGCCTGGTGTGCAATGACGGGCTAGTTAGGTGTTTAAAAAGAAGAAAAAGTGGGAGAACATTGATAGTGAGCTAGGGGAAAGGAATGGGGATACTATGGTTTTTTAGAGATACGCTAGGCAAATGTCCTTTTGAGGAATTCACTATACAGCTCAAAAGGCTGTAAAGGAAAGATAATGACGAGCATATACCATCTTCCAAATGACAATGAGTAAGCTCATGACATGAAGCATGAGGGGATTCACCTTTACATTACATTACATTGAATGAGAGCAGGAGATGCAGTTATTGCAGAAAGATACTTTCAGGTTAAGCTCCAGATTCTTTTGCAGGCATTTTTGTGTCTTAGCCAAAGTAAATTAGCGGTGGTGGTGAGCCAAATAGTAGTTCATGTTAAACTTATGCTATATTTCATTACAAAGAGGTCAGATGGTTACCATTACTAGGATAATCTGTGGCACTTGTCTTATAAATATTTACAGCTAAACTATCATTCAAGAGAAACTTTTAAAAGATGCTCTCCAATAGACATTGAGTTTTCACAATGGTGAATTGAATGTCAGAGGGGATTTGAATTTAGCAAAGGGAAAACACAGGATAATCTGTTCAATGCTATGAGGGAATTGTGGTTCTATCACATTTTGTTCCAAATATCTCTTTATTGATTTTGCGCAGAGGAAGAAATAAAATATATCAATGTCTTACAATGCGCGTGTTTGTACACTCGTCATAAGCAATCAAACTGTGACAGCAACATGAGACTTGAAATGCAATTTAACCATCCCATAACTAGGGGAACATAACCAATTAAACCAGGTGTGAGGTTCCCGCCTCCAGCTGCAGCCCTACCCACTATGTAGGATCCACACTGCGCCCGTGCCTAAGACAACTCAGCTAAGTGAATGGTCCCAACGGCAAGCCCAATATGTACACTCTTTCCTCCCAAGGTCAGCCTACTAGGCATGCTAAGCGTGGATCTAATGTGAGTTCCCCGCACCAATCTAACACTACACCCAAGCGGTGAGAGCCATTGGGCTCTTCATACTCCAGCCCAGGAGACCCAGACCTCTGCGATCACCATCCCAACTTCAGGGCTGCATTTAATCTGTTTTGGATTTGAATGCACTAAAATAAACATCTCATGTGCCGGCTGGGCAGCCCTTGAGACCCGGCCAGTCTCTCTAGACATCTGCCTCAGCTGTCCCCCATTTGAGAAGATCCAGGAGCTGTCTACGTTGGCTTGGTGCCCTCGGGGACTTCAATGCCATTGCTGTAGCCACTTCACAAGTGAATACACCAGGGCTATGACCCTCATCACGTACTTAGTGTATTTCATACTCTGCAGGAGACCCAAGAGACACTGCTCCGGACTCCGCATCAGGTTTCTGTGTGTGAGCCCAGTCAGAACCCCCACCGCTTCCTCCCAATACTGCACTATTTCCAGGCAGGACCAAACTATGTGTAAGAAATCCGCAGCCTGTGAGAGGCATCTAGGACAGTTAGCCACAGTTCCTGGGAACATGGGGTGCAGCCAAGCTGGGGTGAGGTATGTCTGGCAGAAGTAATTGAACTGCATAACCTTGGGTCTTGGATTATGTGATATAGTCTTAACCTGCCTCATCACCCCTTCCAACTGTCGATCAGTTAGTTCCTGCCCCACTATTTCCACCAATTTATCCAGGAGGCCCAGGCATTTGGCAAGGCGGGTGCCCAGCAGTGTATTATAAAGTAGAATGACTGCTTGCCGCACCCCATGCATCAACAATAACCCCAAAAGCTCAGAAGAGCGCGGTTCCATCCGATCTTGCCCCATGTCCTTCTGACAACTGCCTGCAATGTATTGTACACCAGAAACTGCCCCTGGTCAACGCCATATGTCTCGGACACCTCAGGGAGTGTGAGTAGTAGATTATATGTGAACAGATCCCGCACCATGGTCAGCCCACTATCCGACCAATGCCTGGCATTGTGCTGCCTAGACAGTGCTCTAAATTCAGGGAGTGCCCAGAGCAGCAGAGAGAGTAGGGCAACTGAAAAAAAATACAAATCTAAAATAGCTTACAATATTTAACGTGAAGGTTTGGTGTCCCTTGTTACTGTGGTAGTCATATGTAAATGAAGTTATACTAATATGCTTTAATAATATTTAATGTGTAAAAACAACAATAATTTAATGCTACCTTTCTACCTGTTTGTCTGTGCAGACCCTTGACACCGGGGCAAGGATCTCCACAGACAAACAGGTGGAAAGGTATCATGAGTAATAACTTTTCTCTCATAGATTCAGTCGTAGGAGTCTCTAACCCATTCATGTTAGGAGGTGGAGACTTGTAAGTCTTCATCTACATGTATTTCTACCCATGGAAATGGTGAGGTTCATCAATGAGGAGATTTCCACCTAGGTGTAGATATACCCATGAGGAGATCTACACATGTAAACTTACATTTGCAATTATGTCCCTACATATTCAAATGTGCAGAGTCCAGTTTGCTAATTATTACTATGGTGAGTGTGTGGAGAGGCCTTGAGCCAAGGACGTCAAAGCTTCAAGCACGGCACGATTCCCCTTCCTCTTCCCCAGTAAGGGTACGAAACCACCCCTGCTCATCCAGAAATAGGATTTATACTATGGCATTTCTTCATTTGTATTTGTTCTGAAAAAGTATTTCCCTAAAACCAGAGCACAAGGGGTTAGTGCTGTTTCCCTGTAGCAAGCTTTTGCAAGATGCAATCTGTGAGGCAGTAAACAGTGTCAATTTCGCTGTGGTAATATCACTTATTATGAAATTTTCACTGGGAGTAATAATTGTATGAATGTGTTTTATTAGTGCAGTTGCACTAAATATTGTGGGTTATTGGGCCACATTTATTTTTACTGGCGTGGCATAAATATATATTGTGGCACTAGGGACTGCCTGGTTATGGTACAGCTGCATTTTCAATGCACAAAGCAGGTTTTAATCCCCATAACTTTGGAGTAATGTGATGAATATACACAAAAAACTTTGCACATTGCTAGCGAAACTTACTAACATACTGCATGACACATTTTGTGCAGAACCACTGAAAACAAGATTGATAGACACAGTGAGGCCCCTGCATCCAATGCAGGGTAATACCACATCCCACAGGTCTGGGGTAGCATATGACCAACCCAACCCCATCTGTGCATGGCCAAAGGCAATGCACAGTGGGTATTGGCTTCAAATGACAATTGTGCCCCATTCATTTTTAACAAATCTCTGAAAAAAACAAAAATTAAAGAACAGTTATGCTTTAGAGAACAAAAACTAAAATAATGACATTCGCCACTATGTACACATAGTGCACATATAATACCCCATAGCTAATGCCTCTCACCATGCTCAGTACATCCCATTGCTGAAGCCATGTGAACAGCAGCATACTTTATTAAATGGCACAAATTAATAATTCTATTGATTTAGTATATGTATTTAACTGCAATTCCTGATCTTAGTATCATATTTGAATTTGAAATTATATTCATGCATGTGTAATCACATATTCAATATTAAGGCCATAGTATTGTATTATTAGCTGTGGTGTAAAGTTTTTGGTAGTTTTTAGAAGTAAAGCTTTGACTGTATTTTTTCTAAATGCTGACATGACTTGCATACAATTAATTCTAACCTTAATGCTCTCCTGTGCAGAAGGCTCATTAAGTCTTATGGCAGAAATATTTTTAAAATGTACTATCACTGATCCACATAAGGATGTGCCATGAAATGTTTCAGCTAAGAGATTTACATAATATATTTTATGACAGCATTAAAATCCCCATGGACACATATTTATAAGGATAATGATATTGTACCTGTTAAGCTAACAAAACACATGCATATTGTATTTTATTTATTCTAAGCTTGTGGACTACATCAACTGCCAATATTTAAAAGATAAACATTTTAATCTTAGCTTCAGCGAAAATGTAATTGTAGCATCAGGATGATAAGGATGATTAGGACCCCATCACACACCTTTGGTTCAAGGATAACAAAAACGAAACGGCTGCATATGTGTTTGAGTTGTGTTTGTCTGTCTGCCCATGTGATGTAGTTCTCTGACTGCTCAAAGATGCACCTGTCAGGCCCATCATTCATCTCCCAAATATTCTTTTGCTCTGTTCATCTGTAAGACCATTTAAACATCCGTGTGTCTGACTACCAATGTATATATTTCATTCAATTTATGTTTATTTCAAGGACCTTCTACAGCAGCTAGTAAGGGTTGGGGCATTGTCGTATTTAAGTTGATGTGAGGGAGCACAAATTCACTTAAGGAAAATTAGAACATTGGAATGTTGGGTGCTCCATTGAAAACAATGGAGTGCTCGGGGCTTCTAACAGCCAGCAGAAGCCTGGAGCTCCAACATTCCAATGTTAAAAGGCCTCACGGAGCCGAGGGAATTCCCAAACCCCTCGGGCTCCGTGAGGCATTTATTTTACAAAGATTGAATATTCTGCCCTCTAAGGCCATTAAAGGCCCACTCGCTTGTTAAAGGCTCGTGTCTTTAATGATGAAATGGGCCTTTAATGGCCGGTAGAGCCCGCTACAGCGCAGCATGCTCTAAGGCTATAGTGGATGATGGTCTGCTCCGGAAGCGACTGGGCATGAGAACGTTTTCTGCTAGTAGGATCCTAAAAGCTACAACACGCTACTTTGGACTCAACTGGTTCCGATTTTATTCATTTTCATTTGCTCAACTTAACAGAAGGACCTGTTCTCTGAATATTTAGCTGTCACCAACAGGGCTTCCCTTAATCTTGAACTATACTGCTGATAGTTATTATAATAATTACCATCATCATCATCATCATTATCACAAAACAAAAACAAAAAAAGTAATAACAACAACAACAGCAACAATAATAATAATAATAATAATAATAATCATAATTATGTCTTTCTACACCACTTCGCATCACACCTCCATCCCAAAAAGTTGAAAGTCTTATTTTGTTTTGCCAGAATAACCTCCCGATCACTGCAGGTCTTTCAGTAGTTGCTTCCCCTCATCTTTCTATATTCTAATCAGGTGTTTCACTACATTTAATAATTATTGTTTAACCTCCCTACATTCAATGTCAAACAAATAATTCCCTTTTTAGTCCCTTCTTGATAATTTTTTTCACTGCAATTAGTACTTCTATTGTTTGAATAATCATGATGCACAGCTTGGTCCACCAGAGTTCCAGAGATAAGTGTATCCCACCATTCTTATTAACACACCAATTTATCATGATCAGATTTGTGGGTGGCATGTGATGCATGAAGATACAGGTAGCCATGGTGAACACCTAGCAATGAGCTGCATGTAACACCATCGTTTCATGAACCACTGTAACAAAATGGAGAGCCCAAAAGGAAAAACAGAATAACAGTTTTTAAATTAAAGAACTAATAAATTGATTTCTTGAACATATCAATACAATATTAATTTCATTAGCACTTCATATTTATTTTGCACATTTGCTTCTTTATGTGCATAACATTCCTTCCAAAATTCAATGTTGCTTATTTAAATGTTGTTGATGTAAACAATTTAAAAGTTCAATAGAGTCACTTTCCATTTATATCAGTTGCAATAATTGGTTTCTTTGATGGTGTACAGCCAACACTTATTCCGCAGCTTAAAGTGAAATGTCGCTTCTTCAGGGATTAATCAAATCTCCTCAGGTGCTAATGGATTAGGAACATCCTTTCAAAAATTGCAAAAGTGTTCTTTTAGTTTCACCACCACATTAATCCTTCCTAAATGAGTCAGTTATAAAAAGACTCTATATCCCACTTTTAAGAGAATGCAATTCTTTTTCAAAGCTTTATTCACAAATTATCATAAAGTTCCAAAATTCACTGATTTATAATCCTGAATTGCACTATCAAGTTCAATTCTCTGCATCTCTTCATTAACTAATAATTCAATGTGTTGATATTCTCAATCTCCACCACATGTTTGTCGTCCCACCAGCCGCTCATGAGTAACCCCAAGGATTAAGCCCCTTCTATGCTATGGACTTGCTGGAGCGGTCCAATGCAGCAGCGCTTGTGTGCGATGGACGGCTCCAGCACGTCCTAGCAGTAGAGGTAGGAAATCCGTTTGGTTTTTGTACCAGAGGGATTTTTTTTTTGTTTCTTTTCAGGCTGCTGGGCAAGAGCTCCCTCAGCATTGCTGATATCTCCACATTGCATTTTGGAGCCGTTTGTATAGCGGGCGCTATGCTCTGCCACACAAGTGGGGGTCCCATTTTTATTGGGACAAGTGGGGGAGTCTGGGTGCTAAGAATCTTGTGGATCACTGTGGTTTCCAGGAGTTTATGTCACAGAAATGGAAGGAAAATGTGTGATTTTAGCCAAACATTGAGGATTACGGGGCATTGTGGGTAGGAAAGCACCATAGGATCCACACGAGGCACACCACCCTTGATTCCCTCAGATGTTTAATTTTCAGAAATGTTTGGCTGAGCTAGGGCTCAAAATCTAAACTACCCACATTGCAAAAAAAGTGGAAAATGTGATGTGTCCATGTTGTGATGGATGTAGCAGCAATTATTTATTGATAACTTCCTCCAACTTTATGATCAGTTAAGTGTCATCGACATACACCTATAAGTACAGGGTAAATATCAGATGCTCTGTGCTAATAGGATCGAGTATATTTTAAAAGAAGATGGGCAGTATTGTTACTCTTCAAAAATGCCATAACGTAGGTCTGCATTTCCATATACATATGTACAGTATCTTCAGTACCCCAATAGTACTTAACGGTCAATGTTGTTGAAAGGCATCAGAGTTCAAGTTGTATGACGAATGCTGGTCTTACAACACCATGAGTAAAATTCAAAACATTCTAGCAGCCCTGCTATATAGAATGCACTGTGCAGATACCGGAATAATGTGATGAGCTATTTTCTGAGAATCATTATGATTTTAAGTTTCAATATATTTTTAATTGGTATTTAAACTGATACAATGAACATTCCTGCATCCCTTCCCCTCACAGAATGGCAACTCCTGTATATTCATTTCCATCTAGTTCACCCCTTAGTCTCAAATTCAAGTATAGACCTCCTGTGTTGACAGGGTCAGTATGCCACCAACTGAAGGGTTCTTAAATTGTGTGGACAAGTCAGCACTCTATAGTCCTCTGAAAAGAAATATGTCACTCATCCCCACAGTTGCTGAACCCCTACTCATCTCCATGAATGGAATGAGTAACCCTCTTCACTCTCAGAATAAATTGCAGTCTTCCATACCTGCCATGTATTGTGTGTTCCTTTATCTATCCCCATTTCCCCCAAATCACTTGTTTTGCTGAAAGAAGCAAGGCATTCCTTAATTTTGGGCAGTTTCCTTGATTGATCCTTTTTATCTCTGTCGTACATCCGGGGACTATACTAGCTTAGTAAGTTGGCATCTGACAGTCTAAAATTGTCTCTACTGATTTTAGCACCTGCTTGCTGTAAATTCCCAGAGTATGAGTGTGATTGCTCGTTCCAGCAGACAATACCTCCAATATAGTCTGGATTTTCTCTCATTTATAGTGTGTTGGCTGCTTGACATCCAGTGACAATGGTGAAGAGTTTTGCTGGCTGTTTCCCTCCATTGTCCTTGTCTTATTCCCATACATGTGATCCAGTATATTATCTCCCATTGCTCAACAGAGAGAGGTGGGATGTACTTTTCGTTACTCTGTTCCTGTCTGTGAGTACTTTGTTATTTTTTTATATTACATGTGTATCGTCCTCCTCTTTTTATAATATGAGTTTTTGTTTGGCTGTTGTCTTTATCTCGGTGTGCTTGGCTCAGTGTTTAATTTGCACATATCTAGATTTCTTACATTCACCAAGGCCATAATGAGATTAAAGTTGCTCAAAGGAATTGATTGATTCATGTTTTTACATGTCACCTATCTTGACACATTTTGGGTGTCTCCATAATCTAAAGACACCTCGTTCCATTCCTGGCCTAAGTTGGGGTTTCCAAACAATGGAGTATGTGGTGATGGATGTGCCATAAGGCCCAACGTTTTACCCACAGCATCCCATATTTGGATAATATTTGCTTCTGTAATAGGGGACTCCATGTGGTTGTCATGTCTATATTTTAAGTGTATCCACTGGACCTCCCACAGATACCCCCTTGCAAGAAAATTATTGATAATGTACCATTGGTGCTCTATCTCAGCCTTTGACCATTCTAAGAGATAACTTAAGCAGGGGGGATGGATTGTAATAGACAAAGACATTTGTGAATATCATTCTCCATTTATCCATTGACTGGGTCGAGATTGTGATTCTAAATCTCATTTGATGACATCATCTATGTATTTCCAGCATTTTGTTTGAAGCTGTGTCAGGATATGGGGGTCAATTTGATCAGTATCATCTGAAAAGCAACAGCACCTGGTGTTAAATCATTCATATTTAAGTGATTCAGCAGTGCCATGAAAGGAAGTGGTTATGCCAACTTTGGAATTCTTTTTGTACTTCTCTCAGCTGTGAGAGAAAAATGCCATAGTATGTTTTCTTAATTTCTGTCTGAAGTTGTTTCCCCAGGAACATGATTGTAGATTTGTTCCAGGAAAAGGGATAATTAGATTCAATCCATTCCTCCTAGTCCTTAAAGATGTTTATGTCTGATATTTCCAATCTAGACATGTTAACTTTGAATGCTGCAACCTTATTGAACTTTTGACGTTCCTCCTGAGTGGAGACAAAGAATGCCAAGTGTCACAAAGGCATTAAAATGTCAGCAAACAAGGATAGTTTAAAGTAATCCCTTCCAAGTTTCACTTACAGTGGCAACTACTTTCTATTGTTGCTGTGCCATGGGTTCTAAGAACCTGGTCTGCATTTGAAACCATAAACTCTGCTTTTACTCCATCAGTAAATTTCTCGAAGGCATTGCTGTAGCCCTCCACGCTCTCCCTACTTCCTACTCCAACTTCAACTAAATTAGATGTCAAAGTGTATAACCTGCCCTCTGCAAAGCAATACACTTCTGGTATGTGTACCCTGTGCCTCAACATGTATCCCTTGTTGAAGACTTCATCGCTTGTCCTCCGGGCCCAAAACAATGATTACCAAAAAGGTCCCAGACTGCAGTTTTTGTCTCCATACTCCTTTATCTGTCTCTATTCTACACTCTTGCTTGGATGCTTTTTAAGGATCTGCAGTCTCACTCTCACCCCTACACTTCTACAATTGTAAGTGTTCAAAAACCGCTTGTCTCTCTTATCTCATTGTGGTCATGTTTAGCAGTCTGTACGGTTTCCTGCTTGCCGTTTGCCATTGGCCTCATTAGGGTTTTACTTTCTCCTTTCTAACATTTTTAGAAGCGAATTCCTCTTGATGTGTTTCTCCTTCACTCAGATCCAGGATCCTATCTCCTTCTTGTAAAAAATTACATTTGGTACTAGTGCTGTTGCCATTTGAAGATTATCCTGAATGGGTGGCCCTTTTTGGATGGGATTTTTGGCTGTTGCAGGAACTCTCTCATACTGACTGAAACAATTTAAATTTTTTGAAATTCAGAAATGTACCTGGTGACCCTTGAAGCATATATTTTCTTGTTTCTTTCAGCTGCTATTATTGTCTTTTTCAGTTCATAGCAATGGACTCTGGTGAAGAGATCTGGAGCTCAACTTTCCATAGCCTATTGATGTGCCACATTGTGAAAATTTTAGTCACAGCTAATTAGCTCCCATTCATTCTGCAAAGTGCTAACTCTTGGCCTGGTTTTTCTCCTTATCAGACAAGCATGTCTGCAACTACCTAAATTTCTTGCTATGCCCAGTTCCTTTAGAGTCCTGGGCTCTGTGATGGCTAGCCTTGAGGCTCCCATTGTGTGTCTTTTTCTTTTGTTTAAGGGGGCATAGCCAGACCTCATCTCGGTATCATATCTTCAGACACCCCTGTTTTCCTGTGTGTTTTCCCATGTTTTACTTGACAAACAGTAGTATTCCTGTGTGTTATCCTGAGTTTCGCTTGGCAAACTGCACTGGCATCTACAGTGTCACTGATGGGGGTAAGCTAGCTGTACACTTCTTTTATATTGTTGGGAAAGGGAGTGGAGTAGAACACGTGTTGAATGATGTGAAAGTGTTAAGTGGCATGGTAATGAATGGAATGACTGAAATATTCTATTTTTTGGATTCTATAAAGCTATACTAGGGTGCAGTTATTGAGAGCAAGGACACATTTGCAGGAGTAGGCATAAGAGACCACATGTAGTTTTTCTTTTTTTTTTGTTGTTGAACCAATACACAGTCATATATAATTACAAAGACATAGAGAAGAACACACAAAGTAAAACAAACCATGATATTCTAATCAACCTTGAGTTCCAACAGAAAGGAGGAGAGGGGCTGAAAGGACAAATGAGTTAATAACGAAGAATAACAGAAGCATAAATAAATAGAACAACAAAGAGAGGAAAGCAGAATAGATACAAATAATGCTTCTATATGAATATACTACTTTCAAGGTCAATTACATCGTCATGCCTTTGAATGCCATATTTACATATATACATTGTCTCGTTTATATCAAAAACACAAAAAACACAGATATAACAGAGGCACCGCAAGACATAAACCACATGACAAAGAAAAACATACTTAAGATGTCGTAGGAGCTAAATGATCCGTTAGGGCCCCCCAAATCATAATACCCAATCTCCGTTTCTGGTGCCCTTTAAGGGCATATAAACTATGTTCCAAATTGCACATAGCATAGAGCCTTCCTCTCCACATTTCGAAGGTTGGGGGTTCTTTTTGCCGCCAAAGTGAAGCTATACACAGTCTAGCCACAGCCACAGCAATAATTATTAAATACCTAAATGCCAACATCTCTTGCACTGCCATTGCATCCTCCAATACTCCCAAAAGCATAACTGTAGAAGAAATCACAATCTGTGCCCCTGTAACCTCCGTCAAGAAGACCTCCATCCTATTTATCAGCTGTCTCAACTCTGGACATGCATAGAACATGTGCAGACTATCAGCCGGACCCATCCCAGACCGTGTACATTTGCCCTCATTTGTCCCTCTCCATCGTGCAATTTTGGCAGGAGTATAATATAAATTAAACATTGTTTTGTAATGTTGTACTTGAAGGCTAGACGAGATCAAAAGCTTATCAGCCAGTACAATGGATTCTTGTAAGATATTCCCTCCCTGGGATAGCCTGGTGTTCCATTTTGAATTTTGCACCTCCAGATCATCACTTTGTACTTCGCTAAGGCTTTGATATAAAGCCAAGATCCTTCCATGCCTCCTAACTATCTCTAACAGGCTGCTTTTTTGGGCCAGACACACTACGATTGCTTTTCTGATCAAGTAATACCTGACCTGGAGGTATTTAAAAAAGTCGGTCTTAGGGAGATCATATTCGGACACCAATGAAGAGTAAGCCTTAACCCCACTGTTATCCACTAAATCTCCCAAGGTCAAGACACCCTTCCGTCTCCATCTAATCATCGTAGTGTCAGAAAAGACAGAAACAGGGAGTGCTAAAGATGTGGTGGGTGTGTAGAAGTTGAGATTACCAATCTGCAAGCGCCGCCGGACCTGAAGCCAAGCCTTATAGGCAGCCTGGACCATTTTAAAACGTTTTTTTTTGTAATAGTTGGGCTCAAGATTTTGAAAAAGCTCCTCTCCGCATTGGGGCCTAACAGCAATTGAAAAATATGCGGGGACTCCTCTACCTTAACCTCTCCTTCCCCGACCAACAAGATACCCATATGTTGAAGTAGACAGGTACAGTAATAGAACAGAAAATTAGGCACAGCCTAGCTCCCTCGAGATCGTGGTGGGGTCATATATTTCATTGCGCGGCAAGGTTTTCCTTGTGCCCATATAAAACTACCGCAAATAGATTGAAGCTTCTGGAGTTGTTTCCCCGTGAGTTCCAGGGGGACCGATCTAAAATAATAGAGAACCTTTGGTAAAATATTCATCTTTATAACGTTACATCTTCCCACCATTGAGAAATGTAAACCTTCCATTCTGTCTAAATCCCTTTTGATTTTATGCACCATCGGGTCCCAATTAGACCGTATCATTTTATCCAGACATGTATTATTACGTACCCCTAACTATATTGCCTCCTCCACAACTCGAGAGTCACTAAAAAATGCTTGATCTGTACAAACTACTTGTGTCTTGGCTATGTTTAGCTTGTACCCAGAGCTTTTTCCGAATAGGGATGCTAATTGCTCAATCTCTTCCAAGACCTTAGCTGGATCCGGCGAGACTATTGCAATGTCATCCGCATACGCTAGTATGCTAGCCTGGTTCTGCCCAGGCCTCACCGGCGGTGAGTTTAACCTACTCTCCAATAAATTCAAAAAAGGGTTGATGTAGAGGGCGAAGAGTAGGGGGGAGCAAGGGCAGCCTTGTCGGGTATCCCTTGATATTGACACATGATCTGATTCAAGCCCTAGCGAACATATTCGCACCGGGGGAGATCTGTACATCGCTCTAACTGCTCAAATAAAGAATAAAAACATGGTCAAACTCCTTCTCTGCATCAAGTAGTCCAGCATAGTAACTACCCTGCTAATGTGGTTGACCGTGCCTCTTCCTGGGATGAATCCATGCTGGCGAGTAGAAACCAAGGAGGCAATTACTCGGGAGAGTCGTGTAGCCAAGATCTTTGCATATATTTTCCCTTTCACAATTCAAAAGTGAAATGGGTCTATATGACCCTGGTAGCGTAGAGGGTTTATCTTTTTTTTTTTTAAAGAAAACAATGCTAGCAGTATCCCACGATGCAGGGACATCCCCTTTCTGTGCTTCCTGAAACACCGTTAGCATGTCTGTTTGTATCTCAGCTAAAAAGACTTTGTAAAATTCAAGTGGGATCTTATCCGGTCCAGCCGCCTTCCCTGCTGCTAGAGAACAAACAGCCTCCAAAAGTTCCTCTAAAGCAACAGGCGCCTCCAAATATCTCCGATCGTCTGAGCTTAACATCCTCCTATAAGGATAATTATAGAATCCTTCAGATTTATCCTTGCCATTATGCTCCTCTGAGTACAACTCCTCATAAAAGGTCCTAAAGACCTCCATAATCTCCGCAAGTGTCTCTACAAGTCTCCCACTTGGATCTTCAATGGCTGTGATTGCATCTTGTACCTCTTTACATCTAATCTTCTTAGCCAGGCATCTACCTGTTGCCTCCCCGTACTCGTAGCACTCCCTCCTAAAAAGATGGTACTTCTTGGCAATATCCTTAGCCCACTCCCCATTTATCCTGGCCTTGCAACGAACCACCTCAGTCTGTGGCTGAGTAATATCTACTCTCCTCTGCAGGGCATGTATCAGCACATATTCAGCTTGCTGAAGATTATCTTATAGCCCCTGCATAAGCTGCCTTTGTTGCTTTTGGACATGCAGTCCGAAGCTCAGGATTCCGCCCATAAGCCCCACCTTTAGAGCGTCCCATACTATCCTGCATTTCGTGGAGTTGCGATTAATGGCCAGGAATTGATTTAGCCACTGCCGTATATAACCAATAAAAAGTTCATTAAGTAAAAGCTTAGGAGAAAGAGGCACGGGGACGTGCCACACCATGCATTGCGAGTTTGAGCAACAGTGGTTTGTGGTCCGATGTAATTCTAGGGAAAATCTGTATATATGCCTCTGGTAAATATGTGTTAGTGACAAAACGTTGATCTAACCTAGCCATCTTTAAACAAACGTTACGGTGAGGCAGGATGGCGGCCGCGCCTTCGGCCGAGTGAACTTTCACTGCCGATAGCTTCCCCACCTTCTACCAGCAACACGGCAGCATAACACTGAAGGTTATTTGCTGCTAAACTGCTAAAGCCTGCCGCATTTTGACAATAAATGCGTGATGCTGTGGGACCAACTTACATCCCAGTGGCTGACAGTTCGTGGTCTCCGGGTCACACTCCTGTGCGCTCGATTGGTGTGGCGCCCCCACCCGCGGACTTCATCGGGTTGTGTCGTGGGGCTGGCCTGGGGCGGCTGGGAGGAGGATGCCCGCAAGGAACACTCGAGCAGCGAGGCTGCACGCTGCCGGTGAAAGCACTGCCTCCCTGAAACTCCCGGAAAACGCCCAAAGCAGATAACAACAGGGAGCGGCTGTGAATATTGTGGCTGGATCTGGAAACAGTCGCATGCTGGCTCCAGGGAAGAAACCAACTCCTGCAATCTTTTTGTCGGTAAAAAAGGGAAACACCGCTAAACAGCTTGAGGGCCCGATGGAGGAGACTACGTTGACAGCAAGGACATATGAGGTTAGCCCTAGGCACCTAGGGGACTCAGGCTGTAGGGGTGAGGCTGAGACTGTGATGACCCAGGGTGGGCAGGAAAGTTCCTGGTGTGAGTCTGCAATACATGCGCTGGGGGGGCAGGGTCCCCAAGTGCAGATAACATCAGGGGGTGCCTCGGACAAAAATACTTCAGAGCTTACAGTTGCTGATGTGGAAACCGAGCCCACTAAAGTGGATGGGGGTCAGCTCTACATAAAGGATGTGGCAGAAGTGCCACAGGCCGATGCCGGAGATCATTTCTTTTCGATGTCTGATCACTCCAATTCATCAGGAGATGAATCACTGCAATTATCGGATGTTCCCTCAGGCTCGCCAAACGGCCAATGGAGCGAGGCTAGCGGTACTCCTCAGGAAGAGGAGACCCCAGGTGCTCGAACTTTGCTGCCTGCCCTCGGCACTGCATGCAAGAGGTTACCTACGTCCTCACCGGGAGACTCAATGGACTTAACCATTGTACCTGTCCAGGAACAGCTGCTTTCCACCTCTTCGGGTATAGACATAGCTTCAGGGGGGCAATGAGACAAGACCAGCCTAACGTATCTAAGCAACAGGAAGACATCTCCCTGGCAGTTATTTATGAGACAATTATGTCACTCAGGGATGAAACCCAGGCTGAGAGCCAGAAAACACATGGCGCTTGTCGCAAACTTCAAAATTCACTTTGTCGAGTGGCTAAGTCCTGCTCGGAGTTTGTGGAGAAGATTTCCGAAGCAGAGAATAGGATTTCTACCCTTGAAGATGAAATGATGGGCCAGAATGCGGCTACAGATGCTTTGACTGCGCGAAAGAGCGACATTGCCTGGAAGTTAGAGGACATGGAAAATCGCCTCCGGCGTAATAACTTAAGAATTCTTGGGGTACCCGAAGGTGTTGAAGGCTCCGATTCGCGGAAGTTCATTGTGGGACTTTTCACTGAAGCTTTCCCGGAACTGACACAATGGTCATGGGACTTTGAGGTGCACTGAGCTCACCGATTTCCCTTTCGGTTGAGCAATCGTACAGCGCCTAACTGCTCTGATTCACAACCCAGAGCTATATTGATATGTCTCTCTAACTTCTTATCTAGGCAGGCTTTATATGATTTGGCCATGCCCGATAGGAAGAGAAAGGGGAATGGGTTTGAGTTTTTTGTGCGCCCCGACTACTGTCACACGACAGTGGAAAAAAGATGGCAGCTGTTAAAATTATTTCAGGCTAAGGGAGCTCAGGCATTCCTTTTGAACCCCCGAAATATACAAGGATAAGACACAGTTTTACACGTCTGAGGTTAAAGCTAAGGAGTTTTTACATGATATTGCATCTTAGGAAAGGGGGCAGAAGTAGATAAAAACCTGCTTAGAGCGTTGTTTGTTGAGATCGGTGGCAAATGTACATATTTAACAATAGTTTGCTGGTTCTCAAAACGTGCTGTGCTTTGAGATCTTCTTATGGTGTGTGGGTATTGGGTGAACTGGGAGGAGGGGGAGAGCTATCGGCGGGGGTTGCGAGGCTCTCCATCACTCTAGACCTTAGGTCTTGCAGCCTCGATGTTGGGGGAGGTAGGGGAAGTCTCCACTGGCAGAGGAGGTGCCGGGGTGGATGAGGGAGGGGACCGTGGGAGGGGGGGACTGCCTTAGGGGCACGGGGGTGAAAAGTGAAAATAAGCCAATAAACATGTTAAAGTATATAAGAGGAATGGATGTAATTTTTTCGGAGAGAGGGAGCTGTCAATCCAGACTTAAAACAGGTTAACAATGAATGTTTTGTCTATATGTTCATTTAATGTACGCGGTCTTAATGATAGGGCCAAGCGGCAGAGAGTTGCGCAGGAAATTAGGATTATGTCCCCTGATGTGGTCTGTCTTCAAGAGATGCATATTCCCTGGAGTAAACATAAGGGGCCCGATTCACAGAACTAACTTACGACAAAATCCTAAACTTACTACCATTTTGGTATTCACAGAATGAACTTACTCATTTTGGTATTCACAGAATAAACTTACTCATTCTGGTATTCACAGAAGACACTTACACATTTTGTGTAACTTACACATTTTGTGTAACTTACTCATTTTGTGTAACTTACACATTTTGTGTAACTTACACATTTTGGTATTCACAGAAGGCACTTACTCATTGATGAGTAAGTGCCTTCTGTGAATACCAAAATGAGTAAGTTAATTCTGTGAATACCAAAATTGTTGTAAGTTCATTCTGTGAATACCCAAATGTGTAAGTTCATTCTGTGAATACCAAAATTGTTGTAAGTTCATTCTGTGAATACCCAAATGTGTAAGTTCATTCTGTGAATACCCAAATGTGTAAGTTCATTCTGTGAATACCCAAATATGTAAGTTCATTCTGTGAATACCAAAATTGTTGTAAGTTTAGGATTTTGACGTAAGTTAGTTCTGTGAATCAGGCCCCAAGTGTTAAGGGAGCTAAGGTACAAGCTTTTAGTATGTACTTCACAAGGGACTAGTACAAGAGGGGTGGCCATTCTTGCCAGGAACAACATCTTAATGGTTGTTAGAAGTCTTGCAGATAAATATGGTCACGGGGCAATGTTGTAATGCTCGGCCGCTAATAGGAAGTTTACAACATGCTCGGTATATGGATCTAATCATGATGAAGCACAGATTCTAGAGTATTTGAACACAGAGTTGGCTTCATGGGCCTCCCCTCTGATATTGTGTGGGGATTTTAATATTCAGTTGGATGAAGTTACCAGGGGTACGACTGGAGGCAAGTAGCTAGGTCGGAAACCTAGGGTTTATAAGGTTTTACAGCAGCTTCTTTACGAGCATGGCCTAGATGATGCTTGGTATAAGTTAAAATACCCGGATCCAGGGTATACACATTATTCCTGACCACATCAAAAGAGACCACATGTAGTTTGTGTTATGAAGTTTCATATGGTATGAATGAGACCAAATTTGATTTCGAAGTCAGGCTGGTTTTGAACACAAAAAGGACTTTGTTAACAGAGCAGATACTTTTATCATAAAAAGTTTGGGCTTACATCAGTACTTACACTTAATGATATATTTAGAATATCCCTATGCAAATTTCAAATTGCAAAGTTTTCAGGTTTACTAAGAGCCATTTAGGATTAGAGCTTGAGTTCTCATTTGCATGTGATGTGTAATTCTATTGGCCCAGTGGGGATGTGGTTGCAACACCACTTGAGAGGTCTGTCAGGAATCATTGAGGAGGTTTAGAGTGTAAAGAAAAGTGGTGCACGTCTCTTCTAGTCTGAAAACTGTGAATTGGAAGATATTTGTCAAATAAATAATGTGCCTATGAAGGAATGGCTTGTTCTGTTCATGCAGATAGCATAAACATGCTTACTGGTTAACAGAATTCGTATGAATAGCGTAAGTTCGTGAGTGCATTAGAATACAAGCAGTTTGTGATTTTCTCTGGCAGCCCCGAATGGAGGAAAATCGCTCAATGGAAATCACTGTAATCACATTAAACACTGGAGAATTTACACCTGACAAACTGAAACCCCACTAGCGTGCTTTACTGCTGACACTAATATGTTTTGCGATATAGACGATACTACTGAAGAACGCCAATACTTCCAACGCAAAGCTGATTACATGAGGCAGTGCTGGTTGTTTTCACTTCCAGAGAAGAAGATTTATGTTTGTAAAGTCGTCCCTTTTGTTTTTAAATTTGAAATCCCAATGCCATGAATGAGGGTGCTGGGCAGAGAGAAAAAGTTACACATGTGAATATATTACTATCAAGGCACTTCATCCAAAATGTATCTTTCTCTCAGCTCACTAAACGCTCACCTCACCAAGCCATTCTGCATCTGATTACTGTCCCATAGGTGACGCATGCGTGGACATCCAGAAACTCGCAATTGTTTTTAAACAGGATAATGTGTCCCTGCCACTTCTTCAATTTAAAGATCCTCACGGGGATGTGGGTTACAAAAACACCTTTAATTGGAGCCTGTGAAAGATTGCGTTTGTCACTGAAAATGTTCCCTTAAGGAATCCATCTCTGGCGGTAAGTCGATAGCAAAATGGGTTTGCATCTTCACACTTAAGCGTCATCATTGTGACAAGAATCAATCTTCTTTAGGGAGCGTCAGGAAACAATCTCAATTTTTGTACCTCGGCAAACTTCATGCTCCATGGCACTATCAGTTTAATCAAGTAGAGTGGGAAACTATCCTTTTTAATCAGAACAACATTTGTTGCCAAGACTGTATCACAGTACTTTTGCCCAGGTGCAAAAGTCTTGGGGGGTGAACTATACACCACGCTGTTTAGAAAACCCACGGAGCGCAATACACTTCTGCAATACAACAGCTCACACCCCCAAGAGCACTTAGAGATGGCCTACCGTACGGACAATTCCTCAGAATTCGAAGACATTGTAAACTCAAAGAAGACTTCTTTAAAGAAGCAGAGATACTAAGCAAAAAATTGACTGACAGAGGCTATCCCAGACGCCTGGTCAAACAGTCAATGAAACAAGCCTGGTACTCACATCGTGAATACCTATTACAACCCACGCAAAAAACATCCACTTCCAGAGTTACATGTGTCACTACATATTGTCCAGTGAGTAACAAATTGACTTAAATGATTAAAAAACATTGGTCGGTCCTGGCTCCCCTGGAACTGATGACAGGCACGCCCCTCTTCTCCTTCAAAAGAGGTAGGAAAATTAAAGACCATTTGGTCAGGGCACACAAACCCATAAAAAAAGATAACACACTTCAGTCCTTTCTCAACTTACCACCTCTTCAGGGTCACTACAAATGTAATAACTGCTTTGCATGTGACTCAACGGTGAATACTAAAGTATTTGAGTATGGAGACACAAAACACATGTTGAGCTTCTTCTCCAATTGTAATTCACAAAATGTAATTTACTGCATCTGATGTCCATGCAAATTGCTATACATAGGACAGATGACCCAGAAGATAAAGACGCGGATCTCACAACATAAGAGCCAGATCCGGTGCAAGATAACTACAGCACCACTTGTGGAACATTTTCTTGAAAAAGGACACTCTGAATTGGATTTTACCTGGCAAGTTATTGAAAATCTACACCCAAACTGCAGAGGCGGCAGCCTACAACAGACCCTAAACAAACTAGAGTGCAAATGGATTTTCAAATGTCGCACAATTGAATATGGACTTAATTCAATTGATGAGTGGAACACCATCATATAAGCTACAGGCTGTACTTCCCTTTTCTAGTGTCAATTCTGATTCTGCAATTATAATATCATTACACTATCTCCTATGGTTGTGAACTAACTTGCACCTGTTTGCCCAGTTATGTCTATGTAAATTCCCTTGGTTATGAATTGTATCATTTTTAATCGGGATTATTGGTTTTTATTATTTAATTTTTATTCTTTATCTTGCTTTAATTCTCTTTCCCTGCACACCCTATATTCAAGTGCCTTTTTGCCTACATGCGTTACCAGACAGGGTGAATCCCACTATTTCCGTGCTCCCGTAATTCACAGATTCATTACTGGCCCCCATGTGGTCGGGTAGACACACCCCCTCCACAATCAAGCTGCTACACATTACACGCGCACAGCTGCTCTTACATAAGGACCGGCAGCCTAACCACATGCCTGCATTCACTCAGCGCGCACTCAGCGCACAATGGAGATGGAGCCCGCTCCGCTGGTTCTGACTGATTCACGCGGCCCCAACAAGTAAGTGACGAATACGCCTTCGTTAATTAATGAATCTACTCTACTTCAGGGTGCTTGCTAATCTTGATTGTTCATCCTGGCCTTAGATCAAATCTCACGGCACACAAATGGTTTATCCTTCGATGGTTCCCTCGCTGTGTACCACCATGTAGCAACCCGCTACACCTTCCATGATGTAAGTCAATTAGCCCCCAGCGGTATGTACTTTACCACTTACATGCCTGAGCACCGTAATTTACTCTTAAATTCCTCCTCTCCCTCAGATCCGGATTAATTAATTATTCCCCGACCAGCTGGTTACATGTGCGCGCTCGCATTCACTGCTGACCTAATCATTGTAAGTCTAGCTTCATTCTTTTACACCCTTCACCGCGCTGTATTAGTCACCAGCCCTGAACAGTTTCCTCTTTTCTCTAGCATGCTGAGTCTCAAATACCTACTAATTTACTTCAGCCTCAGCCGCCTTGAATCTCGCTCGTCTGCACCTCCATTGTGCCCCCGTGATCCTACAACGTTTGAACCGGCCTTCCTCCGGTTTCTATGAGTAAATCTCTATAACATGCTTCTGATCACTTTTCTGCGCTTACACCTTAATCAACGCTGGGATAAGACCACATGCCTTTATCCCTCTCCTGCACTGAAGCACGCCAAGATTCTTCACACTTTGTTCTTAAATAAAGCCCTCTTGACTCTGCACCTCTACGTATCCTTGCTTCGTGATAAATAAATATAATTTCTTCCTTTAGACTACCACAATTAACTTTCCTTGCCTATATTTTCCGGATTTAGTCATACTTTGAGTATAATTACTTCACTACTCCTTCTTCTCATAGGGGAGTATTAATTTGTATTATTTTGTACTATTTTGTTTTTGAATGAGCAAATTCTTTGATATGTTCCTCTAGGGACCGTACATTAATTTAGATATATTCTCTTATAGATTCTACTTGCTCACATTTTACTTGTCCTGAAGATGATCTCTAGCTATTGAGATCGAAACGCCGTCGACCCCTACAACAAGAACTCCTTGTACTTTGTATAAATTATCTCAGAGGAGTTCATATATGTGTGGTCAATGCAATGTAATTTTTTTTAAAGTCACCTTCACTTATCACAGCACGCCTATTTTCACTTTTTGTTTGTGAGCTCTTGAACTATATATGATTTTCTGTTGGTAATAAATCGTATATAATAATGATTCTCTGAATCTACTGGTGTCCCTGTACATACCCCTTGATTGTTCCCTTCAGCATTAATTGCCTACCCCTGACATAATTACTGTTCTTTAGCCTGGCACTATTCCAGCGCCTATTTAGGACCTTTTTGGCCGCAAAAGAACCATCGTCCTGCTAAAACATTGATTCACCCCAGGTTCAAGTATTGGGGTACCCTTGTTCACTATAACACATAGTGAGTCAAGAAAGCAATCTTTATTTGTATTCTAGCTTCGTAACGTAGCCAGTTTAGGGATTTTAAGGCTGGAGATATGTGATTATTTCTTTTTGTACCAGTAATCAATCTGGCTGCAGCATTAATGGAAACCTTAAGTGGAGCCAAGCTTTGTTTGGGGAGACCACAGAGCGTGGAACTACCGTAGTCTAGCCTTGGCAATACTAGAGCTTGAACTGCCCATTTGAAGTCTTCCTGTGGGAGGAATGGTTTAGTAGCCACATCTGGTGTTTTGCACCCTTGGCTACATTGCTAATATGATTCTGCATGTTCAGGTGCCTGTCTATGGTGATTCCTAGAGATTTAGCAGACTCTATATTGTGGGGGGAGCAGTTGAAGGCTGAAAGATGATGCATCCAGAGGCCAATGTTGGGGGCGTGGTTAGGGGGAGCAGGGAGAAGGAATTCTGTTTTAGAGGTGTTGAGCATGAGGTAGTTTTCAGTGAGCCAGTTTTGGGTGTTCATCAAGATGGAGTTGAGTGAAATAAAGTCTTCCGGTGAGGAGAATTGCAAATAAAGTTGGGTGTCATCCGCGTACATGTGAAAGAGAATGGTCGCTGAGTTCAGGGCATTAGCTAAAGGTTCCAAGAATAAATTGAAGAGTATGGGTGAGAGGGCGGACCCTTGAGGAACTGCTATCAAGACTGTAGATGGCTGAGATAGGGATTGATTCACTTTGACTCTTTGAGATCTGTTGTGGAGAAAGTAAGAGAACCATTGCAAAACCACACCTGATAGACCCATCCTGTGTTCTAGCATGGAAATTAATTTGCTGTGGTTAACAGTGTCGAAGGCAGAAGAAGGGTCAAGGAGAATTAGGAGGCAGGATTCATTTTGGTTTAGCAACTTTAAAATGTCATCCAAGATGTGAGTGAGTGCAGATTCTGTGCTGGGGCTTCTCCGAAAGCCTGAATGATGTTGATCCAACAGTTGGAATTTCTCAATGTGAACACAGAGTTGAGATTGCACACACTTTTCTAAAAGTTTTGCCAGCGTGGGGATGTTGGAGACAGTACGGAAGTTATTCAGATCAGAACTGTCTGCGTTTCGTTTTTTTACAAGTGGGGGATTCTTGCACTGCTGTTAGGCAGCCGGGTATCATGCCTTGCAATAGTGAAGTGTTAATCCAAATGGGTAGGATGGCAGCCTTCATTTCTTTGAATATGGGAGGAGGTAGAGGGTCATTGAAGTGGTTGGATGGTTTGATCGCAATAAGAGTATTGTATATTTCATTTTCACTGAGGGGTGTAAGGGTGTACCAAGAGGCATTGTTCTTGGGTCTAGTGCTGGGGGAACGGGCAACTCATGGTTGTTAGGTGGAGCAGTGCATCCAGAATTTGGAAGAAGAGCCCTTTTTAATTCAAGATCGATATTGATGCTTGCCGTTTTTTCGACAAAGAAGGTGAACAGTTCGTCGCAAGTAGGTGTGCCTTCGCCAGGGTCAGGGCAGATGGGCGCTTTGATCGATTGTTGATTAACAATTTTGAAAAGTTTCTTGGGGCGATTTATGACTCGATTAAGTTGAGATCTGAAGAAGTCGGCTTTTGCACTCTTGATTTTCTTGTTGTATGAACTCCTGACAGCTCTAAGGAGGTTTAGGTGTTCGGTCAATGGTATAGTTCTCCAAGATCTTTCCGCTGACCTTAGGTTACGGCGTTCAGAGTTTAGAGTGTTATTGAACCACGGTTTGGAGATTTTGGAGGAGGCATTTCTTTGTTGTAAAGGGGCTATATCATCCATGATACCGGAGACAGAGGCATTATAGAAATCAGTGAGGACATGAACATCTTTCATTTCTGAATGAGGAGTCCAGGCCTTTGAACAGCAGGTTGATCTTCTAAGGTTCCTTTTCCATTGCTTCATTTTCTTGGGTTGAACGCCCTTCGCGGACACCTCCCTGTTAATAAAGAAGAAGAGGCAATAGTGGTCCGACCAGTCACAAAGGATAGTGGAGTCCAGTGTGATGGTGTTACCTTTGGATATGATGAGATCCGGATATGATTGGATCAGCTCATGATCCAATAGGAAGGATTTAAGACAGTTCACTACTTGATCGTTTGGGTTAGACCAGTGGAGGTTGAAGTCTCGCAGGAATATTTGGGACACTAGAGGGTCGTCGTTGAATGAGTTGATTTCCATTAAATGCTCAATTAAGGAAATATTGTCACCAGGAGGGTGGTAGAATGTGTGTAATTTACAGACAGGTCGGTTTTTGCTGGTAATGTTGATGCAAAGATATTCGCCGGAGGTTGGAGTGATGGAATCAGATAGAGAAAGCGAGAGTGTATTTCGGTGTAAACAGGCTATTCCTCCACCCTGTTTTAAACCTCTGTCCATACAAAATATGTCATGGCTTGGTGGGAATAGAAGGTCAAGTATAGGTGTGGAGGAGTAGTTTAGCCAAGTTTCTGTGAGGACAATGATGTTAAGCTCGTTGGTTAGGATGAGATCATAGATGTTGGAGGCGTGTTTACTCGCTGATCTGCAGTTGAGAAGAGCGCATTTCAATTGGTCAGTTGAGTGACAGGTGGAAGCCGGACGAATATTGATACGCTGAAGGTTGTCAATATTTATACCTCTCAGGTTGTGTGATGCTTCTCTGTAAGGGTTAGCTTGGATGGCTTGGATTTGCCCCATTTGGGACTTGTTAGATGATTGGGAGTAGGAGAGGAATAGTTCACGGATCTCACTGGACGAGAGATCAGCCTTCAGTAGTCTGGGGCGGGAGGAGGCTTTCGGGAGGAGTAAAGTTTTCCAAGTATGGTGAAAGGTGTGCTTGGCCAGTGCAGGAGCTGCACCAGACAGGGCGATGGGACGATTCTCTATAGTGCTAAGGGTTCTGAGTAGAGGGAGGGGTTCGATAGTGATGTCTTTCAATTCCTGGAGTTCTTTCGTGAGAAGGTGCAGGTGGGTAGAGATCTCATCCAGACACACGGTCCAGTCTGAGAGTTGATTGTTGGGTTCCGGAGGGGAGGTGGGTTTCGAGGGATATCTGAAGGGCCCAGGATGTCCATGAGATAGTCAGAGGGAGCGGGTGAATCAGAGTGGTCTTGTGGATGACCAACTAGCGAGGCAAAAGGGTCTGTCTTTGTAAGGCGGGTGATAGGGCTTAAGTGGGGCGGATGGGATGTGAGGGAAGAGAGATAGAGTGGGATGGGTGGAAAGTGTTCCAGGGAGGGCAGGAGGCTGGACATGGATTGGCCTAAAGGCGAGTTAGGTAGGATCAGGCAGGGAGGTTCATCACCGGGAGAGAGATAAAGCAAAGGGGCGAGAGAGGAATCCCCTGCAAGGGTCCCATTATGTAACCATGTGGAGTTTGGAGAAGTGAGTGATGCTATAGGTCCAGGATTCGAGTGATTCACTGAAATTGAGGACATTGTAGTCTCTGGAGAAACTAAGTCAGGGAACTGAGTGGCACAGCGCTCTCCTAAGGCATGAGGAGGGATATGTGTGGTTGTTGTCATTTCGGGCATGAGGAGTGGTGTGAGTGCGAGATCATTTGAAATCGGAAGGATTAAGCGGGGATGAGAAGACTTAGAATTTACTGCCATCTTGAGGGTGGGGAAGATATTATCCATCTTAATTAGATTGTCATTCGAAGCTTAAATTAGGATGATACCGTTGTTATAAAGGGTGATGGTGGCATCAGCATTGTAAAAGGGCGAGGGTGATGCTCCCCCCACCTCCGGTTGCAGCTAATGTACTGCCAGGGGTACCGACGGAGAGAGCGGTGCCCCCTTCCCTGAGCTGTCACCAGGTTGAGGTGAGGCCTCTTATCCGTACACCACTGGGACGACCAGTAAATCTCAAACTGAAAATAGCAGGTTTACTGGTTTTGTATTTCATTAATAACATTATCTGTTCACCACTATTCACTAACTATTTTCGCAGTAGCATTTTCCTAGGGCCTGACGAAAGCCGTGACACTTTCTGGGTCATCTTGGCTGAAACATGTAGACCTGTTTTCGTCTGACACATGCAGTTCTAAATACATACTGCAGGTGCACTGTTTTAAACCCTGGCAGCGGTAACGAGCTAATAAAGGCAGCTTCTTCGCTCCCGTTAGTTAGTTTTAACACCACTACCTACACAGTTTGATCTTTTTTGTTGAGCTGCGCCCTCACCACAACCAGTCCTTGCCCCTCTCATCAGCTGGATTTAGTATATCCTAAACAGAGTAGGAATAAAAACATCCCTGAGCTCCTTCCTGTCAGAGAGGGGGGTTGTTGCCCTTGGCGGGACTAGGCGTTTCCGCCAGGAGGAGAATCCCAGATGATGAAGCATGCCACCTTCGGTGGGTGAGGGATTTCATCCTGAAAGGGATTATCCCACAGGCTTTCTGTGTTAATATTTAGTGCCTTTGTCTTTTTGCTTTGGTATCCCAGACCCAAAGATTTCTTTGTTGTTTTTTGCTGATAGTTTGAGGCCATACAGAGTTTTCCTGGTACCCGTTATGTGAAGTAAGGAATAGAAGACATTCCTCCATCGTGCCCGTTTCCTGGAGTAGAAGATAAGGTCATTAGTTAGTATACCCTTGTTGGCACAGAAGTAAGTATCAGAGATAAGTGTTTCGGGTTGGGTTTTGAGTAAACAATGTTTGAGCTTTTTTGATCCATTTTTGGAGAGGTTTGGAGGGTAGATGATTGTGAAGGCATGACGACCGGTGGGGACAAGCCTTGTATCCATTCTTGTGGGGGTCAGGTTGAAGATCTTTAGTAAGGAGCAGAGTTAAGAGCTCTTAAGCGGTTAGGCAGAGTTGAGCTGAACAAGGGGATCTTCAATACGAAATTCGGTCATTCATTGGAGAACGGGTTGAGGATGATTCGGTTACATCATAATGAACCTCTGCATGGGCTCAGGAATGGTCATTAAAATTAAAAAAATTCTGAGGAAACTGCAGGAATAATAAGCCGATAGACGCTGTGTGTGAAGGAGGATCATCGCCACTGTAAGATAGTGACTCATTGTTCCAAACAGGAAGGCTGCTGAGTTAAGATATACAAGATGGTGGCTATGCTGAAAATGCAAAAGTGAGAGCGTTCTCCATATCTTCAAATATGCTAATACACATGCTAATACATAGTGCTATACAAGTTGGATCAGAGAACAATACAGTCAGAGCCACTCTAAGCCTGAAGGAAGGGGTATTGGATTGACTTAAATGTGAGAGCCTTCCCTAATAAAGACAGAAGAAAAAAAAAGAAAAAGGCAATAGATAAAGACAATCAAAGATGGCCGCCAATATTGTTGGGTTGAGTGCAGGCAGAAGGTAGTCCTATTTTCATTTCAATTTTCCCACTGGTGTCTTTTCAGGGTATAGGGTGCCATTTTCTGAAGGACTGTCGAGATGAAGAAGAAGTAGTTCCCAAAATGGAGGATTTAACACTTATAGCCCGAATGAAAGAAAATGTCACCCCCACCATGGCCCAACGTGTGCAGGGACGCAGACTTAGAAGAAGCCAATGCACCAGGAGATGGGGCACTTCCCCACTGTGATGATGCTGTTGTTCGTTGTTGGGGTCATTCTAGTGGAGGAAGGGTAGCTGCAGGCTGAGCAGGATCAATCTACACCGAAGGCAGACGATTCCCGAGGTCAAACCCGGCTGCAGCACGAACATCAGTTGTCAATTGCAGTTTCCGAGCCTTTGCAGTGGACGGGGTGTGAGACGATAGCCTGCCCACCTCTTATGCACTACACCCATCCCCTTCTGAGGCGAAGAGAGGATCAGCGAGTATGCGGGATGGGGCACTTGAATCGCTGGAGAGATACAGCCTAACAGGGCACAGGAACACACAGGAACGGCAATGGAGAGCACCTTTCGTGGTGGACTACCGAAGCTTCAGCGTAGAGGCGATTGAAAGCCTGTGTCATGAGTACTTGTGGAACAGGACATACCTTTCACCATATGTGGGACCATTACATGTACAACACAAACATGCAACCATTTCTTTTTTAATGGGAGAAATGCAGAAAAATGTTCTGCAAAAATGTTCATGATGAGGAACATTTGTCTGCACTTGATGGGATATTTTTCTGCACTTTAAATTTCTGCCATTTAAAAAAAATAGCTATATTTTTTAGTTATAAATATGACTGCATGTCTATCAGCCACTATGAACAAGGTGCCTGCTGTGTGTAATTGTGACACTTTAAAAAGGGAGACAGTTGAACTGAAGCCTTAACTTTATGTTTATATGCATTACATAAAACTCATCATTTTAATTTTCTCCCATGTCAAAGTGTCTTTACGAAAAGCTGGCATTTTACTCACAGTGGCCTGTAGATATGTTGCCATATTTATGACAGGTAAATTCAGACATTTGTTTAAATGTGAGGAATTTAAAGTGAAGAAACATGCTTAATAAAGCATTAGGACTTAATTGACTTAAGTTAAAGTAGAGAAAAACATTAAGACAATGTTTCATATAAACATTTTTCTTCACTTTAAATTTCTCCCATTTAAAAGAAAATGACTGTATTTTTCAGTTATAAATATGGCACTGCGCCTGCCAGCCACTGAGAGCAAGATGCCTGCCGTTTGTAAATGTTGCACTTTGAAAAGGGAGAAAATTAAAATGAAGAGTTAACTTAATCACTAAGTTAACTCTTTGTTTTCATTTTCTCTCATTTAAAAGCATTCAGAAACATCATTTGTTCTCATGCTCCAATATTGAGTTGAGAACGACTTTTATTTAAGAGTTAAATATAAATCAGGGCTTCAGTTGTGGAGCACTATTCATTGCCAGGCTCTGCTATCTGCAGCCTGATTATAATGTAAAATAAACATAGCCCTTCCTTAACTTTAACCCCTTCGCTGCTAGGCCTTTTCCCCTCCTGTGCTAAGCCTTTTTTTGGCTATTTGGGGTAGTTCGCGCTTAGGCCCCTGTAACTTTTTGACCACATAACGTATCCACGCCAAATTTGCGTCCTTTTTTTCCAACATCATGGGGATTCTAAAGGTACCCAGGGTTTGTGGATTCCCCTGGAGGGGACCCAGAAATTAGCCAAAATACAGCTACATTTTGTTTTTTTGGGGAAAAATGCGAAAAAGGTCTACAGATGAAAGCGTCTGGTTTTTCCCTGCAAATGGCATCAAAAAGGGGTTGTGGTGCTGAAATCACCATCTTCCCAGCTTTCAGGGACAACCAGACTTTTGTCAGAAAACCAACATTTTTTACACAGTTTTGCCATTTTTCTGGGACATAGTCTATTTTTGCTATTTTTTGTGCTTTCAACCTCCTTCCAGTTAATGGTAGAAATGGGTATGAAAGCAATAATGGATCCTGGAAAGCCATACATTTCTGAAAAGTAGACAAAGTTCTGAATTCAGCAAGGGGTCATTTGTGTATATCCTTCAAGTTTTCTTTATAGAAACAAACAGTTAAATATAGGAAAAATTAAAAATTAGTTGAAAAAATCAGCCATTTGTGTCAACGTTTTCACCTGTAACTTCTTCTAATTATGACAGCTATTTGAAAGCAATATACCGTTACATCCGCTGGACCTTTCTGGTTGTGGCGATATATAGGACTTGTAGGTTCACCAAGAACCCGACGAACCCAGAGCCAATAACTGAGCAGCGTCTTACAATGGTTTTTTATTATGTACCGGGTATATAGCAATTATTCTGGGAAAATTTATACATGGAAAAATTGGTATGAAAGACACCTATGTATTTCTGAAATGGGAACAAAATATAGAGTTTAGAAATAGTAGATATTTGCACATTTCCGAAATTGGGAGTACCCATACTAGCATGAGAATTATAGGACATTTTTCAAAATGACTTCTTTTTTACACATTGTCTTTCATTTGGAAGGCAGAAATGCATCAAAAGTCAATAGATAATAACAGTTGCTCTACAATTTTGTGTTACCCTAAGTCTCCCGATAAAAATGGTACCTCACTTGTGTGGGTAGGCCTAGTGCCTGCGACAGGAAACGCCCAAAACGCAACGTGGACACACCACATTTTCACAGTGAAAAATGACCCTTTTTTTGCAAAGTGCCTAGTTGTAGTTTTTGAACCCTAGCTCTGCCGGCACCTAGGGAAACCTATACATTTTTGAAAACTAGACACCCAGGGGAATCCAGGATGGGGTGACTTGACTGGCTCTCACCTGGTTCTGTTACCCAGAATCCCTTGCAAACCTAAAATATTGTCAAAAAAAACAAATTTTCCTCACTTTTCTGTGGTGGAAAGTTCTGGAATCTGCATGGATCCACAAAATTCCACACACCCCGCGTTCCCCAAAGTCTTTTGAGAAAAACGGTACCTCACTTGTGTGGGTAGGCCTAGTGCCCGCATCAGGAAACGGCCCAAAACGCAACGTGGACACACCACATTTTCACAGTGAAATATTACCCCTTTTTTGCAAAGTGCCTAGCTGTAGTTTTTGAACCCTAGCTCTGCCGGCACCTAGGGAAACCTAGCAAACTTATACATTTTTGAAAACTAGACACCCAGGGGAATACAGGATGGGGTGACTTGACTGGCTCTCACCAGGTTCTGTTACCCAGAATCCCTTGCAAACCTAAAATATTGTCCAAAAAACACATTTTCCTCACTTTTCTGTGGTGAAAAGTTCTGGATTCTGCGTGGATCCACAAACTTCCACCCACCCCGCGTTCCCCAAAGTCTTCCAAGAAAAATGGTACCTCACTTGTGTGGGTAGGCCTAGTGCCCGCAACAGGAAACAGCGAAAAACGCAATGTGGACACACCACATTTTCACAGTGAAAAATGACCCTTTTTTTGCAAAGTGCCTAGCTGTAGTTTTTGAACCCTAGCTCTGCCGGCACCTAGGGAAACCTAGCAAACCTATACATTTTTGAAATCTAGACACCCAGGGGAATCCAGGATGGGGTGACTTGACTTGCTCTCACCAGGTTCTGTTACCCAGAATCCCTTGCAAACCTAAACAATTGTCAACAAAAACACATTTTCCTCACTTTTCTGTGGTGGAAAGTTCTGGAATCTGCGTGGATCCACAAAATTCCACCCACCCCGCATTCCCCAAAGTCTTCAGAGAAAAATGGTACCTCACTTGTGTGGGTAGGCCTAGTGCCCGCGACAGGAAACAGCGCAAAACACAACGTGGACACACCACATTTTCACAGTGAAAAATGACCCTTTTTTTGAAAAGTGCTTAGCTGTAGTTTTTGGGGGATCCACGCAAGCCATACCTCCCTGGAATCCCCCGGGTGTCTACTTTTCAGAAATGTGTGGGTTTGCTAGGTCTCCCTAGGTGGCCGCCGAGCCCCGGGCCAAAAAGTCATGGGACCCCCCTTGCAAAACCAGGTCGTTTTGTGATAGGCTATTTTGATGTCACCTCAATACATTTTGGGCCCTTGTCTGTCGCGGGTACTTGGGCCTCCCAACCTGGGGCAATGCTGGGTGGTAGGAAATTTGTGTCAGCCCGGTGATGCCACAACTTTCCTACACAAAAATGTGTGAAAAAAGTGACTTTTCAGCAAAATTTCAGGTTTCTGGGGGATTCTGGGTAAGAAAACATTGGGGGATCCACGCAAGCCATACCTCCCTGGAATCCCCCGGGTGTCTACTTTTCAGAAATGTGTGGGTTTGCTAGGTTTCCCTAGGTGGCCGCCGAGCCCTGGGCCAAAAAGTCATGGGACCCCCCTTGCAAAACCAGGTCGTCTTCTGATAGGCAATTTTGATGTCGCCTCAATACGTTTTGGGCCCATGCCTGTTGCGGGTACTTGGGCCTCCCACCCGAGTGAGGCACCATTTGTATCGGGAGACCTGGGGCAACGCTGGGTGGTAGGAAATTTGTGTCAGCCCGGTGATGCCACAACTTTCCTACACAAAAATGTGTGAAAAAAGTGACTTTTTCAGCAAAATTTCAGGTTTCTGGGGGATTCTGGGTAAGAAAACGTTGGGGGATCCACGCAAGCCATACCTCCCTGGAATCCCCCGGGTGTCTTCTTTTCAGAAATGTGTGGGTTTGGTAGGTTTCCCTAGGTGGCCGCCGAGCCCCGGGCCAAAGAGTCATGGGACCCCCCTTGCAAAACCAGGTCGTTTTCTGATAGGCAATTTTGATGTTGCCTCAATACGTTTTGGGCCCTTGCCTGTCGCTCGTACTTGGGCCTCCCACCCGAGTGAGGCACCATTTTTATCGGGAGACCTGGGGGAACGCTGGGTGGTAGGAAATTTGTGTCAGCCCGGTGATGCCACAACTTTCCCACACAAAAATATATGAAAAAAGTGATTTTTTCTGTAAAATTTCAGTTTTCTGGGGGATTCTGGGTAAGAAAACGTTGGAGGATCCACGCAAGCCATACCTCCCTGGAATTCCCCGGGTGTCTACTTTTCAGAAATGTGTGGGTTTGGTAGGTTTCCCTAGGTGGCCGCCGAGCACCGGGCCAAAAGTCATGGGACCCCCTTGCAAAACCAGGTCGTTTTGTGATAGGCTATTTTGATGTCACCTCAATACATTTTGGGCCCTTGTCTGTTGCAGGTACTTGGGCCTCCCACCCTAGTGAGGCACCATTTTTATCGGGAGACCTGGGGCAATGCTGGGTGGTAGGAAATTTGTGTCAGCCCAGTGATGCCAGAACTTTCCCACACAAAAATGTGCGAAAAAAGTGATTTTTTCAGCAAAATTTCAGGTTTCTGGGGGATTCTGGGTAAGAAAACGTTGGGGGATCCATGCAAGCAATACCTCCCTGGAATCCCCCAGATGTCTAGTTTTCAGAAATGTGTGGGTTTGGTATGTTTCCCTAGCTGGCCGCCGAAACCGGGGCCAAAAACTCATGGGACCCCCCTTGAAACCAGGTTGGTTTGTGATAGGTAATTTTGATGTCGCCTCACTAGGTTTTTGGCCCTTGCCTGCCGCGGGTACTTGCCCCACCCACGCGTGTGAGGTACCATTTTTATCGGGAGACCAGGGGAGCAGAAAGGCTGTAATGGTGGCGGGGATGTGGGCATTGGCGTGCCCACTTCGGGCAGCCGCCACCCTAAAAACAAATGCGCAAAAAGAAAACCTGCCATCAAGTGGGCTTTCTGCCACCCCAGGGGTGCAGATTGGGGGCTACTGCCCCCATCTGACCCCCAGGGGGGGCAGAAAGACTGTTATGGTGGCAAGGGCGTGGGGGCATTGGCGTGCCCATTTTGGGCAGCCCCCACCCTAAAAAAAATTGCACAGAAAAAAATCCCTGGCGTTTAGTGGGCTTTCTGCCCCCCCCAGGGGGGCAGATTGGAGGCTACTGCCCCCATCTGCCTCCCAGGGGGGGGCAGAAAGGCTGTAATGGTGACGGGGAGTGTGGGCATTAGCGTGCCCATTTTGGGCAGCCCCCACCCTAAAAAACAAATTACACAAAAAGAAATCCCTGGCGTTTAGTGGGCTTTCTGCCCCCCCGGGGCGGCAGATTGGGGGCTACTGAGCACGTAGAAAGTGAAACTGAAATGAGCCTAAAGGCTCATTTTAGTTTCGTTTTCAGTGAAATGAAGTCAGCGCGATGTGCGCGCTGATCTTCATTTCACTGAAAGGAGAGGGGCCTCGGGAGCTGGGGAAGATCTTCCCCAGCTCCCGAGGCTGTGGGGGAGAAAGGAAATCCCTCTGCTGTCTGCAGCAGAGGGATTTCGTGCCCCTGGCCTCATGACGGAATGGTTCCGTCATGAGCACAGGGGCATCGATGCTCATGACGGAACCATTCCGTCATGAGCATCGAAGGGGTTAAAAGAAAAATGCAACACTAATGCATCAGTTCTTAGGTAAAAATTATCTCAAGGCTGGGAGCTACTCTGAAGGTTTCTATGAGCTACTGGCAACTTGTGATGGACTGGTTGGAGACACCTTGTTTAGGGTGCGGACATAACAATTACCCAAAATAGCACTGCATAGAGCTGTAGAGAAGGTGAAACCTTAGAGCTGTGAGGTAGGTCGGATAATGTAGAGCAATTATGAATAGTGGAAAAATGACAGGTTCTATCCGAGGTTCAAAAAGATGACTTAAATATCTTTTTTAAGGCATCCTGAAACTTAATTTTTTCCCCTCTCAAGAATGTGCAGGATTTAGAAATACTGCATATTGGTTAGCACCTCGTCAAACAACCAGCATGACCAAAGACATATTGGGAAAAGCAAGTGTCTGTTTTGGGGGGTCTGAGGACAATTAATAACCTATCGAACCTTGGATTTTAATAGTGTTCCACCTAAATATAAATTCAAAAGTATTGCCTGACCATAATAATGTGGCCAAAATAATAATCGCTTGTATGTCATTTTTAAGTGCTTTACTATAATATTGAATTTTAAGTTATAATTTACTTTAGTATCATTTGTTTTTTGTGTTTTATTGTGCTTTATGTTTTATGATATATGTCATAGTTAAGTTAGATTTTATTAAAATATTTATTTAATACATATTTCTTCTCGTTGTTTGGTTTTTTGGAAAATGGGGCTAATATTTTTATAAATCATTAATTAATTAATGTTAATCGATTAGTGTCCTGTTTAATTTATATTTGTAATTGTTATATGTTTAATTATTTTTTAAATATGTATTTGGTTTACTTTTGGGTTGTAAAGTTGATTGAATTAATAAATGGGAACATGGCATGGAAAGCAGGAAAGCTCATTTAAAAGATTAAAAATGTGAAGGAATCAGTTTAAGATTGAGCAATATCACATTCCATAACTGATGCTGATGTTCAGCTAATGATCTAACACCAATCCTAGTTTCCCAATTCTGGACACAGAGAAGAGCATAGCATTCACTGACCAAATATGCTTTGAGGGAATATAAACAAAAAATCCACAGAAAATGTGCAACTTTCTACAGCTTAAAAAACTTTATGTAAAAGGCAGATTTTAAATGAAATTGTCTGTTTCACATAGCGCCATTGCAGACTAACATGATTCTTAGTGATATGGTAAATTTGTTTGGGGGGGTGGGATTGGGTGGGCAGTGTATTTTCAATCCTATTTTAACTAATGTTAATTGATTAATATGCTAGATTTTAATGTGGGTTGTTTAGTAGCGAGGTTCATTGAGGGAGGTCTTTTTCCCAATAAAATAATACTAACTGATTAATTTCTTAGCTAGTTTTAGTTTTTAATTGTTATGTGTTTAAATATTAACTTTTTTTGTTTAATTATGTATTAACTTTGAATTTCAAGTTGTTGGTCTTGGAGGTGGGGAATGATTTTATAAATTAGATTTCAATTTATTTTAATTGACTCATTTGTTGAACATGTTATATATACTTATGTGTCTAATTGTTTAATACACTTTAAAATGATGTGTTACGTTTCCCAGTTGCTGGAAGAAAGAGTCTTCCCATTAGTATCACCAATGCAGGAATTGCAGGGATTTTATTCCTCTCACACCGGTTGCTGCCAATAAATGAATTGCCTAGCAGGGTGTGGCAGATATAGCATGGCTTACATAAACTCTGCCCTCAAGATGGTCATAGAGATGTCAAAATCTACCAAAATCTACCATGACTTGATAATAATGGATTTTTTCGGGCCCTTTCAACTCCCAAAACTGATACCAGTAAACTAATGCTGCTCTACCATAGCAATATCTGGGATGCTCATGTCATTGTTGGAAAACTGAACTATCCACCCACATTCTTTCCTGGCCACAGTAATTGTTGACAGGATTGGGATACAGTTTAATAGTAAGTCATATCCAACAATATATGCACTTTCCCTAATGTTTGATGAGCTCAAGTTAAAGTTATAAATCTGACTAACCCCAATGTGTGGACTTTCTGCCAACATATGTTAGAATAGAGTTAGAATAGCACATTTGACCCTACCTGATTTTTCAATTTCCCCAATGTTTGATAGACTGGAGTTTGAATAGCACATTTACTTCCCCAAAGTATACACTTTTTCCAATGTTTGTTAAACTTGAGTTAGCGTATTAAACATACAGCTTACCTCCACAAATATATGAACATTTCCTAATGTTTTAGAACTCCCTCATTGTATGTACTTCCTTCAATGTTTGTCAGAATGGTACTACATTCATAAATATGACATTCTAATTAATGCATTTTTCTCAAAATGTCTTAGGTTGGACTTATAAGAGTAAATCTGACCCACCCCCCAACAATGAACATAGTATTGTAGTTACAGTAAGGTATTTTGATTGTTTCTTTTTAAAATATTTGTAGTTTCTATTTAGTTACTATTTGCATTTCTTTTTTTTCTTTTTTATTAATTTATTTTTACTGTCAGTTGTATTATTCTGCAAATATTAGTTTTAATGACATAGGTCCTGATTTAGTGTTTGGCAGACAGGCTACTCCACTGCAAATGAGACAGAGTACACTGCCCGCCAAAACCTCAGTCTGACAAGCTTATTTAAAAATGGGCAGACCTTAATTATTCTGTGAATGAAGCCCATGTTGACTTCGTTGATGAAATGCTTCCTCTGACAATCCAATGGAAAAGGGACTATCGAAAGAAAGACATTACGTTGTCTGCCCTATTTAGGGTTGATAGTGTGATGCTTGTGTTTCCTGGCCGTCACTGCCAACGGTGGCCATACACCAATCTGTTAGTAAATTGAAAACAACCTCTGTGACGTTGGTTCCTTTCAAAGTACAGAGGTGACTGACTGCAGGTCCGGCGGTCATCTCTGAATTTGGTGGGCAGAGTACCCTCTGGATGGCAGAGGTAATGACCTCTGCCATTCCGGCAGACACTACTGTGTTTGCCAACTTTTAAATTATTCCTATAGCATCCAAATGCATATTCAACTAGGTAATAAAAAAGATTTTTTTAATATATTAATAATTATACATATGTATAAGGTGTTGTTATTTATTTGCATGTATAATTTAATATTATACATTTTTTAAATTATCTGCTATATTTATTTTAAAGTTTTTAAGGGTATTTCATTAGTATTTATGTTGCTTTAATAGTATATCTTTTTGTGAAAATGTATTTCATTATTTAAAAAATTAATGTTACTTTTTAAAAGTTACAATAGTGTCATTAAATTCAATATATATATATATATATATATATTTATCTATGTAAAGTCAATATTTTGGTCCACAATATTTTTGTAGTTGTAGTAGTATTCTGGTACTTTATTTATATATATGTAAAATTGATATTTTTGATCTTTATATTTTTTCAGCAACATTTTTGGATTACAATAACTTTTTTCTGTTGAAGTTCTGTCAAAAAACTAGTTCAAATAAAATTTTTAATGGAAGTTTATCTCTTACATCAGCATACCATACACCATTATATTCCTACACTGACAGCACATTTTCCCCCTCTCCATTTCCTACAATAATGCTTAACAGGCTGGTGGGCCCAGAGTAACTCCATTTAAGTCCTTTTATGGGTATCTTCACGCACTTTCACTCAAAATTGAGTTATCCAGGGGCCTACAAGAAAATATCCGTAGTTTGATATATTTTATCTATTTGATTAGGTGCATCAAGTGTGTTATCTAGCAGGTTTACCTTAAACTCAGCAAACACAAGGATATTATGATGGACGGAGTGCTGAAACTTTTCAGACACTCACCCCCAGTCACAGATCTGGGTTGAATCCATCATCGTTCTTTAGCTCACTTCGCCACCCAGTTTGGACCCAGCCATATGCAAATCAGTCTTGACCATGTGCCCCATGGGAACAGTCCAGCCCAATCTGCCGGGCCAGGTCCTCCCTGGACCAGAAGCAAGCATCCTGGGACCGGTTTCTGGGTAACACCCCTCATAATCCAGGCTAGCTTGAATCCAGTGGCAAAGTGAGCAAGGGACCCACGTCTGGGCATACCCTGCCAACTTAGGGTGAACAAAGCAAACACAAGGAGATGATAAGCTCAGTCTGTTGGATTTTGGATTGTGACTTGTATATTTGAGACTCTATATTAATACATTCCCTGGCTTTAATTTGGTATGTTCAGCTTCTCCTGCTCTATAAACCTTCCACCATAAATTCTCTTTGTCACCAACTTCTTTTTGGTCTGTGCTTAGATGCCTCATTAAGGGTAGCAAGGTGTTAGGGTGTGTTAAAGTGATGAACAGTTTGAATTCAGATTGTTTATTTGACCTATAAATAGGAATAAGAGTGTCATTTGTTAGATTCATGTCATGTGACGTGATGTTATTTGTGTTGTGTATACTGCACCACCTGGAATGTACAATCCATTTCCGAGCCATGTCCCTTGAGAATAAGTGGAATAAAGAAGTTTAGGTAGTGGATATAACAGTCAGAAGGATCTCTGAAAAAACTCATTTTTCAGCATCTTATGAAATTTAAGATGGTCATAGTAGGGTGACACCTAGAGCACAGCCTCCGACATAGTCCTATTTAAAATGGCTGACAACAAGAAGGTAACAGAGCTGAATTTTATTTTCTTAAAGGGGTTAATCTCTGAAATATGTACCCGAGGTACTGTTGTCTCCGTTTCCAAAGTGGTAGGTACTACACATAAGACTTTGAAAAACATTTTCTATGCCGTTAGCAACCATTTGGATCTCCATATTTCAGTGTTTATATGGCTCCTTTACTGCAAAATCAATATTGACTTGATTGTTTTCTGTTTTCAGAAGATGGTATTATGTTAAGAAAAGGAAGGATTTACAACAATAATCAGTACTACATGAGCAGTAGATGTAGAGTATATAGTTCAACAATATCCAAGCTGCACGTATAATAACAAAGTAGTGATAATAGTTAAACATAGAGAGGGTCACTAGCCTCTCTTGCAAGCTACATTCAGTAGTATCATTGATTAGCCAGGACACTATTGCTAAGAGTAAAAAGAAAGATGGAAAAAATTAGGAGAAAAAGAAAGGGAAATGGATAGAAAAATAGCCAATGATTTCTTCCTGGAGAGGTAACCAGCCGTACCACATAACCTCTCTGGAACTTTGAAGAAAAGTTCTGATTTTCAATAGAAATGCAGCAGCAATTTTGGGAATTTGTAAAATAACTGCAGAACATGATTACAAAACAAAGCAAAATTGCAACACAACGTAATGATAACAGGGCGTAATGCAACAAAAGAGTCAAAATGGAATGCAGTAGTACAAAAAAAGACTGACACAACAGTAAAACAGTGCAAAAATACAGCACAAAATATAACAGCACAAAAAACAACACAACACATGACCATTGCAAACAAATGCAGCACAACAGATATCCACAAATATTCTTCTCTGCTATTACCACCGAGGAAATCTGATTTCATGATACAATGGTAATAGGCACTAAGATCTACAATACTTACCACCAAGGACATATAAAAGTACCTATGAAAACTATTTTAAAATCCAGTTTAAGTGACCAAACTATTCATGCAGGCCAGCCTGGAATGAATGATGGCTCTTGCTGTGACTAGTTCAGCCAATATGTATTGATAAATTGAAATAAAATAATGTTATTTAATAGGACACTGGGCTTTGAAAACCAAGCTCTTGGTCTAGCAATTCTAAATATTTGGGATCACCAACATGAATGTTGTGTAGCCAGATACATCTGGTCACTGAAAAGGAAGGAAGGAATACATGGGCACCTTTCTACAAAAGCATCAGTTCTGTTTGAGTTCCTTAAAATGCCAGGCTTCTCGATTTCAATCATATCCTGATGATGCACAGTCATTCATGAATCATTTTCTCTCGCAACCTACACATTCCGATCACCAGCTGGGTGTCATTGTCATGCACATGAAAAGCAGCCTAACCTAGCTGAACTAGTGTAGTCATCATCACCAAAAATACATTTAAGAGGAGAGGGAGGAGAGCTGCAGTCAGCATTCTGTGCTCATTTGCAAGGCATTGGTCCGGCGGGATTGCATTTTAGTTTACTATGTCTGATTTTTGTAAAGGCATTCTGACAATTACTTCATGAAAGTATCTTACCCAACCTAATTTTAAATGGTAAAATTAACATTGTGTCATTCAAAGTGCGGGAAGCAGCCAAACAGCCGATCCCTCACCACACGTCATGTGACTGTCCGGCCTAAATTTCTTAAGAGTCACTGTGAGAGCACATCCTCCGGCTCTCTATTAAATTAAAGTATGAACTTCTCAGCACCTGGAACAAAAGTAGTTTGGTTGCAAACACTGTGGTAATGTTCATTATCACTTCCCCTAAAGGTGTGTGTCTGGAGGAAGACACAAATAACCTTTACGTTTACTGTAGAATAAAAATTGCTCAATCAACATTAAGAAATTAGCGCCACATATCACCAGTATGAGTTGTCACTGCAGGCTTTTGTTAAGTTGCTTAGTGAATGTTTTAAGATCCGTTCTTTAAGCCTCCTATAAATAGTGTTATTGTTTTTTAGTTCCAAAGTTAGGATGTTCCCGTTCTAGCCCAGTGTGCCTCTCTCTTGTTTTACTCTAGGCTCTCAATCTGGCAGTCATTGGATATCCTCTTTGGTGTGACCAAGTGACAAAGAGCAGAATCAAAAGAGGCCAGTTTTGCTGCTGTGCCACAGGAAAGAAGTTTGCCTTGGTGAGGGGATAATGTTGTTAGATTTGTTTTGAAATGTTATCATGAAATTGTTTCTTAATTTGAATGAACTAAAACATACTTCAATGAGGCAAATGATTTGTGTTGCGTTATTGTTACGTTTATTGGCATGTACATACTGCTGTGTCACTATGCTGTAACTAGTAATAGCAGAACTCTGCACCAACTGAATGGTTTGTTTGTACAGGGCTCTCAGAATGAGGGAACAGGGTTGGCATATTAACCCAAGTATACACTTTACATACACCTGCACTCATTGTGCAAAATGTATTTGCCTGATTATAAGACTTGGTGATAAGAGCGTATGGAGAAACAGGGTCCGTTCTCACTCTGAGTGAAGTATGGGAGTGCGGTTTACACCAAGAAACTGAAGAGTCAGCGTGCAGGGGGGCTGGTTCCCGCCAACCACAGGAGGGGTGAAATCTGAGACTGGAATCGGACCGTGACCATTCGAATTCATAAATTAGGAAGACCCCTGGCTTCAATACGGGAAACAGTGCAAGGCCCGGACTGGCCAAAGTCAAATCCCCTGTATAAACGGGATATGGTGCAGAGCCCGAATCGGCCAGTGCCCAGTAGTTCAAAACAACTACAGTGTTGTTGGCAGGAACCCACCCTGCTCCACGCTGACTGCGACACTGTTCCTGTTACTCCATACACTCTTATCACCAAGTCTTATGATAAGGCAATCTCGCAGGCATAACTTGTTGTGCCCTGATGATGATCCCCCTACCCTGGCAAGGACCGAAACGTCGTTGATCATAGTATCTTGACTTTACTTGTTTATTTGTAACTTTATATGAGCAAAGATACTCTGTAAAACTGTGGCTCATTTACTGTTTATATTTTAGCTACATACTGTGTAATGCCTGAGTTCTGGAAATGTCATGATTTCCCGCTTTGATTCTATGAAAATACTGTCCACTTCTATGGTTTTTAAATATTGTTTGAAGACGTAGAAATCCTTGTAGTTCTATGCTTTAATGCTCAATATTACCCCTTTTGAAAGGGACCATTGTTTCTATAAAAGATACCTATACCCTAGATCCCTTTGAATTCTAGGGTTCCCTTGTTTCTTTACAATGTTTTAATTTAATTCAGCATCCAAAAATAACTGTGCCTATTTCTTTTTTTTTTACAAAAATGCCAATCTGAAGTTACTTAACGTGAGTCTGCAATGCTTTACTGTATTCATAAAGTAGGTGAAAGCTGAGACAAAATATAAACTTTTCATTGACTAAACCTACAGAAAACATTACAATCTCTCTTCCTAAGTTTAAAAAGGTCCCTAGTGGAAATATAATTTAAATGTAAGCATAATTACAGTCCTTATTATTGTTTGGATGTTGTACTATTTTCATGAGTCAGAAACTAATTAGATTTGGGCTGTGAACTACCTTGTTAATTATTAGTTAATTATGTTGCTTGCCAACAAATAGATCAAGTCTCCCTAGACAATAGGTCTATTTGGGTTATTCGGGGAAGATTAACCAGGTTCTTTGAAAGGAAAAGGATGGTGCAAGGATCTGCATGGCTAATTAATTTAAGCTTAATGACAAATCTGGGCATGCTCTTTAAGTTGAAACTCACAGGAGGGGTTGCTTTGAAGTTTTGTAGGAATGTAACCTGTATGCTGTGTTGACCAGAAAAGCCCGATGCAAATCAGTCTCGACCCTGTGCATCATGGAAACAGTCCAGCCCGAACTGCCAAGCTGGGTCCTCCCTGGACCAGAAACAAGCATCCTGGGACCAGTTTCGGGACATCACTCCTCATCAGCCAGGCTAGCTTGATTCCAGTGGCACAGTAGGCCCGGGACTCACGTCTGGGCATACCCAGTGCACTTAGGGCGAGAAAGCAAAAGACACACAGATGATGGACGGAATGCAGAGCAAATCAAACATTCACCCCCAGTCAATAGATCTGGGTTAAATACATCGTTCTTTTGCTCACCATGCCACCCCAGTTTAGACCCAGCCATATGCAAATCAGTCTTGACCCTGTGCCTCATGGGATCGGGGCAGAGTGAAAGTCCCTGGGTGATCTGTACTCTATAAGCTTGATTTTGCTGTCTTGGGAAATGACAAGGATCTGTGATGGGTGATAGATCAGGGCTGAAATGATGATATGGCATCTCTGGACTGTCTCGAGAAATCCCTCTTTTAAAGCACTTCAAAGAGCAGAAATATTTCTCACTTCCTGCTATTTGATGCATTTCTGTTTGTCTCAAAGCACTCTGTAGAGGCAGGGCCGGACTGGCTACCGGGTGTTTTGGCATGCTGCCGAGCTGGGGGCTGATGTCACTGCGGTGGGGGCTAATTTCGTTGATGGAGACCTGCGTGTGCTTCGAAATAAACAAAACAAAACGAATTTCGTTCAGCACACGCAGGTCCCCATCAACGAAATCAGCCCCCAGCTCGGCAGCATGCCAAAACGCCCGGTAGCCAGTCCGGCCCTGTGTAGAGGGCAGGGGCTAGGCAGGATTTTGGAAAAGTAGTAAGGAAGTTTAAATAAAAGATTTGTGTGCTCTACAGAGTGGTGCTGCCCTTGAGAGATACTGTGCTAGTCAGTAAGCTCATTGTTCACGAGCTTCCAATAATGTTGCATGGGCCATGGTGGCGCACACGCTGATTCCCAGCTTGTGGTTGATTTTTAAAAGACTTCTGTTTTTGTATTCCAAGGAAGGTAGGAAAGTGCAACAGCTGTTTCTTGCAATGCAATCACAGCATTTTGAAGTGAAACATCTATCAGAAGACAAACGTACTAAAATGCATTTATACTTAATAGAGGAAGTTCTCCCTGCTTTCCACCGCTTCTGTCTTTTCAGTGGTAGGTAACTGAACAAGTCCATTCTTTTTGCCGCATTCAAAATTACTTTAAGACCTTCATCTAGTGAACGAGAGTAGCCATGCTTAATAAATAGCTTCACTTTGTCTTTGTAACAAGATAGCATGCCTGAAATAAACGTAACTTACGTATTTCATGAGAATAAAATAAAAAATGTAGCTTGGAATTAAAATGATATAATATCGGGCCCCATGCCCACCCTGACCAGACAGAAGAGATGTTCACGTATCTATCATGCACTTGATCTTTGAGTGCTGGGTGTTAATGCAGGGAATAGCCTGGGAGGCCTTAACCACTCTTGGGGAAACCACTGCCCTGTAACTCTGCTGTGAGCTTTACTGCACACATACTGAGGAATGAGCAAGAATTTTGTTTCGTTTTGTCACTCTGCGTATGGCACAAATTTGCAGATGTTGCTGGATTTTTCTCAAGTGTGCAACAGTGTTTACTGCTTGATTCTCTAATGAGGCCACAGAACTTCACCTCCTTGGTGCTTAGAAGCTTCCAACATAGTTTTAGACAATATGGTGTCACTCAGCTTTGCCTTGGTACCTTCATCCTCCTAAATAAATGTCATGAGAAGACATAAAAAAAAGGCAGTTCAAGCCCCAGTTCTGCACAAAGCACCACAGAGAGGGTATCTTCTGTCTCATGGTGAAGAACTGGTTTAATTTGGTTCTCTTTCAAGGGTCCATTCTTAAAATGCCCTCCAAATGCAGCCTTTGAGTAAAGTGACGCTTATCAAAATAGGTGCCACTGGCACTGGCTCCAAGAACCCACAATATCACCACAATGAGGTGTGAGATCTCTACATCTGGCTGCCTTCAACCATCCTGAAGTAGAATTTAGGGAAAGAGAAAAGGGCAGGCCTAGTCTATAAACTTTATCAACTTGAACAAAAGAAACTGCAGGCACACTTCCTCTTCCCTACAATTCACCAAATGGTGGTGTTTAGGAAAAAAGAATTAGCAGGTACTTGCTATCAAAGCTTTCATGGAATTTGCAGGGGTGGTCTTGTCTCCATCTTCGTAACTTCAAAGCCTGGGTTTCCACCCTCCAGTGGTCGGAATGCAGGCAATACACTTTCACTATCATTACTCCCTTTTTTACTTTGCTAAAATGGATCCCAATTTGCTTTTGTAATTAATACTGCAAACCAAATGTTTTCTCAACACACCTCTAGTCATGAAACTGAAGGTGGAGATTAGGAGATGCTCACTCAACGTTAGCAGCAAGACTGGTTGGGTTTACCAACGCTTGTTTAAATACTAAATCCAATATGGTCGATTTTCACCAGCTTCTTATAGAAAACGTGTACTATATTAGAAATTGCATCTTCTGACAATGAATGTTTTAATGATGATATGTATGCCTGGTATCAAAGTGGAACACACACGGTATTACATTAGAAACCATCTTTTCATAGCAGCATTTCTTAATCCTGGTGGCACATATGAAAACAATGCAAGCTGCCTGGTTTATTTCCACTAACCCTTCAGATCTTAACACAATAAAAGCTGGTGGACAGATAATTGGGTTCAGGCAGGCCAGCATTGACCAGTTTTCTTTAGTTAATTAGCTAAACATGTGTTCTTTCTCCTAAGGGCAAACAGCGCAAACATCCAAAAGTTCGAAACACGAAAGCTTATTAGAAAACCAGGGGGCCTTGTCTCCAGTTGGATTCAAAAATGAGTCTAGCAATCTGACATGTAATGCTACTTAATGAATGTACAATGATTCGCAATCCGTTTCTAAACTAAATTTGTTTATGGACATGCATTTCTGTTCTCGATTGCATGGATGTAAAATTGGAAAAATATTTTGCTAGTGCATGACGTACAATGGTTTCAAAATAATTAGTACTGCAGTGTTTAGTAATCCACGGGGCACCGCTCCTGGTAGCCTTTCTAGCTAGAGCAGCTTTCTGCTCCCGAGATGACTTTGTGCAGTTATTAGCTGTTGAAACCAGCGAATTAAGCCCAATACTTGGATGGTCTCCAAAAAAGCGAAAATGAATTTTCAGGCCCATATATTCTGATGTCTGTGGCAGCAAATATGCAAAAGCAGGGCCAATTAATTATTACTCTGTGGCAACTTTAGTAGAAAAAATGAAAGCAGGAGTGGGAGGGATGCTCTGCTTGTCACTGCAACACAGAAAAGTGGAACATCGCTCCTATTTCCTACCAATGCAAAGCTTTGAAGAAAATTCTATAAAACTGTCTGCAATTCAGAACCATTTTATCCATCCTCGATCATTTTTAGATTTCCATTGAAATGCTTTTTGACACATGAATTTTAATCATTGTGGAGTGGCCGGCTATGCAGGGCAATGAAAGGAGCTGCAATCTACCTATGCCATTCTTGGGCATGTTCGCAGGAGTTTCCAGCTATGAACATCAGGATCCTGCAGCAAGTGCTTTTTTTTTGTTTTTTTGCAGATTTATATAGGGTGAACTCGACCCAAAGGTATTGGAGCGCTTTACATGAGCACGAGTTACGTTACACAAGGACACATTCATTTTTTGGTAGGCACGGGGAGATTAAGTGATTTGCCCAGAATCACAGGATGCTGAACCAACACCGAGACTCAAACCTGGTTCCCCATCTCTAAAGTCGGCAGCTCTAGCCGTAAGGCTACATCCTCTCGCTTAATTTGTAGCTGGTGGATTTAAATGGTGGGCACACACCCTTGTATATGGGAAGTGGGAATCATTTTTCATTAATAGACTTTGACCCAGAGCAAAAGAGAGAAAGGCAGAAAATGGAAAAGGAAAGTGAAGGCAATTAATGCAAAACAATGAGCATGGGGCAAAGGAATGAAATAACAACTGAAGGAGCTGCAAGAATGAGATAAAGTGACAAGAGTTGTGGGTTGGTGGAAGAAAGTGTCATGCATTGGAATTAGGACTGGACTTGCTCAGTATTCAGCAGCCCTGGCATTGCTCCTTGGTAAGCTATGACCACAGCGTTTATTTTTATTATTTTTGTGCATATTATGGATGTCTGGCTTCCTGTCACTGTTAGTCAGTTTACACATTGGGTAGCAGAGAAGAAGGTATGAATATGGGCTTGGAGTAGCCCACTAAATATTTAGATTTATTGATTGATTGGTGCTTGGGTGGATTATGTTATCCATTGCTTGCTACCGGTCTAAAGATGTGTCAGTGAAGGATGAAAATGGAAAACAGGCAGATGAATATACAATGGCCTGTGAAAAATAAGTTAGAAAATATACTGAGAATAATCAAAGCAGACAAAGTTGAACAAACATTGTCTCTCCAGTAAATGCTCGACAAACTAGAGTGGGATATTTACCACACCTAGGGCCCGATTCACAAAACTAACTTACTACAAAATCCTAAACTTACTACCATTTTGGTATTCACAGAAGGCACTTACTCATTTTGGTATTCACAGAAGGTACTTACTCATTTTGGTATTCACAGAATACACTTACTCATTTTGGTATTCACAGAATGCACTTACTCATTTTGGTATTCACAGAATGCACTTACTCATTTTGCTATTCACAGAATGCACTTACTCATACTAACTTTATGTCCGCACTCGGGCCGGAGATTCTGGCCCGGTGGTGGAGATTCCGGCCCGGTGGTGGAGATTCCGGCCCGGAGGTGGAGATTCCGGCCCGATGGTGGAGATTCCGGCCCGGTTTTGGAGATTTCAGCTGGGGCCGGAATCTCCACCTCCGGGCCAGAATCTCCACCTCCGGGCCGGAATCTCCACCACCGGGCCGGAATCTTTACACAGAATGATTCTCTACTGTTTGTAACCCTCAATGTACCCTAGTATGTTACCTATATCACTACCTCTACCAAAGCAATTATGAATGTCTTCTAACACTTCAATTCCTGTTATATCCTATAAACCCTTACACACCTATATTTTTTAATGCCGCTACGTTTATCTATTTTCTAACACAACCACCCTTGCGGTGCAATAATACATCTACCCCTAGCAATAAAATTGTAATTCTACACTTATTTATATCACTACCTCTATCCTTGCATATTTAACCATCTATGTACTCTTTTACCTATTCACTGTTACTTATAGCACTGCCTATTCCCTAATACTACTACCTGTAACATAGTGTTATCAATTTCTTCCCATGCCTACACCAACGTACCTATACTCAGCAACTATACCCCCCTTTCTATACCTCAGTACATCTTCTCAATTCATTATCAATTATTTCTGTCCCCTGTTCTCCCTACCCAATTTCATTGCCATTTTCTTGTTCCCTTTTTCTGGTTCTGTTGTCTAATTTCCTCATTTATTCAAGGGAAAGAATTTACAATATTTTGAAAACTGACCAAATCTTAAATTCAGCACCATGGGGATTGGGACAAGCAAGAGGATTTGGTCAAGCTAGTGTTTTACATTTTGTATTTTTCTATAAAATGCTGTAGATCCCATAAAAAACAGACACAATAAAAAACAGTTTCCTGTGTGAATTAGTCTCCACTCTCAAAGTTCTACAAATTAACCGGAGAATATTTTAGGAACTTCTCATTTTCCATGCTTTATTTTCATCCCATGATTTAGAGAAAAACAAATCAAAATAATATTCTGCATTTAGTTATGTTTGTGTTTAAGGTGACAATGGACATATAATGGCACACTAAGAGAAAAATAGCGAGAACATAAAATATGACAATGCAAATACTTAAGTCTTAAAATGTCTCCAGAAGTGTCATTACACCTCTTGCTACAAATCACTGAAAAACAGCAATTAGTCACACTTATTTTCTATCCATTTATGTGTGCACTAACTCAGTATGCATTGGAATACTTAGGGATGTCACTAGAAATGTTGTAGTGGAAGTAGATTTAAAGCATAAATGCACCCATAACCAGCCAAATCCATAAATTCACAAACTAAGAAGGACCAAAGGATTCCTCATGTGCCTACTCATCCTCTGTTTGGTGCCTTGACCTATCCTAAATACCTAGCCCTGCAAAAGGGTGTTGTGTGGCACAGAGGACAACAAGAACAATGAAAAGGAAATGTAATACAGTAAAATGTTACTATGTAGATACTTCTAAACAATCACAACCAGAAACTGAAGACATAAACATCAAACAGTTTAAACGTTTTAAGGGTTGAAGCCTTACCCAAACTGATTTTCCAAAAACTATTCACTAGTTCAATACAGATGACATGCTATAAAACTAATGTTCTCAGAATATGGTATTAGCAAGACATTTAAATATTCAAAGACTCAAGCAGCAGGTGTGATTAGGCATATTGTAACTGTGACCTTCTACCTCTCTACATATTCGTGATGTAATGCATACACTTTGATCCAACTGTATTGTCAACACATGTTTGTAATATGATATTACTCTCCTGGTATTTACAACTGTGACATGGTTGCTAAAAGACATATTTGGTGACAGGTGTACAATTAGCAAGCAGTTTTTTTTTAACAAAATAAATGACTTGAAAACATATGTATGCCACTTTTGTTTTACAAACGATCACATGCAGGTCCGGTTTACCGGGTTGCAGAATGTGTTATGTGGTGGCATAGTACACAATATTTCCAGGCACTGATATACTGTTTAAGAGGACTTCGCACACAAACATCTGAGATAAGTTAAAATACATGCTCCCAGACTCATTCCCAGACATGAATTAAAACATCCATAAATAAATCTAGATTAACAGGCTTTGCACATACCTCATCTACAGAACAGCAGTCCATATCAATTCAATCTGTAACAATCACAATCCAGAAAAAATAAAACAGAGGCTTATTCTCTATTGCAGTATTCAGAGCTTTAACAGTTGATAGACACCTTCTCTCCCTACCACAAATACATATTTATATCAAACAATGGGAGAAAGAAAAAGAAAAGAGGCAGAGAAATTTCTCTCTTCCCTATCCTTCGCAGTATTCCAGCTGGTCATCTCCATATACACACACCAGTAGTTTATAATACAGTAGAAGTCCAAAAATACAACATGCACAACACTGCAAACCTTCATTCTTCGCCACCAAGGGAAATCCTCCAAATCCATACACATTTTCTTTAAATGAGACACCAACGAATAGATACCTCAAGAACTTCCGGCCCATCTCCCTGCTTCCGTTCCCAGCCAAGGTCATCCAGAAGAACGTCAACAAACAGCTAACCCGATACCTCGAAGAAAACAGCATCCTGGACCCATCCCAATCGGGGTTCCGCAGCAACCACAGCACTGAGACTGCCCTCATCGCCGCCACCGACGACATCAGGATCCTGCTGGACAACGGTGAGACCTCATCCTGCTGGACCTCTCCGCCGCCTTCGACACAGTCTGCCACCGCACTCTACGCGCACGCCTCCACGACGCAGGGATCCGAGACAAGGCCCTGGAATGGGCCACCTCCTTCCTCGCCGGCAGAACCCAGAGAGTCCGCCTCCCACCATTCCGATCCGAAGCCTCCGAGATCATCTGTGGCGTACACCAGGGATCGTCCCTCAGCCCAACACTGTTCAACATCTACATGGCCCGCTCGCACGTATCGCCAGACAGCACGACCTCAACATAATCTCCTACACCGACGACACTCAACTGATCCTCTCCCTCACCAAGGACCCCCTCGCCGCCAAATCCAACCTCCATGAAGGGATGAAGGCCGTCGCCGATTGGATGAAGATCAGCCGACTAAAACTGAACACGGAGAAGACAGAGGTCCTCATCCTCGGCTCCAACCCCTCTGCCTGGGACGACTCCTGGTGGCCAACGATGCTGGGAGCAGCCCCGACACCCACCGACCACGCACGCAACCTGGGAGTCATCCTCGACTCAACGCTCTCCATGGCCAAGCAAGTCAACGCAGTCTCATCCTCCTGCTTCAACACCCTCCGCATGCTTCGCAAGATCTACAGGTGGATCCCAACAGACACGAGAAGAACAGTCACCCAGGCCCTCGTCAGCAGCAGACTCGACTATGGGAACGCCCTCTATGCGGGAGCCCCGGCCAAGCTCATCAAGCGACTGCAACGCATACAAAACGCCTCCGCACGCCTGATCCTCGATGTACCACGCCACAGCCACATCACCCCCCACCTGAGGAACCTGCACTGGCTCCCTGTCGACAGGAGAATCTCCTTCAAACTCCTCATCCACGCACACAAGGCCTCCACAAGACTGGCCCAGCCTACCTCAACAGACGACTCCTCTTCTACGTCCCCAACCGCCAACTCCGCTCCGCCGACCTCTCCCTCGCCACCGTCCCTCGCATTCGAAGAACCACCACCGGCGGCAGATCCTTCTCCCACCTCGCCGCCAAGACCTGGAACACCCTTCCACTAAGCCTACGACAGACCCAAGACCTGCTGACCTTCAGGAGGCTACTCAAGACCTGGTTGTTCGACCAGTAGCAGCACCCCCCCCTTTTTTTTTCTCCCCCAGCGCCTTGAGACCCTCGCGGGTAAGTAGTGCGCTTTACAAATTCTGTGATTGATTGATTGATTGATACCCCAAAATTCAGTATGAGCACACAAGAACAAAATGAATAGCCTGTTGTTGGCGTCACTTCTGTTTTTGAGCTAACTTTTTGGTGTCAAATGCAAAATATAGTGCCAAATGCCAGTTCTGCATTTTGCAAATTAATGTAGAATATTCCTGAATATTATTTTTAATTACACAAATGCAAATTACACAAATTTCACACATCCCTAGGTGTGAATCTCATTGAGAAGATACAATCTTACACCAATGTTGTCATACACATTTCTCCTACTAAACAGAGCTCCACCAAAGAACAGAGCATTAATAGATCCCTTTCTAGAAGCTATATCTGATCTTATTGTGAAATTCTCCAACTTATGCATCCTAAGTGACCTAAATATTTGGTTAGAGAAACCAAAAATGCCACAATGTAATACCACCACATCTGGAAAAACAACCCTCAATCCCTACCAAATCATCTATTGGCTGACTCATACAGCTGGATGCACACTTGACACTGTCTTCTGCATTTGGAGTGATTGGACAGCACATAATTTGCTCAGTCTCATGGAGCCATCATTGGTACCTCAAAGTCAAAGTCAAAAGAATGCTGTATTCGACAGTACGTCATAAATGCGTCACAAAAAAAAAGTTAAAACAGAACAAAAGATTTTTGCCATATGGCAAGATAACCATCAGAATTCCCGATATGGTACGAGGACATAGGTTCATGTTATCACAGGCATAGAGGCATAAAATTTAAATAGTCTCAAATAATCTAAAAAAACCTTTAAAAACTAGTTACATCCCACACGTCACTTAAGCCCAAGTGCACATATATGTTTAGAAAGAGGATCCTATTTCATTTTTCACCCGTGGTTTGCTGCGACCGAATGTACCACATCCACCTTAAGAATTTTGCCATTGGAATAGCGTACCTAAGTGATGAATCAGTACAGAGAATTCACAGGGCTGTACTACATGAACTAGCACCCATATTCCTACAAATCTGCACCAACCAAGCTTTACGCGGACCAGAGTAGGCAGGGCAGATGAACAGCATGTGTGATAAGGTTACTACGTAGTCAGCACATGTAAAACATTTGTTATTCTCGGTGGTGGACCATTTAGATGTAAAACACTTTAGGTGTAAAGTTCCTATTCTAAATTGGAAATACAGTTTCCGATCGAAGGGCTTTGGAATGGCATCCCAGTAGGGCTCAAAGCTCGAGCGTGGTTTAAACTGTAGATAGATTCCTGTGAGTGAAGTAGAGTCATGACGCCTAATCTCTTCGTGTGCAGTCATCTCCCAGTATATATCCTTGAGTGAATCTTTTGTCGGGAACAAGGAGCTGGAGGGATTATCGCATAAATGTGAAAGGCCCATTCTATTAAAGAGGCTCCTCAGATTTCGCAGCCAGGTGATTTTATGCAATTGGTTCGTATTAATAATATCCCTTAAGCCCTCTGCACATACGGCCAGTTCCGGCATACACCATAATCTGCGCCAATATAGGATAGGCTGTAACCTGGCATAATTCGCCATTGCTTTCCTGCCCAAATCGCTCCTTAAAGGAAGAGTGGGTGTGCTTTGTGGGAGGCTGATTAACACTCTCAATAACATGAGTTCTCAGTGATAGTTAGCTGTTACAAATTCTCTAGACCCCACAGCTCGGCGCCATAGAGGGCCGAGCTCACCACTTTGGTATTATAAATTTGGAGTACTGGGCTGAGTGGCTTTTTCAGGGAGCTTTTGAATTCCTTTCTTAGGACAACCGTTAGCTTGCCGATGTTTTAATGCCATGGCATCAATATGTGGCTTCCATCTCATATCCTTCTGCAGTTTGATGCCCAGATAGACAAATGCATCAACCTGCTCGAGGGGAAGCCCATCCATCGTTATTTAACCCTTAAAGGATCTATGTTGATTGAAGGCCATAAACTTGATCTTATCAGCGTTAATTTTTAAGCCTCATAAAAGACAAAATTCCTTGTATCGTCGCAGTGCATGCTGTAATCCACTTGGGGTTTTAGTGATGATCAGCGTGTCATCTGCGAACATTAAAATCTGGATCTTTCTACCAGCTAAAACAGGTGCGTCAGTGTCTATAGCAGCAAGAAAATTTGCGACTCTTAATAAAAAGGGAGAACAATGTAGGATGTGTCTTGTTTGCCTGCACCCCCTATTGGATTTGTTCGAAATTTCCCTCATGGAGGCGAACAATGAAGGAGAGTAAATCAGGTGGCATCTCCATCTCTTTCAGTACCTCCCACAGTTTGTGTCGTGAGACCAGGTCAAAGGCTGATTTCAAATTGACAAAGGCAGCATACATGCTGCACTTGCCGAGGACTATAGTCCGCCAGTGTAATGTGACGAAGCGAAAGACCTGGTCAATTGTGCTTATATAGGCCCAAAACCCTGCCTGAAGATGGCTAATAATGGAATTTTCCTCCATCCATGCGAGTCTTGGCCAGGGCAAGCCGGGCCACCACCTTTTGTATGGAATCTATAAAGCTTATTGGCCTATAATTGCCAGGCATCGATTTGCCTCCTTTTTATATACAGGGATTATCTCCGCCCCCGCCAAGTGTCTGGGATAGGGGCACCGTGGGCATTGGCGTTAGCTAACAGAAGTATATATTGGCTCCAATTAGGTTTTGTCCTGCAGAAAAATGTCGGCAGGGACACAGTCTATCCCTGGTGCTCGACCTCCTGTGAGTGCATTAAGGGCAGAACTAACATCTGCCTTGTCAAATACTTTATCAGCAGAGTAAAGGTGTATCGGTAAAGATACACTGTCCTCTGCTTCATCACTGCTATATTGAGAGGCAAAGTGGGTAACCCAAACACCCAGATCATCATGATTTTCAGGGGGCGGTGCCACTCCTCCCCTGCCCCATTTTACCAAATACCAGAACCGTTTCAAATTATTACTCCCACAAGCACGTTTTAATTCCAACCACCTATCCTCATCCCAGACATTTTTGGCACAGAGGATAGCCTTCTTATAGGTGGACCTAGTGGATCGCACACTGGCCACATCGCCTGTCTTGATTGCCACACTAAGGTCACCACGGGTGTTTCTATAGTCAGTATTGTACAAGTGATGCTTTGACTGGGTATCTTTCATTGTAGCTTTGCTTGGTCTTTGGAAGTGAGTACGGATTTTTGAGAATAATAAGTTGTGCAATTGTCAATCAATCAAGCATTTGTATAGCGCGCTACTCACCCGGAGGGTCTCAAGGCGCTAGGGGGGGGGGGGGTCCGCTACTGTTCGAACAGCCAGGTCTTGAGTTGCTTCCTGAAGGAGAGGTGGTCTTGGGTAAGGCGGAGGTGGATGGGTAGGGAGTTCCACGTCTTGGCAGCCAGGTAGGAGAAGGATCTTCCTCCCGTTGTGGCTCTTCGGATGCGGGGGACGGCGGCGAGGGCGTGGTTGGTCGATCGTAGCTGGCGGGTGGGAGTGTAGACGGTCAGACGGTCGTTGAGGTATCTGGGGCCTTGGTTGTGGAGAGCTTTGTGTGCGTGGGTGAGGAGTCTGAACGTGATTCTCTTGCTGACGGGGAGCCAGTGCAGGTCTCTCAGGTGTCCGGCGATGTGGCTGTGTCGGGGGATGTCCAGGATGAGTCGAGCTGAGGCGTTCTGGATGCGTTGGAGTCTTTTTGAAGTTTGGCTGTGGTTCCGGCGTAGAGGGAGTTGCCGTAGTCCAGTCGGCTGGTGACGAGGGCCTGGGTGACCGTCTTCCTGGTTTCGGTGGGGATCCACCGGAAGATCTTGCGCAGCATGCGTAGGATGTTGAAGCAAGACAAGGAGACGGCGTTGACTTGTCGGGTCATTGAGAGGGAGGAGTCCAGGATGAAGCCCAGGTTGCGTGCGTGGTCCGTTGGTTTGGGTGCGTTGCCCAGGGCAGGGGGCCACCAGGAGTCGTCCCAGGCGGAGGGTGATGATCCTAGGATGAGGACTTCCGTCTTATCTGAGTTCAGTTTCAGGCGGCTGTTCCTCATCCACTCGGCTACGTCCTTCATCCCTTCATGTAGGTTGGTTCTGGCGGTTGTGGGGTCGTTGGTGAGGGAGAGGATCAGCTGGGTGTCGTCGGCATAGGAGATGATGTTGAGGTTGTGTTGGCGTGCGATGGCTGCGAGGGGGCTCATGTAGACGTTGAAGAGGGTGGGGCTGAGTGATGATCCTTGTGGTACGCCGCAGATGACTTCGGTGGCCTCGGAACTGAACGGGGGAGGCGGACTCTCTGGGTTCTTCCGGCGAGGAAGGAGATGATCCACTCCAGTGCCTTCTCTTGGATTCCGACGTTGTTCAGGCGTTGCACTAGGGTGCGGTGGCAGACTGTGTCGAACGCTGCGGAGAGGTCCAGGAGGATGAGGGCCGCTGTTTCCCCATTGTCGAGCAGGGCTCGGATGTCGTCGGTGGCTGCGATGAGGGCGGTCTCGGTGCTGTGGTTGGCCCGGAAGCCGGACTGCGAGTGGTCGAGGATCCATTCGTCTCGAGGAAGGCGGCCAGTTGTCTGTTGACGGTCTTCTCGATGACTTTGTCAGGAAAAGGAAGGAGCGAGATGGGGCGGTAGTTTTGAGGTCGGTGGGATCCGCCGACGGTTTCTTCAGTAGGGCGCTGAGTTCGGCGTGCTTCCAGCTCTCTGGGAAGGTGGCGGTGTCGAGGGAGGTGTTGATGATGTCCCGGAGGTGGGGTGCGATGACGGCGTCGGCCTTGTTGAAGACGTGGTGAGGGCAGGGGTCAGTTGGTGATCCGGAGTGGATGGAGTTCATCGTGCGGATAGTGTCTTCGGTGTTGATCGGGGTTACAGGCTCGGAGGGTGGAGGTGGGGGACGTTGGAACGGTCGTAGGGTACGTCGGCTGTGTGCTGAAACTGTTGTGTATGTCTGCGATCTTGCTGTGGAAGAACGAGGCGAGCGAGTTGCAGAGGTCTTGCGAGGGAGTGATGTCGTTGTATCCGGCGCTGGGGTTCGAGAGCTCTTTGACGATGGTGAAGAGTTCCTTGCTGTTGTGGGCGTTGTTGTCCAGTCGTTCCTTGAATGCGGTTTTCTTGGTGGTGTGGATCAGCTGGTGGTGTTTTCGGGTGGCGTGCTTGAGGGTGGTCATGTTGTCTGCAGTCGGGTCTCTGCGCCATGCTTTCTCGAGGGCCCGGCAGTTCTTCTTGGATTTCTTGAGTTCGTCGTTGAACCAGGATGCTTTCTTGTTGCCGGGTCTGACTGGGGGGGTCTTCAATGGGGCGAGGTCGTCTGCGCAGTTGGTGATCCATCTTGTGAGGTTGCTGGCAGCTTGGTTGGGGTTCGTTGAGCTGGCGGGAGGGTTCTGGCTCAGGGATGTGGTGAGTTGGTCGGTGGTGATCTTGTTCCAGCTTCTGCGCGGAAACTGTTGCGGGTGGTGGTGCGTGGTGATCCTGCTGAAGCTGAAGTGGACGCAGCTGTGGTCTGTCCAGTGGAGTCCGGTGGTGTGGCTGAAGGAGATGTCCTTGCTGGAGGAGAAGACGCGGTCAAGCGTGTGGCCGGCGTGGTGTGTGGGGGTGGTCACCAGTTGCTTGAGTCCGAGGTTGGCGAGGTTGTCCAGCAGGGTGGTGGTGTTGCGATCGTTGTTGTTCTCTAGGTGGAAGTTGAGGTCCCCAAGGAGGATGTAGTCAGCCGAGGGAGGGCGTGCGGGCTGATGAGGTCGGCGATGTCTTCGCTGAATTGTGTGCGTGGTCCTGGGGGTCTGTAGATGAGGGTGCCTCTGAGGGTGGTCTTGGGGTCGGTGTGTATCTGGAAGTGCAGGTGTTCGCCGGCTGTGAAGGTGTCGTCGGAGTTGGTCGTGATGCGGATGGTGTTCTTGTGGACGATGGCGATGCCTCCTCCGGTCTGGTTGGCGCGGTCCCTTCGGGTGATCTTGTATCCGTCCGGGATGGCGATGGCGATGTCGGGTGCTGAGGAGGCGTTCATCCATGTTTCCGTGAGGAAAGCGACATCTGGTGATGTGGAGTCGAGCAGGTTCCAAAGTTCCACGGCGTGTCTGTGGACGGAGCGGGTGTTGAGCAGGATGCACTTCAGGTGGTTGCTGCTGGTGCTCGGCTTGGCGGGTGCGGTGCAGGTCCGGAGGCAGGAGAACTTGCAGGATTGGCAGCCGAAGGGTCCGTGGGTGCGACCTGGGGTGGCACGGTGGCAGCCGGGGGTACGGCCGGTGTTGAGTGCGTTGAGGGTGGCGGTGTCGTAAGTCCGGTGGGTGAGTTGGCTGCTGCGGGGGCCAGGGGTTTGGCGCTGGGCGCGGTCCAGGCACGGACGGGCGCAGACGGGCTTGCCATTTATGGGGAGGTGGGAGGGAGGAGCAGCTGGGAGGCGGGAGGCAGGGTCAGCGAATGGGCAGACAGCGGGGCGGGGCCGCAGGGGACGCAGCGGCGGGAATGGCGAGAGGCAGCGGGGGCACAAAAGGAAAAAGGGGAGAGAAAACAGACACAAATACGGGCACAATGCAAATGGGGCAGCGAGGGGTACAGAAGGGAAAATGGGGAGAGAAAAGCAGACACAAATACGGGCACAATGCAAATGGGGCAGCGAGGGGTACAGAAGGGAAAATGGGGAGAGAAAAGCAGACACAAATACGGGCACAATGCAAATGGGGCAGCGAGGGGTACAGAAGGGAAAATGGGGAGAGAAAAGCAGACACAAATACGGGCACAATGCAAATGGGGCAGCGAGGGGTACAGAAGGGAAAATGGGGAGAGAAAAGCAGACACAAATACGGGCACAATGCAAATGGGGCAGCGAGGGGTACAGAAGGGAAAATGGGGAGAGAAAAGCAGACACAAATACGGGCACAATGCAAATGGGGCAGCGAGGGGTACAGAAGGGAAAATGGGGAGTTCGTTTAGCGGCTGGTGATTAAGGAGACATGTCTCCATCGCTTTTACCGTACTTTCCATCTCACTAGTTATAGTGGATGAGATTTCTGGGCGTTCTAGGATCAAGGGCCATTAAACTCGCTGCATGTTGTTTGAGAGCTGGAGATCACTAGTGATTGATAAAGTGTCAGTTTGTACTTGTGCGCTAAATTCCCTGAATATGAACCTAGAGCACAGTGGATCATGATAACTCTCCACACGTGCCTGCACAACCATATCCTCAAGAGTATGCCATAGGTGCAGACTGACTGGAGGATAATCAATGTGGCTTGAGCGGTATCCACTATTGAATGTATGTACCCCATGTCTATTGGAGGTGGTTCTACCATTGGCCGCCCTTAGGCCGTATTCTAGACAGAAGGCTTTTAATTGAATGGCAGCCTTGGTCCATCATTTAATTGGTGTTAATTCTAAGAGTGGAATGCCCCACTGCTCATCCTCCTCCCTCACCAAGTCATTATCTTCATTATCAAATGGTTCAAATGTCATATTTAGATCCCCAACTATAACTACTGAGGCTTCCCCTGAAAGGGTATCTAAAAGCTCGCCTAAGGCGTGGATGGTTTCAGATTTCCGTCCGCTAAGGCTTCTCGCATATACATTGTAGATGTCGATAGTTCCATATGGGCCAGACACCAGCCTGATTGCAAGGATATTCTTGTTATCTGTGGACAAGGCCAGGATCTTAAGACCAATATCCTGTCTAACCCTGGGTTGCCGGGATGTGATAGTTAAGGTCTCCAGGGTGGAAGATTGGCTCTATAGACCAGGTTTCCTGGAAAGCGCAGATGTCAAACTTACCTATAAAATCATTCCAATCAGGGGAAACACCCCTATCCCTCAATCCGGCAATGTTACAGGATAATACTGCAATGGTATGTAACATTAAATTTGTATCTGGCATCTGGCCGGTCTTAGGGATTCGGGTCCTGGCATCTGGTCTAGTATTCACCTGGTACTACTAGGAGAGCTGGTCAGTGTCGGAAATATACCTTTGGGACGAGGGATGATGGACTCACTGGTGTGTGCTATTTTAAAAGCCTGTGAACTGACAGCAGGGGGCGGAGGAAACCTTCAGTCTATCTCCCTGAGTGGGGACCCAATGGATTGGGGGTTGTCCGGGTGTTCGGGAATCAGGTCACTGATCTTGTCTGGAAAGCTGTATTTGAGGCGGATGTTTGTTTTAAAGAGATGTTGGGTCCGAAGATCAAAGGCTACCAGGTTTTCAACTAGGTCACGGTGGGATAGAGTAAGGGCAATGGCATCTGTGACAGACCCAGAGATGGAATGCCTTTTAGCCCCAACTATATCATCACTTATTATAGATCGACACCCCCTCACTCACCAAATCCAATGAATGGACTTATTAACCAGAGTGGCCTCAACTTCGATATGTGACCTGGGTGGGAGCTTGGGTACATTAGTCAGGTATATTATCCGCTTCCACGCGGGGGAATTATCTGTACCAGGGGGAATGGAATGCCTGGTTTCCTGCGGAGGCAGAGTGCTTATTTGGTGGCCCTGTGCCTGATTCAGAATTGGAAGTTGGTGGGGAGAAACCCTGTTATAGATTTCCCCACCAAAGTACTCGTGATCTCGATGGACTCCCTAAGCGCACCCCTGGGTTACTCTGCTACCACCAGCGCCTGTGTTAGCACCCTGAAGTTCCCCTGTTGTAAAACGGTGATTAACCGACCCCCCCATGTCATTTACCTGACTAATAGACTTAGTTCCTAGAGTTTTTTTAAGGAGTTGGACATCATTGAGTACCTTGCTAAAGGTTTCGGAATGCTACCTATGGCTACCTTAAGCACTCTGATTTCTTCTACTAGATTAGTTAGATGGGCTGATAATGATCTTTGCGAAGGCATCTCGTTGTAGATAGGATTTATGTGAGTAAATATGCTTTCGCTAGAGTGGGCGGCTTCCTTGCTGGAGCGGGGGATAGAATCTAAGGGTGAAATTACCTCTCTCTGGAGTCGCCTTATTGCCTTTGAGCCCCCTTTTTGTGCCTCACTTCTCAGATTGGTGTGCTTATCTGGTAAATCGGTGTTGTCCATGAGAGGGGCAAAGCTGTTACTGCAAGGAAAAGCTGATAGATCATCTGCAAGCGCTTGCTCCTCTATAGCTTCATTATCAATCTCGCTGAAACTAGGAATTGAGACAGCTGAGGGAGGTTTCTTTCCCTTTACTCTATTGAAGATCGATGGAAAAGGGCTTTTATGGGTGTTATAAAAAGAGCTTCCAGGAGACTGTGTACTGGGTGCTGAGATAGGTGCGGTGTTTGAATCAAGGAGGCCTTCACATTCAGACAGTAAGCTATCAATACGGTCTAACACCCCGCCCCGCCCCACTCAGCAGAACTCGTGGCCTTTTTAGTCTTCTTCGCTGTTTTTTTAGTGTCAATCTTTGAGCCCTCCTCAGTATCTTTGCGCTTTCCCATTATGGAGCTAGCACTCAGCGCAAAGGGATAATCATAAACAGTTACTTGCAAAAGGGTCCAGAAAAGTAGAAGAGCAGGATAGCCACTATATGGAGTCAACTGTAATTCAAGAGAGTACCTTTATCCTGTTATGGGCATCCAGTGGGTAGAGGAGCGAGAGTGCCAGGTATCAAATATTAGGGGGGTGGCCCAGCCTCTTTCAGGCTCTGACGGGCGCAGACGGGCCTGCCCGCGCGCGTCCCGCGCTGCAGGAGCCCAGATGGAATTTAAAGTGCCTCCTGGCGCGCAAGAATGACAGTGGCAGTGAGCAAGCCGCTTTGGCAGCTGGGCCTTGGAGTCCTGGCCCCCCAGGGCAGTGTGGCAGCAACCAACAGCAACAGAATGGACTCCGGCGCTGCCGGAGCCTGGATGGAATTTAAAGCGCCCCCTGGAGCACAAGAATGACGGTGGCGTCGAGCGAGCCGCTTTGGCAGCTGGGCCTGGAGTCCTGGCCCCCCGCGGCAGTGTGGCAGCAACCAACAGCAACAGAATGGACTCCAGCGCTGCGGGAGCCCAGATGGAATTTAAAACGCCTCCTGGTGTGCAAGAATGATGGTGGCGGCGAGCAAGCCGCTTTCGCAGCTGGACCTCGGAGTCCTGGCCCTCCGCGGCAGTGTGGCAGCAACCAACAGCCACAGAATGGACTCCCGCGCTGCGCGAGCCTGGATGGAATTTAAAGCGTCTCCCGGCACGCAAGAATGATGGTGGTGGCGCTGTATCTCTGAGATACTGCTAAAGCATGGAATCCTCAGACGGGCTATCATAAGTCACATGGAATTTTTCAGGATGCTGAAAACGTGGTCATTTCCCTTTTGAATATTTGAATATAAAATGGAGTGAAGCTGTCACAATTAACAGGAAGTGGGGACTTATTTAAGAGGGATCACATACCCCTGACCATAATCTGAAGATACAGCATGGTTTTTACAAATAAAAAACAGATCAAAGAAGATGTTTTCTAGTACTCCCTTGCATGATGCAGCAAATAAGCCATTACCTCAATGGGCTTGACTTGCAGAAAACGCCTATTTAATGTCCTACTAAGTGAACCTATGTCAGTACATGTCTCCTTCTGTCCTTTACGGCTTGACCTTCTAAACTAAATCCTTTTGAGTGTTTCCTATCAGACTCTTAAGCATTACGCAAAATGCATATAACTTTATTCTTTATCAACACTTCAAAATCCAATTACATGGATTACTGGGACAAGCAAACAACAGACAGAATATTATACTATTCCTACATTTCCTTTAAGAACAGACACAATTAGAAATACATATTGATAAATAACAAAGGCACCTGATCAATAACAACAGTTAGCAACAAACTTTTCTTGTCGTGTAGTTCCTATATATAACCTATACAGAATCTGCGCGTTCGGATAACATGAACTGTGGGCTTGGTGGCAGACTGACTCTGAGCACCCCGACCGAAAATGTTAGCCTTTTTGCATTAGCTAGCTCACAGTGCCACTAGTGTCTCCTCTTATCGGGGAGAGAATAGTTTCTGGCAACCTTAGAACATGAAAACCCTGATCCCTCAGAATCGTGGAAACAATATACTACTTTCCGCTCAGTCACTTGTGCTCACTTATCTAGTCTCGGAAATACACAGAATAAACAGTCTGGGCATTTCAATAAGGGTTTATTGAACAGTTGTTATTCTTGTGTAGAATATATGAGCTGCAACAACCATTAGACAGTAGCAGAGATATATGATTAGCAGTACAGCGAATATAAATGGATAGTACAGTTCTACCAATCTGCACTACGCATGAATAAATACATGAATATAAAATGCATTGATAAAAGAAAGCGCATACTCCTACGATCCCTATCTTGATGTACCTAAGTGTACCTAGCATGTGAGTAGGTGTGAAGCCAAGAATCCCTCTAGGATTTAGTCGAACCCCATTACCTGAAGTATGAGAATGTAGGAGCCCTTCTTGGTCTCGAGCTGGACACCCCGCGAGGGATGTTCAGACCCCTGTCAGCTGGAGCGTCTGCATGCAGGAGCCTCAGCGTCTCTGGTCAGTGTGTCGGCCTGGAAGTCTCTGTTCCCTCTAACTAACATTAGCAAGATGTGCTGTATTTATACAGAAAGTATCTAGGGGTCCTTTGTCCCTTGTTGCTTGTATTAGCCATTGTTGGATGTGAGGATGACGTATGGGATGAACCATGTACGTAGATATGGGGAGGAAGGTGGTGTAGCCCCAGCCTGGTTTCTAAGAACCCTTATGAATATTCATTCATACTGTGTGAGTCTATTGATGGAGTTATAGGACTCTATTGTTTAGGAGAAACCCTCCTTCTGCACCCAGGACTAGAACTAGGTAAAGGCACAATCCTAAAAGGCCAGTTACAGTGTAATGTAGGGGAGGTAATGTAGGTGAAGGGGTATGATGTTACCTGGGCCTATATTATGGAACATAACATTCTCTATAATAGAGATTGCATACAACTAATCAGCATACCAAGTCTAATAATATTGCATAATATATGACTATTGTAGCACTTCTATCTAACTTAACAACTATCTCTGCACTCCATTGAGAAGCATGCTAAATGTCCACAAACTGTTTTAATGCCTCATCGGGGAAGTAATCACTATATACATTTACAATACTATGCAATACAAAATTCCACAGTTTGCTTGGTATGTAACATCTTTGTTCAGATGGGAATATATACTTCAAAGCAGACAGACATTACTTAATGATTTGTGGAAGGGATTGGGAGTGGAGATTCCATTTGATCTCCACCCCTAGACAGACATAACACAGAAAATCAAATGATGTTCAATTGCGCAGAGTATGCCAATAAGTCCAATAAAACATTTTCCAAACTGCATGCAAAGGATAATTGAAGTGATGCTGCTCAAACTGGACTTCTACCATTATTCAATGCGTGGTTTATCAAGTGAATGTTTAAGTACTAGTGCGAAGCATTCAGCATTTTTATTGCCAGAGGCATGGAGTAGGCCACTATCTGACATTGTTTCTCCTAGACACTAATATAATCATTTGCCAGTTTAGAAATGCAGAGACTAAATCTGTTTAGTAACACCAAATTGCATTTCTGGCCAGAAGAGATCCTCCTGACTCATGGTTTGATTCAATTTGTTCTGTAAAGATGCTGCTTCAGAAAAGCAACTATAAATTCAAAGGTTTTAACCCATGCCTCTTTCTGTGTGCCTAGGTGTCAGAAAATATCCAGTTCTCTCATTTAGTGATATATAATGTTTACGGCACTGGGAAGTAAGCCAGATGTCATTTAGAATTAACACCCCAACTGTCTGCATTTGATTCTTTGTTTTAATGTTTAAAACTCAGTTTCAATATATTTATTCACAGACGACTCTACATTGAGAAGCATTCTCTTTTGTTTCATCATTCAATCAACAAATTATACAAATTCAGAGTTAGGGGGTTGCTTTGTTGATGTGAGTAACCTTTATCATATAATGAAGGCTATTTTTTGATTTAAGAAATGCTATAAACCTTGCTGCAGTACTTTCCATTGCAATAAACAAGGCATCAGCTGAACTCCTTTAGGATAGTGACATTTTTGTTTCTAATACTGAGGCAACTTTTTTAAAACCTGCCACCTATGCAGACACTTTTATGTTATATTTGTCATTCCCTTCTAGTTATCAAAGCCCAATACACATGTTTATGTAGTCAATATAGTACATTCCAGTGTCTTTATTGAAGACACAACTTGAATAATGTATTTGTGTTTCCTTTCAATGGGCAAAAATCTAAAGTTTGCTACAACATTGTGTCTGCCTTTTCCTTGTCCTCTTGCTTTTTAGCTTTTCATACAATGATGTCCACTGCAAAACCGTCAGCACAATTTAGATATTTATGTTATAAACTATGGGACGGTGAAAATACATGCTGTGGGAGTGCAAATACGTCATGTTTCCCAACACTTTGCACTGGGTTTGCATCACTGTGGTGCAAGGGTGGGTTTGGTGCATGCCTGCCTAAAGTGCACCAGCACAGGGTGAAAATGAAGCAGCTTCATATCCTAATATATATGGAGACATTCTGCTACCTCACTTTGATACAATGCAGCACAGAAGCTTTGGTAGTTGGCATTGTGTCAACTGTTAGTAAATCTACCCCAGTGTATGGGTTATTTTAATTTCAGTGGAGATGGCATTTAACACTTAACAGCAAGGATCAACTACTGCATTAGTGCGGTTTTTGAATGCTACATTACAATGAGGCATCTCTAAAATTTAGAACTAACTGTAAAAAAGTGTTACACATTCATGTGATTGCAAATCACAACAAAAGTCTCTCATATGGCTATTCGCACCATTTGTACGGAAATAATAAATCCATTCTGAATAATTATTTTAGACCTGGTGGAAGATTCCAAATTTTGTGCCTCACATCCTCCATAATGTAAATCATTTTATTTATCACGTTTAGATTTTGAGATATCAGAAATACTAGGTTTATATTTTTCTGCAGCCATGGTAAATACATGACACGATTACACTTTCTTTGCTGGAGAGAAATCAAATATCATTCTGCAAACAGTGAAGATATGGCCATTTATCATTACATAAGAAACAAATGAATTTTCAAAATCTTGAGCAGTGAAGTATGACTAGCTAGACTGGTCTTGCTTGCCTGCTAGAGAGGTGGGGATTGTAAATTGTCACATTGTGAGTATCTGTAATTCTTTGTAAACATGTTGACTCACAGTTTTTGGGGATAGCCTGTTTTGGAGTCACACCTGAAGATGCTAAAATTCCTTTGTTGTTCACAGGGTCTTGCTTGGTTACCATGGAGGAGACTTAGATACATGATAAACATGTACTTGGTAAGGACTCCTTTCGCTGATGTTTCCTACAATGATCACTTTTAGATGATTTGTGCCTTAATGTATACTGCCAAATAAGGTACTCGATTAACCCACTGGGAATGTGGGCTCACTTCACGGGCAGGTAAGATTGGACAAGGGGCCGCATCTCCTCCATCAAAGGTCCCTAAAGACAGGTGTGGGCCGAAATGACTGGACGGCCTTGTTGCTCTTCTCATCACCTGCTTCACACATATTCCCTGTCCACCTGAATTTGACCGGACAGTTGCCTCTGTCTGGGGACTTCGGTGGTGGTGGCAGTCCTCATTATTTGTAGGAGAAACCATTTCCAGCTGGTCCCATCTTCGGATTCCTCAGGTTCTTGAGGTCGCTGTTGCAAGTGAGCGGGGCAGGCACTGCGCATAGTCCAGTAATTGGGGTCTTGGGCAGGAAGGGAGCAGGCCTTGGCTTCTCCTAAAGGTGTTTTTTTCTACTTGATTGTGCTCACCCGTTCTGCACAGGCAGTCAGGGTTTTGATACTTGATGAAATACTTTGTACTATGGAGGGGGTTCCCGTATACGAGCAGTAGGTGGCACTGCACACTCACATTAAGGAGAAATTGGTACGGCTCTGGGGCTGATTTACGGGCTCAATTGTTAGGCAGCGTTTCAAGTTCTGGGGTGTGTTGTTTGGTGGAAATTTAGATAATCCTGCAGGCTTTGTTGTGGCACCAGGGCTGGTTTGCGCACAATTGGTAGGCAGTGCTTCAACCTATAGGATCCAATTGACTTGGGGAGTAACGGTTTGGTTTGCCATTCTCAATTCCTCTGGGACTGTTAAGGCCCTGTGTTTAAAGCTGGCTTGGTCATTTTAATAGGAATATTAAGGTTATATTTGAAGCACATCACTGGGGTGTACAACGCCTCTGAAGCAGGTGAAAAGAAAAGCAAACATGGAGGTGGTCTTGGGGCGGTTAGACGCCATAGATCAGGTACTAGTCCTAATTCAACCTGCACTGACCTCCCTGGTTCAGATACAGGACGGTCCACAGGCAGGGCCTAGTACGGAAGCACCCACTGTTGCGGTACCAGTGGATAAAGAGCACCCTAGGTGGGTGGGGGTCCCCTAAAAGCAGCATTCCCACCAGCTAAAATGTGAGCAAGGAAGGGAATAGCGATGGGGGGGAGGCAACAGGGGCTGGCCTGATACACGCAGGGATAGCTTCCACACCCAGTCAGTCTTCAACTGATCTCATAGTGCTAGGGGAGGAAAGGGTGACATACAGGGGGCTGACAGGATCAAGTTCAGGTTGTTCTGGAAATGATCTTGTGAGTAGTTTAGCTAGGGTGCTACCATAGCTTTCACAACTAGGCAAATCAAGTCCCAGCGATCACGATGGGGAGGGGGCGGCATTCGCATTTGCAAAAAGCCTACTGGAAAGGAACCCACCTGCTCAACCAGGGGGTGGGGCAGGCACCAAGAGTGTCCCCAGCATTTCTACACAGCAATTAGGGCCTGTGAATACGCAACCTGGGATGACAGGGGTGGTCTCCCCACCCACAACATTTGCTGGGGTACCCACCGCAACTGTGGGGTCTGCAGCAGGGGCACTAGGTGAGGAGGCAACTAATGCTAGTAGTGCCCATGATCAGGTCCTTTCTCCTAGGTATCAATTAGGCTTGCACCTATGGGATTAATGACATGAAGACAAAAATAAAGAAAGGGGCAAATGTTCATGTGTTTGAACTCATGGTGGTTAAACCACCAGATGAGAACTTCAAGCAATCCAAAGACTGTTCACGTAAATTGAAGAAGCCAAAAGTTGAGGAGACAATAATGAACTGGATGAAGGGTTTTACTATTTATCAGTTGGTGCTTCTTGAGAAATACCCTGAGTGGGGCCCACAGACTTCCTACTAGATGAAAAAATATTGGGTGTTTATAGGGAGTTTGTGGGATCCTGCTGGAAGGACTACGATAAAGCATTCAGGCTGAAGAAAGCTATGAACCAGCAGATGTTTTGGAATCAATCGAAAGTGGATGCATGGTTGCAATGATTGTTAAAGAAGCCAGAGGGATGTGATCAGATCAGATGCCCATTCGCCAGGCGACTGGTGGGGGAGACAACATTTGTTTGTATGATTTTCAATCACAAGCACAGACCATCTCTAAGTACCGGGTGTGTATTTATCAAACAAAAAACAGGTACATACACAACACAACAGCACTTGTTATTATTTTACACATCCTACAATAACATTGTACAGCACATATCAAAGACATGTAAATGTGCTTAGTTTCTCTACCAACAATTTGTCAATAGGGCTGCAGAACTTAGTATTCAGTAGCAGTCCATACAAGAGGTAGTCCATTACAGATACACACAGAAGTGAACAGTTGGCCCACAGCAACCAGAGGTGTGCATCAAAAAATCTTGAGAAAATAGAATTTTAGTCTGACTCTTCCAAATCCAAAAGTTACCTTTATTTAATTTAGAGCATGAACACACACTAGGGTGTACAGTGCCACATTGATTTTGGGAAGGCAATCGTAGTCTTCTTTCTCAGCTGACAGGCCTCACTACTGTCCCTCACCTGTTGATTTGCAGAACCTGCAAATGACAAACTAGCGTACACTATTAAAGAGCCCATGCACTGCCCCTTTTCCTCAAGACCAGACTTGAAGAGAAGAAGAGAAGGCCCTTCCTGCTGAGAAAAAAGGTTGTTTTGTCTACCGAAAGAAAAACTGGAATAGTTTCCCTAACTTCTTTCCTGGATACCTGCTTAGAGCACTTACTTCAAGACTTGTAAGAAACAGATTCCTAAACAACACACATGATTATGTTGGTCTATATCTTCTGTGGACTGCTTGCTTAGAAGCTGAGAAATATGCTTAATTGATGTCTTTGTTATTGTTAGGTAAGAAAGTCCTGTAACTACGGACACATTCCTGATAACCAGCAGAAATGTAATCTGAGTGGTAGTTGAACAGTTCGACTGCTGCAGACTTTTGTAACCTTATGGTAACATACCTCATGAATACTTCTTTGTGAGGAAGCTATGCATAGTCTAAACACAAGCACTAGGAAATACTGCAATGAATGCTTATATCACAACAGTGCACAAGTGACACATTTCTTCATTTTTCTACATAATAGTACACCTAATCATCCTTTCTGCCACATTCCACAATACCACACACTGTTAGAAATACGTACCCATCCCACCATTAGTGCCTTTGCACATCATTCTTTGCTCCTGCTAAGAAAGTAGATATTTTTTTACCAAAGGACAGAATAACAGAATCCTGTTACTAGAGAAGCATTCTGAAAATGGCTAAGTAGAAGTGTGAACATAAACATAATCTAGTACCTTTTGTACCCTACCAAATAATCAGCCTTTTTACATGGCAGGAGTTCAGAGTTTTGCTTTGGAAATTAAATGGCAAATTTACAAAACAAGAGTCAGATTGTGGTCTAGGTGTTTAAAACTGAATATTCAGTTTAACTCAAAATCTTATGTTTGGTTTTTTTCGAATTATTTTATCCTGATGTATTTCTTCAAACATTGTGACTCACTGCTTTAAGTAATTCCCCATTAACTTTGTCATTGTTTTTATCATCAGCTTTGCTCACATTTTGTGGACACAAAAACAATATTGCGCTTTTCTTTCATGATTAGTTAGCTCTATTCATACCACGTCACTTCTTTGTTAGTACATTAATAGGGTAGGCAGATATAATAGATAAATTGTGCAATTTCCCTGATCAAAACCTTAAAAGGCTGTGTCTGGCTGTTCCATGGAGTAAAGCATCCACTCTAGAAACCTGTGTTTGACTTCTTGGCTACAAGTTCAAATTTTGCCAAATCTTTTTATCCTTCCATGGTGGCTAAAATGAGTATCATGGAGTTTGTTAACGGAACACACCTGTTGATCAGTGTGAGGATGCCACAAGGATTGACAGTGTGCCTTATGAGTACACGTATCATGTAATCTTTGACAATATTCTTCATTCCTATGGCTGAGTTAGACACTACCCCCGATTCCGATCATGTCAGCTGATATTCCAGAATAAAACAATGACTGACATTTACGTCATCTGCAGTGTTCCCCTCTCACTTACATTTTAACAAATTAGAAGGTATAACTGCCTTGCGGACAGGGAACTCTGTCAGTAATGATCACCAGAAAGAATATTTATGGAAGTTATTTCCTAAAAGCTCCAAAAATATCAAGTTGAGAATGTCATGGGAATGGCTGCATTTAATGTGATCACTTCACATGACACAACTACAATATTTTCTGCCACATTACCATCAGAGCTCATGCTGAAAGCTCAAACTCATTAAAATGGACAAGTAGTTCCATTCAGACAATAAATGGAGAGGTGGTTGTAATAAACAGATGTACATTATGAGGCAATAAATTGCTAGCTACCACTTCCCCTTCTTAATATGTTTATGAAACGCAGAATAAGCAACAATAATTCTAATCAACAAAACAGAAAGAATTTTATAACTCAATATTTAACTTATATGCTCTATATTAATAACATTCAATCATTGATTTATCTGAGTGTGTTCCAAAACAAAACACATCTTCATTCTTTGAAGCTAGTAGCTTAAAATCAATGACCTGCCACGGGTGATGTAAGGGCATGAATGTTTTGAATGACTTCAATAAATTGGACTTGAATCAATCATGTATACTCTCTTTGACTAATATGTTCTGCATCCGATTCATTTTTCCTACCAGCTGTAATTTGTAAATTACATGACTGCTTTGCTTGACATGCCACAATATAGATTCACTATATATCTGATTTAATCCCATAGTTTATAACTCCCAACTGACAATTTGCCACAGGGAGAAATTAGTTTTGCATTTCATGCTTAGGAGACCCTGCTTGAAAAAAAATAAGAGACTCAGATGTGTGACATTCCATCTGGGTAGACCCTCCAGACAAACATCGTCTGTCATGAAGTCAGTCAAGACATAGAAGTTAATGTTTCCTTTTCATAGAGGTGAATGCTCCCTTTTCATATGAGAATCAGCCACTTAGAGCCGTAATCTTTAACAATAGTATACTATTTTTTTTTAAAACATCTATTTTGAATACTACAAGAATACCATATCCTTGAACAGTTACCCAGTATATTTACAAGAAGATGAGATATGTGATGTTGTGGTATTTAGGAACTTAACACACCATTAGACCACAAAATTGTGATCTTAAAATTTGATTTGATAAATTTATTCTAAAAAGTCAAAAGTGTGCCAGGTTCTTCTTTTTCTAAAGGCTCGAATGTGTATTTGAATCTCAGTGGTTTTGAGTATTGTCATTGGGTGTGAGAGATAAGACTAATTCCTCTATATCTGGCATTCACACATGTCAAATTTGGTCTCTCTTTAGTTGAGTGAAGTCCAATATTTTTTGATTGCTCTGCTCATATGCCAAGACTACTTATGGTGTGATGATCTTCTGTTTGCTTCATGATGAGAGGAAGCTACTTGGCACATTATTCTCCTGTCCTGTTCCCTTATATTAAAGCTTCTATAAACATTTTTCCCTATCCACAGCTACTAATATATTGCATTTCTCAGACAGTCCTTATGATGTTTGGAGGCATGCTGTTGCATGCAAGAGGTTTTGCTGCTCTTCAGTGTTGCATGCTGTGAGGACAAAATCCCGACAACCTGTTTTTGATTGAGTGATTGCCCCACTCTTTTTCTTTTGCCCCTGTAAGGTCCAGCAACAGTATTTTATACCCTTATACTGATGGGCATCTCAGTCTGCAAGTGAGTGTTCCTCTGAGACACATTCTACTGTGCCCTGAGATAGGGAGTCCCTCCATTTGTCTCCTACACATCTAAACTCAAGGGGTAGCTTCCTTCCCCCTCTCTGCACAGGCTGCGGCAGATGGCAACATTTTATAGTTTTGTCGGATTAGTAGCTTCTCCTAGTGAAATGCTCACTAGCCCCCCTGTGTAGTAAGTGCAGTGGAATGGGCTATACTGGGTCTCTTTCTTGTTTATTTTGTGTGAATGCTTGAAATGTTTACAAATGCACTCAGATTGTCTGCCTATTGGCAGTAGTAAGAAATTCTTAACATGACCACTACTGTTAGGTTTAGTCTTAGCAGATTGCAAAGTTTTTTTAGTTAGCAAGAATGATGGTTGAAAGATGGATGACAAGGTCAACTCAATTCACCCTTCTTCTTCCTTCCTCATGTTCCGCAACTGTCTGAGGGGATTAAACTAGGCTATTCACTAGTGCACGCCCTGGTTATGTACCAAGCCATCTTCATACATGTAGGCAGATGCCAACACAATACAAGTTTTTAAGAAGGAAAAGGAAGTTCATCCCAGAAACTCCTGTGTTGGGGAATTCCTACCTCAGACTCTCTGATTGAAATTTTGACCTTTCAAGATTGCAAAAATACTGATTGGAAATGCCCTACTAGGATTCCAGTGCCTGGAATTATAAACTAGGTATTGTTCCAGCTCATGTTATATCCCAGTGGAGCTAGGTCTATGCCAACCCTTTTGCTGGTTGTGCTTGTAGAATGAGGAGCTGAGAGGTGTACATTCTCTTCTGGTTAGGATCAAGCTAGTAAAGCCTGAAGGCACTACTAAATCTTTGCTGGACTGCACTGCTGCAGCTCCTGTCTGTGTGAAAAACCCAAGTCAGCCCAAGCAGTCCAGAGACACTGTCACAGTGCTTTGAAGCCTCCTTTACTCCTAACAGGAGGCTAGAAGAGCTTCTGCCCAAGGAGCTATTGCTGCAAATGCAAATGAAATTAATGATGGCTCTGCCTTGTGAATACAATCCCACTGTGCATCACCTTTTGCTATTTTGTTCAAGATCCTCCGAAGGGGATCCAAACCTCAGCTGTCAAGCAAATATGCGGGTGTCAACATTTCTCAGTACCATACTGCACACTTTCCCTTTGTCCATAAATAAGGAAAGGCACTGGTTGAAAAAACGAACATGTACATTTAATTTTCATCATAGCATTTACAGATGATGTTAATTTTTTGCAATGATTTTCATTCCTACATCTGAAGTGGAACATGTTCTATTTGGTTTGTAACACACCAGAAGCAAACAGTTTAATATTTGCCATTTTACTCTTGTTCCAGTAGGCTATTACTATAGTGGCATTAGCTGTTAATGCATTTTTAAATTGAACATTTTACACGAAATTCATTCTAGGGACATTTGATTTGGTTTTATGGCATTATTCCCAGTGATATGTCAAAGCATGATTTATGGTTCTACAATGCATATTTAGATTTCAGTGAATTAATTTCAAAATAGGTGGCTCTTAGAGAACATGACAGTATTAGACAGATGTGTCCTTATTTAAATACAGACAGCATATCAGTAACTCTCCAAAGTTTATTCTTTCCCCTCAAATAATGCTAACAATACTAAGAACAGTTACTATTATTGTTACAGATAATTATGTATCTATATGTTTTACTGACCAATTGAGGTATATGCCGTATACACGTAAATGCTGACAAATTTAAACACTACACACTATGAATAAGTACTCTTGGGGCCTGATTCACAAACGTAAACGTACACGTTTGTGTCAATTTAAGATTGTTTGCTATTCACAAAGGTATTTTACAAGTAGTATCTTTATGACTGTGTAGTCTCTACACATACAAAGATATTACAGTTCTACCTATTTATGTGCAGAGACTCCGCAGCCGTAAAGATACTACTAGTAAAATACCTTTGTGAATACCAAATAATCTTAAATGTACACAAAAGTGTAGCTTACCTTTGTGAATCAGGACCTTGATATTCAGGATAAGGGCTAAAAAATTAATCCAGCTACCATGATCTTGGAAAATTTGCACCATTGAATTTGAAAAGCTTTTTTAAATGCTAAACACTAATGTGGGGTCTCTTATGAGAGGTCATGATGTTTCTAGAGGTTGCATTTGGTATAAAATATTGCACTTTTCTCCTGGACTCTAGACTGTACCAGAAATTGATTTGAGCTATTTGCCTTTACTCACTACAGGTCCTATCTTGACTCCAGGATACAACATGTAAAGTACTACTCTTTCTCAGACTGAAAACTACTGGTAGCGTCTCCTTACTATGCCTGTCACCTTATTGCAGCCTCTTAATATTTAGGGTGCCAGAGACTATATCTGCTCATGCTGAGCCGGGAACCAATGTTTATGGCCTCATTCACATAGCCTTTGCTAATAGTTTATCATAGGCGTGCCATGATCTGTCGCAAAAATTGGAAAAACAATTACCTCAGCTTAAAAATAGAAGTGTGCCAGAATATGTAGCTGCAATATTAACATCCTCCCTTCACAGTACACATTTAAAAATGCAAATATAAGAACGTGTAAGTTTAAAATGCTCTTTGTTTAGACTGTACCTTACAGTAGTGACAATTTAAAAATTTACCTTAGATTGTTTCGACTTTAGAGACTGTTGAATTGCAAATGCATGATATACCCCGTCCCCAAACCTCTTCTTATGCAGTAAATGCCTATTTTCTCTCATTTAAGAAAATGTTTGTGTAGGTATTACTATACTAAAAGGGTGGTATAAATGTATAGGTTTTCTGTGTTCAATGTAGCTGAGTAATAACATTTTCTAATTTAATAATAAAAACATTTGGAATTAGTAATCGGATTGATTACCTCTGAAGTATATTTGGAAGAAATATGTACACGAAAAGAGCAGGCAGAACAAACACAATTACATATTAAATTGTAGACGAACATAAGAAATGTTTTAACTATGAAATACGGTTCAAGTTTAAACCTTCTATGTACTGTAAATTTTAGAATATTCCTATCTTCTCGGATTAGAGACAGCGAAAAAGTGGTACTTTCTAATGAAACATGATAGAAAAATGATTATAGCTACATTAAAAATGGGATTTCCTCTTGAAAGTGAATAGGAGGATTTTTGAACTCACAGAAAGTTTCACAATAGCTCTATCTTCAATCGCTTGGTTACCACACCCACTTTTCTATTTACTTCGAAAATTAGGGGAAGTCTTATTTTTGTCCTATATTGAGTCAATTTATGAAAACATATGTGTATAAAACGACCATAGGCCTTTGGATAAATTGTAAGTAGCATACGTTTGTGCCAGACACAACCTAAACAAGCAATGGCAAAGCCAATAGCTTAGGTCTTGCCTGCTTGTAATTTGTCATTGCTTTTGTAAAATGTTATTATTGGGGGTACGACACTCTGGGGGCCCTACAGTCATTTTATCATCTGTGTAAGCATGCAAGAACCTGAAGACATTTTCAAGAAATGCTACATTTATTAATATGTGTCATGGTTGAATGTGTTAATAATTCCCTGGTCCATGACTGGTAAACCTGTGAAGAAATTAAAGCATATAGCAGCCCGATAAAAGGTATTTGTGTGACCATGGATAATCACTACACAGACACCGAAACCACACAATTACCACATATTTAAACAATTAGGCTTTCTTGCAATGCTTTTTTATTGAGGTAAAATTGTTTTTGACAGCCTGCAGTGTGAGCTATTCACCATAACATGCTACAGCAGCAAAAAAAAAAGAAACATATGAGCAAAGCACATTAAACCTGCTGTAGTTAGGCATCATCGGCATTAATGTAAAAAAATTGCCCTAATGAAAAAAACAGTCAGGTATCCCTTGGTCGCCTGCTCAGTGCACTCCCATCCACAAAGAAAATGGCCACTCCTGTGTGCAAGTGAAGTCGGCATTTGTGAAAGAGAAGGTGTGTCAGACTGATACAAACATTTTGATTGAACTACAAGTCTGATCTGTATACCAATTTAATAAGCTTTATGGGTGTTTACGTGGTACCAGGGTGCAACTGCTCTCAACACAGCCCAGGCCACATGGATAGTATCTTTGCATGTATATCCAGCCTTATGTGCAAGTAGGCCAGTGGCCCTCTTTCCTTAGGCAGTATTTTTAAATCCTATAGCCTCCTCACAAAACAGAGTCTGAAGTGTGAAAACTGCAATATTTACAGCTACCTATTCGCTGGTGCATGCTTGCCTTGTGCATGGTAAATGAAGAGTTCCTCCTATGCATGTGAACCTCAAGCTTTATGATGTATTAAGGTGGCAGAATTGGTTTAATACAAGTTCTATCAAAGGGTACTATACAGCGCAAAAGCTGTTATATATTCCGGCTGTCACTCATTGGCAAAACGCATCAAACACAAGCGTGCATCTCCAGCTGTTTTACTGGATACTGCTTGCCTGTTCAGAAACTTCATACTCCACCCCCCTGAAAGTCACACTCCTTAAGGTGGGCCTTCCAGTAGCACGAATGGAAGATGCTGCTGCATATTCCAATGTTACAAAGGGGCCAGTCTGGATGGTAGAGAGAAAACCTGGGATGGGCGTGGTATTCAGCTGTAGAGAAAACAGAAATGGACCATCTTCAGGCGGGTTTGAATTTCCTGTCTTTGTTCACCTTTGTAGGGAACCTTACTAATTTCTGCAACCACATCAAAAATCGGATTTATCCGCACAATCCACTAACGAATCAGTGCTGCATGCTACATGTCGAGCAAACAAAATTAAAAGCATCTCCACTGTACGAGAAACATGGTCAATAAGTTTGGAAGTTTATCAAGTTTAATACATCGCTTCGTCTGATATTTGGCTGTAATTTTCTTTTATGAGTTGGAGAGTAGTGATAAGTGTTACAATTGCGATGCAAAGATGCATATATTCATCTTTTTCTACTGAACTATATGCCACTTTTGAAAATGTAGCTTTAAAAGCTTTTCCCTGAAATATCTACCCAGACTCCACACAATTGCTCTATTTAAGTGACAATCAGTAGGGAGTAAAATTTTCAATGCATCTTATCAGCAGGTTCTGTGTACACTAGATAAATGTGGGACTACTAAGGTGATTACTCTCTAACAGGCATGGAGGCGGAGATAAAATTGTCCGAGACTGACTGTCATCATTACCAAAGCATAGGGCCTGATTTAGATCTTGGCGGAGGGGAATACTCACTCACAGACATATAATAGAAATCCCTTCTGCAGTATTACAATCCCATTATATCTTATGGAGATCGTAATACGGCGGACGGGATATCCGTCACGTTTGTGAAGGCGTATTCCATCCGCGGAGATCTAAGTAAGGCCCATAGTCTTTCTGAATGAGGACTGTTGCCGAGTGGATGTTTATTCCTGAAACCAAAGTCTTTTTTTGCAGGAAAGGAATACAAAGCTGGCTAGTAGCAAAGAACATTTAGTGAAATCATCCAGGTGAATCATAATACCCTAATGTGGCTAAATATCACAGGAAGCAAGCAATAAGGATGTCTTCAGCAAAGCAACTGGACAAGCACGTAGGAGGCTTGCTGATTTTGGAACAAAGGCTGTGATTTAGAGTTTGGGGGATGGGTTACATCGACACAAATCTGACTGACATCTTGTCCGTCTTATTACATGCACATTGTATGCTATGACACTTCTAATAAGGCGGATGGGATATCTGTCACATAAGTGATAAAATACCCATCTGACAAACTCTAAATCATGCTGAAAGAGTTTCATGAATACTGGCACCACTCACAGTTGTGGCTCACCATGTTTGCAGTACCCATATATTAGATGAGCCATAACAAGCATGTATGCAATTTGTATAATAATACTAGTTCCAGTCGTATGTATTATCCGTCTAGTAGTGTGGGTGACAGTCTTCACAAGTTCATGGATGATACACAATTCCATGCTGCTTGAAAATTATTGAGTTCTAGGTGCTGCCTGCTTGGCTTGTCTGCCATTGCTCATAAAGAAACTGCAATTACATTTTGCTGTTGGATACAATGTGCATCAGAGGGGCCGATTCCGATCTCGGCCGGTAGGGCACCGAATCGGATTCGGCTTTACCGGATCCGATTCGGACGCCCTGTTTCTGACCGATTCGAACACCCGTCTGCGCAAGCAAGTACGATGCGAGCGTACGCGAAATCCCCGACCGACTCGTTCCCGGCTCCGAACCGCTCCGACCGACTCGTACGGACTCGACTCGCACCACGCAATGGAGACTTTCCCCAACCGGGCAAGTACGATGCGCGCCTCGAACAGTCCGACTGACTCGCGCCGTCCGGCTCGAAAGAGCAGTCGGAGCCTGACTTCGGGGGTCCGTGTCGGACCCCCCTGTACGCGTAGCCACGCGAGTCGCACACAGGGGGGACCCATGGGTCCCCCCTACACATGCATGTACGGCGCGAGTCGCACTGATGCGTACCTGCTGTAGGGGGCGCCCATGTTTGCGACGCACCCATTGAGTCAATGGGAGCCCGTGTACGCATCGTACGACCGGCTCCCATTGACTTCAATGGGAGTCCGACCGAATCGAGTCCGATAGCATGCGTCCGCATCGTACTCGTTCGGTCGGACTGCTAGAGTTCGGTTCGGTCGGATATCTCTCCGAATCCGACTCGGTCGGAGGGATTTCCGGCCCGAATCGGAATCGGCCCCAGAATGTTTTTTTTTACCTATGGCCATCATTTCTTCCTCCTCTGGAAGTAATAACTCTGCCACTGATTAGCACCAGTCCCCCTGGACAGCCTGCAAATGTGTCACTAGGTAGATGATTATATACAGTGAGGGTGCAGACAGGTGTGAGTATCGGCCCTAAGGTACAAGCCAATTACAAGTTCAGATGATGTGCTGTGCTGATTTGGGTACATTGGAAATTTTGACAACAACACTTTTAGCAGATCCCAGAAGATGAAGGAACTTCAAATTAGTGTTCCTAGAAACAGAATAGCTATTTTGACTTGCTCCATTACCCACACTGCTGGATTCACTCTGTTTATTACAGCTGATAAGTTCATGTTCTCAATGACTTCATGATTTACCTCCACCGACAGCGAGCTGTCCTCACTCATTATGGTTTCTTTTCTACCAGTTGTTTAAAATGAAGGGCTGGTAGCTCTCAGAAAAGACATTGAATCGGAATAACCACAGAGGGAGATCATAAAGGCAAAATTGTGCCCGCTCAACACCTGACCCTAACTTGGAGCAGCATGGGTGAGAGACTGTGCTGTAACTTTTTCATAATACAAGCAATATGTAGAGTACTTCCTGACTCGGAGGATCAAAAGAATACAAAGACACAAATATGAAGTTTAACTAAATTGTATTTGGAGGTCACCAGATGCTGCCACTGACAAACATCTCCACTGCCATACCCTCTGTATATATTGTGACCACTGTCACTCATTGGTCAGCCTACAATGTGGTGCGTAACATGTATAGGTTCACAGAAACATATTTGTGAACTTTCTTCCATGCCTTATCGCCTTAGAATTATTCCCATTTAATTTGCTGTAAATCACAGTAATTTGACTTCAAACCTATGTGCATTTTTATCATGTAATACTTTCTTTCATAAACTGTTTACAGAACTTTCTTTTATAATTATTGCTTTTTGAATTGCTGGACCATGCAGTCTTCAACATCTACATAGATATAAGCCTTTAGTTTGACCTGTGCATCAAACGGGCAAAGAATGATAATGTATTGAGACTGTTTAGCTTCAAAGGCATGATTTTTGTGGGAGCTTATCTAAATTACTTACATAAGTATCTAACGATCTAATTTGCTTACATAAGTATCTAACCATGCACTTAACTTAACCTGCTAATATTATTACTCACACCCATGTTAGCAGATATTATTTCACTATGCTGACCAATAAGATGGGCCACTTGAATGACTGCAAACCCTATCTCTGCTGGTACTCGCAAACATTTTCCCAAGGACCACAAAGTATGGTCTGTGGTGTGCCCAAGGGCCACATTGATTTCAGCACATTACATTAGGAAGGGGGCTTTCTGGGAGGCAGGGGTTTATGGTAGGAATTCATTTGAAAAGACCTTGAATTCACTGAAAGAACCAAAGGTTAATGTAACATTGTAGTTAGGTGTATTTCTCAGTGACAACATTAAAGTTCTGATCTACAAAAACACAGACATTCACCTATTATAGTTAGCAGCATTATCTATACCTTGCACCACCACCATGCACTTCTTATGACCTCAGATATGACAACATTCATGACACTGATGACATCTTAAATGACAACTTTGATGACATCTGTAATGATGGTTGTACATAGTAGGGTTTGGAGAGGGACTGGCCTCTCATTTCAGACCTCTCTCTCAGGTGACGGATATGCATAGTGGGGTGTGGAGAGGGACTGCCCTCTCCTTTCAGACCTCTCTCTCAGATGACGGGTGTGCATAGTAGGGTGTGTGGAGAGGCTGACCTACAGGTAGGTGGCAGGAATAAACAGCCTCACAACTCAGTTGACCTACGAAGTGGGTCGGTTGTGACTATAGTGGCTGCAGCCAAGTTCGGGTAAGTTGGCTGCACGTGGACAAGGAAGCTGCACTCAGCAGGTGCATATACTCGCACTCCTGAAGCAACCAGTGGCATTCTCTAGTTCCTCCTGTGGGGTAAGTACTCCTTTGGCTTCTGATTTGGAATGGCTACGATGATCCTATCTTGGGTCTCTTGCCCAGATGAAGGAGCAAGGGTGCTCCCATGGCATCCTCACTTCTCTGGTCAGGGAGGAAAGAAAAAGTCACAGTCCTGGATGTACCCGATGACCCCCTTCAACATACAGGGTCACCGCAACTTACTGTCCACAGGCTCCAGCCTGATCTGCACAGTGAAGTTATCCACGGCGGCCCCTCCTGGCATTTGAGGTCACTGCACCTCTACCTCACAAGGCTTCAGCCCTTACTTCATGGCAGTTTTTCCTTCAGCTCCCCCTCCTGGCACATGGGGTCACTGCATTGCTACCTCAGAAGGCTTCCTCCCTTACCACATTCCAGTCCATCACATGGAGCGGTGAGCAGACAAAATATCGAAAATAATATATCGATATACAAAAATATCGAAGTTAAAATATCGAAGGGACAGAATATCAAAGGGATAGAATATTGATGGACAGAATATCGACCCTAAGGTAAGTAATATCGAATTTTTTATTATCGATGTTACTAATATCGATATTTGTATTATTGTTATGTATTTTGTTATGTTTTTAATATGTATGTGTTATATGTGTTTTTGTTAAGTGTTCTACTTGTTTAAAAATATATGTATACAATTTTTATATGTTAATAAAAAAAAATGTAAGTTATTTTTTTTTTTTTGTACTGTAGCGGGTTGTGGGTTTATAGGGGAATAGGGTGGGAAGTAATTTAATTATACTAAATTAATTATTAATTTTTAGGAATTATAAATTAATTTTAATTATTTTTTGCGTTTAAGTTCTGTTGCGGGTTGTGGGTTTATAGGGGAATAGGGTGGGAAGTAATTTAATTGTAATTAAGTTATAATTTATTTTAATTAATTGTTATTGATAATTATATAATTGTTAATTAATTAATAATTGGTAATTAATTTCCATTAATTGGTGATTAATTTTTATTAATTCATTAATTGATCATCATGTAATTTAAATGTAATTAACTTATAATTTATTTTAATTAATTGGTATTGATAATTATATTATTGTTAATTAATTGATAATTGGTAATCAATTATTATTAATTGGTAATTAATTATTATTAATTAGTTATTAATTTTTATTAATTGATTAATTGATCATTATGTTAAGTGTATTATTTTATCATTGGAGTGTGTTGTGCGTTTATAGGGGAATACTTTTGGAAGTAATTGAAATCTAATTAAGTAATTATTAAATTAATTTTTGGGTATTGATAATTAATGTATTGGATATTAATTATTAATAGGTACTTTTTAAATTACAGTTTTTTGGTTCTAAAAATTAATTTATTGTTGTTTTATTATTAATTGGTAAATAAATATTATTAAATATTATTTATTGATAAATTTAATTAATAGATTAAGAATTATTTATTAATTGATAATTAATGTTTAATTATTATTATTATTGGTATAAAAAAGCATGTAATTGTTTAATATTAGTTAATTGGTAATTAAGTTTTAATAATTTATATGTTTTTTGTTATTAAAAATATTTTATTGTTCAATATTTATTATTTAGTAATTAATATTTATTAATTTTTATTTATTGGTATTTATTATAAATTTATTGTTAATACATTTTCTATTGGTCATTATGTTTTTAATACTTATTTATTGGTATTGGTAAATAGTTTAGAGTTATTTAATAATTAATTAATTATTTTAAAAAATTTATTTATTTATAAGTATGTTATTTGTAACTTCTACGCTATCCAACATTTCCCCTACTGTTGCACTCTCTGGAGTTGGAATAGTAATTTTTACCCCTACGCTATCCAACACTTTCCCTACTGTTGCACTCTCTGGAGTGGGAATAGTAATTTTTACCCCTACGCTATCCAACACTTTCCCTACTGTTGCACTCCCTGGAGTGGGAATAGTAATTTTTACCCCTACGCTATCCAACATTTTCCCTACTGTTGCACTCACTGGAGTGGGAATAGTAATTTTTACCCCTACGCTATCCAACACTTTCCCTACTGTTGCACTCTCTGGAGTGGGAATAGTAATTTCTACCCCTACGCTATCCAACACTTTCCCTACTGTTGCACTCTCTGGAGTTGGAATAGTAATTTTTACCCCTACGCTATCCAACACTTTCCCTACTGTTGCACTCTCTGGAGTGGGAATAGTAATTTTTACCCCTACGCTATCCAACATTTATCTTACTGTTGTTTTTTTGGGGGTTGTAATAGTAGTTTTATTCCCTACGCTATTTAATATTTTTTGTATTATTTTAGTTAATATAGTATATAATTAATTTTCAAAATATTAAAAGTAAATAATTTTTTTTAATTTGTTATTATAATTATTTAATTTTTATTTATGTTATTGTTTTATGTGTATAGATGTATTTGTAATTTATAATATTTTTTAATAATTTATAATTTATTAAAATAATTATTGAAACTCATTATAAAGTAAGTATATATATTATATATTATATGTATATGTTTAATTAATGTTTTATTTAATTATATATGTTACTTATTAATTTAAAAAATTATAAAATATTTTTAACTATGTTTATTTTAATTATAAGTATTATTTAGTTAATTTTACATATTATTTTTAACAAAAAACCCCGATATTTTTGATAACGATATTTTTGACAATCGATATTGTTTTTTCGATATTTTTGTACTTACCATGTTGAAGATAGGATTTCGATATTATTGACATCGATATTTTTTTTGTTGCGATATTTTTGTAGGTCGATTTTTTGACCTTCGATATTTTGTCAGTGATCCCACATGGATATCTTCAAGGCAGCCCCTTCCTGGAATACGTGGGTTGCTGACTCAGTCCTGCACATGGGCAATGACCCGATTGGTGAAGCATCTGTTTCCTCTCACCCCTTGAGACCACTCAACATGGGTCCCACATGAACCTCACTCCCTCCAACGCTATCCGGCTTATCAAGACCACTGTGCCCTGTGAGGAAGAGCTCACAGGCCACACTGGTCTTGACAAGCAGGCAGGGGCTGGTGCTCTAAGTTCCGGGTGATTTCCTCTCACCCAGCAAGGAGACTAGCAGGCTTTGGCCCCAAGCCCTAGTCAAATGCAGAAGTCTTGCAGAGCTTCCTCTCCTCCCTTAGCCCACCGGTCTGAGGGCTTGGCAGATGACAATTTTTTTAATATAATTTAGGGTCTGAGGGCCTGAATCACAAAGGTAAACTAACACTTTTGAGCAAGTTTATGATAGTTTGCTATTCACAAAGAGATTTATGAGTAGTATCTTTACCAGTGCAGAGTCTCCGAGCATAAAAATACTATGGTAAATCCCTTTGTGAATAGAAAACATTTGTAAATGTACACAAAAGTGTGAGTCAGGCCCTCAGTCTTTGAAGTTTTATTTTGGGGTTCTGCTTCTTTTGAAGTACATAACCCTCTGCTTCCTCTTGAAAATCAGTCTGTCACAGCAGGAGTGTCTCCAAAGTTCTATAACACTGGCCATGGAAGTGACTAAAGTTCACGCCTGGATGTGAGACACAGTGATATGTGCATCAAAAGGTCAGGCTATGGCCCCCAGCCCTACTCTTTATGAGTCTCTTCTCAGCCCTATCTCCTTCCTGAGATGTGCAGAGACCCCTTCCTTGTGACCTCACACTGAATCAAAGAAAACCCTTTGAAGTGTACAAGGGAGGGCTGGTCCTCCCCTCCCCAGTGTGTGTGCCACACAGCTTACATAAGTGCAGCAATCCACAAATCTGTCCAGAGGGATCTATCTACCTCTTCTCCATGCTTCACTATGGAGAATATTGCCTCCAAAAATAGAACCGAGGTCCCTCCATGTATTGTACTATTCACAGGCACACATAAACCCAGTGCATGTATATAGCATACACACAAGTACTGTATCTTCCATGAACTGTACCATTCAGAGACACACATACATCCAGCACTTGCATCTAACATGTGTGCACTGCCCATCACCGTATCCTTCATGTATTGTACCACTCAAAGGCACACATATATCCAGCATATGCATTTATCTCGCAGGCACTGTACTGCACTACATCCTCCCGCTACTGTACAATACATGGGCATGTGTACATCCAACACATGCATACATCAAGCATGCGCTACTCAGAACTGCATTATTCCTGTATTAGACCCTTCCCAGCCACACATACACCCTTCACAGATACACCACTTGTACGCTGTACAGCACTTCACACCAACCTGATGTAGGCCCAGGGTGAGAAAGGAACACAGTAATAAAACTTTAAAAAGTGAGCCAGCCTGTATGCCTCACTCTAGTAACAGGTTAAAAAGAACCTGTTTACTCCTGCAGATCACTACACAGTATGCTGCCTCCACCATGCTTGTGCTGCCTAACTCCTTGTGAAGACGGAAGACTTTAACCAGTATAAGAGTGGCACTTTGGGCACCACTCCCAGTACAATAAGACCACAATCCATGAAACAGGCCTATGGCATGGCACACATGCATGCTCTGTGTTCACCTATGACAATACAAATCAGCATTAGGGATCCAGACATAGGTACAATTGAACACTCAGGGCAGGGGTGCATTTCTGTTTCCCTGTAGAGGACTTTTCCGTCCCAACAACTTGCAAGAAAGAGGTCAGGTTCTTGGGGTCGGGCAAAGGTCAATTGTGGCTGTAGGAAAATGGCCTCTCTAAAGGGTCACCCCAAACCATTTGCCTTCCTCCTTCTCTTTTTCTGACATTCTGTTTGTTGGCCTTAGGACTCTGAGCACTTTACCACTGCAGACCAGTGCTAAAGTGCATGTGCTTCTCCCCTAAGCATGGTGACATTGGTGTATACACAATTGACATACTTAGTTTACTTGTAAGTCCCTTGTAAAGTAGTATACCATATATCCAGGGCTTGTAACATAAATGCTACTAGTGGGCCTGCCGCACTGATTGTGCTACCTGCACAAGTAGCCTTTCAAATCTGTCACAGGCTTGCTATCGCAAGGCCTGTGTGTGCAGTTTACTGCCATTTGAAGCCAGCATTTAAAACTCCCATTTATTATACATAAGTCACCCCTAAGGTGGACCCTAGGTAGCCCATAGGGCAGGGTGCTGTGTAAGTAAAACGTAGGACATGTACTTTTAAGTTGTGCATGTCCTGGTAGTGACAAACACCCAAATTGATGTTTCACTACAGTGAGGCCTACTTCTCTCATAGGTTAATATTGGGAATTCCTTATTTATTTATTTTTTATTTATTCACTTATAGAGCGCACGAATCACCCCATAAGGGTATCTCAGCGCTATGGGCACATAAGCGAACATGAGGAGACTAAGTTAGAAGAGTGAAGTTTTCAATAATTTCCTGAATGCCAAGTAGTCTGTACATTGTCGTAAGTGAATGGGGAGATTGTTCCAGAGGCGTGGGGCCAGATGGTAGAAGGCCTTACCACCTTGTCGAGTCTTATTAAAGCGCGGGACTATAGTCAGGGCTTTGTCTCCTGAGCGGAGAGGTCTGGAAGGCACGTAATTAGTGAATTTGTCATTGAGATAACTAGGGCCTAATCTGTATACGGCTTTGTAAGCTATGATTCCTGATCCAAAAGGAGTAGCTGCATCATGGTTTATATCTTTGGAGTGGTAATGATAATTCCTATTTAATGGTAATGCTGGATTTGACATTACTATTTTAGAAATGGCACTTTTAGAAAGTGGGCATTTCACTGCTCTTACTGCTTTGTGTACCTTGCAGCCTGTTTTCAATAAACGTCTGGGGTGGGGGACAACTGCACCTTTTGCAGTCACTCTAGACAGCCACAAATACAGGGCTGTTGGGTGTGACAGAAAACTCATCTGCATCCAGATAGCTCCTGCTGGGCAGGAAGAGAGAGGGACAGTTTACACCTGAATAGGCAGTGTCCTGTTTCCCACACAAAGGACTGATTACCCCCTTACTGATATTCTGGAGCAAAGGTCATGAAGAAAGAGCCTGTGTGCACTTCAAAGACCCTTCTTTGAAGTCATCCCCACTTCAAAGGCATAAGTATAGGTATAAGTACTGGTATAAGTACTGGGCCTCTGACCCTCCCAAGACAGTACACTACTGGGCCTGTGAAGAACTGTGCCAGAAGTAAAGACTGCTGTGCTCCAAGGATTGCCACTCTGCTTGACTTCTGCTCTGGAAGAACTGCTTTTCTGCTTTGCTGTGCTGCCCTGCTGCCTGCTGATCCCTGCCCTGCTGGGGACAAGGACTGGAACAATCTCACTTGAACCCAGAGTGACTCCAAGGGCTTGCTCCCTGTTCTGAAGTTTCAGGGTCATCAAAGACTTCCTTCAACCCTGCAACACCAACTGGACTCTGCCATCTGTGGATCATGCCCTGCCAAGTGGTGCTAATTCAGTCCTAGCCTCTTGAAAGGTGACTTCTGCTGTCCAGAACCATAAAAACATATTCAGTGATGACTTCGTGCTGATCGGAACCGACGCATTGCAGGAGTTGATGTACAACATTGCCGCAATGGACTGTGAGGCTTGCTTGTGACGGACAGCGCAGCTCGACAACGACACAACGCCCACATCGTAAAAGGGTTCCTCATCGAAGCCTTCATTGCCTGCTCAGGTCGGTACCGATGTATTGAGTCTTCGACATCAACGCTTGCTCCATCTAAGTACTTTTTCTGCGGGACCTGCTTGAGTCTTGTAGCCAGCCTGCCCTCGACCGCGGTTGGCACAAACTTTGGATTTACCCTGCTCCAGCACAACCTCAAATAACGCCTAAGCGATATTTGCTTCTGAGCACTACTGTTTGATTTATTCTTTAAAAATTTATAAATCCGCTTCTACTTTTGTGGATTTTTGTTGTTTTGGTTTTGCTTTACTCATAAAAATATAATCTATTTTTCAAACTCTGTGTGGAGTATTTTTGTGGTGTTTTTTTGTGTTACTGTATGTGTGTGTGTGTATGTGTGTGTATTGCACAAATACTTCACACATTGCCTCTTTAGATAAGCTGACTGCTCCGTGTCAAGCTACCAGAGGGTGAGTACAGGTTATTTTTTAGCGTGTATCTAGCTTACCCGGACTAAAGTGGTGGTTCCTGCTTGTACAGGGTGCATAGTCTAACTAACAGAAACCCCATTGTTAACAGTGGCCATACTCATCCAGCAGTAAGGAAGCTCACAAAAAAATCAATCAGTTTGCTTGCTTTTAAATTGATAGCATAGGGAACCTTTGAGGCAAGTATTTGAAAGCAAATTGGACTCACTTAACAATATTGAGCAACGCAATCAGTTGTGCCAATGTCCGACTAGCCTTAATAAAAGTATAGAAATCAGTTAAAATAATGCTTTCTATATTTGCAAGATGGCCACCTTATTTCTCGACTCTAAATACTTTCCATAGTCACAAGCTTTTCAACAATGTGCCAAATCAAAGAATCATGCAATGTGGCAGCTATTTTGAAAATATATATTTTTTTATTGTTTCATAACATGTTAACATCTTTGGAAGCCGCTATTGGCTTTTTTACTGCCGGCAGAGTTTAAAACCTCCCAGGGTTGGTGAAGCCAATAGCAGCTACCACCAGGTGAATGGCAACACAAAGGCCATCATGAACACCACCATTTGTACCTGACATGCAAATGAGGAGCATCAGGAAAGAGGGTGCAAGGTTACATCCAGCGTATCAATATGGTTGCCATGTAGTGACCGGCATGGTGTTGAGAAGCATCTGCATGGAAAGCGTGGTGGTAGAGATGGGGGAGCCAGAGGAAAAAGGTAAAGAGAATGAGTGTGCTCTGAAAACTAAGGCTTGCATCTCATGGATTTCTAAACAAGTAATGACTTAAAAACTGCAAACTGTAGTTCCAGGACATCAGCATTGGAAGGCTACACCATAGCTAATCAAAATAAGGTTAAAAGAGCTTTGATCCTGGGGACAGACAAACACAAACTAGGAAGAAAAGCCACCAATGGAGAGCAGCGAACTGAGATTGATAAAAAAAGCCATCTAATCATGAGCAAGACTTGACTCTGTGGAGTATTCTATGCAATACTGCCTGTAATATACAGCTGGAACTATCTATAACTAGACTGCAAGAAATGATTTTTAAAAACTGGCATTTTCTTTCTTTGAATCATTCGTGTTGGGGCGATTGCACCTTTAAAGTATCCTTCACATTTAGACGATTGTACCTGAAGTGATTGAAGGAAGCAGGAATTCTTGCACTGACCCAGCACTATGTACCTTAATAAAAGACAACATAATAAATGAAGACATGCTATTTGAATACAACAAGTGTATATTGACTTCAGGTGATGATGTGTGCCTTTGCAAATGGCTTGTTTGCTTTCAACACTTTATTTCTTGTGTGTACTGAATCAGCAACTATTTGGCTTAAATCTAAAAAGCATTCACAGAAAAAGCACTTCAGTCCAGCACAAAAGGATTTATCTATTAGTGATAGCTCAATACTCATAGGAGCAAAAAGTCAGTACATGTGATAGAAGCGTTATTATTTCCCTATTTTGCTGTTAGGTTGCAGTCATTCGTTATTACATCTGGCCATAGCTAGCCGTCACGATGGTTCAATTTATTTTATAGCATGAATATAATATACAAATAAAAAGAAGAAAATTACAGAAATCTTACTGCGGCATAAATGTGCCTGCAATATGAGGGCAATATCATTTAAAATAACCATTTGATATATTTTCAATTGACCAGGATGGGTAGCTCCTAGCAGACAGATGTCACTAGAACAGGTTTAGAAAGCCTTTTTAGTTATAATGCACATGACAATAAAATATATTGCACACTAATACCAAGAAATGTTACTATTAAGCTTGTCTTAATGTAACCTCAAGACATTATTTAAACTAAGAAGGATGGCTAAAAATGATATAGAATGAGAAAAAAAAGTGGCAAAGAAAGTGTTAGTCCACAAGTCCTGGCCCTGACATGCACTTCTTGTTAGGTGGATGAAAACATGTGAATCGGCAAAACGCTGTCCGAAGTGGGCTGTATGCTGTGGTGGGCGAAAGAAAAATTTAAATGACAGTTAAATATAGTCATAGATGAGGAAGGCTGGTCCAAAGCCTCTCCATGAATGATTATAAGTATGTATTATTTATTCATATTTTGTTTTATACATGCAGCTGATGACACTGCTAATAAACTTGTCTCTGTGTCAGACTTAAAAATATGGCCAGAGAGGATTGTGAAGATCTATTCACAGGATAGTTGATCGGAGTAAGGGATGCTCTTTTTGGCCATCCCATACTTTATAAAAAACGCTCTGACCCTTTAAGAGGGCTGTTCCCATCCCAACAACCCCAGCAAAAAGTCAATATGGGAGTTTTATGACGTTAAAAAAAACAGACAAACCCCTTTAACCAACTATTAATCTTCAAATGTAGCAAAATAATCATATCATTTCACCATGAAGTGCTACTTGCTTATCCCTCTGCCTATTATTTTTCAGATGTATAAAGACTGGTGAATAAGGTAATTAAAGGTATATGTTTAAACAGGTTATATGGTTTTGAAATAACTGAAACGGCCTGGCTGCTGCTTAAGAAAACTATAACAAAACAAGGTCAAACTTCTATGGATGGTATTTTAAATTTCACAATCTAAATATAAATTGATGTAAATCCATACATATATTAATCCTAAAGTGAATAAACCCATAATGATACAGGCATGCAGATACCAGCAGCAAAAAACCCTTATCTCTTATTGCTGCATAGTAACATTCTTCTATAATAGGCCTGTGACTCTGTTAGAAAAGCACTAACTTCAAAACATTTTCTACAATTACATATTTAAGAAAATGTATTTGACCTACTAAAAAGCAAGGATATCCTTCTTCACATAACATGAACACCTAAGAGATTTTCAACAAATCAAGATACAATTTCAATTCACCTTGAAAGGGAACAATGTGTATGTTTTTTAATTAAATGTCCCTTTAGACTATTCATTTGAGGCACCATGGAGTTTAGTAAGGGAAGTGAATCTTAATTGGTACTTTGAACTTTTACATAATTAACACTTAACAATTTCAGCTGAGAAAAAGATAGACGGTACTTTAAGTGAATATGAGAGTGCAATAATCAATGGAAATGGGTCCCCTGAGAAATGTGTTCCAAGATTGTATGTAAGGTAATGTTTTGCAATGGAAAATATAATGCTGCATGCAATCACAGCTTGTACTGCCTTATTTTCTCATGACAAGGATGCACAGATCAAACTATTTATAAGACAATAAAGAAAGATTATCATTGTACTGTACATTATGTGCCCTGTCAACCACAGGATAGTGATTCAAGTATTTCTTTCACATTGGCCCTTTTACAATGATACAGTTTATTTTATATTTCTAAGTGTTGTATCAAGAAATTATTTGGGGTTTATTAGTGTTATTCTTATATCACTAGCGAAAATGTGTACTGTTTCATGAAGCCAAACACCAATGCTGACACTACTAAGGTGACAAAAATATGTTTAATCTTTTCTCTGGTTCCCTCAATTTGCTTTTGCAAACACTTCATTCACAAACGAAATTTTGACCTAAGATGTTCACTTGAGTCGTGCAGTATCCTGGCAATTATAGGTTTGGCCACTACAGTTTAGAGGGTTAATTATTCAACTGTATGGAGAGTGAGTAATAGGTTTGAAATATTACTCTTTTCATGTATCTGAGGTCAAAGAAATGCATGCCAATGTGTTGAGCCATATTAATAAGGCAGGAAGCACTTCAGCACAACCATGTATCTAATATGTGGAAATATAATAATGTAGGCAGAACCGCATTTAAATATTCAAATTATTGCCAAGCAACTCCTATTCAATGCAATGTAGGCCAAGGCAAATGAATTAAAATGTCCAAGAAAATTGCTCAGTACGTTTTTCAAAACACTCTGATTTCTCCTTTGTGTCTTATCCACCAGTATTGTAGGTCACGCAACCATGCCTCCTTTAGTTAACACCCAATATGGCACAATGTTTGCATTTAATTAGAATTAGAAAGTGGTATTCTATACTTTTCCTAAAGAGTCAACATGGAGATATTACATTGTGCTTTAAGAGGAGCATATGTATTTCTTTACATGTGCTATGGGTGGAGTGCCGGTTTTAGGGTTGCAAACAAATTTATAAATAGTCACATTTTGTAACTCTTTTTACCTTCTTCATCAATAGTGTTGTGGAGTGGTTGTATAAATGATGCACCATCTATTGGGTACCAGAACATCTCCCTGCTGTTTTTTTACTATAATACTTTGATAGTGAGTTTTGCTAATAAGAAGTGGGATAGTCAAATTAGTAAATGCAATACTACAGTTGGAAGCTGTAATCAGGTTCACCAACAGACCTGGGTGGCAAATAAATATCCTTGCAATTGAGGGTTACAGGGCACAGGCAAATATGGCTGCTTGCAAAGACAGGACAATATGAGGACACTACAAGATTCAATTGCTAGCCAAAACTGAAAATAAGCTTTTGAAAGCAATATTTTGCTTATGATACAGTACACCTTTTATTCCTATTCATTTTGAGTTTGGCATATTTGCCATTGATATTTGATAACTCCTGAAGCCTCTACTCAATTGGGTGTCAGTAAGGAACAATAGCAGCCTGAGACATGTTTAAAGTGCTACTTAAGTACTTATGTGGTTCAGTGCTGTAGGCCCACTACTAGTGTTTCATTGACAGGCCGTGAGCACAGATAGTACCACATTGCTAGGAACTTACACTTAAATTAAATATGTCAATCAGGTATAAGCCAATTCTACCATGTGTTAAGGAGAGAGCACCAGCACTTTAGCACTGGCTAGCTGTGGTAAAGTGTGCACAGTCCTAAGGTCAGCAGAAACAATCTCAGAAACACAGGAGGTCTGAATGCAAAATGTTAGGGGGAAAACCACGCAAAGGGTGGCAGGTCTAACAGACGGTCACTTTTTTATCCTATGCCCCAAGGCAAGAATTATAGAAAGAGTTTTTTAACACCTTAGGTTATCTGGGGGCCAAGAGTTATGATGCTGCTATAAAGTTATGTAAAACAGCTGTCACCCAAGTTGATGTTTGTGCAATTTCTAAGTATTGATATTTTGCTTGCAATTTACGTAAGAAAGGGATCACAGCCAGGGCCGGACTGGCTACCGGGCGTTTTTGTGTGCTGCTAAGCTGGGGGCTGATTTCACTGCGGTGGGGGCTGATTTCGTTGATGGGGACCTGCGTGTGCTTCTAAATAAACAAAGCAAAACGAATGGTTTTAAGCACACGCAGGTCCCCATCAACGAAATCAGCCCCCAGCTTGGCAGCACACCAAAATGCCAGGTAGCCAGTCCGGCCCTGATCACAGCCTAATAAATGAAAATGGGTTGATTATGATATATGAATTATTTGTAAGTCATATTTATATGTTGATATATAATTTGATGTTTTAAATAATAAAAATGTAGATGTTAATTGTAAATATGCATTTTTTGGGTGTTTTATGGAATGTGATTTTCTGAAATAAACTGATGATTCAACTTAGGTCGCCTTATAGGTCACAAAAGTATTATATTTTACCATTAATGAGAGGCAGTATTTGGCAGGATTCTACTGAATAGATCATACAAAATCTATACCCAACACAAATGAAAAATTCAACAATCAGCACCTCAAAAGGACTGTTCCAAGGTGATGGACACTAAATGCAAGTTGGTACTGCATAACCATTGCCGTGGTACAAAGATCTCAGCATCCTTAAACATAATGCAAGGTAAGAACATTTTCACATCAGTCCTTTCACCGTTTGAAGCCACATGCTGAAATGTTGGCAAGATATGACATTATTCTTCTTGATGGACAAAAAGCTGTCTTTAACAGAGACGTCATTACACGTAAAACAGTTACAGTAATTTTTACACATTTACATTAAATAACTTTTTGGCACAACTAGAACATGTCAAAATATGTTACTGATGATGCAGCACTTATAACTATATCAAGGATTAGTGTATAAACTAATTTGTTCACAATTGTCGATAAATCAATAATATTAGATACATATTCAAACCAATATACGGTTCTTACTGCAAATAAGACATTAATCAAACTACATGATATAGCCCAGGCAATGAAAAAGGGCCCTAGAGTCAATGCAGCTTGCACATGCTGCAGCCATCATGAAAACAACACCAACAGAAATGCACATGAGGATTACCAATCCATAATTTAAGAAGTAACCATCCACAAGCCAATATCTGGAATACCACTCAAGATATTGCTCTCAACAATACTTTAAATGACTGGCAGGCTACACAATACATGTTTTTTTCTTCACAGAAAAATTAAAAATGTGTGTGTGCATATGGACGGAAAATGTATGTCAAATCAGGTTGCCCATCAATTTTGCTAGGTACTTTTAGGCACAAACATCTGTGCTAGAAGACTTATCAACAACTATGTCCAGATGACAAAATGAATATAGAAGTATAAATCCTTATGTTTCTCTTTAGACAGTTCATTTAGGAAACAACGGTTTAAGCCTAGTCACATTACAAAAACAATAACATCGTTTAAATATTAGTGCTACTCAAAACCAAGGCAAAAAGGCAGAGTTTCTCATGAAACTGTGTTTCCAAACTTATTCTCCCTGAATAGATATTTCAACAAAAAAGAAAGCCTGGGCATGGCAATAAATCGCCATTGTTAGCCTCTCTAAAAATACATCAAAGGATCTTTGATTAAAAAACAATGTCAGCATTCAAGTGATCTATAAGTCTAGAACAGTCAGCGTTTGAAGTGAAATATGAGGAGCCGCTCGAATATTGACTTGTGGTTTTTAAAATGTCTGGTTGAGGCCGAGATTTTTGACCACTATTGCTTGTAGGAGGCAGCGGGTTTGAAGCTGTGACAGAGTCAGTTGGTCTGATTTATCTCTTTTTCTATGGGATACAAAACAATCATTGGTCACTTAGGGGCATATTAGCAAGACCGGCGATAAAATTATCGCCGTTTTAGCGGCAGGAAACTGCCGCTAAAGCGGCGATAATGGGCTTGCTAATATGCGTTATAGAATTCAATAGAAGCCCAGGTTAGATGTGCAGGACATCTAACCTGGGCTTCTATTGAATTCCATAACGCATATTAGCAAGCCCATTATCGCCGCTTTAGCGGCAGTTTCCTGCCGCTAAAACGGCGATAATTTTATCGCCGGTCTTGCTAATATGCCCCTGAGGGACATATTATCAACGAGGCGATAAACAATTATCGCCGCTTTTGCGTCCGTTTTCGGACGAAAAGCAGCGATAATTTTATCGCCTAATCAGCAAGGTCACGCTATCGCGTGAATCCTTGCATTATCGCCCTTTCCCCCAACGCCCATCTTTGCATCTCTAATGAGATGCAAAGTGGGCGTACCCGGATGGACTACGTTGCAAATATCGCTGATGTTCACATCGCGATATTTACAAGGCAGCCCACATGATTTTAGCAGAGGTTAGATTTCGCGAAACGGCCGTTTTCGCCAAAATCTAACGTCTGCTAAAATCCTGACTTAGCCATCCCTAACATAGGGGTGGATTCTGCTGATACGACCACAGGGTCGTATCAGCAAGGTTATCGCCGTTTGCAGGGAACATCGCTGGAAAACCAGCGATGTTCCCTGCAAAACGGCGATAACCTCGCTATCTCTGGAATTTTTATCGCCCTGGAGAAGTGCGTTGTTAATAACGCGCTACCAGGGCGATAAATTCCAGAGATAGCCTGCGATAGGGAATCTGTCGCTAAGCACGGCCAGCGATAATTATCGCTGGCCGTTGATAATATGCCCCTTAGTTCGTTTGTTCAGTGGAAACCGACAATTTTCAATAGAATGTTTATTCGCCTAAGGACTGCCAGTGGCAATCACTAGCTCCACCATTTGCAGGACCTGTGTTGCAGTGGTGGTTTCAATTCACAAAATATCCTGTTTTCTAAGTGCCAAAGCCACAATTCCTTATTTTGAGAGCCGAGTTATTAGTACACTGGTCAATTCGCAAAATGCTATTTTGGTCTCAAAAAGAGTGTGCATGACTTGCAGCTGCTTTTTTAGATCAGGAGTTTACCGTGGCCCTTATTCGTATGTCATTCTCTTCCTGCTGTCTATCACATTTTGATTTGCATTCTTCTATTTTTTGTTTAATTAGATTTTTTTCTTTCACTCTATAGCTCTTCCTTCTTTTCTTTTTCTCACTTCTATTCACCCTTTCTTTACTTGTAATAATAAATGTTTTTTTTTTACTTTTGAAAATTTTTCACTTAATAGTTTCCCCATGGAAATTGGCTTCTAAAATATTACCACTTATTATGCTAAATCAACTTCCAAGTTCAATCACAATAAAATATAATTTTTTTAACATTAATGTACAGACTGAAATGTGTTCACCCATCATGCTAAAGCACGTAATGCAAACAAGAACAATTAGACAATGAAAACCATTATGTTCATACATTAAATAATTGTGGCATTGTAGCCCAATTCGGAGGGTTACACTAAGAGCTAAAATGGTTGTTAATGTCCATGGGTACATGTTCTCGTTCAACAACTTTCTCGTCTACTGTTTTTTTTTCCCCCACGCTTACAAGAATCCAGGCTACCAAATATGGCTCAAACATTGTTTATGAGTAGCACCTGTATATTTATTTAGCTCACTTTCCACGTATCCTTCAGCACACAGAGACGCACCAAACACACATATAGACCCCAAACACACACACACATCGGTCAGCATTTTTGATTGGAAATAAAATAATACCTTTGCCTTCAACTATATTTTTATGAATCTAAGAACAATAAAGAATACAATCATAAGTTTGACTTACCACGGCAATGAACTCCTTCGTCATACCCATCAGAACAGTCATAGACACCATTGCATAATGCGGAAAAATGAATGCATGTATTTGTACCGATGCACGACAAGTGATTCTTTGGGCACTTGAATTCTGCCTCCTCAGGACCTGCAAATGACAGAAGGAACCATCAAATCTATGCACATTATCTTTATACTGGTAGCCAAGTTATAGGTATATTTTATTTTGCGATTATATGTTCCAAAATTATTTTGGTGTTGCACTAGAATATCATAATCAGATGATAGTCGGACATTATTATTGTATCCTAAATGTGATTTACAAAAATATGAACCCATCGGAGTTAATAATAGAAAATGTACAACCAATGTGACAATCTTTTGGTAAGCCATATTGAGAAACACAATGGGGCATATTAGCAAGAACCTCGTTAAAATTATCGCCGTTTTAGCGGCAGGAAACTGCCGCTAAAGTGGCGATAATGGGCTTGCTAATATGCGTTCTACAATTCCAATAGAAGCCTAGGTTAGATGTGCAGGACATCTAACCTGGGCTTCTATTGGAATTCCATAACGCATATTAGCAAGCCCATTATCGCCGTTTTAGCAGCAGTTTCCTGCCGCTAAAACGGCGATAATTTTAACGAGGTTCTTGCTAATATGCCCCAATATTTACATCAGATTATATTTCGGACTGTGATATTCTGACAAAGAATAAAGGGCATATTAGCAAGACCGGCGATAAAATTATCGCCGTTTTAGCGGCAGGAAACTGCTGCTAAAACGGCGATAATTTTATCGCCGGTCTTGCTAATATGCCCCTAGATTTTTTGAATGCTACATTTGACATGCGATATATTGCTTGGAAACAATGCGAGCGAGAAAAATATGCTGCAGCAACATACTAAAGCTGATTGTATGCTACAGCCTAAAAAGAGCATGGAACAAATCAAATGTCACATAAACTGTTGCAAGAAAGATGCACTGTAAATGTTTAAACAGCTCAACAGTTGTAGCAGGGCCACATGATATGGAAGCTGATAGCCAGCTAGTTAAAAGAGAAAGATAGATAGATAGATAGATAGGTAGCTAGATATATACATAGATACATAATTAGATAGAAAGATAGACAGACAGACAGGTAGGCAGGCAGGCAGGCAGGCAGACAGACAGACAGACAGACAGACAGACAGACAGACAGACAGACAGACAGATAGATAGATAGATAGATAGATAGATAGATAGATAGATAGATAATTAGATAGATTAAACAACAGAGTAGAACATTTTTAGTTTTGTCTATATGTTCATGTCCTCCCTCCTACCTTCAAAGTGCGGAAGACAGGAGCATCTCATCTTCCAATTAAATGGAGGACATCCATTTGGTGCTCCCACAAGATGGATTCCCTCACTATGGCTTAACTTGCAAAGCAGCCTGAGACTTTCTTCTGAATGGCAAGCAGTACTCCTGGTGAGCTTATGTCACCAGTGTAGAAACTGAAAATAAAAGGAGGCTCCTTTTATATTCACTGTGTTTAGTATGCAGGGGTTCAGATCAACCCCATGAACATGATCACAATTGCAGAGGTAACATAGGAAAGGGGAAGTACTCTACTTCCCTTACTAAAGATAAGTTACCCTAGTTTACCCATGCGTAGGAATCGTTGCAGGAGGGAAATCCTTGAGCAGGGATTCACCCATTAGACACCAAGGAGTACGCAACTTGAGGGAAGAGGCACCCAGGCATGGACAATTGCTCCCCCACTCAAAAAGGGCCCATACAGTCTTACTGCCCCCACTGGGGTAGAGTGGGAATTTACCCCCAATCAGCCCACCACAGGGGAGTCAAACATCACTAGACCCAAAGGATGTTTTCATTATGAAAAAATGGGGTAGGAGCGAAGCCTTCCTGGTACCAGGCCATAATCACACCCTTATCAGGCATACAGTCTCTCTATCCTGAGGTAGGTTAGGGAATTTATCCCCAATCTGCTATTCCTGGGAGGGAACAGAAAGCAGACTATATGTCAGTGAAAGATTTTTCTAAAGAAAAGAGTGTGGTGCGGGGTGCCTACCTCTGGGAAACAGACTCTATTTCTACCCCCAGCTGAAGGCAGAATGAGAATTCTCCCTCTTTGCAGCATGTGTCAAAACTAAACTCAGCAAAATCCCAATTTCCTCTCACTTGCCCAGGGTATTTCTGAAACCTAGAGACCAAAGGAAATTCAGGGTGGGGTGGCTTGTGTGAATCCCAGTATATTTTCTTACCCAGAATGCCCTAAAAACATCAAAGTATGGGCCCAAAAGACTATTTCTGTACATATGTATAAAAGAGAAAACTTGAGCACTTCCATCCAAGCCTTAGCAGCCTTGCATTCCCACGGTTCTCCAGATTGAAATTTTGACTCCGATTTGTTGGTGGACCTAACACACGTCATAGGAATGGACCAAAACTGTAACTGTGTGAAAACCTCATTGACAGCACATTGAGTTCACATGGTGCAAGTTTCGTCATGTAACAGGTGAAGAGCCCACTCATGCAAGTCACGTAGCATTTTTATCAGGAAAAGTGTGGGACCACTGCGTGGTAGGAATTTTGTTTACCTTACAGATTCCATACCTTTCTATCACAGAAATATGAGGAAAAATTGTGATTTTAGACAAAGTTAGAGTTTTGCAGGGCATCTTGAATAAGAAAAGGAAGAGGATCTGCACAAGTCAAACCACCCTGGACTCCTCTTGCTGTCTAATTTTCAAAAATGGCTGGGGTTGGTAGGTTTATTTTGGTTCTAGTCAAGTCCAGGCCCAAATACCGCTATTACTCACATCACTAGAATAAGTAAATTTCAAAGAAACATCTTAATGTTTCCATGTTGTATATTGGGAGATTTCCTGTCACAGGTGGTAGTCCCATTACCTAAAGTAGGGTACTGGATTTTATAGGGAAAATGCAGGAACACAGAATAGTATAGCATTTTTTTATTATCAATTGAATCACTCTCCATTTATGGCTTCCAAATTGAAGGCAGTGAGCAAGAAAGAACACATTTTGACACAAGTGCCTCTAAATCAGAGGAAAATATTAGTATCCCCAAATTCTGAATTTTACAATTAACCACTGATCCTAAACTCACTATCTTGGACACATTTAAAAAATGCATAGGTTTCCTTCATACCCATTTTTCACTGATTAGATTTTACCACATGAATTATTGCATTGTAGAAACACAATGAAAAATCATTATAATGCCGCTCAATTGATAGCTTTAGATTTTCTTTTTGCAGTTTTATGTAACGCAAACTGGACTTGAAGGTATTGGAGCACTTTGCATGCGCACCAGTTACACTACACAAGGACACATTCAATTTTGTTTTTCAGCCACAGGGAGATTAAGTGATTTGCCCAGAATTACAAGATGTTGAGCTGTCGCTGAGACTCGAAAAGCTGGTCCACCAGTTCAAATGTTGGCAACTCTGGCATTGTTGCCCACCACAGTTTGTGGTTCACCCTGCAAGGAGGATTTGTGGCTGTTGCGTGATCAGGGCTCACACCCCAGTCAACCAACAACCCAATTTCACAAACCACCTTTCCAAATACATCATTAGGGCCACTCAGAACACCACTGTCAACACTACAACCACTAATAATGCCAACGAACACTACGAGTACTACTAAAATCAACAACACCAATATTCAAATCATCCATTTGCACCAGTTGCAATACCACCACCACTACCAATATGAACACCATTATCACCTCCAAGGCCACCAATACCACAAATCACTAATACAATGCCAACAATAGTGCTAATGAAATGACCATTGTAGGAAAATTAGTTGTGGGCGATAAATTCCGCTCCACCAGCGGAGTTTTTGCCACTCCACGTTATGCTTTTAATGCAGAGTTCCAGCCAAACTCCACCAACCACCACTTGGAGGAGTTTTTGCTTTCGCGTGGCTCGCCAACGGTATGTTGGCAAGCGTGAGCGAGAGTTTGCATCCCCTAGAGTGATTTTGGGTGCAGGGAGGGCACCCAGCGAGATTTTATTAGCGCAGATGGTCACGGGCGATTGCGGGCAGTCGCGAATATTCGTGGTGAGAAAGCTGCTGCTCAAGTAGAAAATCTACTCAAGCAGCAGCCAAACAAGCAGTACCCTCTGGTGCACCACGAAGTGGCGTTCGCGCTGATGTTACAGCACGGAACATGTTCACAGTGCTAAAAATCAATGCAAGCAGCGTGGCATATGGCGATTTCCTCTTGTTCCCACAATCTCACTGAGTTTTTATGTAACCCCCCAGAATTCCGTGGAGTGAAACTCCGCAAGTTCTGCTCACCAGTAAAGAAAATGCCTCTGTTTGCATGATCACCCCAATTTTTTTAAATAATGTTGTTGGTTGTTTGACTCTGAGCACTGAGACTTTGCCAACCAGGCCCCAATGCATGTGCTCTGATCGCTAAAACATGTTGAAATTGGTTTTACTGCTATTTGTTCAATGTGACTTATACATAAGCCCCTAGTATATGGTCCAAAGTGTACCCAGGGACTGTAGGTTATATATCACCAGTGACCTGCAGCACCCATTGTGCCACCCGCTACAGTGACAGTGCATACATGACTGCAGGCCAAACGTTGTAGCTTGGCTGTGCAGTTTTAAAACTTCAAATTCAACTGATCAAAATAAGCTATTTTGATAGTTCTAAACCTTCCTCTAAAACATGAAGAAATCAACCCTAAGAAGGTTTTACGTCTCATAAGGTGGGGTAAACATTTATGCTAAACATGCCTACAATGTGAAAATGCCCCAAAAGCTATTTTCACTGTAGCAGGGTGTGTTGTTACATAAAAAAGCATCAGGATTCAATATTCAATTTAATAGAGTTATCTGTTGCAAGGACACCCCAACAAATTTCATACTTGGACTTTTTGGAATATTTATTGGAAGCCCAATTCACTGGTGAAGTAGACTGTTAATACATATTTTTGCAAAAATACTTTTAGAATCTTACCTTTTCCCTGCATACAGTGGATGGTCATTTGCAGGAGGTCCGACTGCCCTCTGGCATTTGAATAGCCCCCTCGAGGAGATGTGACTACTGCTCCCAGAGCAAAACATAGGTCTTGGTTATGGGGAGGTGTTCTGTGCTTCTGGAAAGATTACAGTCTAAGATATGTCCTGGAACTTGATTAACTTCCAAGAGCTCTACCGTTTCACAAGCAAATGTTAGCTGACACCTTGGCAGAATCATTCTTTGTTCCCCCAGTCAGGAAGGCACCAATCCCAGTGTGAGATAAACTGCCCCCAGAATTGGTTTGAAGTGACCACAGAGGAGGGGTGCTCATTTCCTTGACCGCACCTCTATGGTCGGTACACAGACTCTGCACTGTCTTGGATTTTGGCAGAGAGGGGCGGTGTGGAATTGATTGTCTGTAGGAGGCTGCACCACAACTGCTGGAAAAGTAGGTAAGGTTACTCTTTGGAACTTTTTCCCTATCGCTTAGGGAGGGGACAGGAGTCACCCTCGCTCACAGGCTAAAGCCAGAAATAAATATTGCACCCCTGGGCACCCTCTTCAGAATCATGCTTGACCTGTGGAAGAAAGAAGGACTTCACCTGCAATTTAGACCCGTGAGGAGACCTGTATGGCTAGACCTGCTCCCACCTGTACTTTAGACAGAATTGGACTCCAAGAGTCACTTGGCTGACCTTCTGTTAAGCTACAGGTACACGCAAGCTGCTGGAAGCTCCTTTTCCTGAAGAGCCCAGCTGACCAGTTCCAACTGGGCCTTCCCTGGATCTTGCTGGTGGCTTCTACTGGAGTGAGTCCTAGCCCCCAAGTGCTGTTTCTGAGGAACTGGGACACTTGTCTGTGTCAAAGTGTACCCCTCCTATCCTCCTGTAAAGCCTGAGATTTAGAAATGTGTAACTGTTTGGCACTTCTAAATGATTTACACATTACCTTAAGTTAAAACTGTCTGCTTTGTGTCATAGGTACCAGGGGTTGGAGCTCAGCTTTAAATTACTGAAACCTTTACTGGATCTAACAAGAATAGTGACATTATTACGTAAAGTGGACTACCCTCCACCCGAACTAATAATCCACTTTCTCGCACCCACCAATTCCTTCATGACAATAAATAACACCACCTCCACACCACCATTACTACTAGAAATCCGCTGACAACAATACTAATGTGACTTAAATGTGCTATTGCATTGAAGCATCATCTCTGCCTGGTTTGCATAAGTTAACACATATCACTCAGACCTATTGGCTTTCGAAACACTTGTTTTTAAAATTAGCTCAAACAGATGGTGAGATATTCTTGATTGACCTTAAGCATTTACCAGAATGTATTTAATGCAGCACATACATCAAAGTGAGCCTATTTTGACCCTACACAATTCATTTCTGACAGGTTGTAGTAGAAGAATTAAGGAGTTTTGGAAAATAACAGTGACATATGCATGACATTAGAAACCACTTTGGTTTTTTAAAAACCTTTACAATTGCTACATTGTAAGCTCTCTGTTCTTGACAGGGAGTGAGCAGGGTCCTTTTTCCATTTCATTGATAGAAATACTGGGAATATTAGTAAAAATAATGATTTGGGGAGTATTTATCATTCAACAAGTACATTTAACACTGCGGAAAATTGTGTCATTCAGCAACTTGGTAGAATTTCCTCAGTGGTAAGTGGAAATGGCTGTTAACAAATCACAAATTCTGATACTGCTGAATAAGGATTTGAAAATGAAAATTCATTCAACTTTTTGCAGCTGCTGTAAAAAATAGTGTTATGGAGAAGTATGACTTTGCAACTACCATAAGAACACTATTGTGTCAGTTAGTTTTACAAAATATATCCAAAACAGCGATGTAATTTACACTGGAATTCTATGGTGTCATTTACAATGTCATTTGAGATGTCATCAGTGCATTAATGTGTGAGGTCATCATGAGCAGTGCATGGAAGGGCAAGCCTTATGGTAGATAACCACCATAACTGGCAAATTTCATGGGGTTTTCCTCCTAAAGCATCATTTCACTTTAACTCTGTTTTCAGTGAATTTCGAAGGTATTTTAAATGTACATTCCAATCTTGTCATTCAATGCAACCACATGGGTTCCTTAACAGAGTTGTTTAGTTAATGTTTAGATTTCTTGATGATGTAGTGTATCCATGTCTTTAATATCCAACAAAGACTGTGAAGGGAAAGGGTTTACCACAAGGCACACACCACAGCTGGAAGCAAACTTCCAAATGAAAATGCCCCCTTTTTCAATGGAACTTAGACGTTTTCAAATATTGTTGGTCCTCAGACAGTAACTTAGATACATACAATTCCTCGGGTGAATAACCCATCAAAGCCAGCTGACACTTTTATGAAGTAAAATTATAAAAAATTACTAAATGTTTTTTTGCCAATTCAAGCAAAGGGCCTCCTTTTAGGAAAGTCCTAATTTCATGCCACATTTGGTGTAATTCCATTCAGGGCAGCTTTACTTTAGCAGAGAGAAATGTTTGTTATGGGAAATAAAAGTGAAAATGCAATAATTTATGACACTCTTTGAATGCCATGTTTGGATCTGCACCATACTTGACATGATGATACTTAAGCTGCTTGTTTGGAATGTTTTGTGCAGAATTATCAAATGGCACCAAAAACGCAATAAGAAAACCAAAAAAGATTTCAGTGAGAACTTGAATAAGTTATTTAGACCTGGATAAATGCCTATGAAGTCTGTGGAGACTATGGCATCAACTCCCCTGACAGAGAACCATCCAGTTTAGCAAAGTTTGGCAAAGATCAAGAATCGCTAGGCCTACTGTGGAGCCACCTGGACAGCAGCTCCACTGTAGACTAGTAAAAAGCTGATGGGCACCAAGTTGCTTTGGCTGTACTCGATACTTTACCTTTTTCTATACAAACCCCCAAAGTGTTACTGTGATTGTGAAGGTCAAACAATCAACAGTTTTGTTTAGGGGTCGGTGTAACTCAAGCAATTCAGTGTCACATAATCATGCAAAATTACCCGAGAATTCCAGAAGACTGTTCAAGATTATACAAGAAGAGTAAATCTTTGTTTTGCCCTATTTCGTAGGGCAAAAAGACCCCTTGTGTCCAAAATAGCAGCAAATATTTTGTTTACACTATGAGATTAGTGCTAAAATAAACAGAACACGAATAGCAAGTGGGGGCAGCTACACATGTTTGAAAATGTGCTCTAAGTGTAGGATTTTCATCCTAAATACTCCCGACTTTTAGCACTATTTTCATAGTGCAAAATGTACCCTTGTCTCCAAAATGCATGTGAGGATGCATTTTATGCTAAGAAGTAGCGCTAAATGTAGCAGAACACAAATAGCAAGCAAAGCGGCTGCTCGTGCGTGCAACATGTGCTTCTGCTGTAGTATTTTGCTCCCAAAATTTCTAATAATTACACAAGGACGGGTATTCGCATAATTATTGGTAATTACTTGTCAAAGAGGAACTAAGAATTAGCGGCTTAACTCTGATTATTCCGGTGTAATTGAATTTCTGTCCGAGCCTAGTCCTGATGTGCAGAGAACTTTTTCCATGCACATGCAGGTGAGGAAAACAGAGTGAAATCTCCTGAATAGGGACGAGTGACTGTCACAATGACTGGGCAGCACTTCGGTGGACTGGCCCTCGAGTGAAAGGTGGGAACCTGGAACTTAACCTAACTCTAAATAAAACTGTGCCCATGCTCCTGCTCCATCAAACACTAAATGACCCTCTGAGACTTACCGATAACTACACAGTCTCTCTATATGTATCTATATAAAGGGAATATACTTTATTTTGTTTTGGGGTGAAGAAATGTGAAATAATTGGAGTTAGAAACGCATGCCATACACAAACGCATACATTTTGAGTTTGAATCAAATTATACATGTGGTGGGCAGTCAAACTATCGAATTTTAAATATCGACCTACACTAATATCGAGTTTTTAATATTGTAGGGACAGAATATCGAAGTCAAGAATATCGTTGACCAGAATATCGACTTTAAGGTAAGTAATATCGATTTTTTTAATATCGAAGTAAGTAATATCGAAGTCATTAATATCGTTAGCAAAAATATAGTTGTTAATAATATCGATTTTTTTTTTAGTGTTATGTATTTTTATGTATGTTTAGCATTTTTTTTAAAGTTTTTTCATTATTTTTAAATACATGTTTTAAATGTTTAGAAAATAGTAATTTTTTTAAAGGAAATTTTGCGTTTTAGTATCAGAGCGGGTTGTGGGTTTATAGGGGAATAGGGTGGGAATAATTAATTAATTAATATGTTTTTATTTATTGTTATTCATTGTTAATTTATTGTTAATTAATTATTAATTGGTATTTACTTTATATTAATTGGTTAATTTATAATTAATATATTATAATTAATTTATTATTCATTTTTATTTATTGTTATTGTTAATTAATTTATTGTAAATTAATTATTAATTGCTAATTAATTTTAATTCATTGATTAATTGGTAATTACATTAGTTATGTTATTTTTAATGTATAGCGGGTTGTGGGTTTATAGGGGAATAGGGTGGAAAGTAATTTAATTATAATTAATTAATTAATATGTTTGTATTTATTGTTATTCATTGTTAATTTATTGTTTATTAATTATTAATTGGTAATTAATTTATATTAATTGGTTAATTAAAAATTATATTAATGATTAATTGATAATTAAATTAATTGTGTTATTTTTTTATGTGTAGCGCATTGTGTGTTTATAGGGGAATAGGGTGGGAAGTAATTTTATGTTATTTAAGTAAATATTAATTTAATTTAATAGGTATTTGGTTAAATATTTATTAATATGTTATTTATTTAAAAAAAATAATTTATAAGTATGTTAATTTAACCCCTACGCGATCCTACATTTTCCCTACTGTTGCACTCACTGGAGTGGGAATAGTAATTTTAACCCCTACGCTATCCAACACTTTCCCTACTGTTGCACTCACTGGAGTGGGAATAGTAATTTTTACCCCTACGCTATCCAACACTTTCCCTACTGTTGCACTCACTGGAGACAAAACAAACCTTTTGCCAGGTTCTAAACCTTCTTTTTTAATACTTATAAGTCACCCTGAGGTAGGCCCTAAGTATCTATAGAGCAGAGTGCATGGTATTTAAAATGTAGTGCATATATACTTAATGTTTTACATGTCCTGGCAGCCAACACCCTTTAAAGTCGTCGATCACTGTGGCAAGGCTGGCTCTCCCATACAAAAACATTGGATTGCATTATAGCAACTTATAGTGCTTAATTTCAGTTTGGTTAGTGCATGAACAGAGGTCCCTAAAGGAGTAATTCGGCTCTCTGTCGCATACAAATTATTCAGGCTTCCAAGGAATTCAGAGCTTCCCGTTGTGTCTTCTCCGAAGTTCAGGCAATACCCAGAAGAAAACACTTCAAGTCTGCGGTAGGTCTTGTTCCCTACCTCATCTCTGAGTCCAGGCCTTGTCCGACACTCAGTCCCTGAGACCAACAGCTGACAAGGCAGGAGATCTTTATTTGACTGTGCATCACACGCACTGAATTTGAGGTCTACAGAATCGAAGTACAATAGTGTGTTCTAACGCTGTTTTTGCTCGCATGGGAGTTATGTTCTAGAACAAGAGTGTGCTAATTGCGTTCAAACTGGTTGAAAATTAACCATTGTGTTGATATTGACCACTGTGCTGATAACAGTGAGAAAGATATCCAGAAAAGCAGAGACTGATTAGTGCAGGTGTGAGACATCAGAGAGCCAGCATACTAATAATGATAAAGTGTGTGTTATATCTGCTGCACCTAGCACCTTGATAGAGTCTGCAAGAAGAAGAACAGCATCAGTGTCAGACATTGTGAATACTGTGAAGCTAACCTAAGAGTGATCCTCATCCCTTTTCAAGTAACAATACATATATAAAATTGCTTGATTTATGTACTAACTCGTTTGTGCCAAACACTATTAGCAAGGTGGTAACGGATTTGATCCTCTGTTGCGGGTCTCCTTCGCCGCAGTATCCTCCCTAAATCCCTTCCCCTCGTCTGGCCACTCTGAGCCTCTGTTAAAATTATCTCAGAGCTGCCGGAAGGTGGGCCTCTTGAGGGTACTGCTCCTGAAGAACTTGCACAACCTGACAACCGATGAACAAGAAAATTTCAGTTTGGGAGCAGATAGAAAAATCTTGGAAGGACTCATTTTAATAGTAATTTTAAATTCAACTTAATGGTCATATTACTATTACTATTTTGGAAATTACACATTTACAAAGTTGTCATTTTCCTGCCTAAGGACAAAAAGGCCTTTCTGCCAGTGTCAAGTTTCAAATGACTGCTGATGGCTCCTCTGTAGTGAGATGTGTGATTGCTCCCAGACAATAGACAAATGGTTTGGATTTTGAGAGTTGGTATTCTTCGTAAAGCAGGATGACCTGGGTTGTGCCCAGCCCCTTCCTGAGTTTTAAAGGATTCTTACTCTGTCAGTAGAAGATGTGGCTCAAACTAGGCCTGCGTCTTTTCTTCCTAATCTCCTTGGCTCCAAACCACTGGAAGGGTGAGCTGCCCCAGAACTGGTTTACAGTGATAAACAAAGGAGGTTTTGTCCATTGTCACAGTCATACCTCTGCATGGGCACAAGGAGCTCTGATCAGGGGAAGAAAGGTTCTGCCTCATTGGACTTGGAAAATATAGGTTCTGTGAGAGAGTTTACAGTAAAGAACACAGGAAATGCTGCAAATGGTGGCTGGGACACCCCAGGGATCTTTAACCTCATTGGTAAGGGAGTAGCCAGGATTTTCCAACACCCATAGTCTGACACTGGACATACATGTGGCATCCTCAGTACCCTTCTGACAACACTCATAGACCTATAAAGAATCAGAAGAAGGACTGCCCTGCTGTCTGAAGAAACTGAAGAAAACTGTACCTGTTTTACTAGAGCCTAAGACCTCAGAAGTGAGCGACTCTAAATGTCAGTTGGCTGGATTCCTGTTTGAGCTACATGGACATGTAAGAAATTGGGTTGCTGTATGACTGGGGTGTGAACACTACTCAAGCAGCAACCACAATCCTTGTCATGGTGAGGGACAAGCCAACCCTAAATTAACCCATGCTCAACCCTCTGGTAGCTTGACACAGAGCAGTCAGGCTTAACTGAGAGTCAATGTGCAAAATACTTGTGCGACACTTAAAACAGAGAAACATCCACACAAAAAAGGATCCCACTCCAAGTGGAAAGTTCACATAGAGTAACATTTGATAAAATAAAACAAGACCAAAATGTCAATAATCCAATCAGTAAGAATGCAGATATTCGATTTTAAGGATTTGAGTGAATATAGTGCCAAAAAGCAACAACTGTGCACTGGGACAAAGTCACAAATTCATGCCAACTGCGATGGAGTAGGGGCCGGCTACAAGGACCCTTTAAGGTCCATTGAACCAAGTCATTTAAATCCTGGTTGACAGAGCTTTGCTAGGATTTGCATTGAAGATGCGTTGTGCAGCCGAAGCTACGTGCTGGTTCAGAGATGTGGCAAGGCTGTGATGCGAGGGCCTACATCATGGTCGAGGATCCCATCGACGGGGCTTGAGATGCGAAGTCTGGCATTGAGGATGCAGCACACAGTCGGTTCCAAAGAGCTGCAAGGCTGCGATGTGGAGTTAGTTGTTGTCGTCAAGGCTGCCGTCGACGAGGGATGTCAGGGCCTGCACTGAGGATGAGTTGCACAGGGACAGCTTCAATGGACTGCGCCGGTGATGCAGGTTTTATGATGGGCCAATCCATGCAGCATGGGATGCTTCAGTTCTGTTTGGATTTGAGCCTAGCAACAGAGGACATGCGTCAGTTCCGCTGGATCCACAGAGGCTGGAAGAGCACCCTAAGCTCACTTCTAATGGTCCAGGGCTGGGTTGGCACCACTTGGCAGGGTAGCCTCACAGATGGCAGAGTCCAGGTGCCGGTTCAAGGTTATTGGTAGCCTGATGAGTCCCTGAGGCTTCAGATTAGGAGGCCACCAAGCTAGCCCTTCAAATCACTCTGGGTTCAAAAGATGCAGGTCCAGTCCTTCTCATTCAGGCCAGAGGGCAGTAGGCAGCAGGTCAGCACAGAGTGGCAGTCATTTTCACAGCACAGCAGTCCTTCTTCCTGGGAGAGGGAGAGCATCCACAGGTCCAGATGTGTATTGCAGAGTTGGTGTCTGAGGTCCAACATTTATGTCCTGTTCTGCCTTTGAAGTTGGGGAGAAGCTTCTAGAAGCTTTCCATTGAAGTGCACGGGTGCCCTGCCTCTTATTCCCTGGCACCAGACTAACTACAGGGAGTATACAGCCCTTTGTGTGGACACACACACAGGCTGCAATTGGAGGCCTGAGACCTATTTAAAGTGCTACTTAAATGGGTGGCACAACCAGCGCTGCAGGTCCCCTAGTTGCATTAAATTTACAGGCCTTAGGCGCAGGCAGTACCACTTTACTAGGGGCGTAGAAGTAAATTAAATTGCCAATTGGGAATAAGCCAATGTTACCATATTTTAGGGAGTGAGCACATGCACTTTAGCACTGATTAGCAGTGGTAAAGTGCCCAGAGTCCTGAGGCCAGTATAAACTAAATCAGCAAAAATAAAGGGAGGAACACAAAATGTTTGGAGGATGACCACCCTAAGGCTGACAGGTCTAACAGGACACAACTAGTTTCCAGAGATCTCTCCCCTGCAACTGTCCAGCCAGGAGTTCCAACTTGACCTGCCCTGGACTTTGCTGTTGGCCTCTGTTGGAGTAAGTCCAAACCCCAGTGGTGCCCACCAGGTCCTAGACAGTTGGCTGGAATTAGAGTGACTTCCTCCTGTCCTGAAACTACAAGAAGGCGGACTTAAAAACTTTCTGTCAAAATGTTGCTTGGAGAACCATAGGAGACTGGGATCGTTGTTGAAGCCTTCAGCTGACAACGTTAAATTGCCAGTCAGCCTCAACTTCCTGGTTTACCCCAGTGAAGCAGACCTCACTTTCAGAAAGATTTCAAGTCCAAACGTAGAGGGCTTACTCTGGACCGAACCTGAGCAGGATTTGATTGATGTCCAGGCCTTCCTGGGCACGGACTTTGGACTTTGCCCGCTCAAAGCTTTTCTGCTTTTGTTGCAGATGGCAACAGGACCCTGCTCTTCAGCAGCCAACTGTTGTTGAGCCAATCTTTAGATCTAACTTGTAATTTGCCCAGCCGATGACCACTTTTTTCCAAGAAACTTTCTAAGCTCAAAGATAAACATTTAAATGGGAGGAGCCGAGTCCCTGTATCCAACTATCTATCAACTGCAGTTGGCCAAATCTTTTGACATGGACCCTGTCTAGCTTTACCAGATAACCAGGGTTGGCTCATTGTGATTTTTGGTGCTATTTTTAATTCAAACTTTAAAAATTCATATCTTGGTTCAACTTATTGGATTTATGTCATTTCAGTGTCATTTATTAAAATATTTTCTATTTTTCTAAATTGGTTTGTGTTATGTTTTCACTCTATTACTATTTGAGTACTGAATAAGCACTGTACACATTGACTCTAGGTTAAGCTTGACTTCTTTGTGCCAAGCTACCAGAGGGTCAAGCATAGGTTTATTTAGTGACTTTAGTGGTTCATCCTAATAGGGATTGTGAATATTATTTGAGGTGTTTTCTCAACCCCCGCACCATACTCCAATTTCCTACACTATCTATTGGTAAAATAATTCTTTATGTCCTAAAATCCACAGGCTAAAAAATGTTGAGTAGTGTTACGATGTGAATGTTTACACATCAATGATTAAATGCTACTAAAATGGCATGATGCGCAATTGGTGTGTCTGCGATTAAAACCACTCTAAACTAAGTCCAATCAAAAAATCAATATACCTGTTTTACTGTGTGGTAGTGAAGACCATATATTCATGCAAGAAATAATCATTTACTTTTTGTTTACATCAAGCTTTCACCTCTGAAGCGTTTTCCATTGACTGAAACCTATGTTCTCACTGCAGAACTATCTGATGAAGTTGATTAACGACTGTAATTAAGAGAAAATAGCACAGCATTTAAGATGAAAAAGAGAAATCCATATACAACTTAGGGTTTGCTCTCTCTTTATCGGGTTGGGAATAGATTTAAACCTTGCCTGAAGGCACACAAAGAGCCTAATTCGATATGAAAATAATGTTTAAATGGGGACAAACACTGCATGCTGAAGCCTCTAAACGTCATCACTAATAAAGTTGCAGTAGTTTAGTGTAGAGGGAGTTTACTGGGATATTGATTACTCATGGTGTCTGACTCACAAAGGTATTTCAAATGTTAACCTAGAGTACCTGTACAAAGAGACTTTTGTACTGTTTCTGTAATTTACACAAGCCAATTTTGTTCCTGTAAAAGAGGATTCTGTGTGAATAAATCTCCTCCTAAGTAGGTATCCCAAGAAGGGATTTCCCTGAAAGTATGGGAATACCCACAGAGATTTGTGCATACAGCTCAAATCATTTTCCAAAGGTTTACCACACAGGCCATTTTAGAGACATTGGGCCAGATTTACAACTGTTTTTCCCAATACAATACAGCAAGCGAACTTGCTGTGCTGCATTTCATGAAATGGAGAGAGCAGAAGTGTGGCATATCTACAAAGATATGGCGCATTTCTTCCATCGATGTGCTGGCGCACTGTGTCATGCCCAGTGCCAATGAAGGTACCTTTTCACCCAGTGGTGTAAGGGTGCCTGTGTCACATGCTGGGTTGTTTTGTGCCAGAAGGGATACCATCCAGCACAAAAAACCCCTTAGAGGCAATTTCCCCTTTCTCCCTGTAATGCGGAATGCATCATGCACAGAATGAGGAAGTAACCCAAGCCCATGATGCCAAACAATATTTAATTTTATAATAAAGGATGTGAGAGCGAAATAGAGAGAAGTATGAAAAAGCAAAACTTCACTTTGCCAGGGGCCCTATCACAAGTGTGAGCTTGGGCAACTGCTCACTTTCGCCATTGCTCAAATATTCTCTGTGTGAAAATCCATTTAAGAATTCACAGTCAAGGCTTTTAATGTATAAAAGGCGGTTTTAGACTCATGGATGAAGCCATTGACATGTGCATATCCATCATGCGCATGCATATTGCTCTGTAAAATCAGGCCACTTTTAACCTCCCTCTTGCCTTTTTTTTCATCTCCATTTTTTTAGCTTTTTAAGGCTCATCATTTTGGTCTCTCAGTTCAATCTCATAAAATGTCCTTCCTTCTACCTTTGTGAAATATTGAATGTTTCTTTTATTTGATAATTTCACGTACATCCAATTTCTTTTTATTTCCCTTTATTTATGACATCATTTCATCTGTGTGCTGGAGCCATATTTTTTTATACCAAATCTCTAAGAAGCTTTTTGATTTTGTTTTTTTTATCTATCTTCCAACCTTTTCTTTCCTTTCGTTTTTGTATTCCACAATGAGTATTCAGCTCAAGGTCCTTTGCTTTTCATGCCTCTCATACTGTTTATTTGTCGCCCCCACCCTCACCTTTCAATCTATCCTTTGGTCGAATTTGTGCCTAGACGTGTTGCAATCACAATAGACATTTTGTTTAATGTATATGTGTCTTTATTTGCGTGCTTTAATTTAGTAGTTCTCCTCTAAAATAAGCAATTCGAGTGTGCGCTAAACGAAAATATGAGGATTATGCAAAGTATGGTCTGTGTTTCACGGTCACACTATGTCTTTTTATGACATAATCCACATTCAGAGCATTAACATCCGCTCCTGTGGGAAAGGCTCATCAGCCCTACCAGATTGTAGGTGCCTAGGAAGACAATTGTGATTTATTGGAAGAGATAACATACAGGGAAGAACTGCAAACATTTTCCACCTGGGACACTGCATGTCTATAAATAAGCACCACCACACCACCCCCTTATGATAAAATGCAATCATATAAACTTTAAGGTAAAAACAAAATGGCTCAAATATATTTTATATGCTTGTCATAAAATATATTTTGGTCAATAAAAAAAGGTTTCAGATTCCAGTGAAATTCATCATTAATAGCACTTGTTACAAAAGCAATGCAATTAAGTAATTGATCATGCTGTAGTTAATGACCCAATGAATGAAAAATGAATGGGAGACTGTCACAATTTTAGTGTTACTGTAACAGCAGGCATAACTTCCAACTGTCCTCCCCAGGACAAATGCAATCTATCAGCAATTTTCAAGAATGCGCTGGTTAGCTTTGGCCTGGATTTCGTTGTGAAGTTTACACTGGCTGAAGCGCTTCAGCACTCCCTTTAGATCTGCTCATTTTACGTAGTTTACGTAGGCGTGTAAACTAGTGAGGCCAGATCAGTAGCTAGAGTTGCAAACGCCATCACATGCATGCAATATACTTTACCAATTCGAATTTCAAATGGTCTTTATTTCAAGGAGTCACAAGCGTAAACTCCGATCAATGTTCTAGCACAAAGGAGGAATGATTAGCCATTTTTTTTTTTTTTTCAGCTTTATATAGCGCAAACTCGACCGGAAGGTATTGGAGCACTTTACATGAGCACCAGTTACATTTCACAAGGACACCTTCATTTTAGGCACATGGAGATTAAGTGATTTGCACAGAATCACAGGATGTTGAGCCAACACTAACACTCGAACCAGGTACCCTAGCTGCAAAGTCGGAAGCTCTGACCGTTACGCCACATCCTCTCATTAACTGTTGCTTTCATAATTTTTTTAAACTTTTTAATTGGAAAATATACTGCCTCTTACATTTTTAAATCTGTAGCCTCGTAATATCTCCAATTCATTAATACTCATTAATTTTGATTGTACACAAAGTAACAATGCAAAATTGAAAAGTACGTCTTAATAAAACATATAAAAAGCGTCCTAATCTGCTTCAAGATGAAACAATTCAAACTGAGAATTAAACAAATGTGTTGGTGCATGGTGCAAAATTTGGCATTAAAATGACAGTGCAAAGTTGACAATCAAATAATATGTAGGAAGTACTAATTCGTCCCCAGAAACAATAGATTACGAGAGAGATAGAGGATAATGATTGGCTATCTCACTGCCACTTCACATAAAAAGGCAAGAAGGGGGCTTCTCCTAAAACTCAATAATTAATATGTTTCAGTATTTAGGGTGGGACTGAGCTGACAACAAAATTACACAAGTTTTCCCAAATTTCTGAATTCGTACACTTTTCATCAATTTCTTTGGGGCATATCAGCAAGGGACGGCGATAATTATCGCAAAGCGCGCTTAGCGCTAGGATAATTATCGCCGTCTATCTCTGGAATTTATCGCCCTGGTAGCGCGTTATTAATATCCAGGGCGATAAGAATTCCAGCGATAGCGGGGAAATCACCGTTTTGCAGGGAACATCGCTGGTTTTCCAGCGATGTTCCCTGCAAAGCGGCGATAACTCCTGCTGATACGACCCTGTGGTCGTATCAGCAGAATCCATCTCCCATGAAAAGTATGCTTAAGTCAGGAATTTAACAGACGTGAAATTCCTGAGTTAAAGCTGAGGTAGCGCGATTTTTTTATCGCTGCACCTCCTTGTTAATATCGCGAAGCTGCCTTCGCGATATTAACATGTGTTGTTTTCACAGCCACGCCTTCTTTGCATCTCATTAGCGATGCAAGGCGAGGCTGTGAAAAAACGGGCTCTACATCAAGGAAACACGCGCTTGCGTGTCCTTGATGATATTGCGATATAATTATCGCCGCTTTTCGCCCAAAAACGGACGCTAAAGCGGCGATAATTATATCGCCAGCCCTTGATAATATGCCCCTTTGTTTTTAGGAGTACCTATATAAGCACAGCTGCCCCATACCTTAGGATATGTAGAAAATGTATTTCTATCAGCATTGTAACAAAATTCAAGCTTTCTTATCTTCTCCATTTCCGTCTTCCATTCAGCAAAGGAAGGGCTTGTGGACGATTTCCAATTTTGGGTAAGCAATGAGCTTGCTGCTGTCAAGGAAGTTAATGTAAAAGCAATAGAATCCTTTTCCAGCAGGGGGTGTCGTTATTAAACCTAAGAGTACTTTCAAGGGTTAGGTCTAATAGTTTTCTGAACTAGAATGCTAATCACACAAAAAATATATTTTCCAAAGCCAGTTAGCCCTAAAGAAATATGAACAAAACATGTGTCTTCGATTACCATAAGGGCACACTGTAGGCATGTTTGGCTCGTAATCTGGAACATTTTATTCGATGCAGCTCAAGTGTAATATAGCATCCAGCCATTGGAAAAGATCATCCTATGAAAGTTGTCCTCTGTTGGAAAAGAGTACCCAAAAACAAAGTATATGTGCCAAGTTTAATTATTTACGATATACACATTTGTCTCACGCATAGAGAACAGATATATATTGCCATCAAATTATCTTCTACTTTTATAATTCCATACAGGGGGGAGCAATACCGGTGGCCTGCAGAAAATAATTAACTTACAATTTCAGTATAAAAAAGACTTCTGGTGTCAGTAGCTGTCAGAAATGGAGGTCTCTAGTTGGCAGTGGTTTGCACCCTGTCCAAGTAGGGACCCTTCCTTCTAGTCAGGATAAGGGAGTTACACACCTAGATAACCCCTGCTCATCCCCTTGGTAGCTTAGCACGAGCAGACAGGCTTATCTCAGAGGCAATGTGTAAAGTACTTGTACATAACACACACAATAACACAGTGAAAACACTACAAATGGACACCACAACAGTTTAGAAAAATAAAGTAGTCTTGTATTTCTAAACCATACAAGACTAAAATGACAAAACTCCAACATACACAACTCAAAATATAATAACGTTTTAAAGGTTTAAAGCAATTCTGTCCATAGAAAACTATGGATGCATGATTTTTACACAAAGTACTCAAATGCGTCAAAATCCACAAGGCAAAACAGCCGCAGAGGAGGGAAGCGTCAAAAAACTCAGTGATGCATCAGTTTCTGAGCCCTTGGGGAGGCGTTGCAACAGTTCTGTTGCACACAGGAGATGTGATGCGTAGAATGCAGACTGCAGGGGGACATGATGCGTCGATTTTCCAGGCGATTCTGGTCTGTTGGTGTTGGGTCGGAAAAACTTGCCACACAGGTGCGAGTCATGAATTCAGGTGCTATTGGCACTGAGTGGATTTCTGTAGCCTAATGGCATAGCTGGACCTTATGCCACCTGTGGCGGTAACTGCTTTTGCCACCCAGCCGCATGTAAGAACGGAGGGGGAGTGTGCTGGCGATTCCTGCGCGATTGCCGCTGGTAAGAGCGAGAGATAGGCCACCACTCTGAAAAATCATGCTGCCTAGGAAGGACCGCCCCACCCCTTGCTATGCCACTGCTGTAGCCACTGACGGTGATGCATCAATTCTTTTAGCCTCACAGCGGGACCTGCGACGGAGTCAGTATGCTGCAGTTTCTCATGCTGTAGGCAGGCGCTGTGTCAATTTCTTCGGCCGCATTGGGCTGTGTGTCAGGAATTTCTCCCACTCGGCCGTGCTGCATAGGACAATGTAGCTGCAAGAAAAGCAAAGCTTCGTTTTTGTAGATTTCAACAGTTCTTCACAGCTTTTTGTAGCAGGAATAACCTCCAGGGGACCAGAACTGGAATAGGCACCCCCAGGAAGGGCAGAACTCCCAGCAGTGGAGTTCAAGAAGGCTGTAGGTGAAGTCTTTGTGTCCCTGAGACTTCAGAACAGGAGACAAGCACACACAAGCCCTTGGAGAGTCTTCTCAAGTAGGTTTCACATCAAAGTCCAGACTTTGTTCTCTCCTTGGCAGAAGCAGCAACTGCAGGCCAACCCAGCAAAGCAACACACAACAAAGGGTCAGTCTCCTCCTCACAGCTCTTCGACATGGCAGAGGTTCCTCTCGATTCCAGAAGTAATCTAAACTTCTGGGGTTTTAGGTCTAATACTTATACCCCTTTTTCCCTTTGAAGTCTTTGCTCAGAAAGTCTCTTTTGCTCAGTAAAACCAGTTCTGTCCTCCCTGGTCCAGTTTCACTACAGGAGGTGTAGACAGCATTGTGCAGAGCAGCCACAGCCTATTCAGGTGTCAGTGACAACTCCTCCCACCACTCTAGCCCAGGATGGTACATCACCATATGCAGGGCACACCTCTGCTCCCTTATGAACTGTAACTGGCATGTCTAACCAAAGAATGTCTCTTTCTATGAAGGAAGTACTACATGTAATATCAAAGTTCCTGTGAATTATAACCCCCTGGGGGCTGCAGCTGATGAAAAGAAGATACAGCCTTTAATTCAGGTATACTTAAGAATAAAATGAGTCTCTTGCAGAATAATAATAGACGGATTGTATTGTAACGGGCGTGTTAAAATGGTGCCCCTCTTTCGCTTATTGTTTTAACCATTAGCATTGCTACTAACAATTATCAATTTCAACATTTATATAAAAGTCATACATAATCTAGAAAATTATGATTCTTCCACACTCAGTAATCGCCATGCGGAACACTTTGTTTTACCTATTATACTCCTTGCTCTGGTCATGTAAATATGTCTACATTTAAGGCTGATCCTTTTCTTTTGCTTTTCCTTGTGATACCTCCCAAAATGTTTAAAGACACTGTGCCCACCACCACTTGCACTTTTTGCATGCACACTCTAATTCCACAGCACCCACTGTGCCCCATGGGATCCATCCACGTGCCCTTTGCGATGTACCTAGCTCCTGAAAGGTAGATACACTTTGCTTTTCAATCTGGATGGTGTGTTCGCTTTGCACATGCGGCTACCCAGAGCCCTTCCTTAATTAACCCTTAAGTCTCCATAAAAATATGGATGCAACACTTTTCATTGCGCCCTCCTTGCGACACCATGGATGCGCTGTATTTACACTACAGTGATCCATATCACAAGGATTGAACACATACGTCAGGAATCCTAACGTATCTGTTGGAGCAGTAATGACGCCTTAATGGAATGTGTTGGAAAACAGACGCAACTGCATAAATGGATCACTGACAAAATATCGACAACAGAAATATCGACCTACAGAAATATCGTGACAAAAATATCGTTGTCAAAAATATCGACCTCCTATCTTCATAATGGTAAGTACAAAAATATCGAAAAAAAATATTGTTGTTAAAAATATCGAAGTAGAAAATATTGTTTTTGTTATACGTATAAAAAATAATGTAAAATAAATTAAATAATACATTTAACTTAAAAAGAAATATTCAGATTTATTTTGATATTTTAACAATTATAAGTAATAAATGTAATGTAAAAATAAATTAAACATACATATTTAAAATGTTATATATATATTTATTTAAAAATAATTAATAAATACATTTTTTTATTAATTATAAAATGTTAGAAATATATTAAAATTTATAAATAAATATATATATATGTATATGTCCAAGATTCCTTCGCTCCTCTGCAAGCCTCTTGGTACGGCGAAGGATCACAGCACCACGTCAGAAGGTTTGTCAGTCCAAAAAGTGCTTTATTCAACCATAGTGCAGCATACAAACGGTAGAGGACGGTCTACGCGTTTCGGCTCCCATCCTTCTACTGGACCATAGAGTCCTAGGGCCTAGAATGTCTTTTTAAAGTGCTCAGTGCTAATTCCCTCATTACTTTCTATCGAAAAAAAGACTAGACTGTGTTAATCCTCACGAATAGTGTATATACATTTCAGTCTACCATTATGACTTAACAGTAAAAAAACATTCATTAATGTACAAAGTGCGAGTGCAAAAGAGATATATGTATATGTGTATCCTTTAAAACCAAGGGGCATATTAGCAAGGAATAGCGATATTTATCGCTAACCGCGCTTAGCGCGACTTTGGTTAACGCCGCCTATCGCTGGAAAATATCGCTGAGATAACACCCTATTAACAAGGTTTATCTCCATAGCGATAATATTGCCAGCGATAGCGGCAAAATGTGAGAATATCGCTGGAAAAGCAGCGATATTCTCGCATTATCGCTAAGGTGGATTCAGCATTAGAATCCACCTCCTATACTTCAAACAGGTAAGTCATCCTCACTAGCAGGAGATAAAATATAGCGATAAACGCGCTTAGCGCGAATTATTTTATCGCTTCGCCTGCCTTGCTAATAGTGGGTAGTGGAGTTAGCGACTGTTTCCAGTCGCTTTTAGTAGGGAACGCCTTCTTTGCATGTCATTAGCGATAATTATCGCTGACATGCAAGGCGATGGCAAACGCAGCCTCTAACGCCTGAAAGCTGTCGCTAACGCCTGTTAGCGACAGCTTGCTAATAGGGCGATAAAATTATCGCCGCTTTAGCGGCAAAAAGTGCCGCTAAAGCGGCCATAAAGCCCTTGATAATATGCCCCCACGTTTTTTATAACAATTATCTTTCTCAAATTTTTTTTTCTTTCAAAAAAAGGGGAGAGGAAGGTCTTTTAAGATATCAAAGGAGGCAGAGTTGATTTAGGCACATTTTGGGGAGTGGTCTCACTATACATACACCTGTAACATAAAAATTTAAAAAAAATAAGTTATATTATAAATTAAAATATTAAAATATATAATATTTTTTAAACCTACATTTTGCACTACTTTGACTGCAACAGTAGGGAAAGTGTTGGATAGTGGAGGAGAAAAAATTACTATTCCCACTCCAGCGAGTGCAACAGTAGGGAAAGTGTTGGATAGCGGAGGGGAATAATTTACTATTCCCACTCCAATAACTGCAACAGTAGGGAAAGTGTGGGATAGCGGAGGGGAATAATTTACTATTCCCACTCCAGCGAGTGCAACAGTAGGGAAAGTGTTGGATAGAATAGGGATAAAAATTACTAGTCCCACTCCAGCAAGTGCAACAGTAGGGAAAGTGTTGGATAGCGGAGGGGAATAATTTACTATTCCCACTCCAGGGAGTGCAACAGTAGGGAAAGTGTTGGATAGCGTAGGGGTAAAAATTACTATTCCCACTCCAGCGAGTGCAACAGTAGGGAAAGTGTTGGATAGCAGAAGGGAATAATTTACTATTCCCACTCCAGCAAGTGCAACAATAGAGAAAGTGTTGGATAGCGGAGGGGAATAATTTACTATTCCCACTCCAAAGAGTGCAACAGTAGGGAAAGCGTTGGACAGCGTAGGGGTAAAAATTACTATTCCCACTCCAGCGAGGGCAACAGTAGGGAAAATGTTGGATAGCGTAGGGGTAAAAATTACTATTCCCACTCCAGCAAGTGCAAAAGTAGGGAAAGTGTTGGATAGCAAAGGGGTAAAAATTACTATTCCCACTCCAGCGAGTGCAACAGTAGGGAAAGTGTTGGATAGCGGACGTTAATAATTTACTATTCCCACTCCAATGTGTGCAACAGTAGGGAAAGTGTTGGATAGCGGAGGGGATAAAATTGCTATTCCCACTCCAAAAAGTGCAACAGTAGGGAAAGTGTTGGATAGCGTAGGGGGAAAATTTACTATTCCCACTCCAGCGAGTGCAACAGTAGGGAAAATGTTGGATAGCGTAGGGGTAAAAACTATTATTCCCACTCCAGCGAGTGCAACAGTAGGGAAAGTGTTGGATAGCGTAGGGGTAAAAATTACTATTCCCACTCCAGCGAGTGCAACAGTAGGGAAAGTGTTGGATAGCGTAGGGGTAAAAATTACTATTCCCACTCCAGCGAGTTCAACAGTAGGGAAAGTGATGGATAGCGCAGGGGTAAAAATTACTATTCCCACTCCAGCGAGTACAACAGTAGGGAAAGTGTTGGTTAGTGTAGGGGTATAAATTACTATTCCCACTCCTGCGAATGCAGCAGTAGGGAAAGTGTTGGATAGCAAAGGGGTAAAAATTACTGTTCACACTTAAGAAAATTCAAATTTAAAAAGAAACAAAATATCAACTACTGTATACCATATAATAAAACATCCAAAAACAAAACATATCTATTATAAATTTTTACAAAACATAGAAACATATAATAATGTAGAAAAAATATACAATTTACATAAAAAGATTATTTTTTTAATTAAAAAAAAATATATCAAACAAATAAATATTTTGTAATAGAAATTATTTGTAATCTAAAAAAATAATTATTACATAAATGTAATATTTTTTTTCCTACCCTATAACGCCACACAATTTACAACACACAGCTAAATTAAATAAAAAAGTGTACCTCCATAATTAACAAAATTAATTATCAATTTAAAAATTATTAATAATTAAAAACATATTTAAAAAGTTCAAAATTATTGTAGTAACCAAACATTAGAGCTATACAACATAAATCCCCAAACAAAAAATAAAATAAACAATTGCCAAAAATATTTAACAATTAATAAATAAATATTAATGATCAAGTAATGATTAATTAATGTAAACTCAATTACTTTCCACCATCTACCCCAATAAACACCATAACACACACCTAAAAATATTTACACAATTTCCATAACTAATTTTACTGTAATAAATTCATATCAATGAACAACAAATAAATACTTAATTTGAAAAAATGTACTTCCCACCGTTTACCACTATAAACACCACAACTCACACATCAAAATTATTACACAAATGACAAAATTAAAATGTAATTAAATAATTAGCATCAATTAAAAAAGAATTAATTATTTAAAAATAAATTGCCTCCCACTATATTACCCTATAAATACCACCAACAATTTTGTAAAACATTATACAATTAACATAATTAATTAACAATTAATTAATTAATTAATAACAATTAATCAAAATATAAATAATTATTTATAAATTAATTCACACAATTAACACTATTAAACAATACTTAATAAATATTATATAAAACAAATTATTACATTTATTAAAATTAAATTACTTCCCACCCTACTCCCCTATCAACCCACAACCCACTCCTAAAAAAATCACACAATTAACATAATTACCAATTAATTAATAATAATTATTAACTAATTAATAAATATTTAATAATATATTATTTCTCACAATTAACAATATAACATATTATATAAATAAATATTAATTATGATAAAATATTAATAATTTAAGTATAATTACATTACTTCCCACCCTATTCCCCTATAAACCCACAATCCGCTCCTAAAAAAATGACACAATTAACATATTTACCAATTAATTATTCAATACAAATTAACAGCCAATTATTAATTAATTAATAATAAATTAATTACCATAATTAACACTATATAATCAAAGTAAATAAATACTAAGAAATACAAATTATTATTCAATCTATTATAATTAAATTGCTTCCCATCCTAGTCCCCTATAAATCTACAACCCGCTACGGAACTAAAACGCTAAATTTAATTAAAAGAAACTTAATATTCAATTTATTATAATTAAATTACTTCCCACCCTATTCCCCTATAAACCCATAACCCGCTAGGAACTAAAACGCAAAATTTAATTAATATAAAATTTATAACTTCTAAAAATGTAACCCAAACATTAAAAAAAATGCAGTACTTAGACAAAAAAATATAGCACATACATTTAAAACACATACTAAAATACATAACACTAACTATAAAAACGATATTTTTAACAACTATATTTTTGCAAACGATATTAATTACTTCAATATTTTGGAAAACGATATTTCTTACCTTAAACTCGATATTCTTGACCACGATATTCTGGCAGTCAATATTTCTGTATCACGATATTTTGCACTCGATATTAGTGCAAGTCGACATTTCCTACTCAATATTCTGACAGTTTACCTGCATAAATATGTCATTCCACATGGGTGAGTCCCATGTGAAAGGCCCTGCTTCAGTCCTTATGCCTGCTTGAAGCAGGTGTAATGATTTGACGCAGTCTCATAGATTTCATTGCGCCACTTCTATGAGCCTTTTTACAGGGGCACGCCCACCCTGCATACATTATACCTGATGTAGGTATAATGTAGCGCAGGGCTTTACAAAGAGACGCATCTACCTAGATGCGTCACTTTGTAAATAGGGCTCACTTTCTTCTCATAATTGTTAGGAAATTTGTAACTTCCATACTCCACTTGTGCCAGGAAGATAGAAAGGCTTATTACAAGACCTGAAGCATTAAATCCCCCGGTTATTTCGTCTTCTGATATCTTTTGTGCGCAGAGGGAATAATTACATCTCCATCGACATCCATCTTGGTGTGAATTAGTTACTCCTCTGATGCAGTCTCGATAAGCATTTGGCTTACACTGGAACTAGTTGTAGAGAGAATGGCATTCTTGGGGGCATATGTACAAGCCCCTATCGCCACAGTAACGTCACTTTTTGTGACATTCCCGTGGCGATAGGGGCCTTGCCTTATGTACAAGGCAGCGTTAAGCCACTTAACGTGGCTTAACGCTGCCTTGTACATAAGGCACCCTTTCAAGCTATGTTTAGCGTGAAAGGGGCGTGCAGTGGGTGTTGTGGTGGGCGTTCCACCCCAACACCCATTGTATTTGACGCTGCTGCCTATGTACAAGGGTGGCGTACATAGGAGGCAGCACCAAAATTAAGACCAGGAAAACCCTGGTCTTAAGGTGGCGAAACGAGGAGACATGCATTACTTCTCGTTTTTGCTTTTTCCATGTGCGCTGCCTTGTGCAGCACACATGGAAAAAGCAAAATGCCATGGTTTGTTTATGTACAGGAAGGTGTCCCTCCGCCACTTCGTCGTACATATGGCCCTCGGATTTTAGGGGCATATTAGCAAGACCCACGTTAAAATTATCGCCGTTTTAGCGGCAGGAAACTGCCGCTAAAACGGCGATAATGGACTTGCTAATATGCGTTATGGAATTCCAATAGAAGCCTAGGTTAGATGTCCTGCACATCTAACCTGGGCTTCTATTGAATTCTATAACGCATATTAGCAAGCCCATTATCGCCGTTTTAGCGGCAGTTTCCTGCCGCTAAAACGGCGATAATTTTAACGTGGGTCTTGCTAATATGCCCCGTAGTTTGTAGACAGGCCTCTGTTTCAAGCAGCGAACTTTCCTAAATGAGGCGTTTTAACTTTTTTAATCAGACGCTTTTTCTGATTGAGGCCCAGCAGAGGCTCGCTGATTTCAGTGAGTAGGGCGATTAGGGGCTGCGTTTGTAAAGGATTTTTATATATTTATTTATGTCTTAATTCCCCATAAGCCTGTGGCATTCTTGACAGAGTGAGGTTTCGTTCATTTTCCCTCTTTTTAAAAAATGTTATTTCCCAATCAAACCTAAGGGCCAAGATATTGAGGCATGAGATATTACGACGAGATTAAACCAAACAGAGCCAAGTAGAAACAAATAAAACATGGTTACCGTGCTGCCCTTAACTGTTGAAATAGTGCTCGTAGAGACGATGATATTGTATGTTTGATTGTTGGGTGCATTTCGTGAAAATAGAAGCGCTTATAGGAGCTTAAAAATATGTCTACGTTGTATTTTCTTTCGTGTGTTGTAATCTCTCTCTTCCCATGTGTTTTTATTGGCTAGTGTTGAGTTATATGGGTTTAACGTGAGTGGATAGAGCATTCTAATTTACAAAAAAGGGGAAACTCACATTATACCTACAAAAAAATGCAAGACAGAGGCTGCACTCACACCGGTTCATTAAAAGAAACACAGTCACACACAGTCTCACAAGCACATGCAGGCCAGGTACAGAAACGCACACAAATACAATTATATTTTTGAGACTGGAGAATATATAATTTGTTGAACTGATAACCCACACTTTGGAAAATCGCACACTGAAATAAAAAAAAGAAAGTGAAATTAAATGGAAGAACAATCTACATGCATTACGTATAATATAACCTGATTATGGACAATAGAAACAAATCTCCATTTCAAGAATTTGTTTCCAAAATATATTAACAATTGTTTGGAACAATTCATAAAAATGCTGGTTGGTACGGATATGAAAGTAAATTATGCTGCTGTAATTTATTTTATTTTTTATTAATAAGAAACAATTTTGAAAGAACAACCGGGCACAGTGTAAATGCAGTGTCCAAAGTCTAAAGGCTAATTGGGCAGTAATGAACAGCAATGAAAAGCGCATTGACAGCCGGCTATGAGACGCCTCTTTATTTCTGACCAGTAAAGCTCAGAACGCCGAAGTGTTTCTTGGATGCTAATTAGCACAGGGCAGCCATTTGCTCTCGGTTGGGACATTGAAGCTGTTGCACTCCAAAACAATACTTTAGAAAATTCCAGTTGTGCGTTTAACATATCCACTGAATATTCAAGACAACTACTGGATTTTTATGTAACGCTTCCTCCTTCACTGGAAGAGACAAGAAGGATGTTTCACCCCATCTTATGGACTAGTAATTAGTTTAATTAAGTTTTATAGAGCAATGTTGAAGCTAAATTGTGGCTTGCACTCCAACAATAGTTTCTCTTATTACACAATGTAATTATATTTATCTTATAGGCCATAGAAAGCTGAAAGGCTTACTAAGTACCAGCGGCCCCCCCACCCCCTTAATTGCTTGACTCTTGGAAAATGTTTACTGACATGGGTGTTTTTTTATCGAATTACCACATGTATTACTGAGATAATTAACAGTTATTAGCATGTATCCAGAAACGAAATTCCTTTGAATAGTTAAACTGGAAAATATCTGAGTGAGGAATGCTGCACGGAATTTTGCTGTCATTACAATATGAACTGTGGAGCCGCAGACATTTAAGTGGTACGACAGTATGTATTGAGAGAGACACATAACACATACATCAGGAGGTATGGTAGAAGTACGGGCAAAATAAGGTGACATTTTGCTTCTTCTGTGACTTCTCTGTTGAAATGCAGCGATCATCTGGTTGAACTGGAGATGACAAAGAGATTGACACTTTCTGTGAAATTGACATACTGCTGGAAACATCATTTCTCAAGGTTTGTATTGTGGAGAAAAGAAAGTTAAGTTTGGTAGGAACTTTAAAAGAGGAGAGAACAAATCCATAACTTCAGACCGTAGTCACTATGCACCCTCCCCTCGCACTATTTTGAAAAGACTACACAAAAATAAAAACCCTGGGCCTCATTTACAAGGCCCCCTAGCAGCACTTTTTCAGCGCTGGAGTAGCACTTTTTTGACGCTCCGGTGTGGCAATGTGCGTGGCTTTTCATGGCCTTGTAAATATGTACCACTTTCACACAGAACACTGCATGAAAGGGGCGTTCCATGGGTGTTGCTGAAGGTGTTCCCACGTAACACTCATGGAATTTGAAACATTCTCAGATTTAAGCGAAATCGCAACCAGGAGAAATGTCCTTATTTCTACTTGGTTTTTTCTCTTTCGCAGCACACAAAGAAAGAGGGAAACACCTCTCATGATTGTTTTTGTGCAGGAAGGTGTCCCTTCCTGCACAAAAAAAATCAGCCCTACAATGCAGACACCCTTGCACCATGGTGCAAGGGTGCTTGCGTTGGCGCATGGCATTCCATTGTGCGCCACGGCATGGAAAAAGGAAAGGAATACGCCGTATCTCATAGATACGATGCATTCCTGCCATTTTCTTTTGACACAGGGCAGCACAGCAAGATTCTTTGGTACACTGCCCTGCCCTGCGCCAAAACCTCGTAATTGGGGCCACCTTTATATACCATGCTGAAATGGTACAGGCTCTTTCATAGTGACCAAAACTGTAGATGAGCACATGCATTTTAGAGTGGAGTTAAGCTTTCAACAAACTCATCTCTGAAGTTCATATTGTAGTACTAGGCACCCAAAGTGCTTAATGTGACTTCTTCTACATTCACTAATTTGGCCTCTCAACCAATTGGACAGAGTCCATATTGCCCACTTTGCTATGACTAGACTAGAAACCTGTCTATATAATGTAAGTCTTCGGCCCTGCCGTCCATATCCTGCAGTGGCTCCCTGAAAGTCTAACATATGGTAAAACAACTATCATCTTTAAATCTTATTGAACCAAGGGATATCAAAACTCCATCTCTTTTGGGAAGACATTAAATCACATTGACTTGCACCGCACAGAGGTCCAATGAACATAGAAATAATAGACTGGTAGCAAATCAATCGAGAGAATAACACAGTGCTCACATCAATATTAGAGTAAATCTGAATTATTACCATGTAAAAAGTATTACAATGGTTACATATTAACAGTTCTTTACTACCTATACTTAATGGTCTGTGGCCACAATCGTATCATGCAAATTTAGAGATATTTTGGAGATAAAGCTGGTGGCTATGGCAATAGATTATATGCAGTGTGACTGAGCAAATGAATAAAAGTGACAGCTAACTTGAATTGATAAAGATGACTTATAAAACAGTAAAGAAAGAAATATACCCATACAATCCAAAAATATAGGAGTGAAATATATTTTTACTCTGCTGCTTGGCTTAGTCCATTCAACATGTCTTAGAAACAAATATCAGTTGTTACTTTGCCAACTTTTACATCCATAGCTGATGTCAGTGTAACTTCCACAAATTATGTAATTTGAGATGTCACCAGAGATGTCACTGACCATGTCACGAGTGATGTAATATGTGAGGTCATAAGCAGTGCATTCGGGGGCGTAAGTTATAGTTAGCTCAGGTAACCATAACTTCTGAATTTCTATGGTTTTGTTCATATGAAGTCTGAGTCTACCTTACAGCGTCCCTGTAACCTTTGGTTTTTTCAGTGAATATATATATATATTAAAGAGAGGAAAGGCATTTTTTGACATATATTACAAAAAAAATTTGGGTTTGCTTATTGTTTATAACTTTGGCACTGTTTGCTCCTTCCTGGACATTTTCTGGGTGATCTGCCAAGTGGGTACAAGAAAAAGGGGAATCCCTCAAAGTGATTTCTCCACTCATTATGGAATTTCCTGCAAATTTGTTCAGTAGTTTTTGAGAAATCAAGGCTAAAAAGTATAGTTACTTCACAACGTGGCGGATCCGAGGACCCAACAAAACTTGAGGTAAGATCTGCCACCACATCAACAAAGAAGTGGTGATTTCCATTTTAGGACTCAGGGACTAAGCCTCCTGTCCATGAAATAAGTGTAAAAAAGGCATGAGGAGGCAGGGTAGAGATACCCAGCCCTCCTAGGCCTGGTGGGGAGTCTCAGAGAGACGCACCCCTGGGGACATAGCACATTTTAAAAAACATTTTTACCACAAATTTGCAGTGGATCCGCGAATTCATGGTAAAATGTAGAAAAAAATGAATTTGTTGGGGCTCACTTTATTTTGGGGTGGGGGCATGTAGCCCCTCCACGAGCCTCTATGAGGCCCTGAGGACCCAATGCCACTGGGCCATTTTGATAATAAGGGGGGGGCATGGAGCCTCACACCCCACTCCCTGAAAAGGAAAAAGAAGCATCAGTCCTGGGGAATGGGGCCTCCAGGGCCCTTCAGAAGGCTCGGGGAGGGGGGCTTCATGCCCCCCCATCAAAAAGTAAATTGGCCCCTGGGGACTCGGTGTGGGGGGTGCATGCCCCATCTCCAATAGCAAGTAAATCAGCCCTAGTAAATAGGGCCCAGTGGCCTCAAGATAGCTCTGGGAGATGCATGCCTGCTCCCATACTAAAAAAACAAATAAATAAAAAAGCAATGAATGTGAAATGAGCAGAGTAGCCACTCATGTCGCATGCACGACTCCAGCTGGGGAGTGCCCCATAATGCCCTGCAAAAATATTTATTGATGCTGGTGGTGCCCCTTGAAGGGGCAGGGGCACCAAGAAGCTTATTTGTCAAATGTTATGATGGACAGCAGGGAGCACAGCGGCCCCCAACACAATTTTGAAAAGAATTACAGTAAGCCTCCTGGGTCATTGAATCCATACCCCAGAAGAGCAGTGCTCATTATCTCACTTATTCCATCACTCATGATATGTGCTATGACACCATTGATGACAAACCTGTGCATAGTGGGGGCATCATGGAACACCAGAAATCTTGGCCAGAGATGTTTCTAAAGAGATTATTATGTGTCTTGATAATACCTATAGCCGACTGCAAATCTTCTGAAAATAATCAAGTCGTATAGTGAGTATGAATACCCCAATTTCCCAGAATTCAAATGTCTCAATATGTATTTGAAATTCAATCTTTTTCTAATCTCAAATCAGCATTTATAACACCTAGATTATGTCACATGTTGGTTCTATCCTGTCTGCTTGCTTGTCTATCGTCCAGCATTAGTAGGAGGTTAGGATCTCCTCCTAGGATAATCAGGCTTATATATCGAGAAAGTGCAAGTGGAAGTGCAAGATGTTGCAGGGCTACTAGGTTATCAGGAATTGAGGTATAAAATCAAGATGTAGTCAATAACTGTCCTTTTTAATTTTTCATTAATAGAATAATCCAACATCTTCCTAAATCTGCTTTCAATTCAATTAGTCGGATCCACTGAGGGCCCAAATCATTAAAGCAGCTCTTCTACTAACTGCAATGTCATTTGAAAGAATGAGCTGTTGGGCCGAGAAATAGTTTGCCAGTGGTTTCCCTACTCCTATAGGATGATGGGACTCTTGCTATAAATACAAATTAGCATTTGCTTCCTCCAAGTTGGCCAATATACCTCAACAATTGTGTACGTTATTTACCCAATACCGTTCCAAGACATACTATTTTGTTCCTCACACAAAGGTTTTCTTGCATTCTTCTCAGCTACAGATTCTTTCTTTGTTCTCCCCCTACCTTCTCCGTCCTCACCTGTGCACATCCTGCTCGAACCTCAGCCCTTCTTCCTACATTACCCTCTTTTAAGAGGCGAAATAACAGTTATTGCTTGCATCCAGCCACAGAGATTAGTTACCCTCTTTCTTACCAGCAGGAGGTCTCTTTCCTTGTTACAATATATACTTCAAATTTCTCAATTCTTCAATAACATTAAACTAATTTTAAATCCTTCCTCATCCATTCCCTTAATTCACTTCTCTAGTGCACCATGCTACATTCATATTTAATCATTCCCAGGGAGCGTTTAAATTATTAGTAGATAGATGATCATGCCCCCCCATAACCTCTAGACTGCCCCTAGGACCCCATAACCTGGGGCTGTGTAAAGTATATGGGGAGGATGTGCAAGACCTCCCTCTCCAAGGCTCTAGAAGGCCCAGGGGACCCCATACCGGGGGGCTGTTTTATTTTTTTGAGGAGAGCGGCATGTGCCCAACTTCAGGTCACATGTGGTGAATGACATCTTACTTTACTTTTACAAAAAACATAGAAATTCACTGAAAAAAGGAAGGCTAAAGTAACAGATATAGTTATGTATCTTAAAATCCTTAGAAAATCACTGAAAAAAGCAAAGGCTAAAGGGACTGTATATTTAGGAGAAAATTTCAGTTATAACATACTGTTTTAAAAGAAAAAAAACACTGAAATTCACAAGTGCTAGTTATCTTTAGTAACTGTAAATTGTGCCCTAAAGTAACTATAACTCATGCGCCCCCATGCACTGCTAATTACCACCCATATTACATCACTCATGACATGTTCTATGACATCACTGATAACATCACTACAACATCTGAAATAAAATAATTCATGAAAACACTGTGTAAGTACTTTTCTTTTTTAAAAGTAAAATCAGTCTCTGGTCAGTGATTTATTGGGTGTTGCTCATTACATACCTGTAGACTAGTGTACTAGCCCCCTACACCTCCCCTAAGTAATGCACTGCCTCCCTAACATAAAAGATTCAAGTGCTATTGTTAGAAACAGGATTCCTGGTTGGCTTAGGTACACACCCATGCCAGGCAGGAACTCCCACTCTAGTCAGGGCAAGCTACACAAACACTAAAAATAGCCTGTGCTTATCCTCTAGTAGCTTGGCACAGAGCAGTCAGGCTAAACTAAAGAGGCAATGTGTTAAGTATTTGTGCAACACAAACACACAGTAACACAATGAATACACCACAAAAAGACTCCACACAGGTTTATATATGTAGATTATTATATTATAAACAAAACAAGATCAAAATGACAAAAATACAATATATAGAAGTTGAGATATTGAATTTTAATGTTTTAATGGAGTAGATGCAATAAAAAGTTACTTTAGGTCATTCTGGACCGGGCAAAGTGAAAGTTTGGGCTGACCGCGATGGAGCGCTGGCCGGCTACGGGACACATGCAGGCCCTGGTGAACAAAGTTCCTTTCCTGCTCCCAAACAGCTGATGTCGAGGCCCGCAGGGTCAGGATGCGTCGATCTTCTCTATGCAGTGAAGGTGATGCTTCAGTTCTGAAGACGGGTGCCGGAGTCGAGAGGCGTTGAGCGATGCGACGGATTCTGCTATGCAGTCGAAGGGATGCGTTGATCTCACCAAGCTGCAGCAGTGGTGATACACTTTCCGATGCATTGATCTCTGTAGGCAAAGCACAGGTTCCGATGCGATGCACCGATTTTATTCCTGCAACCAGGTCAATGTGCTTGTTTTGCTACACACATTCAGGGGATGCATTGAAATCTGTGTTGCAAGTATTTGTGCCACTTCCAGTGAGCCAGGCACAGGAGCAGGAGTAAAGACTTTGATTTCCCTGAGTCTCAAGCAACAGTAGGGAAGCCAGCGAGCCTTTGTAGATCACTTGGAGTGAAGACAGAGTCCAACTCTCCCTCAGCAGAGTTAGTGAGCAGCAGGGCAACACAAGAGAAAAGCAGACCTTCCAAGTCTGCAGTCCAAAAATGAGTCCTTTAAGCGGCACAGCAATACTTCAGACAGAGTTTCAGTTCAGGATCCTGAAGTGTCTGATTTTAGGGGGTCAGAGACCCAGTACTTATACCCAAACGTGCCATGGATGTGGGGGCTGACTTCAAACCAGCACTCTGAAGTGCACAAGCATCTCTTTCAACCGAGTCCTGCCTGTCAGGCTATCTGTGGGGGGGAGTAATCAGTCCTTTGTGTGGGGACAGGACACTGCCTATTCAAGTGAAGTGTTAGCCCTTCCGTTCCATCCTGCCCAGGCAAGGACAGATGAATGTAGATGGGTACTCAGACACACCTATCCTTCCTGTGTTGTAGCTGACTAGAGGGAATGCACACAGTGTAGGTGTCACCAACCCCAGATGTGTATTAGAGACAGGCTGTCAGGCGCACAGTGCAGTAAGTGCAGAGACATGTCCACTTTCTAAAAGTGTCATTTCTAAAACAAAAATGTTAAATCAACTTCATCAGAAAGGAAAGGAGGAGTTATCATTACCATACCAAACATATTAAACAGGAAAAGGCTACTTCTCTCTGATCAGGGATTACAGTTTGAAAGTGTATTAAGGAAATACCAGTGCTAGCCTATGAGAGGAGTAGGCCTTACAGTAGTGAAAAATGAAATAGGCTGTTTGTCACTACCAGGACATGTAACACATAAAGGTACATGTCCCATAAAGGTACATGTCCCACCTTTTACTTAAATAGCACCCTGCCCTTGGGGTTACTTAGGGTGTAATAAAGGGGGTGTTTGAGGCTTGGCAAGTAGTTTTAAATGCCAAGTCGAAGAGACAGTAAACTTCACACACAGGCACTGCAGTGGCAGACCTGAGACAGGCTGCTTCTGTGGGTGGCACAATAAGTGCTGCAGGCCCACTAGTAACATTTGAAGTACATGACCTGGGTATATGGTACACCACCTTACAAGGGACTTACCAGTAGACCAAATATGCCAATCAGGTGTACACCAATGTCATCATCTTTAGGGGAGAAGCACATGCACTTTAGCACTGGTTAGCAGTAGTAAAGTGCTCAGATTCCTAAGGTCAACAAAAAGAATCAGCAAAAACAGGAGGTCAATAGCAAAAGGTCTGGGGGAAGACCATCCTGAGGATGAAACGTCTAACAGCTAACATAAGGTACATGCTGCCCAGTAGGCGGAATGTTACAGACTTATTGATAAGGACCCACATCCCTCCCAACTAATAACCCAGTGTCTTAAATAAGTGAGGGTTGGTTGCAGGGCCTGGTCAAAGGCCACATGCAATGAAGGTTTGGGAGCCCATGAAGGGTTTGGGTGCGGATCCTGGCGGTGGTGAAAACAAGACTCAGTTCCTTCAGTGGTGGAATAAATGACTTTATTCCCACAGATGGGAAAGTTCTTTCAGGTCACTCCTGCAGCTCTCGGTTCCTCAGAGAAGGGTTCTAGGCATCAGGTCTTTCTATAGCCAGGCCTCCTGCAGGGTACAGTCCTCAGTACCCAGCTAGGCCTTCCAGGGTCAGGGGTCTTTCAGCTTTCTGTGCCTCTGGAACAGGCAAACAGGAGCTGAGTTACCTTGGAAAGCATTTCTATCTCTTCGGCGACAGGCAGAAGTCTGTAGTTTTCTTTTTTCCAATAGTGTATTCTTTTTCAGGTATATTACTCTCGGGTCCAAGAATATTTTAGAGACAGTGTTGGTGTTGTGCCAGATGTATGCTGTGCACTAAGCAGTGAGTGGAGACTTTTTGAAACACTTCCTCTTCACTTTACAGTATAAATTCCTGGAAGTCCTAGTCCTGTAACAGCTGAATCCTTCTACCAGCAGGAGTGCTCACAATGAATCATCAGATCAACGCCGTCTCCTCCGCATGCTTCAACACCCTCCCCATACTACGTAAAACATTCAAATGGATACCCGCTGACTCCAGGAAAACGGTCACTCACGCACTCATCACTAGCAAGTTGGACTATGGCAACGCCCTCTACGCCGGAATCAACAAGAAACTCCTCTGCAAACTCCAGACCATCCAGAACACCGCAGCCAGACTAATCCTCGCTATCCCAAGGCACAACCACATCACCCAACACCTCAGTGACCTCCACTGGCTCCGCGTTGAAGGAAGAATAACTTTCAAGCTGCTCACGCATGCATACAAGGCCCTCCACAACATCGGACCTCAATACCTCCTTCAACGCACCCAAGAGAAACCTACGATCAGCCTACCTCTCCCTAGCCACCGTCCCATGCTTCTACAGGAACAGAGTGGGTGGAAGGTCCTCCTCTCACCTTGCAGCCAAGACATGGAACCAGCTCCCCCCCCAGCTCCGGCGAAGCCCGACACTGGACCAATTCAAGAAAGACCTCAAGACCTGGCTCTTCGAATGACCCCAACAGAGCTGCACCCCCCCACCGCCTTGAGTAGCACGCTTTACAAACACTGATTGATTAATTGATTGATTGATTGAGCGTCTCTAGCTCTCTCTAAAATCAATCATCTATTTAAATTATGTTTTTCTCCTCTGTCAGAGTCCAGACAGATTCTTCATCCAGCTGGGGTTCATGCCAAAGGATCCGTGAGGTTTTAGAGATTGAATGGGTGCAGCTGCACTTGGCATCGCCAAGTAAGAACAAGTAGAGTTAGGGCATCCATATGTTCTGCTGATTGTTCATGTCCACTCCCAAATTACTAGTCTCTGCTAAGCGAATATTCGTTAACAGTTCCCCTGCCTTCCTCGATCTAGAGGCCAGGTTTCTGAAAGACAGGATTGTTGACTCTAGCCAGAAATGTGAATTGGGCTTTGGAGGTGAGATGAGTGGCAGAATTGGTTAAATTCTGGATCACATAGTGCAAAGTATGAAGTTCCCTTTCCACTTAAGTTGTCAAAAACCTGTTTCTTATTTAACCAGATTTGATAAACTAAGGGGAAATAACTTTGATTCATGTCTCGAGAATCTTCCCAAAAGGAGATTAAAAAACATTTTAATTATATCTAGGCCGCTTCCTGAAGAGAGCACAACCTAAAACAACACTTTGAAAACAACTATTAAGGCCTCCAGTCACTGTAAAGTCATGTATTTGAAAGAAGTAATATGTAATTTTTTTTTATAAACAGTTACCTTGCCTTGTGGGCTTCGAAGGAACCCTTTATAGGTGACATATTAATATATAAAACATTTATGTCATATGGAAAAGGCATTTTCTCTTCCATGTGTTCTTTTCCTTTTCATGTGTCACTGCAGTGCTTTCAAATTGTATCCCAGATGGAGCACAGTGTTATCCCTGGTAGCCATATAGTTTTATCATGTATGTAGGTGAAATAAATGCACACACTGGACATTTAACTTTCTTGCCATTAGTGCCTTTTATGTGCCTTCTGCTATTGCCTTAAAAGAAAGGTAAATAAGCCAATTTAGTGGAATCAATTTTAACAGTACCATTTTATGACCAGAGCAAGCACACTGTGGCACTAAATGTCAGTGTCACAGTACGCAGAATCTTAATTCCAACTAAAGCAGGGTCAAGAAAAAGTTAAAAATTCAGGATGACCACATAGAAAGGTGAATTTGCTATATCTTTTATTCTAATAACTATCCCCAGTGTTTTCAGGAATAAACATAGTAACAATGTTGGAGGCATGGATGTGCGGTTTCAGAATGTGGTAGTCTGCATAGTTTTATTAATTGCGATTAAATTTCCTATTTTATAGTTGTTAGACCTGACACCCTTGAGTGGTAGTTTTCTAAACTTTTGCCTTCACCCCTCCTTGTTTGCTGAATTGTTTTTTGTTGATATTAGGACTCTGTGCACGTTAACATTGCTAACCAGTGCTATCATGTTTGTGGTCTCTCCCTAAAACATGGTACAATTGGCTTACTCTTCGTTGCCACATTTACTTTACTTGTAAGTCCCTAGTAAAGTGGTACCACACACAATCAGGGCCTGTAAATTAAATGCTACTAGTGGGCCTGCAGCACTCATTGTGCCCCAATGAAGCAGTCTGTAGTGCAGTTTTAAAATGCCAATTTGACCTGGCAAAATAAAAATTTTGCCAGGCCTAAACCTTTCTTTTAAGTCAACCCTAAGGTAGGCCCTAAATAGCCCATAGGGCACATTAGGGTTTGTATTTAAAAAGTAGGACACATGTTTTTAAGTTCACATGTCATGGCAGTGAAAGACTCCTCAGTTATCTTTTCACTATTGTAAAGACTATCACTCCTTTTGTATAACTTTGGCTTACCTTATTACATTTAATAAGTGATAACTTGTATTTGGGAGCAGGTAGAAACATCATGTTTGTACTTAAATTAATTGTAATTTAAAACACTCTTTAATGGTAAACTCAGATTTTAAGTCACATTTCTGAAAATGCCACTTTTAGAAAGCCAACATGTTCTTGTCCTAACCACTTGGTGCCTGCTGCCTGTGTACTGGGTCACATGACTGGGTGAAGTTGGAAGTTGGCCTTTGTGGATTCCACCCAAACAGTCATACAGGGGGGACTAGAAGATGACACGATGGGCCATCCTTCCAAATGGTGGGGACAGAGCCGTTCCCTGCCCCAGTTACATTTCAAAGGGGCTACTGCCACACACACAAAGGAACTTGACACCAGCCCATCATCACCTAAGACAACTTAGAATGTGGGCAGGAGAAGAAATGAACTCTCCAGAACCAGATATGGGGGTGGTCTAGGAGTTTCCCCCACTTCAAAGCCTGGCACTAGGAATAAATATTGGACCTTTAAAACCCATCATCAGATCACTTCTGGACCTGGGAAAGACTCAAAAGGAATTACTGCCCTGCTGCTAAAAGAACTGCCCTGCGGCCCTGCTGCCTGAGGAAGGCAGCCTGGACCTGCTCCCTGAACCCAGGACCACCAAAGTGACTTCAAAGGCTAGCTTACTGATCTCCTGCTCTGGGCTACAGGAACACAACAAGCTCCAGAGGCCTCCCTGTAATGGACCTGCTGACCTGCTGCAATTAGACATGTCTGGCTAAACCTGACTAAGTCCTGCTGGCCTCTGCTAGATTGAGTCCCCGATCCCCAAGAAGCTCCTCCCCAGGTCCCGGACTTTCGGCTGGCATGAGAGTACCCAACAAAGGTGAAATCTTAAAGTTTTGGGCTCTTTGCGACCATAAACAGGGCCCATTTGCGTCGAGACACCTATCATCGCCAATAAGAAGCTCCCGTAAATCTGACTCTTCGCGCTACTGTGACCACCTGTGATGACTGGCAATGTGAGTTCTGCACTTTGCGCTACAGCATCAGTAGCCTGCGGTGAAAGCCTATGCAAAATTCCAGCAATGACCATCTGTGATACCTGACCAGATTTTCGTGCTAAAGCAATGACCGTCCTTGACAGCAGGTCAGCTCTTCACGTTACAGCAACGACCATCTGCGATGCTCTCGTTGCTCCTAACATCCCCCTCCTCCGCAAACTGGACTCTTTGAACCAGACTTTGAGAAGGTAACTGACATGGTCCCTGCATCTTGCCCACACTCTATCATGGTCTGCTTGAACTTCTACCGGTCTAGCATGACCAGATGTACACGAGTGGCGCTTTGAGATTTTAAGCACTATACTTACCTACACTTTTGAAATTGCATTTCTCCGGCTCTATTAATTGGATTTTTGTCATTCTGGTCACATTTAATTTATTTAAAAAAAATTAAATTGGTGTCTGAGTTTTCATGTGCTGTGTTTTCACTTTCTTACTGTTTGTGTGCTGTGCTGCATAAATACTTAACACATTGCCTCAAATTAAGCATGACTGCTTTTGTGCCAAGCTACTAGAGGGGTAAGCACAGGTTAATTTAGTGGCCTTGGTGATTCACCCTGACAGGGAATGTGGTTGTTGCTTGAGAAGGGCATTCACAACACACAATAAAAAAAACACAATTTCGTACAATAGTTAATAGAGACCATTTAACCCAAACTTTAATTTTCATACACAAATACTTGTGTTTTTTTTTAATTTTCTTCAATTCATGTTGTAAGGATATCTCTTATTCAACTTATAGCCAACATATATGTCCCCCAGGGTGGTTACTGCCCAGACGTTTTCATGGCTCTGATTTAAGACGTGCTATTTTAAGTCTCCAAATGATCCATCGGGGAATTCAATATTTTTTTTTCTCTCAAACGGGATGGCCTTCTCATGTGCAAAGCTCATGCAATCTGCTGCATTTTTACCAATATCTTTTGCAATTTAATGGCTGAAGTGGATTTTGAGTCAGACACATTACTTTGAAATTGTACTGTACAGATGCAGTGCATGTCATGGAGAGGAGTATTGCTTTACTAATTTTACTAGTCATCAAAAGAGCCTCAAAATGTAAATCAGCTCCTTTGGTGATAAAAATGACACCGGGGTCAATGCACTAATACCCTTTTTTAATCTTGCAAATTTAGAAGTATAACCCCTTCGGTGCTCATGACGGAATGGTTCCGTCATGAGCACCAGTGCTCCTGTGCTCATGATGGAACCATTCCGTCATGAGAACAGGAGCACTAAATCCCTCTGCTGCAGACAGCAGAGGGATTTTCCTTTTTTCTTATTGGCCTCGGGAGGTTGGGGAAGAGCTTCTCCAACCTCCCGAGGCCAATTTGCATTTTCATTCCAATGCCGATCGCGCGCATGGCGCGCTGACGTCATTACAATGAAAATGAAACTGAAACTTAGTTTCATTTTCATTCCAATGCCGATCGCGCGCATGGCGCGCTGACGTCATTGCAATGAAAATGAAACTGAAACTTAGTTTCAGTTTCATTGTTTCGGTGCTTGTGGGGCTATCTCAGCCCCTCGAGCACCGAAAAAGATGGGAGAGGTATCGTTGGAAAGGGGAGAATCTCCGCTTTCCAATGGTACCCTTCCCTAGTGGAGCCCTGCTTGGGGATCACCCCAGGAGGGCGATCCCCAAGCAGGGATCCACCCACTAGCACCAGGGAGGGGCGAGCGGCCCCTTGGGCAAGGGCCTTTGCTCCCCCCATATTTGTTTGGGCACAACAGTCTTTCTGCCCCCCCGGGGGGGCAGAAAGCCCACTTGAAACCAGGGATTATTTTTTTTATTGACGTTGGGGGTGGGGGCTGCCCAAAAAAGGCATGGCAATGCCCCCACCCCCCCAGAGAAATGTCAGTCTTTCTGACCCCCCTGGGGGGCAGTAGCCCCCAATCTGCCCCTCGGGGGATGAAGAAACCCCACTAGACACCAGGGATTTTTTATTATTGACGATGGGGTGGGGGCTGCCCAAAAAGGGCATGGCAATGCCCCCACCCCCCCAGAGAAATGTCAGTCTTTCTGCTCCCCCAGGGGGCAGATGGGGGCTATAGCCCCCAATCTGCCCCCCGGGGGGCAGAAACCCACTAGAAACCAGGGATTTTCTTTTTTTATTGACGTTGGGGTGGGGTCTGCCCAAAAAGGGCATGGCAATGCCCCCACCCCCCCAGAGAAATGTCAGTCTTTCTGCCCCCCCCAGGGGGCAGACAGGGGCAGTAGCCCCCAATCTGCCCCCTGGGGGGGGCAGAAAGCGTACTAGAAACCAGGGATTTTTTTTATTGACGTTGGGGTGGGGGCTGTCCAAAAAGGGCATGGCAATGCTCCCACCCCCCTCCCAGAGAAATGTCAGTCTTTCTGCCACCCCAGGGGGCAGAAAGCCCATTAGAAATCAGGGATTTTTTTTTTATTGATGTAGGGGTGGGGGCTGCCCAAGATGGGCAGGTCAATGACCCCACCCCCCAAAATAACAATTACCACAGTCTTTCTGCCCCTCCCCGGAGGCATATTGGGGCAACTGCCCCTTATCTGCCCCCGGGGGGGGGGTAGCAGAAAGCCCTCTAGGCCTCAGGAATTCTTTTTTTTTTTATTCAGGGTTGAGGTCAGCCCAGAATGGGCATGCCAATGCCCACACCTCCCCCAAAAAATGCCACAGTCTTTCTGCCCCCCCTCCGAGTAGCGGATGGGGGCAGTGGCCCCACAGAAAGCCCACTAGGCACCAGCGCTTATGCTGGCTTTTTTTATGCGTGGGGGTGGGGGCTGCCCAGAATGGGCATACCAATGCCCCCACCCGCCAAAAACATAGCCACAGTCTTTCTGCCCCCCTTGGAGGCATATCGGGGCAACCCCTCCCTCTGATTCCCCCCAGAGCGGCAGAAAGCCCACTAGGCACAGACTTGTTTTTAGCAATGTGCCTACCTGTGGATTTTGGGCCCTAGCACAGCCGGCACCTAGGGAAACCTAGCAAACCTATACATTTTTGAAAACTAGACACCCAGGGGAATTAAGGATGGGGTGAATTGTCTGGCTCTCACCAGGTTCTGTTACCCAGAATCTCTTGCAAACCTCAAGCTTTGTAAAAAGAAAAACATTTTCCTCACATTTCTGTGGTGGAAAGTTCTGGAATCCTCGTGGATCAACAAAATTCCACTCACCCCGCAGTCCCCAAAGTCTTCCGAGAAAAATGGTACCTCACTTGTGTGGGTAGGCCTAGTGCCCACGACTGGAAATGGCCCAAAACGCAACGTGGACACAACACATTTTCACAGTGAAAACGGACCCTTTTTTTGCAAAGTGCCTAGCTGTAGATTTTGAACCCTAGCTCTGCCGGCACGTAGGGAAACCTAGCAAACCTATACATTTTTGAAAACTAGACACCCAGGGGAATCCAGGATGGGGTGACTTGTCTGGCTCCCACCAGGTTCTGTTACCCAGAATCCGTTGCAAACCTCAAAAGTTGTCAAAAATAACACATTTTCCTCACATTTCTGTGGTGGAAAGTTCTGGAATCTGTGTGGATCCACAAAATTCCACCCAGCCCGCATTCCCAAAAAGTCTTCTGAGAAAAATGGTACCTCAGTTGTGTGGGTGGGTCAAGTACCTGCGACAGGCAAGGACCCAAAACCGATTGGGGCGACTTCAAAATTAGCTATCACAAAACAACCTGGTTTTGCAAGGGGGGGTCCCATGAGTTTTTGGGCCCCGGGCTCGGCGGCCATCTAGGGAAACCTACCAAACTCACACATTTCTGAAAACTAGACACCCGGGGGAGTCCTGCAAGGTATGGCTTGCGTGGGTCCCCCAACATTTCCCTACCGAGAATCCCCTGCAAACCTTAAATTTAGCTGAAAAAATCACTTTTTTCTCAAATTTCTGTGTGGGAAAGTTCTGGAATCTGCATGGATCCACACATTTCCTTCTACACAGCATTCCCCCAGGTCTTCTGATAAAAATGGTACCTCACTCGCGTTGGTGGGTCAAGTACCCGCGACAGGCAAGGGCCCAAAACCTATTGAGGCGACATCAAAATTACCTATCACAAAACAACCTGGTTTTGCAAGGGGGGTCCCATGAGTTTTTGGCCCCTGGCTCGGTGGCCACCTAGGGAAACCTACCAAACCCACACATTTCTGAAAACTAGACACCCGGGGGAGTCCAGCAATGTATGACTTGCGTGGGTACCCCAACATTTCCCTACCCAGAATCCCCTGCAAACCTCACATTTTGTTGAAAAAATCTATTCTTTCTCAAATTTCTGTGTGGGAAAGTTGTAGGATCACTGGGCTGACACAAATTTCCTACCACCCAGCATTCCCCCAGGTCTCCCGATATAAATGGTACCTCACTTGTGTGGGTAGGCATAGTGGCTGCAACAGGAAATGGCCCAAATCGTACTTTGGAGACTTCAAAATTACCTATAACAAAACTACCTGGTTTTGGGGGTGGCACCTGGGGTTTTGGCCCCGGGCTCGTCGCCATCTAGGGAAACCTACCAAACCCACACATTTCTGAAAACTAGACACGCTGGGGAGTCCAATGAGGTATGGCTTGCGTGGATCCTCCAACGTTTCCCTACCCAGAATCCCCTGCAAACCTCAAAGTTAGCTGAAAAAACCTCATTTTCCACATATTTTTGTGTGGAATCACCGTGGCGGCACAAATGTCCTACCCCACAGCGTTCTCCTTAGTGTCCCGAGTAAAATGATACCTCACTTATACCGATTTTTCCATGTATAAATTTTCCCAAATTAATTGCTATATACCCAGTGCATAATAAAAAACCATTGCAACACGCTGCTCAGTTATTGGCTCTGGGTTCGTCGGGTTCTTGGTGAACCTACAAGCCCTATATATCCCCACAACCAGAAAGGTCCAGCCGATGTAACGGTATATTGCTTTCAAACAGCTGTCATAATTAGAAGAAGTTACAGGTGAAAACGTTGACTCAAATGGCTGTTTTTTTCAACTAATTTTCAATTTTTCCTATATTCAACGGTTAGTTTCTATAAAGAAACCTTGAAGGATCTACACAAATGACCCCTTGCTGAATTCAGAATTTTATCTACTTTTCTAAAATGTATAGCTTTCCAGGATCCATTATTGCTTTCATACCCATTTCTACCATTAACTGGAAAGAGGTTGAAAGCACAAAAAATAGCAAAAATAGGCTATGTCCCAGAAAAATGCCAAAACTGTCTAAAAATGTTTGGTTTTCTGACAAAAGTCTGCTTGTCCCTGAAAGCTGTGAAGATGGTGATTTCAGCACCACAACCCCTTTTTTGATACCATTTGCAGGGAAAAAAAACAGATGCTTTCATCTGTAGCCCTTTTTTCCCATTTTTCCCCCAAAAAACAAAATGTAGCTGTATTTTGGCTAATTTCTGGGTCCCCTCCAGGGGAATCCACAAACCCTGGGTACCTTTAGAATCCCCATCATGTTGGAAAAAAAGGACGCAAATTTGGCGTGGATACCTTATGTGGTCAAAAAGTTACAGGGGCCTAAGCGCGAACTACCCCAAATAGCTAAAAAAAGGCTTAGCACAGGGGTGAAAAGGACTAGCAGCAAAGGGGTTAAGCATGGATGTCTCATTCTAGCTTTCTCACCTCTGTGAGCATAGTTAAATCGTATGTTTATTTCATTTTTCATTCATTTGGAAAATGGTCTAATTATGGTGTTGTTTGACACTACAGCATGATCTTTAGTATTTGTCCTGTTTTCAGAATTGAGAAAAGGAGTCTGTTTAAAAATATTTCTATATATTCTCTATGTTATACAAATGAAGTGACATAACGAAAGCCTTCCAGACGATCTATCATCTAATCATTTCACAAAGAAATGTCTCTATTGAGGACATCTGTACTTATCGCCGTCTTCTGCGTTTGTAGTGAAGAATGTTTCAAAATAACTTTGTATAGCTTATGCGTAAATCTGAAATTTACTTTTAATGTGTCAAGGGAAGCAAAATTGAAAACTGTGAGGTGAATTTATTTTCACTTTCTGAAATGTGAATGTAAGCAGTGTTACCAGCTTTGATTTTCATGCAAAACAATTTCCTGCGGCATTGTTTGTTCATTGCATGTTTATCTCTTTATTTTAAAAAATGCACATTTTCAGCAACTGTGATCTTACCCGAAATTTCACGCCAGCTTTTTCTAGGTGTAAGTGTTGTTTCTTTCACATTAACTTTGAATCAGTATTTTGAGGATCACCAGAGGGCTTGGCGTTGTTTGTTCATCACAACCTTTTCAACAAACATAACCTCGACCTCTACTGTTTTACCACCAAAACAGCACTCACTATAAATACTGGATATCGTATTAGAACACTACTGATTGTGCTGCCACCGTTGGCAGGTTTCATGCACGCTGACATGGCAGCTCTTGTTTTCTTCCAACACGCATCTAAGTAGGGGAAAAAAAAAACATTGCAGCATTCCTATAAAAAAATGGTAATTCACTTAGGTCCCATGAAGGAAACGTATGTTTCGCACTTTATCCTTCAACCGTGGCCCAAGAAAAGGGGTCATGGTCCCAAAACGTTAAGTTCCCATTTCAATCCCCATAGGAAAGTTTGCTCTCCCATGCAGGAAACATGGCTGAATGGAATTAACTCAAATTTGGCAAAAAGTCAGAACTTTACTCAGTAAGAATGCTTTTTCTTATCTGGTGTAAAACTTTTCAGTAGGTTTTGACAAATTATTATTCAAAAATGCACTTGAGGTGGGTATGACGAGGTTAACCACCACAAAGAGTTAGTGATATCTGGGCCTTTGGTGTCCAGATAGACTCTGATTGGACAATTTAAAGGGGAATGTTGAATCTTGATTGGCTGGCCACAATGTGGGCAATATGTTGTGGTTACCATTGCAGTATTCAGTGATGTGGCCCCTATTTTTGGAATATGAATTAAAAAAACATTTACAGAGGCAGCATGTGCCCACCCTGATGCTAAGGGGCATATGCGGGGTCCCATATGGCAATCCCCATGATTGGCTGACCACAAAATGAACAACATGTGGTCACCTCTACAGGACTCTGGGACACAGTCCCCATTGAAATGCACTGTAGTGCCAGGATGTGTGCGCCTGGCTAGAAATGTGGGACAAAGCGGAGGCCCATTCCATGAAGAAATCTTGCTAGAAGAAAAGATGGAGAAGCAGACGGAGACCTGGTGCCTGAGCAACTGGCCCCCAAAAAACAGAGGATAACATTTTGCGAGAATGTCACAATGGACAGACAAAGAGAGAGAATCACCCTCAGATGAACCTGCGATCCCTGTAGACAGCTGTGAATTGATGGTGAGGCATGACATAAATTCCAGGGAAATAGAAAGCACCCCTTAATATGACTCTTTGGTCCTTTCTTCGGAGTTGCTGCCATCCCGGCCGGGTGACAAATCGCTGAGATACTAGACTATGCTGTAAGTGCCTGGTACGGGGATGGGTTCTCCTGAGAGTTCAAATATTTGGAGGTATAGATCTCTAGAGAGAGAGTGGCACTGTTAAGACTGTTGCAAGATGAAAGTATTATGTGGTATCGTAGGGGTGCCTTTCCATGGAATACTAGCACAATACACAAAGATGGACCCCGGGCACTCTCTTGTACACCTTCTCCTAGTCCTGGTAGAGTGGCAAAGAGAAGACAGGCTACTTAGAGGAACATGTGTTAAGCATTTCACATCACCAACATGAACGATAAGTAATTGACACGATTCAAGAGAAATCCGACACCAATTTATAAAAATAGCTCTGATTTTTATATATTTTTAGACACCAAAACAAAATCAATACATACAGGATAACCGGAGTTATCAATTTTAAAACATTAAATAAATCAGTACTTTGCAGTGTAGAAAAACATTAACGTTGAGGTCAATGGGAAAAACATATGTGCAATTGGTTAATGAACCCACTCAGAGTTACGGTCTTGTGAGTCTCTAGACCAGTTTACAACAGCTAGCACAATTTTTCCTGGCTCAGGGGAGCAGGGTGCAGAGGTGCACTTTAGCTGTCAAAACAGAGCTGTCAATCATGCTTGCGGTCTTTAAATGGTCACCTTAGCAAAAAGGTACTTGATAGTCGTGTTGAGCAAAAACCTTTGGAACTTAAGCAAGGAGCTGGCCCTGGAACAGTGTCCAGGCAGATCAGTGGCTCAGTGGACTCAGGTGCAAATGTGTTCTTGGCCATCAGTGGTGCTGAACAGATCTGCGACCAGTGGGGGTGACAGGTGTGCCAAGAGAGGGTGAAAACAAATGCAGGATTACAATGAAGCTACAGGGGTGATTGGTCACTCATGCGGTTGGATCTCGTCTGTTGAAGTGTCGAGTAAAGCAGGTAGTAGTTGAATCGACCAGCAGCAAGCCTTGGTACCTGCAAGCACTGTGGTTGAGGAAATCTTCTTCCAGAGGACCAGGGGAACGGAATAGAAAGCTGAGCCTCCCTGAGGGTCGAGACTATCATTACCAGAAGCCACCTGCCCAGTGACTTTGAACAGCCACACCGGATGGCTCGGTGGACAGTACTTCAATTTCATGGATTTAGCGGTTTGTGCCGTCCGACTGCATGGGACAAGTTGCTCTAGCCCATGGGAGTTCTTCTGAAGTCTGGAGTCTGCAGAGGGGTTCACCTTCCTTTTGGAACCGATCTCTTGCCTTGGTCGAGTCGCAATCCAGCACGTGCAGGGTGGCTGCCACAGGTGCAGAGCTTAGTGCCTTCCTTTGTGGCGTTCTGCCTTGTCGTGGAAATTGGTCTCCTCTTGTTATCATGTTGAATCTAAGGTTCTGGTGTCTGCGGTGCCCCTTAAATCCTGTATGTAAGGGGTGTTAGTGGGTGTGAGGACTAATAGCCAATGGGCATCTAGTTGTGTGGCTAATCCGCCCCAGTAATGACCATAGCCAGTGGGAGTCTGTCACTAAAACTAGTCAGAACCTGCTTTTTAGTCTAAATTCAAGATGGCCAAAATCACCCTCAACTGTACGCCTCAGCTGCGACACCCTAGTGATTTGGTCTGCTGTTTGGAGGTGCACGCCTTCTGCACAGCTAATTTCCCGCCTGCCTGCAAAAAACAGTGCCTGGGGCAGAGGGAGGCTTTGCCCGCGAATGGGATACAAGTCCTTTGTTCCATGGCTCTGGTGAAGTCTTTGAGGCTCGCCGCCGTGAAGGTCCATTCACTACCCATCCTGCGTGAGCAGAAGTGTCACCTGCTGCACAAACAGGTCTTTGTCTCTGGCCTCTGGGAGTGGCATACACTTCCCAGCATGAGGTCAGACTTCTGTGTTGGCAACAAACCCTCGGAAAAGCCAGCCAAGGCACAAGTATACTGGGTTAACTTGGTGGGCACTGTCTAAAGTGCCACCTAGGTGCATTCTGGTTAAACCACAACAACAAGATCATGTCAGGAGTTAAAAAGCATGGTGTTTGATACCAAACACAAAGTAAATCGACCGTTCCATAATGGAATAACCCGGACTATTTTTGAGGTCTTAAAGTGTAATAGGTACAGACTCAATGATTGAGTATTTGTCTATTGTAAGTTTATTCTCAAATTAAGAGATATTATTTGTTTACGCCAACATGCGTTTCACGACAACATGTTGCTTCATCTGGGCCATGAGATATTTGTATGTACAAAGTCTGTTAATAGTACACAGCACAAAAAAGGAAATTATTTTACATCAAAGTAACCATGATAATGAAATGAATGTCAAACCCTTTAAAGAACCTCTGTTACCATTCTCTCTCACTTTGTAGCAAACCGTTCCATAATGGAGATGGACATCTGGGGAATGTCCAGTGCCCAGCCCATGTTATCCTCTGGAGGGTCAGGCACGTACAGTAGAATTACGCTTAGAATTCTACCACAGGGTACTATATGGTTGCAAATGTATTTCCTCACAAATAATATAATGAACCATTCCTCCTGGGCTATAGGAGGCCTACCTTAGTGGTGACTGGCCTATATTAAATTCAAGCAGGTGACTGTGTCACACATGGTGTTTGCAGGGTTGAACGCAAGCAGGCAAGCTGCTTGTGGAGGGCTGACATGGCAGAGCTGCAGCCTTTGGGTTTAATTTGGGTCACTCATGGTGGCACAATAAGTGCTGCAGCCCTGGTGCCCCATTTACATCCCTGCCCTTGGTACCACTGCTATTATATACTAGAGCCTTACAGAGGTGAAAAACACTTGCCAATTGGGTTTACTAATTCACGTTTACAGTTTAAGGGAAAGAGCAATGGTGCTGGGGCCTGGTTAGCAGGACACAGCACACTTTCAGATCAATTACCATAGCATCTAACAGCAAAAAAGTGGGGGGATGACCATCCAAAAAAGGGCACATTGGGGGTGAGGAGTGGCTTGTGATGCTCTTTGTAACCCCAACTTCATAAGGAGGAGAGACTGTGTCTTACCCCTGTGGGAAAAAAAGCCTTCTACTGGGGGCCTAGTGCTGGCAGACCTGTTTTTGGTAGGTCGCACGTTGCCCTAAGTGTTTTTATTTGTATCTTTCTTACTGTCCTCCATATCTGAGGGGATCTGTTAGTTTAAAGGGTTAGGTAATCAAGTTGTAGAGGGTTGGGAGGGGTTTGCACAAGTTCATTCGCATTCAGGGCAAAATAGTTATACACTTCGGTGGACTGCAAATTGGGAGGGACTGAATCTGCCCATCGGATGGGAGTGGTGGTTGGTGTTATGTTTGCTTTGCAGGGAATTAGGTTTTGTTCTTGGCTTTGTGAGCAACTACATGAATCATTGAGGATCTCTGAGACAAAGGGCACTGACTAAGTCTCAGCAGAAACTGCAGAAGCAGGGAGGGGATGTCAGCTGGACCTGAATCGGACAGGGGTCGTCTCTAAACATTTATTGTGATCATGACTGTGCTGTATGTTGTTAATAACCTGGAATGTCAGAGGCCTAAATAGCTGCCTCAAATCTATAAGGTTTATTCCTATCTACATAGATATAAAGAGCAGATTGCAATGTTGCAGGAAACCCATCTGCTCAAAGCTGAAGTGGTGAAACTTGGAATGAGGTAGAGGGAAACATATTTGCAGCCACATACTTTAATTGTACAAGAGGAGTGGTGACTTGGATAACAGCTGGGGTCCTCTTCTCTGAGAGGATCTTAGACCCTAATGATAGGTACCTGATCGTGGTTGGAGGAGTGAATGGGCTTGGCATCTGCCTGGTTAACACTTATGTGCTAAAAATTCATGATGGGCTCTTCTTCCCTGAAGTGATGAGACTCATTGTTCTATACTTGGGCATGCAAATTATATGAGAGGAGGATTTCAAATGTGTTCAAGATTGGTGTATGGATACATTTTCCTCACATAACGGCCTTAAACCCATCATGTAGCAGACATTGAGAGAGGTGTTGGTTTATCTACAGTTACTGGGCATTTGGGGTCCCCTCCACTTACTAGATACAACATACTTCTATCACTCACCTGAATATACAGCTATGTAGATTAAATACTGAAAAGGAGGGATGGCATCTACACTTACAAAATCTCTGCATACTTAACCTGATATCTATCTAACTGCTCACCTCTACTTTGCAATACACAGGGTCAGTCAGGTCCAAAATTCCACTATGGAGACTGCAGACTGACATGAAGGCTTATGGTTCTTTTGTCAGTTATGTTATGGAGTACACCACATTCATTTTTTAGCACAGCCATGATTTCTCACAGACAGCAGGGCGATAGTGTGGGAGGCATGTAAAGTAGTCTTAGAGGAGAATTTATGGCCCAGGTCTTTGGAGTGCCTAGGCACCTGGAGTGGGAACTAACTGATTTAGAATGCAGCCTGCACAATTTGACAATAGTCCTCATGCCTGGCCTGATTGGCCTCAACAGCTTGTTGAGGTAATAAGGCAGGTTGTGGACATATGGTCCAGATTGGAAAAATACACATGCACACAATTCAGGCAGAGGTTGTTTAGGGTGTGAGAAAAATCCAGGCGATTACTGGTGTGGTTGCTACAATGGGAGAAACCCTCTGAGCAAATACTGTCCCTACATGGAGGTGTGTGGATATAGTCATTAGGGACATATAAATGAATCATTCACTACATACCTATGGACGGGATTTGCCCAACTCCACCTTGTGTCACAGATTGCCCTGAAACGGCACCTTCAGGACGGATCTGTCAAGACTCATGGCTGAACAATGGCAAAGTCTAAATAGCCCACTGGAATTAGGGGAACTTAAAGAGCTGGTAGCAGAGATGACACGTGGTAGGATGCTAGGAGCAGATGGTCTCCCATGTGAGTTGTATCAGGCTCTCCCCTGTGCAATACTGAAGATATTGCTGGCAGTCTTTAACGAAGCAAGTGAGAAGGGTGTCCTTCCCAAAGATGAGAGAAGCAGTGATGGTACTGAAATCTAAGGAGGGAGGGGATCCATCTTGTCTCTCCTTCTGTAGGCTACTATCAATGTTGAATACTGGCATGAAACTGTTGTGCAAGGCACTGGCTAATAGATTGCTGTGGGTTGTCCACACAGTTGTACACCCAGATCAGAAATGTTTTATTCCTGGGGAGGGTATGATGTATAACATTAGGCAGCTGACCCACATTATACATACTGTCTCAAACTCAGATGAGAGCTTAGCACTGGTGGCCTTGGACCTGGAGAGTAGTTTCAACACAGTTGAATGGCAAAACATATGAGTAATCCTGCACCATGTGGGTTTTGGCCCTGCATTTAATAAATGGGTCTAGCTTCTTTTCACAGACCTGGTAGCAAGGATTTTAACTGGGAGCATAATCTCTGACACTTAGTGACTGGGCAGGGGGGCAAGGTAGGGATGCGCTCTGTCCTCCGTGTGATTAGTCCTTGTGCTCAAACCGCTGGACTCCCACCTTCAATCAACACTCAGGCCGTGGGTCATCCAACTTGCGACCACCTCCCATGTAGTGTCAATGTACAAAGATGAGGTCTACACATTTTTTGTAGGAAATGATGAGGGATTTTGCTGGTGTTTCCGGGCTTCTAACAAATGGATCTAAATTGAAATTATTAAGATCGGGTAAATTGGATGGATGGGCATGACTATCCCAGAGGGCCTGGAGCTACAAACGATTCAATATCTGGGAGTATGGATGACAAGATGTCCAGTGACTCAGTAAGACTTTATTGTAGCAAAGATGATAGTTGGATTGCATCCGTCTGTGGATTTATGGAAAACACCCCCACTGTCTATGATGGGAGGTGTTGTCCTAGACAAAATGGTGTTTTTGTCAAGTTCCCTGTATGTTTTGCAGAATGTCATGTTCTGTTTCCCGCTGCAACATTTACCCATCCATGCCAGGCTGCTGTGCGATCCAGTGTGGGGGGGAGAGATGCTGAGTGAAACTAGATACCCAGAAACTCTTGCGGGTTTAAGGTGGACTGGGATTACCCAACCTGTTTATATATTATACTGTATTGCAACACACAGTGAGTTGGTTTGATGTGGGACCCAACTGGGGAAAAATCCCACATGGAAGAACCACATGAATTGTATTTGCTCCCAGCGGTGTTTATGATGGGAAACGGAGTCCCAAGTGACTTTCCATATAGAGATATTTCCTAAACAACATGAAGCACGGGGGGTTGTAAACATGCTGGTGATTTATTTCTTAATATTAGATTCATATCCTCACATAAGTGCAGGACCTGTTTGGTATAAGAACACAATTTTCTGCACTATGCTAGGATAGCATATATTGTGCAAATGATTTGGCCCTCATTCCCTGGCAAACCCCAGGAATTCACCTCAATGCAACAATTGGTAGCACTATCAGGCTGCCGAAAACTGATAACTCACCTCCATGTAGCCTTAGTGACTGCTAGGGGAGGTACAACTGATTGGGCTCCAGAGTGCTGGAGTGCAGCTTGCCCTGAAGCACTGACATCGGCAGAAAGGAAGAAGCCCTGATAGCAGTAAAACAAGTATCCCCAATGCATGCTTTAAACTTAGACAGTTTCACCTATTACATAGAATGTACATGACTCTGAAAATACCTCTCCAAGATGTATCCTGCTATGCCCACTGTGTGTGGGAGATATGGGAAACCCACTGCAGACTTCCTTTCTGTGACATGGGGTACCTGCTGATTGTGGGCTTCTGGGGAACAGTGATACAAGCCCTGGCCCAAGATGCGGAGCTTAATCTAGAGGGGTCTATAAAACTGTGTTTACTGGCTATTGTCCCACCACGGAAAATGAAAGCTAGATTGATTGCATTGGGCATGGTCCTGGCACAATGCTGGATTGCCATACACTGGGTGGCGTCTTGAGCCAATATTTTTAGGCATTGGAGGAAAGACTTAGTGGAGTGGGCGATAACCAAAGAACAACGTATGAAACTTATCCGATGAGATGACAATGTTGCAGATGCTGTAGTGGCTTGGGGGGAAATACTTCTGAATTACTGGATCACCTGCCCCCATGAAGGGCTATGGGGGGGGGGGTGCATGTGGGCTCAATCAGATGTAAAATGGGGGTAGGGAGGCATTTGGTGTCAATGTGCTGTGTGAATTGCTCCATGTGTTGTAGAGAATTCACATTGCTTGAAATGTATGGAACACAGGCTTTTCTCAATGTTCATGTTGCTCCACTATATGATGTTTCATGTGGTTGTGAGCACAAAAAATGTAAATCAGAATATTTCAAAATAAAAAGAAATGCACTGTAGAAAAGGGTCACGAAAGGGGACACATAACAAGGGTGATAACAGATTTTAGTCTCAATGTAAAATATTTCTTTGTGATACAATGCTAAATTTAGGAAATGTGGTGTTCTAAGGTGATTTTACTCTGTGAAAAATGCTGATCCTCTGTTGGAAAGTCTAAGAGAAAATAATTTTCTCTCTTTATTTTCTCATAGAGGTTTTGGAAGGTGCTGCAGAAGCTAAAATCAGGGCACATTTTTTCTAATCTCAGGGTCTCTTGTTCAGTCATGTTAGAACAAAAGTCTGATGTTCTGAATAAAAGGTAGTTCCAACAGCAGCAGAAGCCTGTCAGTTGATTCCCCAGTGGTTGACTGCAGCATCACCACAGTATTCTAATAAACAACTAGAGCGCTAGCATTCTGTAGTAATGATAAAAATTAAGGCACACCTGAAACCCATCTTGATGGAAAACACTGCCTTCTACTCAAAAGGTACACTTCTAGGTTGTTTTTGATCCACAGAACTTGCCGCTGCTACTCGCAGCTTGTATATAAAACAAGGTAGGAAATTGAGTTGCTGGTTGAGGGGGTTAACCCCTACTCAAGCAGAAACCACAATGCTTGTCAGGCTAAAGTCACAAGCAAATGACAAATTAATCTGTCCTCAACCCCCTGATAGCTTGTCACAGAGCAGTCAGACTTAACTTAGAGTCAATTTGTAAAGTATTTATGCAACACTTCAATCAGTAAAACAGTAAAAACACACCACAAAAGGAAACCACACCAGATTTAGAAAAGTAGATTAATAATTAACGAATACAACAAGACCAAAACAACAAAAATCTAATCAGTAGAACTGGAGATATCAAATGTTAAAGATTTCAGTGAAAATAGGGCCAAAAAGCAAAGCGCCAACTGTGGATATCAGTCAAAGTCACAAGTTCAGACCAACCTCAATGGAGCGTGGACTGGTTACAGGGACCCCGTTAGGCCTGATGAACAGGAGTACCTTAAATCCTGGTTGCGGATCATTGTGTAGGAGGCTGCGTCGTGTAGCCAAAGTGTTGCGTAAGTTCCAAGGAGTCACGAAGCTGTGATGTGAGGCCCTGCATCATCGAGGATCCCGTGGACGAGGGCTTGCGATGCGAAGTCCAGCATCAGGGATGCTTCATACAGTCGAGGCAATGCATCGGTTCCGAGGAGCTGCGAGGCTGCGAGGCGAGATCCAGCATCACCATCTACGCTGCCTTTGATGAGAGATTTGCAATGCAAGGGCCTGCCTCAGGAAAGCTTTGCAGAGTGGCAGTTCCGATGCATGCTGTTAGATTGATGTGGAGTCCTTGCACTTATAGAATACTCGCAGCAGAGATGAGATGTCAGTTCTGCTCTGGATTATGCCACACAGCACAGAAGATGAGTGGGTTCTGCTGGATTCACAGATGAGCTGGCAGAGCACCTTCAGGCCCACTTTCCAGCGTCCAGGTCTGGGGTGGCACCACTTGGCATGGTAGGTAGGGCTCACAGATGTCAGAGTCCAGGTGCGGGGTTCAAGGTTGTAGGGACCTTCTGTCCCTGAGGCTCAAGTCAGGAGTCCGGCCAACTAGCCCTTGGAGTCACTCTGGGGTCCTCGGTTGAACAGATGCAGGTCCAGGCCTTCTCACCCAGACAAGAAGTCAGCAACATGTGCACAGCAAGCCATCAGTCCTTTAGAGCAGTAGTCCAGCACAGTGGCTGTCCTTTCAGCAGCACAGCAGTCCTTCTTCTTAGTAGTGTATCCACAGGTCCAGAAGTGTGCTGGAGGGTGGTTGTCTGAGGTTCAATATTTATACTTGGGCCTTCCTTTGAAGTGGGAGAAGCTTCTAGAGGTTTCCCTTTGAGGTCCACAGGTATCCTGACTTCCCTGCGCTGGAGCCTGACTAACAACAGTGTAGAGGCAGGACCCAGCCTATTCAAGTGTAAATAGGGCTGTATCAAGCTCCTCCCTCCCATCCTACCAGTAATGGCGAATCCAGGCACACTTAAGCCCTCTATTGTGTGTGGCTGTCTAGGAGGAATACACAAAGCACAACTGTCAGCTACACTCAGTCCTGTGACCCAGAGACAGCCTGCAGGCACTAAGTGGCTATGGCAGGAAAATGCCACATTCCTAAATGGTTTGATTACTTCAAGGGCTAGCCTCTTAGCTTGCCCTACAAGCTCAATTCATGTTTCAAACTGCACACACAAGCTTGAGACATGTTTAAAGGGCTATCTGAGTGGGTTCCACAATCAGTGCTGCAGGCCCACTAGTAGAAGTTAATTTACAGGCCCTGGGCACACTTAGTAGCACTTTACTAGTGACTTACAAGTAAATTAAATTGGCCAATTTGGGATTATCCAATATAACCATGTTTTAAGTAGTGAGCACATGCACTTTAGCACTGGTTAGCATTGGAATAGTGTACAGAGACCTTAGGCCGGGAAACACAACATCAGCAAAAATAGTAGGAATGAAGGCAAAACATTCAGGGGAACACCATCCTAAGGCTGCAAGGTCTAGCATACCACTTATGTTATGAGGCACAAAAAGGGGAAAGAACACCAATTAAATTGTTTGAGAATATTAATTTTGAAATTAAACTAAATGCTCACTCTTCGTCGTGCAAAGTGGCCTTCTAGAGTTTTCGTATTTAACCAACCATTATTAATTTAGCAAAATCATATTAGCTGTATGTTCCATGCTTTGAATGTGATGCAAAGGCATAGCAAGTAATCAGAAATTTAGACCATGTGGCTATCAATGTAGGACTATTTTAATTAAATATGGGCTTGCTGTAGCTTTTCAAATGTGCCTTTCAGAATCCGTTATTTATTACCTGAGCTAATGCCATAGCAAATTCACAACTGTGCTCTAGTAATTACTGTGCTAGTATGTGTCCAGTCAGTGCTTTTCATATTACACACAAAGCAGGGATGGGCATCTGGAATTGGCAATATTCATGAGATATCATATTGCGAGGCATTTTACAAATGTGTAATATCTTCTAATGACATGGAAGGCTACTTTAAATTTTGTAAAACGTAGAATATTTTCTAAATGAAAAAATTCCGTGGGGTGCATGAAAATTCCTCATTTTTCAGAATTAAATTAAGTATTTAAATTAACATTAATAAAATTGGTGCTCATAATGTTTACAAAAACCCCTTTATTTCACTTGTATTGGCAGAGAAAGTGATGCCTCTGTCCACCACTGCTTCAACTGAGTTAAAGTTGTGTATTCAGAAAATGTCACTTAATCTTTCTCCTCACTTCTCATTATCACTTTGTCCATAAAACTCGGAAATCAGGGCTGGAAGGTTACAAAGAGGCACAGAGTCATTAAACATGTATGCACTTTTCTCTCTATTAGAACAAGTCAAGAAAAAAGTAGGTTTTTCACAACTGCTGACATGGATTATGAAGATTAACATGCAAAAAATTCACTACAGGTGCACACATGTTAAGTTTAGCTCGACCAAGCATTTTCGGATTTGCAAATGCCCGATTCTGTGAATCAGGCCACTTGTGACTGTACAAAGGCATATTGGAGTGTAAAAACCCATATTACAATGTAGTAATACGTTATTGAATTGCAATTTTGGTTTGTGATTACATACTGATTCACTATTTGGAAGGGGCGTTTTTTGGGTGTCTCTTCCAAATTCCGAATCTCAGAGGGATGTATACATGTTTGCGACTTAAATCTGGCCACAAAACAATAATGTTTTACTGATTACTGAACGCTAGTGGTAAGGCCTTTGCAAACGGGAAGGGGTCCCCACAGGACCTCTTTCCCCATTGTGGGTGTTGAGAAAAATATTTTTTATGAGTATATTCTGATAAAATGTTAGTTAGACATTTAATTTAATTTAAAATGCATTCTGTGTTCCTTTAAGAAAAACAAGCTACATTTAAGAAAAAAAAAAAAAGATCCCTTTATTTGAAAGCAATCACAGACAAAGTGGTCTGTTGGCCAGAGAAGGTCACCATCCATTTGATGGCAGTGATTTATAGTGTGTTGCTATATGTGACCTACATAATTAATATTCATGAAGTAGGTAGACTTGTGACCCACTACGAATTGGGCTTTTGAAAACTGACCTATTAGTGCATAGGTTGGTTCAGAAAACAAAATATATTCGGTAACGGTTGGTGTTCAATTTGAAGCAACTTTTACCGACTCCATTCTTTGTACATCTGGCCCTTTGTTGGTAAGATGCATTTTCCCAGTCAGACATTTTGTGCTTTGGGGCATACTGACAATATCAGGTCCCCTTCTTTATGCCCTCATGGTGGGAGCCGACTATTTTAATTTTCCTTTTTGGTACTGGTATTAATTTAGTATTGCAATTGTATTAAATCCAAAACTGTTCATCATTCTGATTCAGAATTGTCATCTCACATGGTACCTCTGTTGGTCATACAACATAGTCTCCTTTCACATGCTCACCCGCTGAAGAGTTGATATCACATGGGAGGAGGGAAGGTGAATTGGAACCCCTACATGGAGTGTGTTTTCACCTCTTCTTTGGAGGCTCAATGGCCATTACGGGTTTAAAACATTCTAAGTCATCAGAGGCGCCTCAGCAAGCTTATGTTGTTTAGAGTGGGTGAGGTGTTAGGTAGGGGAGGTGTCTCTTTGGGAGGTCTCTGAACAAAGCACCATCTCTCCTTTCACATTGTGAAAATACTTTCTTCTGCTTCTGATTATATTCTATATCTATGGCATACACATTGTTGCATCTTCTGTTCAATGCTCTGACACCTTTGCAGTCTTTCTCTGTAATGTATAAACCCGATTTGGCTTGTCAAAACCTTTCCTTAAAGACACTTGCCTATCTGTATCACCTAATTGTTCAGTGTGAATTCTTAGTCATCCCGCTTCTCCAAATTAAAACCTCCATTACCCGCTTTTCACCAATTTTCAATGTAAGTGTCTGTCATCTGGTAAGTGTAATAGGTCTTTGACTTAGACCTCTGCTGATGGTTTTTTGTCCTGTCACTCTCAAAGTACCACCATCTACAGGAATTATTTGACAGTGAAGGGCAAATTGCATACAGAAATCTCATCTGTACTGACTTGTTATTTAAAATCTGACTTCACCATAAGTTTGGATTTTAAATTAGGATTCCGGGGACTCCAAAGATAAACAAATTATCTCTTCCCATTTGGAAATTACACTTATAAAATGAAGTAAGGTAACTCCAATGTTATCTTGTGGGCGAGATAGGCCTTGCCATAGTGGAAAATGAATGTAAGTGTTTTTACTACCAGGACATGTAAAACTTAAAAGTACATGTCCAACTTTTAAAATACACTGCACCCTGCCCTTGGGGCTGACCAGGGCTTACCTTATATAAGGCTTATATGTATTTATAAAGAGAGATTGGGCCTGGCGAAAGATTTATTTTGCCGGGTCAACATGACAGGTTAAAACTGTACACACAGGCTCTGCAATTGCAGGCCTGAGACATGTTTAAAGGCCTACTTAAGTGGGTAGCACAATCAGTGCCGCACACCCACTGGTTGCATTTAATTTACAGGCCCTGGGTATATGTAGTGCACTTTACTAGAAACTTATAAGTAAATTAAATATGCCAGTTGGGGATAAGCCAATGCTACCATATTTTAATGAAAGAGCACAAGCACTTCAGCACTGGTTAGCAGTGGTCAAGTGTGCAGAGTTCTAAGGCCAGCAAAAATTAAGTCAGCAAAAAAGGGAGGTCTGAAGGCAAAAGTCAGTGGAAAACCACACCAAGGAAGCCCAGTCTTACAAATATTCACAGTCTTCCTATATCTTCACTGGCTTCTGTTTCCACATTTGGAGCACAAGCCTTACACACATACATGCATACCTAGTGATAGAGTTGGCCCTCGGGGACTGCAATTACTTTAGGAAGAAAGGTTAAGCTGGTATGGTGTTCACAATGATTGTAAACCACTCCGAAGCACCAAGCGAAGCACCAGGTGAACTTCCCATGTTTTACCTGGAGTTTGTTCTCACTAAATGCCAATTGTATTATAAACTTTACTCATGTGCAAATATAACTCATGATCAAACAGCAACTGCAGGGGGAAGGATGGAGATTGCATTGCAACATATACCAAAAACCGCAAGGACTTTAAAGCACCATCACAATTAGTTGTGAATCTCACACTTCTTCCATGGATACAGCCATCAAAGAAAGACAGCTGCAAGGAAAGCTTGTGACGTGTAGCGCCTGGTTTAACTACCCAATAGCTATAGCACAAGCTGGAGGGGACACATGTGTTGTAGTGGAAAGCTTACTAAATTTTTCTCTATTTCATCAAATCAAACTTTGAATGATCAGACCCATTTCATCACATTTCATGAGCACACAGAATTCTCAATTGACTACCTGAATACCATAAATCATGGTCCTCCAATGGATCTTTTTGTTGAGCTAACAGGGACTAGGATACTCGGGTCATGAAACAATTAATCTATGAGGTCCTGGAATAAAATAATTGTTATCTCAAAAACCCATTTCATAGCTTTTCTCAGACACTGGTACACACCTTGACCAGAAAATATGTTCAAATGAAAGAGGCAGAATCGATCATGATAATTCATGAAAAACTGTATCTAAAAACCTCAGTTTGGATGGACAGATCAAGAATTTGCATTTCAGACGTTAAGCACTGAAGATCCCTGCCTCTTTCTTTGCTGGGTCGGGCCGCCCTATTTAAGATGTTGGCTCCCCCTCGTTTTTTGTACATCCTTCAGAATTGCCCTTACAAGGTCCCTGACTCTTACTTTAGGAATGTAGAAAGTGAGGTTATAACGTTGCTGTGGGATGGACGAGGGCCTTGTATAGCGCTACATAAATTAACTAAAGGATGGTATGATGGAAGGATTGCACTCCCAGATATACGACTCTATTATTGGGCCTCACAGTTAGTAGTAGTGAATCACTGGATATATCGCTCCCCGACAGACCGTGCGAACTTGTTAGACAGATATCAGATGGGAAGGGAGGGGTGCCTAGGAGCTCTCTATATGAAAGTCCAGAAAGGGCGGTGCCTGGGCCCGACAGCCCAAATGGTGAAAATCTGGCACCAAGCTACTAGACGTCTTGGCTGGTCAGACTTACTGACCCAGGCCACACCATTATGGTCCACTCAAAAACTTGGGACTTTTATGTAACCAACCCGGTTTTGATAAATGGGACACAATTGGAATCTCCACAATAGGCCATCTAGTAAAAAAGGGCAAAATCCTCACATTTAAGGAGTTAAGGGAACAGTATGAACTAGCTCAGGGGGAGACCTTCCGCTATTTGCAGATCCGCCATGCCCTTAAAGCAGCACTTCCAGACATAGGAAGCCTACCAGAATCGTCCCCCTTGGAGGATCCATTGCTCTCTGAACCTATTTTAAACAAAGCCATATCACTAACGTATCAGAAACTATGTAATAACCTACCGGATCCGTTTCAGGCCCTTCGAGAAAGGTGGCAAGCTGATATAGGGCACATAGAAGATTATGACTGGCAAACAGCACTGATGTCCCCAAGGGAGTCAGCCATCCCTCTTCGTCTCCGTCTGATTCAATTAAAAATCCTACATACAACTTATCTCACTGGGGTCACACTAGCAAAAATGGGGAATAGACAGGATGCAATATGTCTCCGCGAATGTCACCAAGAGGCAACCTTTTACCATACTATATGGGAATGTCCATTTGTACGATCTATATGGGAAAGAGCGACAAAGCACATACAGGAAGCACTGGGCAAAAAGATTAACCTCCCATCACCACTAGGGCTCCTTAATATATGGGAGGCGACTGACCTTACAGAAGTGGAGCAACAAATGGCCACTCTAGAGTATACATTAGTGAAACGCGCAATTGTAATGAAGTGGGGGTGGCAGAAGGATCGTCGACAAGGAATTGGGCAAAGGAAATAGACAAATGTATCATTGCAGAAAAAGAGGTGTTTAAATCTAGAGGCTGTCCTAAGAAGTGGGATAAAAAATGGAGCAAATGGAACATATATCGGGGGGACTTGTGTATCTCGCCTACTAAAGAGATGGAGATGACAAAACACGGTGGGTATACTATGGACATGCATGACTGAATCACTGTTAATCACTGTTAATCGCAATGTATTCCTGCACTTGATGTAACTGGGCTGAAATATATGAATACAACTGTTTATGATTATCAGATTTTTGAAACCAATAAAAATATCTTTAAAAAAAAAAAAGAATTTGCATTTCAAATCAGATTTAATGACAAAATCACTAGTACATGTGGCCTCACAATACAGTACAAAGCATTAAAAGACAGCTGGAAGTTCATCTGCGGAGAGAAACAAAATGAATTTCGAGATTTAGCTATCAATCATACAAACCATAGCAAGACTGGTCGATTCTGTTCATCACCAAATGGGTCTGGCCATGTCTGAACTGCAGCATCTCATGCCACAGAAGGAGTCAGCTAACCTTTCAGCAGAAAGGTTATTTACTTGTCCAACTTTACCAGCCGGCAAAGTACAGATTCCAGGGTCGCAGTTAGGAATAGTTCTGTTCATATAATGATTTTGCCATCCCGTATAGATAAGAATAGCATAAGGAAGTCAATTAGGAATCAAGAATCAGTCCGACAGCATGCCAGGCAGGGCAAAGGGAAATGACAGCCAGCCACGACTCCTCCTCTGATGGGGCAATTATACCTCAAAATGTTCCTGGTTTAGACCCCTTAATGTATCAGTTTCATCAGTCCAGTTCTCATTGGTCACTCACAGTGGGCCGTTTATGGGGTGATCAGTGAATTACAAAAATCCAGAAGAATTGAGTAATCCTTTTGCAAATTTAATTGAATTCATTAAGTTCAACTGTATTACTCTTCCGTCACTTCCACAAAAGTAGACAAAACTTTTCTTTGCTCACAGTCCATCCCTTCCCAAGCGCCTTTTCCTGGGTTTGCAATAATATTGTTACATTTCTATTGAGTATATTTCTTAGCAAGAAGTGAGTCCATTGTTAACCAATACAGAAAAGAAACTTCACAGAAAGTTCTCACAGTGGCTAAAGTGATTGCTTCGTATGATTTTACATTTGAGCAGGATAGGAATAGCATTTGAGGCCTACATGAAATTTAGCTAAATTACTGCAGTTCAACATCATTATTAATCACAAATTTCATAAGGCATTTCGATTTTGTGCATTCTTTCAGTTATTAGTTTACTTTAAGAACTGTGCATCAGTATGAAGTACTGTTAAAATATGAATTATAAGTAAGACTTCCTGTTTTCCGTTTTACTGATTTTTACAGATAAATACAGACAGAAAACATGTATTTTCTTTTCTGTATTTATTTTTAAATGTGGATGAAAACGGAAATTGGGTTGCTTTTTGAGTAATTCTAAATATTGTCTGCATGACTACCAGGCCAATAGCTGTGTGGATTGATAGGTAATGGGGCTAAAAAAGAAAGGAATTTTAGTAAAGCAGCTTTAACAGCAGTATATATGCACAAGGTTGATACTGAAATTTAAATGTTTTCTTATAAGTGCATTGATTTATCTTCTGCAAGTGTTTACAGCATTGAAAACTAGTAGGCATTCAAGCATGAGTGCATATTTCACAGTTAAATAAATGTGGAAATATACTAATTTTAGCTTCATTTTTCCACAAAACCCAAAATAAATATGGATAAACACAGATGAAATTAGCAAAAAATAAATATGGATAAATACAGACGGAAATGTCAAAAAAATAAATACCATAAAACTGGGAGCCCTAATTATAAGCATCACTTGCACGTTGCCATTTTCAAAACAAATCATTAACGTTTCACTCTAAATGCATGTAATTTTATTTAAACATTACAGAAACTCACGGTTGCACTATGTCATATCTTTCTAAATAAGCAATTCTCATTACAATAACCTCATAATGCAGGTGTATATATTTTCATATTTTGATGCACATTGAAATGTTTATTATCAGGAATCTCTATGTTAACATATATTTTATTTTCTCTTAACACATATATGCAGTTATGTGTAGTTCTCATTTGTTTCTCTCTTTGTTTATATTTTCGCATTATCTTGTTAGAACACTCTGCATGCTTTTACGTTGCAAAAGATACACAAATGATGGACAGAATGCAGAGCAAATCAAACATTCACCCCAGTTAAGAGATCTGGGTTAAATCCATTGTTCTTTTGCTCACCATGCCACCCCAGTTTAGATCCAGCCATATGCAAATCATACTTGACCCTGTGCCTCATGGGAACAGTCCGATACAAAAGGGGATGATGGACGGAACGTTTGAGCCAATCAAACACTCACCCCCAGTCAACTGATCTGGGTTTAATCCATCATCATTCTTTAGCTCACTCCACCACCCCAGTTCAGACATGGCCATATGCAAATCAGTCTGACCCTGTGCCTCATGGGAACAGTCCAGCCCGAACTGCCAAGCCATGTCTTCCCTGGACCGGAAACAAGCATCCTAGGACCGGTTTCTGGCATTCCAGCCGTCATCAGCCAGGCTTGCTTGAATCCAGTGGCAAAGTGAGCAAGGGACCCACGTCTGGGCATACCCCCGCCAACTTAGGGCGAACAAAGCGATACAAAAGGGGATGATGGACGGAACGTTTGAGCCAATCAAACACTCACCCCCAGTCAACTGATCTGGGTTTAATCCATCATCATTCTTTAGCTCACTCCACCACCCCAGTTCAGACATGGCCATATGCAAATCAGTCTGACCCTGTGCCTCATGGGAACAGTCCAGCCCGAACTGCCAAGCCATGTCTTCCCTGGACCGGAAACAAGCATCCTAGGACCGGTTTCTGGCATTCCAGCCGTCATCAGCCAGGCTTGCTTGAATCCAGTGGCAAAGTGAGCAAGGGACCCACGTCTGGGCATACCCCCGCCAACTTAGGGCGAACAAAGCGATACAAAAGGGGATGATGGACGGAACGTTTGAGCCAATCAAACACTCACCCCCAGTCAACTGATCTGGGTTTAATCCATCATCATTCTTTAGCTCACTCCACCACCCCAGTTCAGACATGGCCATATGCAAATCAGTCTGACCCTGTGCCTCATGGGAACAGTCCAGCCCGAACTGCCAAGCCATGTCTTCCCTGGACCGGAAACAAGCATCCTAGGACCGGTTTCTGGCATTCCAGCCGTCATCAGCCAGGCTTGCTTGAATCCAGTGGCAAAGTGAGCAAGGGACCCACGTCTGGGCATACCCCGCCAACTTAGGGCGAACAAAGCGATACAAAAGGGGATGATGGACGGAACGTTTGAGCCAATCAAACACTCACCCCCAGTCAACTGATCTGGGTTTAATCCATCATCATTCTTTAGCTCACTCCACCACCCCAGTTCAGACATGGCCATATGCAAATCAGTCTGACCCTGTGCCTCATGGGAACAGTCCAGCCCGAACTGCCAAGCCATGTCTTCCCTGGACCGGAAACAAGCATCCTAGGACCGGTTTCTGGCATTCCAGCCGTCATCAGCCAGGCTTGCTTGAATCCAGTGGCAAAGTGAGCAAGGGACCCACGTCTGGGCATACCCCCGCCAACTTAGGGCGAACAAAGCGATACAAAAGGGGATGATGGACGGAACGTTTGAGCCAATCAAACACTCACCCCCAGTCAACTGATCTGGGTTTAATCCATCATCATTCTTTAGCTCACTCCACCACCCCAGTTCAGACATGGCCATATGCAAATCAGTCTGACCCTGTGCCTCATGGGAACAGTCCAGCACAAAATGCCAAGCCTGGTTCTCCCTGGACCGGAAACAAGCTTCCTGGGACCAGTTGCAGGGCATCACCCCTCGTCAGCCAGACTAGCTTGAATCCAGTGGCACAGTGAGCCCTGGACCAACGTCTGGGCATAGCCGGCGCTCTTAGGGCGAGAAAGCAAAAGACACACAGATGATGGACGGAATGCAGAGCAAATCAAACAATCACACCCAGTCAAGAGATCTGGGTTAAATCCATCTTTCTTTTGATCACCATGCTACCCCACTTTAGACCTAGCCATATGCAAATCAGTCTTGACCCTATGCCTCATGGGAACAATCCAGCCCAAAATGCCAACCCTGGTCCTCCCTGGACCGGAAACAAGCATCCTGGGACCGGTGCATCATGTATCGCTCAGGTTTTTAGACTTAACCGGTTAACATGTCTTCATCAAGAATTTATTGTCACTATGATCTTTTATTAGTGAGAATTGATAAAGGTAGCCATCAGATAATGTTTAAACTCCATCACATGAAATTATAAGCCTTCAGGATAGGCTAGAGTGCAGATTAGGCTGGAGTGCGTGGAATGCATGCAGATGGTTTGTGCTAGAATAAAAGGGGCAAAGATATCAAGATTTTGCACGGGTACAAAGTAAAAAAAACAATTGATGCAAACCAGTGCAACGTCTTGACAAACTAAATACTTTTTAGCCCAAAACCTGTTTTGGGCTGGAAATTGTCAAGAAATAGCGCAAATAGTTCTTCACGCTACCTTGCTTTACTTTGTGTCAAAGGCAGGTTCCATGGGTGGTACTTGGATGTTCCCATGCAATTTCCCTTGAGTATTAATAGAAAGACCTGTCTACTAACAATGGTAGACTGGGCTTTGCACCGAAATATAATGCTTACTCGTGCAGGAGTCAAAAGGAGAAATGGTTTGATTTCTTTAATGTTTCCAACATTGCATGTGTGCTGTACTGTACATCACACATCCAATGTGAATGACGTTTTAAAGTTAGTCTAAGAATAGGGTCATGTACCGCACCTTGCACTGTGGTGAAAGGGTGTGTGCGTGGAGCACAAGGGTATGTGTATGGCCCAAGGCAGGTGCAAAGAGCAGCAATGCTGGGGGAGAGAGAAACAGTGCCATATCTTTGTAGATTTGGTGCTGTCCTGCTTTCTCTGTCAACTTTGATTGCTACCCTCTGTGACCTATTTGTTAATCTGCCTCATAGTGTCTAAATTCTAACTGTCTGCACATACTCTAGTGTTCTCCAACTGGTTCCAATAGCTTACAAAAGCTATTGATGGAAGTGGCTTTACAAATGTTCAAATTAATTATCGTTTCATTTGTAAGAATACACACATTTAGGAAACACGATAAAAACGGGATATTGCATTCCTAAGCAATAATTCTCTTCAATCAAGTATCTGACATCCATCTTTGTTTTCCTTAGCCGTGTAGCTATATTAAGTAAGCTTGCATGTGGTGTTTAAAAAGACTGCTTAATACTCTTCTGAATACGCTTCATAATGCAGTATGATGGGTGGATTATGTGCATTAAGACTGATGATGGAAGGGATTTGAAGTTGTTCACACTACTGTGAAGATTCATAAAGCAGAACAGTGATGAAATATATGATACTTTTTTCAATGAGGCCTGATCAATGCTCAGTAATTAGAATGTAACATTGGAAGGAAAACCACCAGTAGGAATTTCAAATCTTTTACAGCAGCATTTCATATGATAGCTCATTGAACTTGAGAGGAGTTTAGATTGTAAAATTAGGATTTGTGGATGTAATTGCATTGCTTTTACATCTGCATATACATTTACATATATGCATTCTGTCTCTGCCTCCTTAACCAAGGTTACAGCAGTCAATCAATACACACGAAACAGGTGTATTGCTTCCGGGTTAACCACAGGAAATGTTAACCATCAAGTATTATGCATGACAGAAAGTAAAGTGTATGTTTGCTATGCCGAACCTCCCTTAACAATGCACTGTGAATTATCCTAATAGAGAGCTGCAGGAGTCAAACCTGTGACTTTGGGTGGACAACAGACTCCTTTAGCGGATGCAACAGTACAAGGAGCAAGCAGACCTGGCCTATAGAGAGTGGCTTAAACAGAGACAAGATTGGAGCAACGTAAATGAACAACTGTTGCTCAGGGCACCTGTGGTTTTTGCACTTTTTTGCACAAAATGCATCCTCACTAAAATATAACACCAAACCCCAGATTCGCATTTTGCATAACCTTGCATAATTCTGTGTAATGTTTCAGAAATTTCACATAATTAAACAAAAGGAAATTTAGCGAATTTCGTACACCCCCAAATTTATGTCACTGTCCATCTATGGCCTTTACTTCTTTATTTTCCTCCTCTTTACTCTTAAAGGCACAGGTAAATTGCAATGGATGTACTGCCTGTGAGACCCATGTATATTGCATTGTTTAGTTGCAACTAGTTTGTCCTCAGACAAGATGGAAGGTATGATTGTCCATTGGGTGTAATAGTTTGCTGGCTGGCAGTATCCCACTTGCTACGATCTACCACAGACAAAGGTGCAACTACAAACCTGTTGAGTAATGAATTGCTGTCAAGAGTGAGATGCTCATATTCCTTTACATTTTTTCACAGTGCAACCACTTAGTCTGCTGACCTCCCTGATTTAACCTTTTCCATACAGGCCTTCTAATGTATCTCCACTGTTTCTTTTTTACTATTCAGTCCCTTAGTTTTAGTCTTCTATTCTTTCTCCTTCCCCATTCTTGTCTAGTGGCGGTTGCCACTAACAAAGGGTGGTGGGGCAGGTGGGGGAGTGCGGGGAGAGTGCGTGGGGGTGTGCGTTAGTAATTAAAACAAAATAAATTACCTGAAACCGCCGGCTGCCTACCGCGTCGCGTTGCTCCTGCTGTCCTCTTTCTGGTCCCAGCAGCCCTTGGGACAGACTCCCATCCAATCCCGTGCTGCAGAGCAGCGCAGGCATTGGCCTGAGTGGGCTGGAAAAACGCTCCACTCAGGTCAGGGAGTCTGTGGGGTTTCTCCAGCCCAGCTGCTGAATGCAGCTGGGCTGGAGAAATCTAAGTGTGCATGTGTGTTTTGGTCAGCCTGAGATGGCTGGCCAACCACATATGTGCATGTAGGGAGTGCAAAAGCACTCCTCCCCCCCCTCCATGCCGCACCCCTCCCTGCACAAGCTGGCTCAGATCGTTTTGTTCTTCATTTGCTGGCTCTGCACCAGGCTGTGGGGCGACGCTCCTCCGCCACTGCGGAGGAGCCACTGCTGTGGCAAATGGTGGCAGCTTGAGGTGAGGCCTGAGTTACTGTTGCGTTGGCATCAGTCCGGTTAACTTTTGAAACTTGGGCAGTGCTGCGCAGGCCACAGAATCAGAAAAATTTGAATTACTAAAATACAGTATTTGGACATACAGTTGTGTACCAATTCACTACCAGCCCTGTGTACACACCTAAACAACAGTAACCAGTATATTTAATTGTGCTTTTTTTTAGTACTAACCAGACACTTCGCTGTGGTCAGTCAGACAGGCTTGTCAGAGAGAGAGCAATTTTTCTTTCCACCAGTGCTTGCCACTGTGCGAGGCCTCGCAGCAGGCTTGGAGCTTCAGCTCAGGCCTCGAGGTCAGTCCATCAACTGCGGCCTTCTCGCTTCTGTCTCCATGCTCCCTTGTGTGCAATGCCCTTACTGCCAATGCACACGAAGATGGAGGGAGAGAGAGGCTGAGCAGCAAGGGAAGAATGGCCAATCACGGCATGGCTTCAAAATAAAGCCATACAGTAATTGGCCATTATGCTCCCACAGGGCCAAGCCTCCCACGGTCCACCCCCAAGCTGCCTGCCTCTGCCGTCTGCACAATAGGCCCTATTAACGCATCTTGGAGCCGATCCAGGGCCAGGATTGGCCTGGGCAGGCCTGTTCAAGTGCTCTTCAAGAGACCGGGGTACTGCTGCTTTGATCCTCGGGCTCATTAAACTGTGCAGATTAGACTTGATGCGAGTGCGCATGTTGGGCTGGCCAGGGAAAGGCACCAGTCCAACCCGGCATGCGCACTTGGTTGATGCTGAGCAGAGCACTGTCTGCTGCTCTGCTGTGAGTCAATAATAAAGCCCCACGCCCCCAGGCCTGCCCCACTGAGGCTCTGCCTGAAAGCAGCTGACTGTTGCAGCTGCGGGCAGAACAATATATGAACGAGGCACGCATGTATTCACAATAATTTAATTAGGGCCAGGCAGGGGGCAAAAAATAACGGGGGCGACGCCCCAACGCTCAAATGAAGGAACCGCCCCTGTTTTTTGTCGAAGAGACTTGAAATTACGCGATATGGTATAACGGTGTAATTTCAGGAAATTCAATTAACAAGAGTAATGCAAAATGCCTCAGGCAATTACGCTGGCATTAGGAACATTTGTACCCGGCCTAACATGCCAGATATCCAGAGGTATGAGAAGACGAGGAAGTTGGAAAAGTGCATCAGAGCTCACATGATTCTGTATGGATTACATTTAAAATCTAGCGAATGTAGATAAAATCTTCAGAAACAAAGTACAAGTAAGTGAAGCCTAACATGATAGGAAATGCTGCGTGCTTATAACAATATCTAAATAAGGTAAAAAGAAACACATTATTTGCGGTTAAAAGTCTTTTTTGTGTGTCATAAAACAAACCATTGTTTGTTTCCATTTTATCTGAAAAGAAAGTAAAATCGAAAGATGTACAATATGCCGAGAAGAAATTTACCAGCCCGCCAAACCTTGATCATGACAAACGCATTAAAAGTTTTAAGACATACAGAAATAAATCATCAAATCACATTTCGAGACTGGATTGTCAGAACCGTTTAGAAGTGTTCCAGCTGAGGCTTTTCTCCAAACATTCTTTTGTTCTTGACGGCCCTGTAACAACAGGTTTAATAATCCTGGGGAACATTGCGAAAACCCGACTGCTAGCAGGCTGAGCTGTCATGCTGAGTGGTTTTAATTAGCACAACGGATCCAAAGCCTTCTCCAGTTATGAGTGCTATGAAGGGGCGGGAATATCTGCAGGCAGGTTGTGGAGCTGTTATCTGCCTTTTCCACCTAGGTTGCTCACCGTCAGTATCTGGCCGCCTTATGCTAGCGTTCTCTTTTGCCTGAAGTGCTTTTCAACTTATCTGCGTTTAACTGTAAGCAGGGATGCTCAACATCTGGCATCTGTTCCACGCAGACTGAAATATGTCTGCTCATCATTGTCTGCGGGACAGTTGCTGACACAAACAGAGATCGACATGATCATTAAGTGTTAGAAATGTATTTCTGGTGCATTAAATGTTTAAATACAACCTACAGAAACAAAGTAAGATGTGTTGCTTTGAGGGCCCTTCCATTCTTGTCTCAGTTATAAAGGCAGAGCATTTGTCTTGTTTTTTTTTTTTTTGCAAAATAACTTTCTAGTTTTATAGCGATGCTACACTGAGTTATGAAAATAAGCACCTGGAGCAGGATCACAGAGCACTTTCGGCTGGTGCAATTTCATCTTCTGGATGGTATTAAATGCAGTGTTTGGTGCAAACATCGTTTACCACTGTGTTATAAGAACACGAATGTGGAGGCGGTAATATGTGACAAGAACATTTATGAATATTTGTTGTGTGGCTTTATTTATGGTGGTGAGGGTTTGTGTTAGTTTTTGTGCTGCTGTGTATTTGTGCTGCATTACTGCATTGTGATTTGTTGTGTTCTACTGCACTTGTTGTGTTGCATTCTGTTTTGACTGTTTTCGTGGGATGTGCCCTGTTATGATTTAATTGTGATGTTAAGTTGCTTTGTGTATGAAATTGTATCATGTTCTGTTGTTTACTTTAGCTATGTGTAGGAAGCCAGCTCCTTGTATGGTATACTGAAAAGAGGTATACAGTGCAACGAGTCCAGGTATTCCCTTACTAGTGGGCAGGGGCTTGCTCTAGCAATCCCAAGGTGATCTTCTAGGGGGCAGTGTGGTCGAGCAGCCTTAGGCTTATCAGAGAGGAGTGTTAGACATCTGCAACTACACACAATAGTCAATACATGAAGCACTCAACTCAGTAAGGAGATCCACACCAATTTCTAAAAATAAAACGTATCTTTATATATCTTTAGGCACCAGAACCAATACGATCAAGTAAGTACGTTTTTCAAGAGGAATACTTTTGCCTTTAAAAAGTCGACACAGTGCATTTTTCAGAAGCTGCAATGTTATCCTATGGGAGGAAAAACAAGTATTGAATTCAGGAACAGTACAGCGACTTACAAGCCCAATATCCTGGACTTAAGGTGAGCATGGAACAAGGTCCAAGGCAGCATCCACAAGTCACTTCGGGTGGCACTGGGGCAGCTGGGTGCAGAGGGGCTTTTCAGCATCGGGTGTCCAATGTTATCCAATGGGGGACTGGTCCGGTCGAAAACAGGTTGCGGGCTTGGACTGGGAAGCCAGTCGGTCTAAACCACAAGGGGGCTCAGGTCTCACGATGATTGGGGATGTGGGGACACCTTTGGTTGTCTTCTTCACAAGCCAGGGTCGACGGGTCCAGAGGTGCCTTCAGGAGTCCTATTTTTATCACTGGAGCCCTTGCAGTAGAGGAGGCTTGCAAACAGAGGCTGCAGGCAACGTCGGCAAGTCCACATCGGGCCTGTCCAGGGTGGGCGTTGTCTCTGGAGGGCCAGGGGACCACGCTGGCACCATTGGCCCACTCACTTCAGCTTGGGCTAGGCGGCACGGGTGTAGTGGTGGTTTCCGGTGTCAGGTTTTGGAGGTCTAGAGTCCTCTGAGGTCTCTATGGGTACCTGTAGGATGCAGGGAAGCAGCTACGCTGCTCCACGGGATTTCCTGAGTCTTGACAGAAATGCTGGCAGTCCTCCCAGGCTTTTGGAGGCACAGAGCTTGCAGAATGAGTCGACTTTGGAGCAATCGTCAGAAACAACCGATAGGGAGGCAGGATTGGCGCTAAGTCAGTTGCTTCTTCCTCAGGTCTTGCTTTTCACCGCTCTTCTGTCCTTCTTCTTTTGGTCGGCAGGATCTGATTCTCTGGTGCCAGGGTTCCCCAAAATACTGAATTTAGGGGCATTAGGGTGGTGAAGGGTGGGAGCCATTGGGCTACCAACCCTTGGGATCACTATGCCCCCTATATGACCACTTCTTGGGGGAGGTGGTCATAACCCTGTCCCAGAATTCTTGATTTTGCCATCACCAATATGGCTAACTTTGAAAAGTCACCTCCACTTCAGGTATCCCAACTTAGGGGTGGCAGTAGCCTGAGGATGGACATGCCTAACTGACTAGATAATTCTCCCGCCTAACTAGGTGTGGAATGGCTCTGAACTAAGGGGGTAGGCTTCTTTTCCTGTGAGAGAAACCATATTCACATACCAAAGGTGGTAGGCGCTTTGAACCTCATCTGCCTTGGAATGTTAATCTGCAGGTCATACTGTGGGAGAAGATGAAAAAAAACCCTTCCCAAGCGGGCTTGGTTTCTGACCTCCCAAGATCAAAGGCCCTCACCCTTGGCGGGGGAGGGAGGGGGTCGGACATTCATCTCTTGTGGTGGGCTGATGAAAGCCAGTCACCACCAGGGGCTGGTAGGTTTTCAGGGGGCACCTCTAAGCTGCCCTCTGGGTGCATGTATTCATAAATCTGACACTGGCGTCGGTTTGGGCTTATTAATACGAGATGTTTGATACCAAACATCTCTCTTTTCAGTGAAGCCATCATGTAGCTGGGGAACTTGTTTTCACCAGTGTCCAGCATATGTTTTAAAATGGCTTCCCTGTTCACTTGTACTGGCAGTTAAGGAACTGACCAGCACAGGTGCATATCTTCTCATGCAGATATTCCATCACATGTAACATGAGGCACCATTCCTTAGGGCTGTAAGGCCTGCTGTGGGGGTGACTACAAATAATACATGCAGTGTTAGGGGACATGGCACACAGGGAGGTGTGTCATGTCGTGTTTTCACTTTTGTCTACACTAAGACATGTCGCCTGCAGTGGCAGTTTGCATGAGCTTGGTGAAGGGTCCATAAGGGTGGCACAATTCGTGCTGCAGTCCTTGGGGACTCTCATTAGAGCCTCAGGCTCTAGGTACCATTTACTAAGGACTTACAGAGGGTACTAAAGGTATTGGAAATTTGGGAAACCAAGTGCACAGTTCTGGGAAAGAGATCTGGCACTGGGGACCTGATTAGCAGGATCCCAGTGCAATTCCAGTTGAAATCACATCAAATACTAGGCAAAAAGTAGGGGGTGACCATGTCAAAAAGGGCCCTCTCTTACCCTATGTCAACAAATGCTGTTGTATTTCCAGAAAGCACATGCCTTGAAGTGTCCTGTGACAGCCAATCATTTACCATTGTATAAGAGTCAGGGACTGTGCCTTAAAATAGAGCTCTCATTGCATACTTTATGTGATACGGACTGTAGTGTCTGTTTCAATAAAACCTTTGTCCACCTTTGTCCACCTTCATTTGTATCCTGGAAAGTGTAATTAAAATTCTCTTTTATTTAAGTTTTTGTGGCATCTTACGACCGATAATCACAAGCGCAAAAGTTGTTTTTGATGCTCTGAGTTTTTCGCAAGGGCAAGTGTATTTTGATTGTCTGAGTGCATAAACTGGATAAGCACCTAAGCAAAAGATCTTATTAGAGTTTCAAATATTACATTGAGCTAATGAAAACATTGGGGCCTATTCACAAACTGCCTTTTGTAGTATTTGAAATAGTACAGGATTAGTAGTACTCATGGACTACAAACTGCAATTTACTAACCAACGGGCATAATCCTCCACCTCCACCATTCCACTCTTTTCTAGGTAGAGGTCTCAGCTATGTGTGTGGCGCTCCCAATAAACAAAGGTCTTTGTTTTAGTAGTAAATGTGGGAGAGACGGGGGTGTGGCTGGAAGATAGGAAATACTGGCACTTTAATGGGATCGCTTTAGAGAGAGACATGTTATTACGAACACTCCCCCACTAAAGAGTAATTGCACTTATAGCCACAAACTGCAAACTATATACCTAAAGTTACTACAGCAACAAAGGTCCCAAAACCATGGTAAAATAACTTTAGTCCAGCCTTGGAGTAAAGCCAGCACCACATTCAGCCATTCACAAGTACTACAACACACTTAAAGAGAAAGGTGAGATGTTAATATAACATGCCGTGGGAAATAATATTCTAAATAAAGTTTTTCAATTTTTATATAACTGCATAGTTTATTGCTTACAAAAGTATATGTAATTACTAAATTACTGATATAATAACATTAATTAATACATGTATTTTAAATTTTTTATTAAATTAAACATTTTGGGCCAGATGTACGACCCTTTTGCGAGCCGGTGACTCTGCCAAGGAACCTACTTGTGAAAAGTTATGAGTAGTATCGAACTTGCCATCCGTTGCCGAACCAGTTTTTGTTGGAATCCGGACTCTGTGCCGTTTTCCCTGCTAACCAGTGGTAATAGCTTGTGCTCTCACCATAAAGCATGGTAAAATAGGCCTACACCTTATTTGTACACTTAATTGACTTGTAACCCTCTAGCAAATGGTACTATTTATACCTACGGCCTGTAAAATAAATGCTACCACAGGGCATCAGCACTCATTGTGCCACCCACTAAAGCAGCCTTTTAAAACATGTCTCAGGCCTGCCACTGCAGCATATAGTGCAGTTTTAAACTGCCATTTTTAACTGATGAAACTAACTTTTTACCTGGCCTAAACCTTCCTTTTTTAATACTTATAAGACATTCCTTAGTTAGGGCTTAAAGGCTCATAAGGCAGGGTGCATTAAAAGGTAGGACATGTGCCCCTAAGATTTACATGTCTCCTAAAGTCATTTTTTATTGTTGTAAGGCCTATTTCTTCCATCGACCGTCCTTCACAATATTTTTGTCCTCGATATTCTTGATACAATTTGTATGTCCACATGACATTTTTTCTCCAATATTTTGTCTAAACACCACCCTTGCTTCATCGTGGTGAACCAGAATTTGTTACTTTCCCCCAATCTAGTGCAACCAGATGACCGTGTGTGGCGCTTTGTGCTTTTAGATGTTATTTTCCCTTAAAACTTTAAAATTCGAATATCTCCGGTACTACTGATTGGATGTCTATTGTTCTGGTATTGTTTTACATATTAAAATATACTCTATTTTTCTAAATTGGTTTGAGATTTTTTCTCATGTTTGGTTTTCACTACATTTCTGTTTGTGTGCTGCATAAATCCTTACGCATTGCCTCTAAGTTAAGGCTGGCTGCTTTTGTCCCATTCCACCAGAAAATTTGACTTTTGTGGTTCACCCTGAAAAAGTTGCCCGAGTGGAGCTTCCATCCCCCTCAAGCAATAACCCAATTTCTCATAAATTCTGGTCCAGGACCCTCCACAAGGAAATGGAGACATGTACATCTTCACTTAGGAGAAACTTTACTCTCGGAAATAGTAAATTGCAAAAACGTGCACAGTTCCTGCTAGGCTTGTAGTAAGTCCCCTGCATCACTGCCTGCTCCCCCAAAGCTACAGATACAATTTCGAAAGGGAAAGCTGTCCCACAGGAACAGCTTCCCATTTGGGAATCAGTTACCACCGCAACTTGAAGATGGGCACAAACCATTGACACATTTTGCAACTCACAAAGAGGAGGGGAACATCTCTTCCATACCATCCCCCCTCCTGTTTGTGATTTGGAAAGGCTTGCAAAACTCCTTTTAGGATTTGGAAATACTCAAAAAAAGGTTTCTTTACATTGTGAAAAGGTGATTGACAGGCTTTGCAAATGCAAAAAGCTTTAGTACACGAGACCCAAGGTGTCTTAGAAGCATGCACATTAAGTAAAAGCATAATATTCTAAAGCCAGCACTCTGTGGACATTAACCTTCTTGGTGTTGCTTGTAAGTCGAAGTATGCAATGGTTTTCCTCACAAAGCACGCATATTTCATGTGAAGACTATGAAAACCTAGCAAGGTATCCATAGCTCAGACAGCACAGTGCTTTTGTCTGAAAACCAAGACTTTCGCAAGCAGTTTCTATAAGGCTTTTATTTGTGTTGACTCACTGATGAGGAAAATGTAAGCATGATATGTATTTGCATAAAAAATGCCCACAAGATACCAGTGTGTCATACTTTCAGAATACTTGTAACAAAAAGATGAGTAAGCAAAGTATGCACTAGCATCCTAAATGCTGACAAATTACTGGTGACTGAATAACATTTGCAAGAGAAAACTAAGCAATGGAGTATGCTTAAAATAAAACAGGAAACTGCTACATACAGGTTTACAAATAATATAAAAATAAGTAAGTCTACACACACACTCATAATAAAAACTTTGCACAACTGTACTTGTGAGACTCTGTTAATCCCTATGAAATTACAAAAAGTCTCTAAAATAATCTGATAATTTCAGATGGGCTTTCTATCAAATGAATACCCACAAAAACAGACAAGAAGAAAATCAATCAGCATCGTGGGTAATAACTTTTTTTAAGAGACTGCCCACAAATCAGCAGATGCATTTACCTGAGTTTCAGAGTTTAGAATACTATAAAGTACCGAAAGAATGGCACTATTGTGAGATGTTGGTTGGCAGGCAATCCGGTTGAGACGTCCTTCTCCAGAATAATTGATGGCATTAATACAGACCAGTGGTGAGCCATGCATATTACAAAGTAGCATAGCTGTCTGGTTACACTTAAACCACTATTGTGTGAGGCTGCGGGGCCCTAGAATGATTTTCTAGCTTGTGTTTTGAGATGGCCTTGCAATTTGCGAGTCGCAATTAAGGAATGTTTAGGAATCGCTATTTTTTTAGCGATTCCTACATGCATAGGCTTTTGCGATTCCTTAATTGCGATTCCTTAATAATCGCAATTAAGGAATCGCAAAAGCCTTCCTTGATGCATGTGCCAGTATATGACTGTTTTCCTTTTTCACCACTAAAGGATTTTGTGAACCTTTAAATATAGGATTGTTTTGTACTATTGTTCTGCATCCTACACACTTTATTACCCAGCAGTCTGATGATCCTGGGTTACATTGAAGTGCCCTTAAATGCTACGTTCAGGCGCCTCTCTGTGGAGTCAATGGATTCCCATGCAAGACAGTCTAGTGTAAGATATATTATTTATCAAATTCATCCATCTAACTAATGGCATGTTAGTTAAAATAAGCAATTTATACAAGGCAATACACATTGTATTCTTCAATTTTGCCCTAGGTCATTGCAGTCGATTTTGTTACATTGCAGTGTTTTGCAATTGCATGGTCACTAAAAAGTTGGGTATTAATAGATGTACCATTCACCTAATCCACAAAAAAATGACAGCTTTCTGTAAAAAATAAAATGGTTCTTTAATATAAAACTATGCTATAAATATTAAGCTATTCTAACAGCCATTTCTATGCGATTCATTCATAGTTTGCAAATTTTAAGAAATTTCAGTAACAGATTTGGTTGAAAGTTTGATGCCACCGGAACAATTACCAATAGAATAACTATCACAGCATATTTCCTACAACTGCCTACAAGGCATTGATTGTCAAAGATGGTGCTTGTTTAAATAGCCCAAATAAATGTCAGATGATCAAAGGTACAGAGAAGATGAAGGAAATTACATTTTAATACCCAGCTTTCAATAAAAGAATAAATAAGAGAACAATCCTGTATCTGTTAAAACTCAACATATTTTGCTTTCCTTTCACTTTAGTGGATCTCAGCAAAGAGCTGTTGCCCTGAGTACATTTGCCTGAACCTCACGGATTCTGTGCAAACAACAACCACTCACGTATGTGTAGTGTTTGTTCTTTAAAAGAAAACGAGGGAATAGTAAGCAAAGCAGCTGGCAGGTTTTAATGAAGGGTAAAAGTGCAGGCTCTTTACAAGGTGTCACTGTGATGCTTTAGAGCAGCACAAGAAGGAAATATGGGCTCCGACCAACTTTTAAGCGGCAGATCGCCACAAGTAAGCTGCCCTTTATAGGCATGCTGACAGCCAAGCAGCTGGGTGAAAATTGGTACACATCCATAATTGATAATAAGAACATATAATTCTATTCAGTGTTTTAAAAAAATGAAAGGTTGTGCAAATATGTTTAATGCTTCAAATCTGGAACATCTGTTTTAGTTTAGAAATTAAAGTTTACCTACTTAGCTATCTGAAATGAGTAAGCAGAGAGTAGGAGACCCTTCTAAAGTGCATTACCTAAAGTACGTTTTATGAAGTGTGCAGGTTTTTAACTCTATAATATATTATACAAAGAGTATATTCAACAGATCAACCACAAATGCAATTAATTTACCTTAATCACTTATCAGATCAAATTGAGCATCTGCAGTGTGGGCCTAAATGTCGCACTAGTGTATTGTTCTTGATATTCTAAACTCTAATATGCTCTAATTTTTGTAGCCCCTCTGCTTAGAAGCCACGATCCTCAAACAACAAACTTAGTAATTGAAAAGGAGTGTAGAATCATGATAAAAATATTTTTTACTCTATTTTCAGACAAGATCCCAGCATTCCAATGTCTAAAACAAAATAAATATCAATAGTTTGATGAAATTCAATTTTTCATGCATCTTGTGTGTAAGTTCAGAATCCACCTTTATTCTTTTATTATTTCTAAAACACTTTTTCCTATCAGCCCAGCCAATGCGTTTTGTCCCTTCGGACTTCATCAGGGTTGTGAATTCCATGACTGCCAAATTTCAAAATGGTATGTAATCTGCTCCTAAATCCATTATCTTCATGTAGAACCAGTCTTTGTTGAGGGTGGTGTAGTACCCCCATTCAATCTTTCTCCTTTGTGTTTCAGTACCCGAGTCCCACAGGAAATGCGCCTTTACTGCGGCAATCGGGTACCAAAACATTTTGAAATTTGACAATTATGAAATTCGCAACCCTGATGAAGTCCTAGGGGCCGAAACTCAAAACTATAGCTATTTCATATGTTTTGGACATTGTAATGCTTGGATCTTGTTTGAAAATAGAGTAAAAAATCTTTTTATCCTAATTCTAAGTTCCTTTTCAGTTGCTAAGTTTATCACGTATCATTCAGCCCAGATTGTGTAAACCAGTTGAGTAACATAATGCTATGCACTATGATTTGCCAGTCAAAAAGTTATTTATAAATATATAAATACAAATATAAAAAGTCAGCTCATTATAGTTGATGCATTCCAGTTCGCATAAAACCTCATAGGCTAGAACAAAAAACAAAGACATTTTACAATATTAATATTTCCTTCTAATGAACAATTTCAGGGAATATCAGAGAGAATTTAGCAAGTGATTTCAGAGAGCCTCAGTTTTTGCTCCAGCCCGTGAGCCTGAAAAAAAGTTGGTGATACAATGGTACTACATTAATGCAGCTTGCAGGAAATTTGGAATGCCAGTGGAGACGTGCCTTCACTAGATACTCTCTGCAGTCACATATCTCTTAAACTCAGCATTCCAGAAAGGACTTGGACATGAAAATTCAATGCCCGGATGGCCAGATTCGGAGGTCATCCTGCTGAGCTCTAAATCATGATATTTTCTTTAACTTAAAAGGTTTTTACCACAGTTAAGGTTTGTGTTGAACTGCACCATGTACGACAATTCAGATATGTTCACAAACAGAAATTGCAACAGAATAATAATTGAATATATTTCAATATAATCAAAATGTTGTTCCTGTCCCAAGCTTTAGCCAGGGATTGGAGTTTTTTCTTGTGGAATTCTTTAGACATTTTCACCCTATGCCTACCTCCTTTTGCAGTCCTGGCTCTATGCATTATTGTAAACATTCCCAGAAATGCTAAATCTAAAATGGCAAACCCCTTCTTTCATCAGCAGTGTTTCTGGCTCTCCCTAAACCACTCTTCTATTTAAATAGGATACCCTCACTCAGCCATGGCCAGGAACTGGTATAGCCTCTCCCTGGAATGGAGCCATGACAACGAATGGAAGCAGATCCTGACAGCCCCATTTGACATCTCAAAATCAAAAAATATTATATGAAGTCTATCCTTTGTTCCGCAAACTGTTCTTTTACACCTCACAGATTGCTAATCCCTGCTAAAAGGCCATGGCCCATATTATTCGATTGACCCACTGTCACAGTTTGCGCTATGGCGCAACTTTAAGTTGGTGAGTCAGGTGCAAACAAGGACAATGCACCCCAATACAATTAATGCCCTACCACGAGGGCAGCCGCAAATTCCCACCTGCATTGGAGGGTAGTGAAATACCAAGCGTCTGCTAACAAGCTGCTCTGTGCTTTGCTGTGCAGGCAGCAGTTGCCTGCACTTTAAAGAGGGGACATAGCTCCCCTTTGCAGGTGGGGCAGTGAGTGACTGCACCCACCTGCAGGGGAGTGTTTCAAGGTTTCAATGGGACCTCCTTATCCCCTCTAGAGGGCTACCCTCTGACACTGTCAGTGTGTCTCATAAGGGCCTGCTGGCCTCTGCACTGCTGGGACAAAGAGAAAGTGATTCCCTCATTTGCATGGGCCATGCCCCCTGCAAATTCTGGAACTCTGTCTCAAGATAGCACTGGTGTTACATGTCCACCAGCGCTATCAGTATTATAGAAGGGGCCGCACAAGAGCCAGCTGCCTCTTCTATAATACCATAGTGCTCCATGGGTGCACAAAGCACTGCACACTCCTGTTGAGACTCTGGGGCACTATGCATAAGATGGCATCAGCTGTTGACAACTCCAGCCAAAGATGTGAATTGACCTCAGGAGGTGAAAGGAGTGGAACACTGGTTCTCAGCTAGTTATGAACAGGCATTTTTATACATTTACTTTTTGAATACATTATCAAAAAAAAATACTTTCCCAATTAAATTAGATTTCTAAAACTAAGTGGAAAATATATATATCAATCATTTTGCTTTCATTTTTGCAGGTGATGACAAATTAAATACTGTAATTTTACTTAGGCCTGCAGATGAAGAATTTATCACAAGCTGTACCATGAAAACAACTGTTGGACTTTTTGTCACTGTGAGAGCATATAATTTCATATATGTAGTGTGCATGTTTCTAATCAGTAAGCACCAAGAGCTGTGGGCTGACAAGTCACACTTTAAGGGTTGCATAATAATATATTTACATAAGCTCATTGTTTGCCAAAGGCAATTTTCTTTGCCATGTGTCACTCTAGCACTTTTCAACTTCACCCCCTCCATAGCACAGTGGGGCTCCTGCATGTCATATACTTTATCATATATGTATGTTGTATAAATACATGCACAAATGTTATTTAACTTCCACACCACTGGTGCAAATTCTGTACAATCTAGTATGAACTTGCAAGAAACTTTAAATAGACCAACTGGGTGAAGTCAAATATGGCAGTACCATTAGAGGCCTGGAACACATACTGTGACACTGAATAGCAGGGTCACTGAGGAGAGAGTCATAATATTATTAAAATGGCATTCCGAAAATTGTGAAAAATCTCTTCTACATAGGCCTTCTTTCCAAACGCACAAAGCAGCAAATTCAACTCCCTATGGAAGAACGCCTCTTTCTATTCCTGCTTCTCACAGTATTTTAGATCTTACCGCCTACACAGAAATCATATAGTGAGCAGTTTAGCAGTAGCTTCGAGGCAAATTACACTCTCTCTGGTTGGATTGCAGTCCATGACATGGGATGAACATTTCACTCACCATTCTTAATGTAAAATCACAGCAGGTAGACATGGAAGGAGGCAACATTGTTGACCCTCCTGGATCAGTTCCTTCTGGTTACCATAGTGGGCCATAGCATCCTGCCTAACAGACACTTCACTTTGGGAAGATGCAGAACTACAATGGTTTTCATCTTGTTATCCCAATATGAACAATGTGTATTATTAAACATTTTTAGTTAGTTCCACATCATGGATAATAGAGTGCACTCATCCCTCTCAATATGCGTATTTAATATCACCATGTTCTTACTTCTGGACTCTACTCTATTTTCTGTTGCAGACTCGATGTAAGGCAGTTGACAGCAAATGAATCATCAAAATTTTGTTTCTGACCCACCACACACCAAAGACTGACAAATGTTTCTGCTTATGTTTATTTTACTCTTACTGATTGATTGATATTTCTAAAGCGCATTAATGACTGCAAAGGCGTATTAGTCTTAGCATTAAGCAATAAAGAAAGGAAAGATTGAAGTAGGGTCTGGAAGAACCATTTTTTGAGAGAATTGCTAAAGGCATATATGTTCTTTAGGGCTAGAACACTAACAGGCAGTAAGTTCCAATGTTTAGCAGCCAAATGAGAAATGGCTCTACCGTCACAACTGGCCTTCCTAGTTTTAGGAATATTAGCAAGCAAGACAGAGAATGAATACAGTGATCCATTAGTGGTGTAGTGAGCAACAAGGTCCAACCTTGTGGAGAGATATGTGAAAATGCAAATGCTTTAAAAATGGATCTGTTGACTATTGGTAGCCAGTGAAGGAATTTTAACTGACCTGAAATGGACATATGGAAGCGGATTCCTAAGAGTAGTTTAGTGGTGGAGTTTTGAATGGTTTGTATCTTATGAGCCAAAGAGATAGGAAGGACAAGGTGGAGGAAATTGCAAAAGACCAATCTGGACAAGATGATGGATTGGCTTTACTAATGTTTTGCGATGGGTTTACATCACAGAAGTGATGCAAACCAGTGTAAAAGGTTGATATTGAACTTAGTTTCCAGTGCAAAACTTGTTTTTCGCTGGAAAGTTGCCTGAAAGCAAGGCATAGCTGTGCTTTGCACTGCTTTACATTGCTTTGTGTCAGGGGCATTCCATGGGTGTTACACAGACATACCCATGCAACCACAAATGGGTTTCAATGCAAGATCCTATCTACTAACAATAGTAGACAGAGATTTGCACTAAAAAACATTTCTTCTTGAGATTGGCGATAACTTGGAGAAATGCTTTTATTTCTCCAGATTTTGTCAACTTTGCATGTGTGCTGCACTATACAGTGCGCATTCAAAGGGGACATTTTTTTGATGGTTGTGTAGTAATATTATTAATATTATTTTGTACTGGACGCATACCCTTCCAGTACAAAACCTATGCCACACTCACACAGTCACCTAAGACACTAAGGTGCTAAGGTGTGTGTGTGGTCCTGAGCAGCCTGATTGTGTGCCAGCACTAGGGAGAGAGCAAGACAGTGCAATGTTTTAGAATATAGGATGCTTTCTTGCACTCCCTGTCTCACATAACGCAGCATAGAACTTTGGTTGTGGCATTGTGTTGCTTGAGTTTTTAGTAAACATACCCCTATGTCTAAAACCACTGTCCTGCAACAGTTTTCAAATAATTGGCATATGTTGGACCTGGCCCTCTCCGCAGGATCACCCTTAAACCTTTTGCCTTTTACCCTCCACTTTTTACTGAATTTGTTTTTGTTGGCACTTCTAACCAGTGCTAACGTGCTTGTGCTCTCTCCCTAAAACATGGTTAAATTGGCTTATAATTAATTGGCATATTTAATATACCTGTACGTCCCTAGTAGAGTGGTATACCATATACCCAGCATTTGAGGTAAATGGTAGTAGTGGGCCTGCAGCACTTATTGTGTCACCCACTTAAGTAGCCCTTTAAGACATGTCACAGGCCTGCCGTTGCAGCTTCAATGCAGTGTTACACTGCCATGTTGACTTGGCATTTAAACCTCCTTGCCAAGCCTTAACCCCACCTTTTATTACATATGTCACCCCTAGGGTAGGCCTTAGGTAGTCCATACGGCAGGGTGCTCTGCAAGTAAAAGGTTGGGCATATACTTTTAAGGTTCATATATCCTGGTAGCAAAAAACTCCTAAATGTGTTCTTCACTACTGTGAGGCATACCCTGCCCATAGGATAACATTGGGGATTCCCTTTTAAATTTAATGAGCTATAATTTCCAATTGGGAATTGGTAGCTATGCCATGTCTGGTGTCTTTGGAAAGTTGACATTTTTCTGCCCTTAGCCCGTTTGTGCCTGTAGCATGGATTGGATCACATGGCTTGGTGTTACTGACAGACTTTGTGAATGCCTCCCAGAGTGTCACACAATAGAGGGATTCAGGGGGCCTGATTGGGCCATCTGCTGGCAGGATGGGGGATGGGGCAGAGTTGAGCATGGCCCCACTTGCAACTGCATAGCCTGAGCTCTGCCTTCACACAAAGATCCCAACGATCCTACATTGTCACAGCAGCCAGCTTGGGACCAGAGGAGGCAGGAAATTCCATGCACTCCAAAGCCACTGTCTAGATGCTTCTCCCACCTTCCAGAATCTTGCACCAGGATATAAAAAAGGGGGAATGGATCTTCATCTGTCCCTGGACTTCCAGAGAGACACACAAGGGCAAATTTGTTGGCGTCCTGTACAGGGACACAAAAGGTTTTCTCCTTCTTGAACCTGCACCTGTACCCAGCCTGTGTGAGTCATGGCCCTCCAAGTGGCACCCCTCCAGTCCTGGATCCTTGGACGGGGTGCTAAATGTTGTCAGATAGCCAAAATCTAAAAAAAATTGGCTAAAAAATGCAATGAGAACCAGAAGAAGACCGGGACCAACCTGCTTGCCTATCTGCCTGAAGTGCATCACCAATCATATTGACTTTGTGGCTTCTCCCACAGGTCTACTACTTTTGGTAAATCTGGGCCTGCATCAAAATCCATAGGTGTTTCGTGGGAACACCCATGCAATGCCCATGGAAAGAATCCCTGGGGCAGAGTAACGCAACGCAGTAATTTGCGCTGCGTTGCATTATTCAACATTTATCAAGCCACTTAGAGCCATGAAAAGTGGCCTTGCGTGGCTTGATAAATTGCATTTTAGGGTTGCATCACACATGCACCATGTTGCGTGGGGCAAAAGCAAATCAACCCCTACATAAATATTTCCCTAAGTTCGAACTTATAAATCTTCACTGCGGTTTTGACCTGTGGCTATCCAATGACGACCCTGCTTTCTCAGAAAACTCCTGCAGCCTTGCCCCTCTGAACTTTTACCTTCTCAGAATTTCTGAAGGTAAGCGTGGACCGAGTTCAATCCACTTGCTGTGTTTGAATCATGCTTCATCGCTGTCGGACATATTTTTCAATTTCTTTTTTTTTTTTACTTTTTTTATTTATGTTTTTGAAAATCAGCGAAAACATCAGCAGGAATATCACATGCGTTACAAATTTAACATTGTCAACATTAAACAGTATTGGTAGAAATGTAGGCAGTATACTTAAGTAATTCTTCGTCATGTTTCCCCCTCGATCACCCTTCCCGAGTACCAGACATGTCTCAGGTAGATGCCTCTTGTTTGGGGTTCTCTGAGCATTGTTACGCAATCTGTGCTGGTCCCCGTGCGCTAAGTTGTGTAATGTTCCCACCCTCCTCCAAGATTTCTAGTCCATAATAGCTCAACCATGGCTGCCAGATTTTCCTAAACTTCCTGGGGCACCCTCTTGCTTTATATACCGTTCTTTCCGCCCCATATATATATCCATACTGGCCCTCCATTCCGTCATGGTGGACAAGTCTGTTCTACCCCAGTACCTTGCAATAAGCCGTTTTGCCACTACGATTCCTAGATTACTTAGTAAAAGTTTATACCTGGGAATGTCAACCTCTGTGATTATGCCTAGGAGAATATATTTGGTTCCACTGGGATGTGCGTTCCTAGTTCTTTGATTATTCGGGACCAGTATCTGTGTATCAATGGACACTCCCATAATGTATGGATATATGAACTCCTATCTATTTTACGGCGCAGACACGTTGGTGTCTCTGCTCTACCCATAGCGTGAAGTCTCACCCGGTCATAATATATCCAGTGAAGGACTTTAAACTATATTAGGCATAGCCTCAGCTTAATCGCTACTTCTCTGTGGTGTATTAGTGCCATTTTCCAGTCTATGTCGTCTAGTGTACCAACCGTTTCCTCCCACTTACTCCTGAGTGTGGTTAATGTATCCGGAATATTGTTAATTATAGTTTTGTATGTCCAGGACACTGCATTTTCAAGTAATTCTTCTTGTAACAGCCGTCCTTCTAGTGGTGCATATTCGGGGTTATCGGCTATCTCGAGTTTTTGGGTTCTCCAGGCATGTTGCAGTTGTATATATTTGTATCTTTGCTTGTTAGACAGGCTGTATTCGGTTTGGAGCTCTGTAAAGGTAATGAGGGACCCCTTCCGTATTATGTCTCCTAGTGTCCTGATCCCAATAGTGTCCCAGCCTTTGAAACCCTGCAACTTCGTGAATTCTGGGATCCGTTTCCCTCCCATAGTGGTGTGGACCTGGTGAGCCTCTTCTCCCATTTCATCTGTCTCTCTGCACCTTTCCAGGCTTCAATCGCCCTCTGTGTTGCGGGCAATAAGTTTCGTGTTCCAGAACCCCCATAAATATAATGTATGTAAGAGTGTTTCTGAAATTGTAACCTTTCTAGGGCGTATGTTGTGGGGTGGTCTCCCGGCGTGTGTCCCCATTCATTAATAACTATTAGGTGTGCTGCCCTATAATAGGCCCGTACATCTGGGAAGGCAATACCCCCATTGCATTGGCTGTGTTGCAACGTTTGGAGTGCTACTCTAGGGTGGCCACCATCCCACAGGAGTGTACGGACTTCGTTGTTAATTGCCATGAAGACCGCATCTGGGATTTTCTGATATGTATTCTGCAGGATGTAAAGTAATTTGGCGAGCGTTATCATTTTATACATAGCTGCCCTCCTTAGCAATGTCAGCGGGAGACGTCTCCATCTGGCAACGTCGTCTCGAAATTCTGCCAGTACCCGCTTTATATTGTGTGTGAGGCAATCAGCATCGTTTGTGTAGATGTGCAGCCCAAGGTATCTAAAATCATCTTTGGTGATGCATAAGTGTTCTGGCATAGTATACATGTCCGTGGGGTTACCATTGGGGTAGAGGCTTGACTTCCCCCAGTTAATGTTATATCCTCCATGCTTACCAAACTCCCTGACCAGATGAAGTATGAGGGGTAGCGTTGTGTCGGGGCTGGAGATGTACAATAAGATGTCATCGGCATAGAGGGAAATCCGTTCATCTATCATCTGTCCCTTGATATCTTGAAAACCCTTTATTTCTGGGTTGGTTCGAATTAGGCATGCTAGTGGTTCTATAACTAGTGCAAAAAGCAGGGGAGATAGAGGGCAGCCCTGTCTAGTGCCTTTCTGGATGGGGAATTCTGCGGACTTTACCCCATTTACTCTGACTCTTGCCCTAGGGTTTGTGTATAGCAATTTAACCCATGTCTGGAAATTCCTCCCGAAACCCAGTTTTGAGATTAGTTGCCTCATAAACGGCCAGTGGACTGTGTCAAATGCCTTTTCTGCGTCCAAAGAGAGCAGCATCAGCGGTATAGGCAGTTGTTTCACGGTGTCTAGCCAATTCTCCAATCTGCGTAAATTGAGGCGTGTGGGCCGTTTAGGCATGAAGCCTTACTGGTCCCTGTGGATCAGGGACGTAATGACTGTTAGGAGTCGTTTCGCTAAAATGGAGGCCAAGATCTTAGTTTCAATATTTAATAGAGAGAAGGGACGGTAGGATCCACATTTCTCCGGAGGTTTGCCTGATTTTGGTATTACCACCACAGTGGCTTGGCAAAGGTCTGGTTGCAGCCTCCCCTCTTCCCTTCCCGCCCTGAACATGTTTAATAAGCGGGGCACCAGTAGGCTATTGTTGCGCTTAAAAAATTCCGCTGGTAGGCCGTTTGGCCCTGGTGTTTTCCCAGACTCCTGTTTGATAATGGCCTCCTGTACTTCTGTCAGGGTTAGGTCTGCCTCTAAAGCTTCGCTATCCTCTTGTCGCAGAACGGGCATCTGTATGTCTCTCAAATATACCTGTATTTGGGCTTCGTCTACTAAAGCTCTCGCCTTGTATAAGTCTGTGTAATAGCTCGCGAAGGCTCCCGCTATAGTATGGGCAGTTGTATATCTATGTCCCGCTTCCTCTATCTGGTTTACCCAGTTTGCCTCTCTCTCTTTCTGGTTCAGCCAAGCTAGGAGTTGCCCTGTTCTGTCCCCGTCTCGCATAGTCTGTGTTGTGTGGCTTGAATTTGATTCTTAACTTCCCCTTCTGCCAGAGCCCGGAGTTCCCTTCTTGTAACCTCAAGTTGTCTGAGAGAGTCTGTCTCGGAGTCAGGGGTGATGGTTCCCTCTTGCTCGAGAAGCTTACCCTCTAAAGTTTCCATTTGGCGTGTTTCCTCTCTCCGTTTTTGTGCAATTACATCCTGTAGTCTGCCCCGAATCACTGCCTTATATGCCTCCCAAAGAGTTGCATCCGAGGGCACTGAACCCTCGTTTTCCTGAAAGAACAGTTTGGTCTCTGTTTGTAATACGCCCATCACTGCCTCGTCATGAAGCTCCCACGCATTTAGTCTCCAGTCCGTGTGCTGTCTACCCCCTTCTCTCCCTACCGCTAACCATAGTGGAGAGTGGTCCGATATGCCTCTTGCAAGGTAATCCGCCTTGCTTACTGTCCGCACTTCACCCGACGGGGCAAATAGGTAGTCTAGTCTGGAAAAGACTCTATGTGCCCACGAGAAATACAAATAACTGCGCTCTATTGGGTGATGTTGTCGCCAAACATCAGTCAATCCCAGAGATTTTTACGAATTCTGCCAATGGGGTGGGAATTCGAGTGCCAGTGGCCATGTGTGAGCGATCTAGACTTGGGTCAATTACGTCATTGAAGTCCCCTCCCACTATGTGTCTGGACGTACCTGATTCTAATAGCATCTTTGCCACTGCTCTCAGTGTTTGTGCTTGTAGTTGTGGTGGGGCATAGACACTAGTTAAAGTGACTTCTCGTCGTCTCCATGTACCCTGAATGGCCGCGTATGTCTCGTTGGGGTCTATCCATGTCTTAGTAACCTAAAAGGGGTGAGTTTTCCTGATTAATATAGCTACTCCTCTTGCTCCGGGGGAGAACCCGGCATGTGCTAGGGTGACATAGGCTCCCATCCCCAGGAAGGTGCAGTGTGTACCTCGGAGGTGGGTTTCTTGCAATAGCACAATATCGGGTTTGAGTCTCTTGAGATATCTGTTGACCAGCTCTCTCTTAACCTTATTGCCTAGTCCATTGACGTTCCATGTCAAGATTGTGTATGAATCCTCATCTGTATCGTGTGTGGTTCATGGTGACCATGCCTGCCTTGGTGTTCCTACCTGGGTACCCCTGTCCTCCATTCCTGACGTTGAGTTGCAAGTTCCCTGCTGTTAGCTGATTGAAAACTTTGTTGAACTCCTGAGCCGGTAGTAGCCCCACTCCCTGCCCTAGTCCCCCCACCCACTTTCTCCTACTCCCTACGCCTGTCCCCTGAACCGTCAATATGACAACTTGGCGTTAGTGTCGTTTGAGAAGTCTGTAGGTCCCCCCCTTTCCCCTTCCCCTATCCCCTAAATGTCACTGCAACTGGTAAAGGATATAAACGTTGCTGAAAAAAGAAATTCTGCTCAGTCTCCCCTGAGTCTGAGAGGGCCGGGGAGGGCCTTGCAACCGTTCTGTGGCGCCTCTGCCCCTGGTCCACGCTCCATGTTTCATTCCTCTGTTCCGCTTTGTTCTTGCTGTCGTCGTGAATCATTTCCTGTCTCTTGTGTCTTTGCGCCCGGTTCCTCGATACGATTGATGCTTTGAGAAGTGGTTGATCGCTATCATTGTCTACCAGTGATTCTTTGTCCGAGTGGTCCGTATGAGTACTGTCCCCCCGGTTGGAGTCTCCGTTATCAGCTGGAGCACGCGTCGATTCTTCCTCTGAGGCCAGCCTCCGTCGTCTATACGGGGTGCCTGAGAGCATGATCTCCGCCTGTTTTTTCCACCGTCCTCGATGCAGTAGCCTTCTCTTGTTTATTCGTTGTGGTCTAGGCTCCCATCTTGGGGTGGTGTCTTTGCGTAGTGACCCACTAGGCCTCTCCTCCTGTCGCAGTCTAGGACGTTCTTCTAACCAGGCCCAGGCGTCTTCAGAGGTTTGAAAAAAGTGAGCTGAACCCTGGAAAATCACTTTAAGTTTAGCCGGGAAGAGGAGCATGTATTGGATCTGCATAGTTCTCAACTTAGCCTTGACTGAGCCGAATGTTTTTCTCATCTTCTGCACTTCCCTTGAGTAATCAGGGAAGATCATTATCTTGGCATTGGCCAGTTTGAGTTTACCGACTCGTCGCGATTCTCTGAGGATTATGTTGTGATCTTGATAGTTTAAAAATTTAGCAATCATCAGCCGCGGGGAGGCACCAGGTGGTGGTCTCACAGTCGGAATCCTATGGGCCCGTTCAATTATAAAGCATGACGAGAATGTTGCTGCTGGTATGGCTTCCCGCATCCACGTCATCAGGAATGTCATAGGGTTGGTGCCTTCCTGTCCCTCCGGTATCCCAATGAAGCGGAGGTTGTTTCTTTGAGCCCTCTTCTCTACGTAGCCAACCTGCCACATCACCTCCCTCATATTTGCTTGGAGTCCTTTGACATCGTATTGGAGCGTATGCGTCGTATCTTCGACTTCTGAGAGACGGGCTTCTGTTTGAGGTACCCGGTCTGCAATGCTGCGCATGAGTTGCCGCAGGAGAGACACTTCTGAGTGTATCTCCATCATTTTGCCTTCTATGGCATCCCTGGAGGCGTGGATTGCCTGTAGGAGAGCTGCTTTATCTGGTAGCCCGGAGGGCTCTCCCTCCGGTGTTGTTGGCTGCATGAACACTTTTGTGTATTTGTCCATTTTTCCTTGTTTCTGGGTTTTGGATTCTTTGTCTTTCGCCATTATTGGTCTCGGCTACGGTGGATTGTCTTCTATACCACGGAGCGGCATAGTTTTGCTTAGCTGAGGTCTGCCAGTCGTCTGGGCTCGGGTTCTTCCCCTCCGCAGGACATCTCTGTGGTTATCTCATCGTATTTCCAGGCCCTGGGTCTAGGCCTGCAGGCCTATGAGATCTTCAGACACCCGTAGCTGCTGACCGTGAGATGTGTTCTATTTTGAGTGCAGTAAGTCTCATTCAGCCCTTCATTCCTATATGCGACCTGAGTTCTATTGGAGCACCAGTGATCTATTCGCAAGCCTGGGGTCCCGCCTGTCAGCGTCTCAATTCCCTCCTTTGTGGGTGAGGTCTAGGGCCCCGGTCGCATCCCAGGTTTCCACCAGGTTAGTGTCTCTCAATGGCTTCCAGCCCTGTCAGAGAGTTGGCAGCGGGATGTGGGCCTGACGGGGTCACTCGTGTCTGCGTACAAGCCCAAGTACATGAACCCGGTGATCCCCCGGACTCAAGCTCCTTTCTCGTTCAGGTCTCTACCGCGCCCTCGATATCTGGGCACGGGGTCCTCGCTCCCGCTCAAGGGTAAGGTTGGCCGTGTACTTCCGGGCGTCCAGATGGTCCACAGGTGTTCCCAGACCGGACTGCCGACTCGTTGGGTCTTGATCCCCCACCTGCCGGCACACAACACTGCGACTGGGTCAGCTGAAGCGCGGTCTCACCTTTAGTACTTTGTGAGTTGTCTTGGCTCTGTGCCCTCTAAGCATATTGTTTCCCGGTGCAGATTGGGCCACCTCTGTAATATGAGGGAGCCCCCTCCTGCTCTGCGGGTGATAGCGGGTTGCTACACCCAGTGTCTCGCCAGCCGCATGGTCTCAGACCCCGGTAATCTTCCCGCCTCAAGGCCGGTGGAGTAGCGCACCACGTATACGCGTCTCGCCAGGATACCGGGGACGGAGCAACTGTCTGCCCACTCCCTCTGGCCCCTCTGCAGTCTCTCTGGCCCGACTCAGACGGCTTCGCTTTCTCTGCAGGCTCTGTCTTATGGTGTCGGGAGCCCCCTGACTGTTTCCCCTCCGCTGGAGTCTTCTTACTAGAGGGTCTTGCAGGCGTACAGTGGCAGCCAGACGTGGCGCAGGTTCGCCGTCCGGCTGCTCCCGATGCCCCGCAGGCGTTGCTCTCCGCCCTCCTGTCCGGCCCAGGCAGCCTCACCTCTTTCATCGACAGGGCTGCCCTCTCGGTGGTTGCAATCGTTGTTCTCTCGCCGACAGCCAAGGCCCGGTGGTCTCTACAGACGCCTTGCGAGGAAACAGTCACAGATCCTCGGCCGTCCGGGACTCGCATGGGTTCTCGCAGCTAGGACGCCATCTTGCCTCGCCTCCGGTGTTACCAATCTTCCCCAGTCGCGGGCTTCTCACTACCTCAGAGACTCGAGTTACTTCTCAAAGCGGGTGTCCAGGTCTCACGGAGCATGCAGCATTATAAAGGAGCCGTGGATGGCGGCTCTAGAGGCAGGATTAGAATCAGGATTTGGATCGGGCAGCCGGAGCTCCGGCGGTTGCGACTAAACGGCCATGTTGCTGCCCACGCCCCCATATTTTTCAACTTTGTCCCAGTCTCGTGCGATTAGATGTCTGCGGTTGGTGCTTTGATCTTTTAGGCGCTAGATTTTACTAAAAACTATAACTCCGGTTCTAATGATTGGATTTTTATTGTGTTGATGTCAAATATTTATTAAAATGTAATCTATTTTTCTAAATTGGCTTTGGAATTTTTCATGAATTTTGTTTTTACTTTATTACTGTTTGTGTGCTGCATAAATACTTACACATTGCCTAGCAGTTATGCCTTATTGCTTTTGTGCCTACCTACCCAGGGTTAAGCACAGGCTAATATAATTACTTTTTGTGGTTCAAAATGCAAGGGATTGTGACTGTTGCTTGACAAGGGCTCACACCCCAGTCAACCAACAACCCAAATTCTAACAGCGAAGACATGGCTAAGTAAGTGGAGAAATTGTGGTCGTCTTCTACAATGACACCTACAGACTGCAGTAGTACTTGGGCCTAGCCATACTACTGCACTGAATTCAGACAATCTCAATATATTCTATGCATTCTCATGCACTTGTGGGATGCTATTAAGATGTACAGTGTGAAAGGTGTGCTCAAAAATGAACTGATCAGTGGTGGTCATGAAAAATTCATGATAAATGAGGTTGATTTTAAAACTTGACCATTTAACTAAAACAATAGGTGCTCATCAAATAGATGTCAGTGCTGACTCACTCTTTTGAAAAGACACTGTACAAGTCCCAAGAAAGGTTACATTTAACATACATGTTACATTTTCCTTTTCTTTCATCGGTTTTTTGATTATCCCTTTGATTATTTTTAACATTGCAGCACCAATTGAGGAAATACATATTCAGCTCAGCTGATTGTAAGTGGTTTGGGAGTTCAGTTATGAACAAGTGCGAAATGTGTGTGGTAGTGTGTGTGTGTGTTTGCGTGTGTGTGTGTGTGTGTGTAATCTACAGGAAAGAGCTAAAAATTATGTTTTAATAACTTACACACACCTTGGGGTTCTTAAGTATAGCTCAAGTAATATGAATAGGAGGGGCATGAGCTCGCGTTTAGTGCTCCAACTGTTTGTGCTCTAGCATTGAGGGTTTTAAGTGTAGTTCTTTTCAGCCAGTGTGGATCTAATCAGGGGTATAAAAACATAAATAGGCCCGATCTTCTATAAGGGAAACACGACATGCACATTTGAGAGTAGACCACCCGACATAAACCCACTCATTTATAAAGAAGGCTAATAATATCATATATATGACCAACACAATGAATCCAGACTACTGCTTCAAAGCAAAGCTGGGGCATCCCTTTTCTCCTGATAAAACAACAGATTGCTGATATTTTTGTAATGTAGGGTGGAAATAAACGAAAGGCATCTAGAAAGATGTAGGGCTTTTACCTACAGACCCACGTCTCTGTTCATGAATTTCGTTGCGCGCGCTGCATCGCATTTGGCAATGCAGCGCGCGCAATGAAATTTGTTTTATTTATTTATTTGTTTACTTACCTCTGTTCGGCCGTATGCCGTAGTTTACTACCCCCCATCCTGCTCCTCCCCCGCCCCGCCCCACCGCCCCGCAGCACTCCCTCCACGAGCCTCTACTGCCTTGGTATATACTATGTTTAAAAGAGCAAAGATCCTGCATAACTCTCTGCCTCAGTACAAATGAACAAAATGTATAACCATCGGGTGATATAATAGGAATATAATTGCAGCTCTTGTGATTAAAGGAATAAAATTAGACGTCATACTATTTACTGGATTTGATCTAGCCTCTGCAAATGTCAGAAACATTAAAAGGAACCTGACATGTCATTATCAGCCAACGAGCAGCCGGGTAGGAGAAAACGGATGGAATAAACTAGTGCTTGACTTAAATCCAATTGCAAAGCTCCTCTCACTGAACTGAGGAAAGTTCAGAAACAAGGGCGTTGTTAATTGTGCATCAGTTGCTTTTTAGGCACACTACACATAAAGAGCGTCAAAGGCAGAACTGAAGAGATCCCAGGCGCAAAAACATTTTAGAAAATAATGAAAAATGGAAAAATGATTGCCAAACATCTCCTGGAATACCTGACAGAGAATGAAATGATTGGAGGATGAAAAAAGTAATAGCTGTCAATTCTAAGGATGGTGAAAAACATTTATCAGTTCTCAAAGCTTGAAAATGGCAACAGCTCAGACAAAATAGACATTAGCAACACATTTCCTTCTGCAAAGTTTGCTTGAAGACTTTCATAATAACCTAATCGTCCAAGTAAAAGCAAAATATTCATGGGCAACTGAAATCATTGATTTTATGAAATGCGGAAATTTCAATGTAAAAAACTAAGACGATAAAGCTATTACATCTGACCCACAGTTGCTCGCTCCTGAGTTGAGTCACTGTCTCGACACCAACCTAGTTAGAGGTATTTGTGTGAGCAGCAACCTGGGGTATTTCCTAAACTACCCCATGTAGGAAAATCTACGAAGAACAAAGAAATAGTAGAAACGAGGGAACTTAGATACGTTCTAATCTGCAGAAGAGAAGACTACACGAAAATACAGTAAATTGGCTGTGTTCACACACTCCAAAAAGAGAAGATGTACATGCTCTTCGCATTTCGAAAAGCATATACACAATCAGGGATGAAGTGAAAAGTGCAGAATAAATGCTATGTAGCCAAAAGGAAAAAGAATTTACCAACAGTGGGCCTTATTTATGAAAACTGTTGCATCGCTCTAATAAAACAGCGATGAAACAGTTTTCACTCCGCCCCACTTGCGACTCGATGGATGCGCCTTATTTAATGTACGGCGCTCCACGTCGCAAGGAATGACAGATACGTCAGGAATCCTGATGTATCTGTGGGTGCAAAAGTCACGCATTGCTGGAGTTGTGTCGCAAGCATGATGCAACTTCAGCAATGCATGTGGTAGGCTTGTGCCTATGGCACTGCGTCACCCTTACGCCTGCCATGAGACAGGCATAAGGTTTTGACGCAGTGGTGTCCTAGAAGTGTTGTAGTACAATATCATAGATTTCACTGCAACACTTCTACGACCCTTTTTTTACGTGGGAACGCCCACCCTGTATACATTATACCGGACGCAGGCATAATAGGGCGCAGGGCTTTACAAGGTGACGCATCTGCCTAGATGCGTCACCTTGTAAATATGGCACTACGTGGCTCATTGTTTACGCCGCCACTGCGTCATGAAAAGTGACGCAACGGTGGCGCAAAAGTGTCGCAAGGCCTTCATAAATAAGGCCAAGTATGTTCAAAATTAAACATTACGTATCAATGTTTATTCAAAGAGGAATACAAAATGAGAAAGGGATGCGTTATGATATCAGTGCCAAATAGGACTCATCAGAATTTGAATTAAAGTTTGGGGGTTTAACTGGATTGTCAGAAATGTTCTTGTCATCAATAGGGAAAGGGCCACAGGATTTCATTATAGTGTAGACAGTCAAGTGTTCTGGTTTTCAGGAATTGTACGTTCTATTAATTGGCACAGGACTAAATACATCTTATTAAGACTAATGTTAAGCACCTCAGTAGATCTCATAGAAGGAACTAATAGGCTATCACAATAGGACGGACAAGCACTTGTTCACTGTGAAAGAGATTCACAATAATTAGGAATCTCCCTTCCCACACTAGCCCACACAAACCCCACATACCTTGTTGGAAAGTCAGCATTTATTTTTTACTGCATTGTTAAATGAATGTTACTTTATGACTGTGAAATCTAGACCCTGCCTACATCCAAATTTATACTAAGCAGACATTTGCCCAATGGAAACCATACGTTTACTATACTGTAAGCAAGTATGCAATGTTCACGTACATTCTCCACGCTTGATTGTTTTTGTTCCAAAACACCAAACAATCTCAATGTTGTAGATGCACTGGTAACATGAGGGAGACCCTGCTCTCCTTCTAAAGTCCAGCTTTATCGTGAAATTTAATATGATAAACAGTCTATTCCAAAGACGTAAAATGGTTTGAGTTAGAGTAATTGTTTCTCACCTTGAGTAGCTTGGCAAGGAAAACATAAAAGAAAGATCTAGATGCTACGTGTAACAACACCCCTTTGTAAAATTAAATTAAGAAATAAATAAATTACAATACACATATCAAGTTTATAAAAAGGGTGAAATGCTAATGCGAAAAATAAACAAATGATCCAAAGAAAAAGAGATCAAGTGTTATTGTAAATTAAAGTGTATAAAAGAGGGAACAATGAGGAGCTGACATAAAATTACAGAAAAAAGAAAATGCTTCCTTGTAATGATAACTAAACCTAAAACTTTTGTTTCAGATGGGATAAATACAAAGCTAGCTTGTTTGAAAGCTACAATAAATCTGTATTTTTGCATAAAAATCCTATAACCTTTTCTATGACAGTGAAGTAAATGGATGGAGGGAAATGATTCAATTTTAAATTAATCAGATATCAAAAATAGCGACCTGAGTGTAGCACTGCACCAAGTGTGTGCCTTAGTGCACCGCAGCCGAAGGGTGTTGGGAACCCAAAGGGCTGATTCAAGTTTAATTACTATGCTGCACTCTGAGCCACAGTGCTAATATCACAGGATTTCTAATTTGTTTTTGTTCAGCAATTTTCTTCAAAGATCATGCCCATCTGAGGAAAAAGTTGTTTTGGTGTCCATTTCAAGGAGCCCAGGCCTCACAGTGCACTTCAAGGTACCAACACTCTTTGTTAAACAGACCTCTTGATGAACAGCTCCTCAGTAAGTAAAGATTTTTCTAGAAAAATAATTCAATTGGTTGGTCTAGAAATTCTAAAGTACTTTTTAAACAGATATCCAGGAAATATGGTCCTTGTCATTCCCTTCTTCAGGTCTTAAACTTGGGTTTTTTTGGGAACTTTTAATGAAAAGTCAGCTTTTCCCATCTAATCGGAGTAATTTATCAATGTTAAAAAACTGCTTAATTGCTACTCCAGTAAATCCATTGTTAAAGGGAAAATGGGGTAGTTACCACCCAATGGGATTTTCTTTTCTTAATGAGAAAAATCAAATACCACATAGAAAAACTAAGAAGAATCTGCAGTCTCCTCCAAAATAACAAAAGACATTCTGACAGAAACTAGCTATGCTTGTGGTTCCTTGCAGGCATAAAACCACATGTAGGCCTCTTTAGTGTATATGACCGGTCTCAGGCTTGCCATTAATGCCTCTCGGCCAAGAGAAAATATTTTTTTAATGTTGTCTTCCATCAATAATGTCTTTTGCCCAGGAAAATGTCTGAACTGCCAGATGCCAGCAGATTTAACAAGAACATTTAGCCTAAGCTAATTTCCCAGACCATGATATACAATTAATTATTGAACAGCAGCGTGGTTGAAAAATATATAAAATTGCCCATTTGTGAAAATGTACAGGAAATAATGCAAACGTCTTGAATAAATGCCCATGTGAGGAAATACCTAATTTAGGTTTTGGGAAGCAAAACAATGGCCACCATTAAAACATGTTTTTACTCTTGACTTTTGAAGCATAGATGTTTTTGGGTTTTGAATATTAAAATTATCTTTCATCTGTCTCCTCACAATCCACTCACATAACTTCAGAAAGCATGTGTGGGTCATTATTTTGTACTAGGATATCTGTTTACTATTATAAACTGCCCACTGCCAAGTTAGTGCTCTATTATTTTCTTAAATCAGGCCTGTAAAAATAAGGGCTACATTTGCAGTGAAGGCATCTTATTTGAAACAGAACATGCAGGGGTATTCCACTTTAACAGGGCTCAACTGTAGCAGAAGTCCAAAATAATATGTTAAAGAAATAAAAATGGTTATTTTCCCAAGAGTATTTGATGTTTCTCAAACAAAACTGCACCTTTGCTTTTTAAAAATAGCATATGACAAGTGAATGTATGTATGACATTGGAAGCTAAAACTGCAGCAATAGTGCATATTTTATAAATGGGCAATGTGAAGTCATGTTAACATTTTCCCTAATTCTGCAGTGTTTTTGTCCTGCAAGATCAAGCACATGTTCTTCATGTTTTATGAAAGTTAGTAATATGCCTTAGCATTTAAGTAAAATGTTCCCTTCTATTTCAGTAGTTTTTATGAAAATAAGCAACATTTATTGAGCAAGCAGATAGTTCAGAATGTAATACCTAACAATGAAATGTGAAGATTAAAATATTTTAAATAAAGAGTTTTTAGGATGGTTGGCATTGGTACATTTTCCAGTAAGCACCTTACATTACATAATAGAAACTTAGTCCAAATACAGATTCCAACTCAAAGGGCACCCCCCAGCAGATGACAGCGTGGAATGGTGCCAAAGAGGCTATCAAATCAAATGTAAGTAGGTTTCATTCTATGAGACAGTACCAACTCACCTTTGGTAGCAAAAGCCCATCAGGCATCAGCCTCTTCCTTCTATCCTAACCTTTATTGATGAAAGGTGATTGGGCCAGACTTTACTTTCACAGTAATTTGTGTTAAAATAATACTGGATTTTGAAGGTATAGTGGTGTGGAATTTAGGATGACACATGATATCACCTTTGTGAATTTCCTATGCAAAACTGCCATAGTAGCTAATGAAGGGTTTAGGGCTTGTGAAACAAAAGTGTTAAAAAAATGCATGAAGCAATTCACCATTTTTATTGTGATCTAACCAGATTTTTATGTTTTACTGACATATTTTTTTAATTCATGCCTCTGTGCACAGTGATACTGCTGGGACTGTTAGTTCATTGAACTAATCCATCCACTTTGGAGATCCGTGCTTTACCAAATGGCCTCATGATTGAATTCTGGTGGGTCTAATTAGCCTTTCATCCTTCTGAGGTTAATTAAATAAACACCATTGAGTTGTGTAACAATACATATCTTTTATCAGTCAATAACACCAAGAAAATATAATGGGTGTGAATGTTGTGCTCTACAAATTTACATGTTATGTTGTGCAGAGCTATAGTGTGTTTGTCAGTTCCTAAAATCTGATATGAAATTGGTTCCACCCAATCATACTATTTAACTTTCTAGTTGGGTATTTGTAAGTAGGTGTAGAAAATACTCAGTGGCATTGACCAGCAAATGTTATAAGAGGGCTGTAGTGTAGATTTACACTACCCACTAATATGCCTTAGGTTTTGGGCTCCAGAGAATACCACTGGGGCCTATTCAAAAAGCTGTTTTCATCCATAAGTATATGTTTATGGCTACAACTGTCTTATTTACACCTGCCATCAATTCGAAATGGGATTTCTGGTGGCATAAATGCATTTACTACTGCTGATTTGTCCACCATGAAAAATCCAATCCACAGTAGAATACTCTACACCATCATCATCAACCTTTATTCGGCAAAAATGCCATAAAAGTACATTTAAAAAAATCAGCACAGTTCATAGAAACGAAAAAGTAAAACAAGAAGAGAAATATGAATTTGTCAATACTGTTCATACACATATAAATTATAATTTAACCCAATCAAATCACATCATGATTGAAAACCATATACATTCCTCTGCCTCATCATAGGGTCGTAGGCAAATGAGCAGATAAGCTGCAGTAGGGCAGAGACAAATACACAAGGTATCACAATTAAATCTTTTAAGATCTGGATAAAAATAAATAACAACAATGAGTTACCATCACATTAAAATTGCATATTTTTTTCTACTGCTAAGGTGCCTCAAATAAAATTAATCGCAGTCAAATAGGTTTCAGGAGTATCTTGGTGCTGTGAATAGAGCATCCCTAACTTCTAATTTCTAATGGCAGCTGCCAGCAAAAGTGGAAGTAAAAAATTACTGTGTAGCGCTTTATATAAAAGTGAATAGTGTTTTGAGGGGACATGTTATCAAATTTTGACAAATTTGGAAACTACCCGCCCTGTTAGAGGAAAGCTAAGAGAAAGTGCAAAGTGCCCACACATAAAATCTTTATTGCAAATTTTGTATCAAACCAGATACAGCTCTTTTCTTGAGATGGTAATTAAGTGATGTGCATATCAATCTTCTACTTAGATTGGACCTGTATCCGATAAGAACTGCATCGTATGTGTAAAGGAGAGTTAGTCTGGGGCATTTCCCAACTTGTGCCACATCTGATCCTTTTGTACAAGATAACTTTCCAATTGATATAAAATAAAAATAAAAAAGGAGGTAGAACACATCCTTGCTGCACACCATGATTAGAGCTTTTAGAGAGAGTGTACTCCCCATTTGGTTCATAATATATCCTTACTGATGCATCTAAATGCAGATGCCTAAGTAAAGTAATTGGTGTTTCTTCCCCATTCATATCTTACATCATAGGCCATAGTTTAGAGTGGTTAACATTGTTAAACACACTGGTGAGGTCCATGAAAGCCATATGCAAACTGCCACACCTTACTTTGACACACTTCCTTATTAATAAGGACAAATTTAGGGACTGCTCCACTGTTGCCAGGTCGTCTGCCAAATTGTACATTAGACATAAAATTATTTCTTACTCTCCAGCTCTTTAGGCTAAAAAGAAGTACCCATCCCTGTATTTTAGTGGTTGAATCCAGAAAATCGGTTACATAAGGGTGGACATTCCAAGATATGGTTTGCTTTGGAAGTTTGTAATGCCCACCTACATGTACATTAAACAATTAAGCAACTAGATCAAATCACATCCATGAATCAAAGAAAGAGTTTGAATATGCTCTCCTACTTGTATACCTATCTTTATTTTATAAAAATACCATTTTCAACTAGTGATGCAGACAAAAATAGGTGCTAAAAGTGCACTGAATTTGTTTGACCTCGTTGGAAGACTGGTATTTTTCTTAAAATATCATATATTGATACAAATTCATGATTTACAAAAACTAGGCTAAATACATATTTGAATAATTTACTTATTACAAAAGCATAAAATAATGAGAAGCATATGTAGCACGTAGTAAATTAAATTAACTTTTCACGCTACAGACTATTTAACTCAATTATTCATCTACAATGAATGAAACAGTGTTCATGAACTAGAGTGGTAATACCAAGTTTGAACAAAGCAGAATACCTGCTATTACATAGCAACCCGTGAGTTTTGGAATGTTTTGCAATACATTTTCTTCGCTGCAGACAGCAATAAAAATGCTAATTTATTATTGCTCTAAAAAAATACATCAGATTTCGATTCAAACCAGAAAATCATCTACATTTTTCTGTTGCAACCAAGACGAAATCTTACTTCGAAAGGCATAAATTTAGCCTAACCTCGTGCTCCAACCCCAAATGATGATAAAAACCTAAATCACCGAAGGGAAACAAATTGATAAGAAACGTGGATGTTTGCTGTCTTCTTTCCGGTTATTTTTCATTAAGGTGAGAGATGCGTTGCTCTGCAAAACTGTGAAACATGATTTATATAGTTGAAGAATTGTTTTATCAGAAGGCTCTTGCCTGAAACAGATGTAGCAATATATTATTGTTGGGTTTATTTGTTATTCAAATTCTTCATTTTATTAAATTGTAATCTGAATGTAATTCTTTAGATTACAGATCAAAAACATATCTTGAGGCATCATCCATTAGAAATATGTAATTCTGAAAGTAGCATACCAGAACATCCTGGAAATAGATTTGGGGGCATATTTATGAGCCCCCTTGCGCCGCTCTTGCACCACTCAAAGTGGTGCAGGAGCGACGCAACTTCAAAATGAGATTTATGAAGCCAAGAAAGGCCACCTTGCGTGGCCCTGAGTAGCGTCATACATCTCGAGTTGCATTACTCTGCACCAGGGAGGCCTTTCCATGAGTGTTGCATGGGTGTTCCCATGCAACATCCATGAATTTGGACGCATTCCCAGATTTGCCAGAAGTGGTAGACCGGGGAATGTGCCAAAAAAGAACGCCTCCCCAGGTGAGGCGTAACGAGGAGAAATATCTTCATTTCACCTCTTTTTTGTTTACTCTGCATATTACTTGGCTAGTCTGTACTTCTATCAAATAATGTTGATTTCTCCAGAGTAGGCAAGCACGATATTCCTGCTTTACTATATTGGGACTATGCTGTCTTATTATCAAGAATGGCAAAATGGGTTACAACGTTTATAAGATAGTTTTGTTTCGTTTATGAACTCATTGGAGTTACGAACTAATTTCTCTAAGTCACATGTTTTGTTAGTTGGTGCCAAACCAGTTAAGGCCCATATGTTTCATGTAGAGGGCAGGAGAATAGCACAGGTCACTTTGTTTCCCCATTTGGGCATTCTTTTTGATGAAGCTGGTTCGTGTTCACCCTTAATGGGAGGTCAATTTCAGCCATTTTACAATTCTTCTCCAATTTTGGGAACACTTTGATAAAATGAACTGTAGAGATATACAAAGCAAAATGTGTTTCTCTTGTCTCTTGTGGTTGTGATTTGTGGGGCTATGCAGACAGCGATTGTTTACAAATTATTGAAAATAATTTTATTAGACGTCTGAGGCTTCCAAATTTGTTCCCCTTTTCAATGCTAAATCAGAAGCTTGGTTTACCTCTCCCCTGAGACCATCTTGCTTTATGCTCATTGTTAAGATGGGTTGCGGATTGGCACAGGCTCAAACTAGGACATGATTCTGTGGGACTGTATGGGTATGGATAGAGTGCTCTCAATCACTTGGATCAAATATCTTAAGTCTACCTTTACTGAACTAGGGCGACTGCACTTGTTTAACCAACCTGAGAAAATTGTTAAGGGAGACAGCAATTGTGTTACAAAAGCCATGTTTTACACATAGAGAAGCTGACAGGAAATATCTGGTGGTGGCAAAACTATCTGCAGGGCCTTACAGGATGCTCAAGACTTGTCCCTACAAATGAAAACTATTTATCATTGTTGCTAATATAGAACATAGGTTACTTTTAATCAGATTTCATCTGAACATGAACATCTCCTTCTGGCAGACTCTTGGAGTAATGTTAAAAACCTAGGGCCCTGTGGCTGCAACATCTTGTCTCTACTGAACATGTTGCATTTTATGATGTTTTGTCCCTTTTGTCAGAGGTTTGGAGGACTGTTATTACTCTACTTTTTCAAAGGTGTGCATTTTAAATAAGTTCCTCCAATACTATTATACCTGCAACTGTCACACAAAGAGCTTAAACAGTTTTCCATTGTATATTTCATAAAAAAGAGCTATGGGGCGGAAATCATGCACCATGCCTGGGGTGGCTCCTCCTTTATGGCAGAGGTGCGTCGCCCCCCTGCTGAAAGCCAGCAGGGGCAAAGGGCAAAAATAAAATCATAATAAAACATTTTTATTAACATTTTAGTTTTAGTCCTGCAGGCTGCAACTGCGAACTGAGGGAAGGCGTGGCCACCTACACTGACGCTGCAGTTGCAGCACCAGGGAGGAGGGGGAGTGGTGGGCTCTGCCAAGTGCTCATGCCGATTTGGCCAGCGCACTTGGCCTTTCTCCACCAAGCTGTGTTGTACATCTGGATGGAGAATCCAATACTGGCGAACCGAATCAAGGCACTCAGACCAATCCCAGCACTGCTCACATGCTGGGAATAGCATTCCCAGCATGTGAGCAGCGCTCCCAGCATGTGGGATTGAGAGCTGGGAGTTTGCACAGTGTGAAGCAGGTTCCTGACAGGGGTGCAAGTATCGGGAGCAAGGCAGCAGCCGTCGGAACAGGTAAGTCCAATTTTTTTTATTTATAATTCTTTTTGTTGTTGTTTGTATTCCCCCTCCCCCCTCTTCACACTTCCAAATACGAGTGGCCGCTACTGCACCATGCACTTCACACAATAGTTTTGTTTTAGTAACATGTTAATTAGCCATGACCCTCTGGTTTCATTGTATCAACAGGCGTTGTTTTCCATAGTGTTTATGTTTTATGCTCCTTGTATGTCAGTTTATTAAACTCTTTATGATAGCTTTCAAGTTTGTTTTTCTTTAATCGTATATCAATTATATCTGACTGTCTTATTTGCCTCCCCAGACTGGTTAGCCACTGGAATCTTAGGGACTTGTCGCTTTGACATTTTGTCTCCACAGGGAACCTCATATTGCACTGCACTTTTGGTTTTTGAAAATATGTTTTTAGGTTTTTCTACAATAGAAAAGTGTAATGGAATGATAGATAAATCCTTGCATTGGTTGTGTCGACTATGATTTAAAGCAATTTAACCCTTGTACAGAACTGAGCTAATCTCTGAAGAGAAAGAATAACAAATATACATTATCTCTGGTCAAATCTACTGGAATATTATTACCAAATCACAATTTGAGCATGTAACAGTAACTGTCAAGAGGAATGAAAAGGTCTTATGCAAGGATTTGACTTCCATTGTCATTCTAATAAATACTGAAATAATGTACTGGAAAATACATCCGTTTGCCTTCCTGCAATGGATGTATAATTTTCATTTTTGGAACTGCAGTGATTCTGTTCAGTTTAAGTATGAGTCCTCAAAAACCCGTGTTACCTTATACATCAACAGAGAGTGAAAAAGTCATGTGTATTTTTAAATTAGAAAACTTAAATTTTTGTCTGGCAGCCAACTTTGCAATTTGTATCCATGGAGACATACTACTTAGCATGAGGTTAAGACATCAAACTAAACAACATTAAAGGAAAAATAAGGCTCAAGTGGTTGTTTGCTAATATTTCTTGTCACAAAGTGGTGCACAGGAAAGTATTAAAACAGCCTTGGCTAAGTTATTCTGTAGAAAACCAACTCTGCAATATTAAGAAAAGGTTCAATTAAAAAAATGACGAAATAGTTCAAAATGTTTATATCTCATTGCTGCTGTTCTTAAATACATATTTAAAGTTTGGTGCAGTGTAGATATTTTATAAATGTTGTTTTTCAGATGCCACTTGTTCATTGAGCAGTAGATAATTTCTTATGAAAGGTAATCTGCAAAGTGCAAATTAAATCAAATTTAATATGGAGTGAATTCCAGGGAACTGTCAAATCAATTACTCGATGGGTGGCTTCAAATCATCCCATTGTCAAAATATATAGAGCTATCTTAAAACCCAAATTTGAGCCCAAAGCATTTACAGATCATCTGAGGTGGTGAGGCTAATTCATAGCAAGACTACTTAGTCTATGTACATGCATTAAGCGTTCAGCCTGTTTTATTTACAGCACATAAATATAGAATTGGAATTTGTTTTTATATTTATAAATTAGTAGAACTTAAGTATTTCATGAGGTTGTTTTACCATGTTGCATGGTTGCAAATGTAATTATATTAATGCATTTAGATCCTTTGGGCTACATTGCTGAATATACTAATTTCAAATACATACTTTGGGAAACATGATTTCATTTAACAAAAATACAAAAAGAAAATATTATTTGACAGATTTTGTATCATATTGATGTGTCCTGTATTGTAATATTGTATAGAAAGTCATGTTGCTGGAGAGGACCCAAAGTGCCACAGTTGGGCAAGCGACTGCGCAGTTTGTTGTGCATGGTTATTTGAGATGTGGTTTATAGTTGACCTATGTGTGAAATTATTGTGCCAGAAGTGTGTATCAGTGTTCAGTTCATAGACTGAATATCAGATCTGTAAGTTAGAGTTTCTTGAAGATATGCATCTTCTTCTAGATGGTATGGTTAAGAGGCTACCCCATTTGTTGCACCTTATTGGTACAGTGTAGGTTTATTGAGTGCCAAGTGGAATAGACTGGGCACCTTGCATACCATTTGGAGCAGATCAAAATATAATCAGTGCAAACATGTAGTTCTGCTTGTAATTATAGTAGGGGAGAGAAACCTAAGGTAGGAAGAGTCAGACCTTTAGACATTTACTATTATTTTTAACTTGAGCACATTTTCTTTTGGGGAACTTGCACGTAATTTCCACCCTTCGTAATTCAAGTTGGTTGTGAGTGATCCTTATTCTTGAGATTGTGATTTTCAAAGTTTGACCATCTGGACAAAGAGGGTCGTTCCAGAGGAACAAGATTTTCTGAAGGTAGGGGTGGCCAAGAGAGAGTCAGTCTAGATCAGAGTGTCATCTTAGGAAGTAAGCCTGATGATTCAGTTACAGAAAGGTTGGTCGAAGACCAGGAAAGGGCCAGGGGGGTGATACAGAGATTGGAAAGGTTGCACAGTGTTCTGGCCGCAAGTGGGTAGATGGAAATATTGCTGGAAGTCATATTCTGGAATTTCTGGAGACTCTGGGCGGATCACTGACAGAATATCGAGTACCAGAATATCGAGATACAAAAATATCGGGACATAAATATCGTTGTCAAAAATATCGACCTCCTATCTTCATAATGGTAAGTACAAAAAACTTTTTTAAATATCGTTGTTAAAAATATTGAAGTACAAAATATCGTTTTTTTATATGTATAAAAATTATGTAAAATAAATTAAATAATACATTTAACTTAAAAGAAAATATTTAGATTTATTTGTAAATTCTAACAATTATAAGTAATACATTTAATTTAAAAATAAATTAAACATACATATATAAAATGTAATATATATATATATACTTAAAAATAATTAATACATAATCATTTTAATTAATTATAAAATGTTACAAATATAATAAAAATTATAAATAAATATATATATACATACACCGTCACATAAAAATTATTTAAAAAAATTATATTATAAATTAAAATATTAAAATATTAAATATTTTTTAAACCTACATTTTATACTACATTGAGTGCAACAGTAGGGAAAGTGTTGGATAGCGTAGGGGAAAAAATTACAATTCCCACTCCAGCGAGTGCAACAGTAGGGAAAGTATTGGACAGCGGAGAGGAATAATTTAGTATTCCCACTCCAATGAGTGCAACAGTAGGGAAAGTGTTGGATAATCGAGGGGAATAATTTACTATTCCCACTCCAATGAGTGTAACAGTAGGGCAAGTGTTGGATAGCGGAGGGGAAAAAATTACTATTCCCACTCCAGCAAGTGCAACGGTAGGGAAAATGTTGGATAGTGGAGGGGAATAATTTACTATTCCCACTCCAGCAAGTGCAACAGTAGGGAAAGTGTTGGATAGCGAAGGGATAAAAATTACTATTCCCACTCCAACGAGTGCAACAGTAGGGAAAGTGTTGGATAGCAAAGAGGAATAATTTACTATTCCCACTCCAATGAGTGCAATAGTAGGGACAGTGTTGGATAGCGGAGGGGATACAATTACTATTCCCACTCCAGAGAGTGCAACAGTAGAAAAAGTGTTGGATAGCAGAGGGGTAAAAATTACTATTCCCACTCCAATGAGTGCAACAGTAGGGAAAGTGTTGGATAGCAGAGGGGAATAATTTACTATTCCCACTACAATGAGTGCAACAGTAGGGAAAGTGTTGGATAGCGGAGGGGATAAAATTACTATTCCCACTCCTGTGAGTGCAACAGTAGGGAAAGTGTTGGATAGCGGAGGGGTAAAAATTACTATTCCCACTCCAATGAGTGCAACAGTAGGGAAAGTGTTGGATAGCGGAGGGGTAAAAATTACCATTCCCACTCCAGTTAGTGCAACAGTAGGGAAAGTGTTGGATAGCAAAGAGGAATAATTTACTATTCCCACTCCAATGAGTGCAACAGTAGGGAAAGTGTTGGATAGCGGTGGGGATAAAATTACTATTCCGACTCCAGTGAGTGCAACAGTAGAGAAAGTGTTGGATAGCAGAGGGGTCAAAATTACTATTCCCACTCCAATGAGTGCAACAGTAGGGAAAGTGTTGGATAGCAGAGGGGAATAATTTACTATTCCCACTCCAATGAGTGCAACAGTAGGGAAAGTGTTGGATAGCAGAGGGGATAAAATTACTATTCCCACTCCAACGAGTGCAACAGTAGAGAAAGGGTTGGATAGTGGGGGGGTAAAAATTACTATTCCCACTCCAATGAGTGCAACAGTAGGAAAAGTGTTGGATGGTGTAGGGGTATAAATTACTCTTCCCACCCCTGCGAATGCAGCAGTAGGGAAAGTGTTAGATAGCGGGGGGGGGGGTAAAAATGACTATTCCCACTAAATAAAATTCAAATTTAAAAACAAACAAAATATCATCTACAATACAAAATATAATAAAAAAACAAAAACAAAACATATATAAAAATATATCAATTTACAAAACATAGGAACATATTACAATGTAGAAAAAATCTAAAATTTACATAAATAGATTAATTCTTTTAATTTAACAAAAAATTAACAAACAAATAAATATTTTGTAATAGAAATTAATTTTAATCAAAAAATATTTATTACATAAATGTAATATTTTTTTCTTACCCTATAACACCACACAATTTACAACACACATCTAAATTTGTTTTAAAAGTGTACCTCCATAATCAACACCAATAATTATCAATAAAACAAGTATTATTAATTAAAAAACACATTTAGAAAGGTAAAAATTAATGTACTAACCAAACGTTACAGCTATGAAACTTAAATCCCCAAACAAAAACAACAAAAAAATTCCCAAAAATATTTATCAATTAATAAATTAATATTAATGATCAAGTAATGATTAATTAGTTTAAACTAAATTACTTTTCACCCTCTACCCCAATAAACACCAAAAAACACATCTAAAAATATATACACAATTTCCATAACTAATTTTACATTAATAAATTAATATCAATTAACAACAAATCATTAATTGATTTAAAAAAAATTCTTCCCACCATTTACCACTATAAACCCCACAACTCACACATCAAAATAATTACATAATTGCCATATTTAAATTTTAATTAATTAATTAGCATTAATTAACAAATAATTAATTAATCATAAATAAATTACCTCCCACCATATTCCCTATAAATGCCACCACTAATTTCTTAAAACTTGACACAATTAACATAATTAATTAACAATTAATTAATTAATTAATAACAATTAACAAGCAAAATATAAACAATTATTAAGTTAATTCACACAACACTATAAAATGAAATTAAATAAATATTATATTAAAAATATTAATAAATGTATTAAAATTAAATTACTTCCCACCCTACTCCCTATCAACCCACAACCCACTCCTAAAAAAAATAACACAATTAACATAATTACCAATTAATTAATAATAATTAACAACCAATTAATAAATAATTAATAATAAATTAATTTCCACAATTAACAATATAAAATATTAAATAAATAAATATTATTTAATACAAAAATCATAATTTAATTATAATTAAATTACTTCCCACCCTATTCACCTATAATCGTAAAAAAATGACACAATTAACATATTTACCAATTAATTAATCAATAAAAATTAACAGCCAATTATTAATTAATTAATAATAAATTAATTCCCACAATTAACACTATAAAATCAAAATTAAATAAATACTAATAAATAAAAATTATTAATCAATTTATTATAATTAAATTACTTCCCAACCTATTCCCCTATAAACCCACAGCCTGCTACGGAACTAAAACGCACAATTTAATTAAAATAAAATGAATAACTTCTAAAAATTTAACACATATATTAAAAAACAAAAGCAATACTTAGACAAAAAAATAGAGCACATACATTTAAAATACATACTAAAATACATAACACTAACTAAAAAACGATATTTTTAACAACTAGATTTTTGCAAATGATATTAATGACTTCGATATTTTTGAAGACGATATTTCTTACCTTAAACTCAATATTCTTGACCACGATATTCTTGCAGTCGATATTTCTGTATCTCGATATTCTGCACTCGATATTAGTGCAAGTCGACATTTCCAACTCGATATTCTGACTCTTTACCCTCTGGGCGAGGTAGACAGCTGGCTCAAGGTACCATCTGCTAGCAAAATAGTGATGACCAAGATGATGGTGGAATGCATCCACAGAGGAAATCCTAAATGGCGCATGCTCAAGCACAACCCAGGCAGCAGTCAAATCGCAGGGCAGAAGAGATGGCCCTGAGGAAAACATAGGATCCAATATTGATCTTGGGTGCTCATCTGAATATTTTTCCATGGCGCCTTTAAAGAAGCAGGGGCACCACTACATATTGCATTTGTTCTTGGGGTTGCCAGGAGAGAGACAGATCCCCCAACACTGCCCATATATGCAGGAAAACGTTGCCATGCACTATCTCCTGGACTGCGAAATCAGTGACCCCGGAAGCGGAGTCAGCTACTTTAAAACTTTTTCAGAGTTGATCTTTACAACTTTCCTAGGAATTTGTAGAAGCACTGTGTTTTGTTTTTTTCAGTGGTTGTTTTAATAGTATAAGTGCGACAATAATTCAACTATTAGACGTTTGGTATTGTGTGCAATTTATATCATGTCAAAACCCATAGGTATGGCTTTATGATATGATATGGAAATAGTCATTGATATTGAAATGTTCATATTTAATTTTTAAATATATGGTGGCATTGTATGAAAAAGCTAGTAGGCCTGCTTTTTATAATTGCATAAAACATGATTTGCATAGACATGTATATCATATTGACAAGCAAGGAGTTATGGACAGCTGGTGAGCAAATAGATAAAGGTGCCTCAGACTTCAGAGCTATGAGGTCTAGTCTGCATTTAGGGCATTAGTTGACTTCTGCCTCTGAATGGATGGCAGAGTGGATGGATGGCTAGATAGATGGATGCATGGATGGCTGGATGGCAGAGTGGATGGATGGTAGAATGAAGGAATGGATTGCAGAATGGATGGATGGGTGGATGGATGGAATGGGGAAAGACTAACTGATGGATGAAAGAAAGAATGGATGACAGAATGTAAAGGGATCGATGCATGGATGGGAAAAAAAAGGTAACTTTTCTAGGGAGGGTTCTACTTGCTTTGCTTGCTTGAAGGCATCAGCACTGTAGCTCAAAGTGGGGGCTATTTTAATTTTCTGGCTCCTCCCTTGAACAAAACTAAACGAGAACATGAGTATTGCCTCTATTATTGTGTATATCATTGCAATGGAAAATAAATTGGTCTGATTCAAAATCAAACTTTTTAATGCTGTTTTGCGGTACATTTTCTATACTTATATGTGTGGAGTGCTCTGCCCGAATGCTGAGTCACCAGAAATGTACGTTTAGATTTTACCAGTAAATAAGGGAGAGAGTGGGAAAACGGCCAGACTTACTGCTCAAGGCAATGGGATTAGGGAGAAGTAAGAGGTGTTTGTAGAGGGTCAAGGAGAGGTTAAGCGAGGTACGGCACTGACCCACACAAGAGTAAGCCTAATGCATTAATCCAGGGGGGAGACATGTAACTTTCACTTTTGTAGTAAATTTGCACTCAGAGAAAGTAGTAAACTCACTCCAAAGTGTAAACGTAGTCAAAAGTGCAACTTGCAGGCCAAACGAGTTTGAGAAACTGAAGTGTGTTTAGCTATACGCTTCCAGGAATTTAACGATGTATAGAATGGCTGAACACATTGGGTATGTCTGGCACAAGTGCTCTGCAACTTCTGTATGGAAGTATATAATAAAATACAGCATAATGTGAGATAGTCAATGAATGCTGACTCTGACAAGTTAAAATGGTTAACCCATTACTCTTTTTATTAACAAGTGCTCAATCAACAGTACATTGATGTTATAAAATACAGCTTGACATCAATCATTTGGCCGGAAGGTACAGTGGGTACGTCAGCAAACAAATAGCAAAATCCGTTGTAACTCAGTATATAGAAAATCCTCCCACCTAGACCTATGTGACTCTGAAATAATTAACCATTGTGTACTGCACCAGCTATTTCGCTTCTATAAACCCCGGAATCCTGCCAGCCCCCCAAACCTTCTCCCACTTGCGCGGGCATCCTCGACCTAGGTCGATTGCATGTTCGTCTCGCCAGCACCAATCAAGGTCAGCCTACATTATGAATATTTCAGCAATTGGTCAGCGTAGATTAAGGGACTGATTACAAGTGGCCCATAGAATGCAGGTATAACAATAACAAGTGGTATGAAGTTCACTGCACCCTGTAATCACCAGGTGTGATAAAGATCAAACCTTTCGTTAAATTTCGGCAGATCAAACGTCCCAGAAATTAACAAGTGGAAAAGCCCAAGTATTTACAAGGACATTGGGACTTTGCTGCTATTAGCACTTAAACCTGCATGCCGCTCCCACAAAACTCAGAATATGCGATCAATATTGTATTTGATGAATTCATAACACTTTTGGTGTTCTACTCAAGTCACGTCTACTCAGGCCCTAAGGACTTGATTTCAGATGGGTCGGAAGGAGGGAGATGTTCATTGCACATTATAAAAACCAGTACTGCAGAGTGCAAACAGAAGTTTGCACAAAGATCAATAGTTTCTGGTCAACATGTAACCAGGGCGCAAAAGCTTTCTATCAACAGGCCATGCAAAATTAGCAAGAAACATGGTGGGTAGTGAATCTGTGACCATTTTGTAATGCACAGTTATAATTCCATAAAGGAAATTCTTCCATTTAGTCATGAGCTAATATTCACGTGATAGCACTTAATTCCAATAACCACATGATAATTAGGCCCAAATTCACAAAGGCACAGCACCCAAAGAGTCTGCGCTGCGTTGCGTGACAGGAACGCGCCATATTCAGAGAGATATGTCACTCTCCTTCCCTCTCTCTATCGCTGGTGCTGATTTGTGCTGCCTTGCGCCAGGCACACACCGTAAAGCCATAAATTTAGGGTGTGTGCCTGATTCTACCATAGATTTTGTATAGGAAGGCTACCCTTCCTGTACTAAATACTATGACTAGACAAGTTTAAAATCTTTTCCTACTTTGCATGTGTGCTGTACTGTGCAGCACACATGCAAAGTTGGAAAAGCAAGGAGAAATTCAAAATTTCTCCTTTCAATGCCTGCTTTTTAGTCGCTAATGTTAGTAAATAGGGTTATGCGTAAAAAAGCATGGATGTTTGCATGGGAACACCCATGTACCACCCATGTAAAGCCCCCTTGATGCGTTTTGCATTGCTTTGCATAACTTTTCCTTACAAACCAACACAAGTTGCAATTTGTGTTGGTTTGTTAATCCCCAAGCAGGTTTAGCATTGCTTGTGTGTTAAAATAGTAACGCTAATCCAAAGCTAAACCTTTGTGAACCTGGGCCATAATGTTAGAAGACCACAAGGTTCAAAGAGGTTTCTAGCACTGGAATATTAATATTTATGGACCAATGGAAGGAACGTGGTGGCTATAATGATATATATAGTAGTGAGGCCTACGCAGAAGAACCCTCCTGGGTGTCTCACTTTCGTCTTTAGTCAAGTAAGATTTATTTTGCATGTTTGATCTAGTGCCCATGTCTGATGTACATGAATTACTTTTCTGAATTCAAAGATTTGTAGACGGCTTGGGTTGAACACCCTTGATCTAACTTTACAATGTCATCTCATTTCCTCTTATTTGATCATAAGTTCAAAGCTTAGTGTTTGCCTAGCGTCGATTTTTTATTTAATGTCCACTTTTTTACTCTTTTACTTGCTCTTGTATTGTATACATTCAACGCGTTTGTAAGAGATAATATTATACTTTTTTTTAACTGCATTTCAATAACATTCCTATTTATTATTTTTCTAAGGTTATTTTTTCACATTCAAATATGAAATATTTTCAATTTACTATGCCTTTCATGTTCTAAAGGGAGAATGTATTTGCCCAGCTTTTATCATTTGAACTTGGAAGATAAATGAATGCAGCTGATACAGTTTTTTGGGTATACTTACATAAGTGCTATTTCATAGACGTCAGCATCGCATGTGATTTGGTATCCTTGGCCCTGACGCACTAGCTCTGACCTTGGAGGCTTGGGGCAGATATACAAGCCCCCTGCGCCACCAGTACGTCACTTTTCGTGACGTACTGGTGGTGCAGGGGGCTCCTCCATATTTACAAGGACAGGACAAGCCACCCTGCGTGACTTTTCCTCTCCTTGTAAATACGGCCCCTTCACACGCAGCACTTTGCGTTGAAGGGGCGTTCCATGGGTGTTGCTGTGGGTGTTCCCACGCAACACCCATGGAACAAGACACATCTCCAGATTTACGAGAAATCGTAAATCTGGAGATGCGTCTGAATGCTACGCCACCCTAGAGGTGGCGTAGTGAGGCGCAACGAGGAGAAATGTTTTCATTTCTCCTCGTTTTTTCGTCTTTCAATGCGTGCTGCATTCTACAGCACGCATTGAAAGAGGAAAATGCCTGTAGTTATTGTTTTTGTGCAGGAAGGTGCCCCTTTCTGCACAAAAACAATCTCCCCATGACTCAGGCATCCTTGCACCATGGTGCAAGGGTGCCTGCGCCAGCGCATGGCTGCAGTTTGTGCGCCAGCGCAGGGGAAAGCACAGAGATGCAACATATTCTAGTAAATATGTTGCATCCCTGTGCTTCGGAAGTGCCGCAGCGTGGTGCAGCCAAAGGGCTTGCGGTGCCACGCTGCGGCACTTCCTTGTAGATCTGCCCCTGTGGCTCCAAAAAGTGGCCAGGGCTGTAGCAGCCCTATTTAATGACTATAGTTTGCTCGAATTCCCGATCCTCAGGCCTAAATGAAGCTTTTGGAGGGCAAAGGACAGAACAGGAAATTGAGCACGTAATGGCATCAATGGTGTCAGGGGACACAATGCAACTCCCGCTAATGCAGCTGGCCCTTTGGTGGATCAACAACCATTGATATACATGCCAGTTCACATTTTGTGGTTGCTGTTCTTGCTTGAACGTTTGGATCATTGCAAGAAAGGGAATGTTCATTTAATGCCGCCAGGAGGTATACAGTACTTTCGTTCCTTGGAGTATGCACACATCATTCATAACCCCTTGATTGATTTTCATTAGCAGTGTGCCAAAGTACATAAAATAATTGGGCTGCTCCACAAATAATTGTCCCTGTCTTTCTCTCCTTCCCAGCAGCAATAGGACATACCTGCACTTAATGAAAGTGCTCATGTCAAAGCAGTCTTATATGTCAATATGTCACGTCATATTGCACAATGTCTTGTTAAAGAATGTCACAAGATGCTCTGAATAGAAGGGACAAGGCATAATGTCACATTATTCAGCCCGGTGCACGAATTGTTATTAACTACTTTGCTTGAATCAGATGTCACTATCAATTTAAAAACACAAAAAAGCTTTTAAGAAAGCAGTTCGCTTACCCCAGAGAAAACATTTGTTTTGTTTCTCTATCTGGCGATTCAATCTTTACTGCAAAAGAGTACAAGACATAAAATATACCATACATGCATATTTATGGCGTACTGGAGAAAACAAATGTTGGTCCAGTAACACTTTATTTAGACCAAGTTATTCAGAATTTTATTAGGCTTGCACAAATAGAAAATTCCATTTCATTCCCAAATATGCGGATCTGTTGAATTTATTATGCTATTTTTACCTTTGTAGAGGGACCTAATTTGGTAGTTTCTCATTGGAACTTGATCACGAATTCTAATATGTATCATAATGGGAGTGTATTCTTTGATCTCTATATACAAGTCTTATAAAGATAACTTTTAGATGGTAATTTACAGGATGAATATAGGCACTAACAGCGTACCTGTCATATATAGGTGCCTGTGTATTGAAGTGAGATACACACGATCTATTAGATTAACAGATTTTTTTGTAACAAAAGAAACAATACCTGATTTTAATGCTAAAGGGTTACATGAAACATCCACTTTTTTCCCAGCAACCAAATGGTCACTAAAGATATCGGTGTGTGTCCCCACTTTTGGGACACTGTCTAACAAAATCAAAAATTCATCAATAAACTACAGAACTCATTCAATAATAATGCTATTTTTCATCAAAGACCACTCTTTGCTTTCAAACGGAGCACAAACCTCAAAGACAGGTTAAATAAAGCTCATATGGAGCCCACAAAATCCCCCTAACAATAAAGCTTACATTTGTGCCCAGTAGTTGGTCATTTTCTGTGTGGTCAGTGCATAGCATGTGATACATGCAATGTACTCAAAACTTTTACTTTGAATGCACTTCAATTCACTATAAACGATTTCTTAAACTGTAACACCTCAATTGAGATCTATTGAATCTCACGCCCATGAATTACCATAAATCAGTAAGACCACTCAAGCAGTACGCAAATGCATTCTTCAGCATCAGTCAAGATTAGGATGCCAAATAGCACATACTCTGTTAGTTGACCATTGCACTCAGCTAAAGCATTCTTCAAGAGACATGAAATGGTGGATTATAGATGCAGTCAATCCCTCAATTATGATTAATAACGCAGAACAGTTACTAACACTTAGGGGTCGATTCCGATCTTGTTCGGAAGGGCTCCGAAAGCGAACCGGCCGGAAAAAGCACAAGCCGTACGCGTGTTTCCTGACCGACGCGCACAGCCGTACGGACGAGCAAGTACGATGCGAGATACGCGAAATCGCCGACCGAATCGTTTCCGGCTTCGAACCGCTCCGTACGACTCGATCGTAAGCAATCCGTGCCGTGCAATGGAGGCGATTTCCGACCGAGCCAGTACGATGCACGATTCGGACAGCCGGATCAAGTCGGAGCCTCCGACACGTAAACGCTCCGGGAAGCGGACTTCGGGGGTCCGCGCCAGACCGCCCTTCACCCGTGGCCTTATGAGTCGATCACAGGGGGGGACCCAAGGGTCCCCCCTACACATGCTTGTATGGTGCGGGTTGCATAGACGCGTCCCCACTACAGGGGGCGTCCTTGTGCGCAACGTACCTCTTTTGCCAATGGGAGCCTGTGTATGCGTCGTACAACAGGCTCCCATTGACTTCAATGGGGCTCCGAGCGACCCGTGTCGGTCAGCGCTTGTTCGCATCGTACTCGTGCGCTCGGAGCCCCGGAGCACAAGTCGGATGGAAAGCACTCCGGATCCGAGTCGGACAGAGAGCTTTCCTAGCGAGATCGGAATCGACCCCTTAGTGCCTCATTACGCTGTCGAGCGAAAACTTTCCACCCGACACCATCTCGGAATCGAGACCGGCCGACTTACGTTTGGCAGTTCCGCCCGACCGATTACGATGCGACCGAACACTGTTCAGTCGGAGTCCCATTGATTTCTATGGAAGCTGATGTTCCGCCCGACAACACAGGCTCCTATGGGGAAATAGGGGTTGTGCGGAAAACCCTGCACCCTGTCGCAGGCACCCCATTTTGCCTGCCACATAGTGCAGGGTTTTGCAGGGGGGTCCCTTTGGTATCCCCTCGGGCCCAAACCGGAGGCTGCAGGATAAAGGGGGGCCTGCCATGGGCCCCCAAAGTCAGATTCCGACAGCCTTTTTATGCTGTCATTTATTTTAAATGATGATGCTATTGATTACATATTGAACCCTAAAGAGCCCTTATGAGTAGTAAGTTTACTAGTAGTAAAGTTACTAGTAGTAACTTACCATTGTAAATAACGGAAAATAGTAAAGTTTGAATTTTGGTCTACCTTTACTTATGTGAATCGGGCCCAGAGTCTACGCATGCAAAGAAAGTGTACAGCTAATTATTTTTCATATTAAGGTCCAACAAGTGTGCACATTTTAGCAGGTCTTTTATAATAGTGTGCAAATGGGACCCCCCCTTCCTTGATATGCGTGTCGGTCCTCTGAATGCATTTTGGAAATATACCCAGCATTCTTATCAAACGACAGTGAGCAATATTCTTTCTTGCACACCAGGGTTTGTATTACAAATACGGCGAACTTTCCTTGATAGTGCCAGGGTGCACCCTTCAAAAGGTGCGCCCTGCGCAAAGAAGGAAAGTGCACCGTATTAGAATGAATGTGCTGCCCCCAGGTCAGCCATGAGCCTGCGCTGACCTGGGGGCAGCTCATTCCAGTGAAATACAGAGTAGCTGTTTAAAAGCAGCTCCATGTTTCAATGTGCAGAGAGCAACCCATCTGGACTTTTAAGGGGAATTAGTGATCCCCTTGAAGGCAGGTGCAGTGAGGGACTGCTCCTGCCTGAAGGGTGATGTCTGAGGGGTTCATGGGACCCCGTTTCTCCCCTCCAGAGGGCTGCCTTTTGGAGTTGCACTGAAAGTGCGCTACCCTTTAGTGGCACACTTTCAGTGCACCTCTTCAATGCATGTTTACCTCTGTGCCCACGTCGGTAATACAGCGTAGGGCACAGAGGCAAAGTGATTCCTTCATTACAGTGGGCCACGCCCCCATGCAAATGAGGGAAAGCCCTCTCTTGACAGGTCTGGTGCAACATGTGCGCCAGCGCTACCTGTATTACATAAGGACATGCACATTCATCTGTGGCCCCTTCTGGAATACCATTGTGCCCCTGGGAGCTCAAAGCGGGCGCACACATCCGTTACGTCCCCGGGGCACAATGTATAATACTGGCCCAGAATGACAAAATCATACAATATCGATCTGCACCTAAGCTAAAGAATTTGCTCCAAAAGTGAGACAGTTCTTACAACAAGGCCCTCAAATAACTTATGTTGTCTTATACAAAATAGTTTTGAGTTCCTGAACATGAATAGGCAACTCTACAAAAATGTAATTCACCTATTATTTTAGAAATCTCTCCATTCTGGATCTTGAAATTACATTACGAGTCAATATCATTGCTCTTAGGCCCGTTTACAAGTTCTAATTGTGTTCAGATTTTCAGCACAGCATTTGAATAGCGAGTAAATGTTAGAGAGTGGTCATTTTCAAACCCATTTATGCAATCATAAGCCGGCTCTAAATTATTTATGCTGTAATTTATTTTAACTGTTGAAGCTATTGATTATGTATTGCAGTCTAAAGAGCACCTTGAGTTTCCCTACACTGAGATAAATTGCTTTGCCTTAATTGTTTTCACTAGAGAGTTGGAGGAATTAAAGTTATTCAGGGCATCTTCGAACTTGGAAGCATTTCCAAGCAAAGGAGAGAACCTCAACAGAGCAAATGTAGAGCAACTCGTTAAATTGTATAGCGTATTTACATAGACATAATTGTCCAAGATGGTCATCTATTATGCTTAATACCTCCAGCAAGGTCCCCATGTGTCATTTAAACCCATTGGTTATTGATGAGGTGTTGTAATGCTGAGATTAGCATTGTACGTTTTTGTTGATGATAAACACAGCAGGAATGCAGGATAGCAGGGTGTTTATTGGCCTAAAGGTGGGCCAGAAAAGTCTCACTCTGCTATACCAATCAGTTATAAGCATTGAATTCACAGACAGACATACAGGGGCCGATTCCGATTCAGGCCGGAAATCTCTCCGACCGAGCCGGACCCGGAGAGATTTCCGACCGAATTGGACCCTAGCAGTCCGACCGAACGAGTACGATGCGTTCTTATGCTATCGGACTCGATTCGGTCGGACTCCCATTGAAGTCAATGGGAGCCGGTCGTACAACGCGTACGCGGGCTCCCATTGACTCAATGGGTGCGAGGCGAACAAGGGCGCCCCCGACAGCGGGTACGCGTCGATGCGACTCGCGCCGTACATGCACAGGCAGGGGGGACCCATGGGTCCCCCCTGTGTACGACTCGTGCGCCTACGCATACAGGGGGGTCCGACACGGACCCCCAAAGTCCGGCTCCGACAGCTCTTTCGAGCCGGACGGCGCGAGTCGGTCGGACTGCTCGAGGTGCGCATCGTACTTGCCCGGCCGGGGAACGTCTCCATTGCGCGGTGCGAGTCGTGTCCGTGCGAGTCGGTCGGAGCGGGTTGGAGCCACGTACGAGTCGGTCGGCGATTTCGCGTGCGCTTGGATCGTACTCGCTCGCCCGGACGCACGTCCGAATCGGTCGGGAAAGAGGGCTCCGAATCGGATCCGGTTAAGCCGAATCCGATTCGGTGCCCTACCGGCCGAGATCGGAATCGGCCCCACAGTGTTTTCGCATTTTCAAACCTTGGTTTTTAATTCTGCCTTGAGCTGTAGGTTGTAAACCAGGCATGATGTCACTTTAAGCTTTCTCGGGCTTAACAATAGCACTTTATGTTAGTGTTAGAGTTAGTGAGGGCATTTATTCTTGAAGCTCAAATCTAGTCAGATTGTAATTGGTATTTTTGTTGTTAATAAAAATGCACCTTTTATTTTCATGGACACGAAAGCACTCTGCTTGAACTCCAATTAGCTTATGTATGTGGCACTGCCACATAACTAAATAACTTGCTGCTGCTTGGAGCCACAAATTGGGTTGTTTCCAGTTTCGCTTTAATATCCCCGACTTGCTGCTTGTAGAGCTGTGAGGAGGGGGTTGTCTGCTGCTCTCACAAACAGATGGGGGTGCCATTGTCCTACTGTTGGAAGTTTTTGTTTCTCTGGGAGGAAGCCCACTAACATTTTTGTTTTCTCCTCAAAAGGTTGTGAGATTTGACCTTCCTGAGTGGAATCATAAGATTATGGGGCATATTAGCAAGACTGGCGATAAAATTATCGCCGTTTTAGCGGCAGGAAACTGCCGCTAAAACGGCAATAATGGGCTTGCTAATATGCGTTATAGAATTCCAATAGAAGCCCAGGTTAGATGTGCAGGACATCTAACCTGGGCTTCTATTGGAATTCTATAACGCTTATTAGCAAGCCCATTATCGCCAGTCTTGCTAATATGCCCCTATGAGTGTTATCTCAGATTTTGAAAAATGTTGGCGGTATAATATGAGAAATCTATCTAGATATGCTGGATTATTGCTTCTACTGGAATTGTAAGAATCTTCTTTAAATATTTTTGGTCAAATACTTTGTGTGAGTTCAATGCTGGAAGACAAAAAGCTTTAAGAAGTTCCTTCTGCACTTGGTAGGAAATAACTAATGAGATGGCCAAAAATGCAACTTGGCTACCCCTGCTTTTGAATATGCAAGATGTAGTATTGATCATCCTAAATTGTTCTTGCTCAATCACCTCTATGGTAAATCAATACGTGAAGAAATATTCAACAATTGAAGAAGTCTTTGTTGAAGCTAGAACAAAATAACTAGGAAGCTACTGAGATCTATCACTTGCTTTACAATGTTGCAAGGGACTTGCTCTATAGCTCTAAACCATCTAACCAGTCAACCACCGGATTTGGGCTTGAGGAACCTAGTGGCTTGAACTGCTTTGGAGAGAACTTCGGAGGGGTTAGTTTCTTGAAGTTGTTGCTGGAGAAGGTGTCTTGAATTCAGAAAGCACTGCTAAAATTGGTTGAAATCCAGATTGCTTTGAATACCTGTGTGAATTGAGCTTGTTGTGTAGGATGAACTGGAGTTTTCGGACCCGTTTCGGTGCAGGAACACTCCAGCAATAGGTCTGATAATGTTAAAGCCAGCTTTACTATTGGAAAAATTGTGAGCCATCAGCATTATTTTCTTTAGCCCAAACTTGACCTGACTGAAGTACTTTGTTTCATGTGTTCCTCTTTGGACTTGACGTTCCTGTCAGAATTACAACTCTGGCACAACAGATTGTTTTAATTATGGAGCCCAAATCAGATACAGCCTCTAGACTGGCTTTGCTGAGGGTTTACAAAGTACATAAAATTTTGTAGATCTCTTTGTAGAACAGGTTAGTGGGAGGAATCACCAATTGCAGGATGTTTGTACATACCAGTATGTTAATATATCTTTGAACTTTGTCCTAATTTGCCACAGTATGAGCTTTTTCATTTGGAGAGTCTTTTGTTAACAAAGGCCTTATGCTAGAATTTTTAGGAACCTTAGAGCTCAAATTATTACGCTAAGCATCCATGTTGGTATTATCAGATAATTTTTTACCTCAAAAGTATTTTTAAAATGTGTAGGTAGAATATGCCACGTGGATACCCAAAAATTATATAAGTGCTGTAGGCAGTAGGAGCTAATCAGGTCTTGGTCAACTATATGAGGTCCTTTAGAACCATTCTTATTTTATTTTTTCATTGAGTAGTAAAAGCCTTACTACTATTGATGTGTATTGATGATATTTGCATTTTTTTTTGTGATTGATTTGATATGAGGACGTCTTATTTCCTTCAAATACATTTCAACCCCGTATTTGTTTTATTTTAAATTTAGCATTTTTAAAAAATCCATTTTACTTAAACCTGGAGTGAACATTAAGGTTCTTTACTCTTTACTGTAATATAGTATTGTTTACATTGTTAAGTATAACAGATAACACACACTTTCCCTAAAGACTGCCTTCAGCCACTAAAATGAGCCAGAAGTGCAATAAATGAAAAACATTTAAATCAGTAGACTGCACTGATGACTATTGCAAGGCATGACAGTAGCATAAAGAGATCAGTCTTAATATATAAAAACTAAAACATACCATGGGATAGGGTGCTAGAAATTTATTTTATTCAATACACATAGGGCCGGAAATCTCTCCGACCGAGCCGGACCCGGAGAGATTTCCGACCGAATCGGACCCTAGCAGTCCGACCGAACGAGTACGATGCGCACGCATGCTATCGGACTCGATTCGGTCGGACTCCCATTGAAGTCAATGGGAGCCTGTCGTACGACGCGTACACAAGCTCCCATTGACTCAATGGGCACGACGCGAACAAGGGCGCCCCCTACAGCGTGTTCGCGTCGATGCGGCTCGCACCGTGCATGCACGTGTAGGGGGGACCCATGTGTCCCCCCTGTGTGCGACTCGCACGCCTACGGTTCCAGGGGGGTCTGACACGGACCCCCAAAGTGTGGCTCCGACAGCTCCTTGGAGCCGGGCTGCGCGAGTCGGTCGGAGCGGTCGAGGTGCGCATCGTACTTACCCGGCCGGGAAACGTCTCCATTGCGAGGTGCGCGTCGTCCCTGTGCGAGTCGGTCGGAGCGGTCGGGTCCTGCGAACGAGTCGGTAGGAGATTTCGCGAGCGCACGCATCGTACTCGCTCGCCCGGACGCACGTACGACTCGGTCGGGAAATAGGGCTCCGAATCGGATCCGGTTAAACCGAAACCAGATTCGTTGCCCTACCGGCCGAGATCGGAATCGGCCCCTTAGTCTTACATGTAACAGATCTAAATATGAGAGCATCAGCAAGAATATTTTAGTGTCTCAAATCTGATTGCCAGAGCCTGGTGTGATCAAGATATTCCAGGTTGGTGTCAGATGTTGGAACCTCAAGCAAACTATGTGGTGGATTTCAGGATTACACTTCTAATAGTGAACACAACATGACACACGTGGAGTAATCATGATAACCTTACAGGGAATGAACAGTGCTTCATGCAAGGGACCTTCTAGGCTGATCTGTACGACTTATTGAACTTATGCCCTCCTCAGCTGAGTATTGTCCAAATTGAATGATTATAACTAATAGCTTTATTAATTCATTGATTTAATCAATATCCCAGTTCTCAAGAAGAAATGCACACGGACAGACAAAGCTTTCATTTGTCATCAGGTTGTGTTTGGATTTGTGCTTGGTGGCAAGCTATAAGGAACTGAAAATGATAGAAGAAGGTATCTTCTAAAGGTACTCAGAGGGGTTGACTGAGACTGTGAGTGTTCATGTGTGTATGAGGGCCTTGGCACATTGTGCAAGTGTGGCTGTATACCACTGTGCATGCTTAGGTGCAATTGTTTATGTCTGTGTGAAGGAACATCTTTGCACATATACATGTGTGATATATGCATAATATATTGGCAAACATTGACATTGGCTGTTGTATAGAATCTCGAAACAACGGTACTAAGCACAAGGCCTTGCCTATATCTGCTGTCTAGGTCCAGTGCCAGATGTGTGTGGCCCTATGTCACTAATGTGGGGAAGGGGCAATATGTGAAGGATGAGGTACATATCCTGCTTCCAGTCTGCAAAGTATATTGGTGCAGGGTGAGCAGCAGGCTCTTGCTGCAGAGCACTGGGCACAAGGATTGCCAAAGTTCACTTGCCTCACCTAGGCCTTGCTGCATATGATTGACCATAAAATACAATGGGTTCCAGATGCAGGGGCGTATGGAATGGAGAAAGTCCTATGTAGTATGAATAGACTGTAATATGCAGTTAAAAGGGCATTGACAGCAGGCTCTGAAGGCACGGAGATTGTGTACAGGGCATAAAACAAAACACAGACCCTATGCTGATGCCCTTTGATATTTTGTACATAGGCACAATATAACATAACAAAACTATTAATTGAAAAACAAAGTTGTTAAAGAAAAAGTATGCTTTTTTAGTCACATGACAAAATTACAAGCGTTGCAAAAAATATTGGATTAGGATTACAATCTAAAATAGAAGGAGGGTGTCTCATAATCCCACTGTTGAATTAGGTTTCTGATGTTTTAAATGGCTACGGAGGCTGAGGATAATTTATGGATTACCCATAATAAATTTGAATTTCATAAATACAAAAGATCCTAGGATTCCAGCATTCTATGTGCTTCCTAAAATTCACAAGAATTTGCCGAATCCTCCCTGGTGACCTATCATTTCAGGCTGGGGGGCTCTCTTAGAATTTCTGTCCTGATATATAGATTGCTTTCTCAAACACTTTGTCCCCCTCACTCGGGCTTACATCTGAAACTCTACGGACTTCACTAAAAACGTAGAGAGCACAGCGAACATGGGTGGCCAGAGAGAAGATTTTCCACCCGCAGACCGCTGGATCACAGAAACACTACGGAGATGCAAATATTTTTTGCTGTCCATGCGGGGACGGGTTAGAGCCCGCCCGCATTTCAGCCCATAACGAGTTTCCCATAATGGTTTGGACTTCCTAAGGCATTCGCTCATAGACAGGGTTGACTTTATTTGATCTCATGCACAAGTTGTATTGATGAACTTGTGACCTGGCTTTGGTCCTAAAGAGGCCAGTACCTAGAAGCGAAATGTGTCAACATTCAAGTACAGGAGCACAGCCACCTACTGACGAAGCAACAAAGAATATTGTGCTGGTGTATACAGAACCACTGTTTGGGATACAGATATACCTCTAAGCCATGTGACTGTGTTATCTATGTATAGTTTGGACCAAATAATAAGAGAAGAAGTGAACACCTTGCAATATAATGCAACAACAAGAAGTATAGTGTGCTTTGGACTTTTGAGAAGGGCACTAATGATTTGTAAGAATAAATTATGAAAACTTCTGTGAATGTAATGCAACACACACTATTTGTTTCCAACATTTAATAAGTTATAATGGTTGTTAGTGAAGGTTTATGTGCAGTATGGTAATGTATTGTTTCAAGCTAAATAGCGTGGTGGGTCCAATACAAAGTATTGTCAATCAATCAAACATCATTTGTAAAGTGCAACACTGTCACCCCTCGGGGTAACTGGGCGCTGTGTCTCAAACCGAAGAGCCAGGCCTTGAGTCTCCTTCTGAAGTCAGCCAGCAAGTTGGGTGTACAGAGCTGGAGGGGAAGGTTATTCCAGGTCTTGGTAGTGATGATGTAGGAGAAACAGCGGCCACCCGTGCGGCTGCGATGGATGTGGGGAGTGTGTGCAAGGGCGACAGAAGAGGAGCATAGGTGTCTAGTGGGTTTGTGGAAGTTCAGTCGATGGTTGAGGTATGCAGGTCCTAAGTCATGGAGGGCTTTTTAGGTGTGCGTAAGGATCTTGATCTGCCATCTTTTCTGGATGAGGAGCCAGTGGAGGTTTCTCAGATGGGGGTGATGTGTGTTTATTTGGGGAGGTCCATAATGAGTCTGGCTGCAACGTTCTCTATGGTCTGAAGTCTTCTGAGGAGCTGGGTGGTGATGCCAGCATAGAGAGCATTGCCGTAGTCGAGGCAGCTGGTGACGAGGGTCTGGGTGACAGTCTTTCTGGTGTTTGCTGTAATCCATCTGAAGATTCTGCAGACCATTCGAAGTGTGTGGAAGCAGGAGGAAGCAAATACGAAAACTTGTCATTTCGTGGTCAGTTGGCTGTCGAGGATGATGCTGAGATTGTGTGCGTGGTAATTCGTTGTGGGTCTGAGTTCTGTAGGCCACCAGCTGTGGTCCCATGAAGAGGTGTTCTTCCCGAAGATCAGCACTTCGGTTTTGTCAGAGTTGAGTTGGAGGCAATTGTCTCTCATCCATTTGGCTATGTTGGTCATGACGTTGCATAAGTTGGTTTTGGTGTTGAAGGGGTCCTTGGTAAGAGAGAGGACCAGTTAAGTGTCATCTGCGTAGGAGATTATGTTGAGTCTGTGGGATTTGATGACGAGGAGGGTCATGTTGATGTTGAACAGGGTGGGGCTGAGGGATGATCCTTGTGGTATGCCACATAGGATTTCTTTGGGTTTGGAGGTTAAGGGAGGCAGTTGGATGCTTTGTCTGTGTTCTGTGAGGAAGGAGAAGATCCACTTGAGGGCATCTTGCTCTATGCCTTTGTTGTGGAGTCTGTTGATGAAGGTGTTGTCGGAGACTGTATCAACCGCCATAGAGGAGGCCACGGTTTCTCCATGGTTGAGGAGTGTTCTGATGTCGTCAGTGGTGGCGATCAACACCATCTCAGTGCTGTGGTTGGCACAGAATCCTGATTGAGAGGGGTCCAGTAGGTTGTTTTGTTCCAGGATTTCGATGAGCTGCTGGTTGATGGCCTTCTTGAGAACTTTGATTGGATAGGAGAGCAGGGAGATTGGATGATAATTTCTGAGATCATTGGGGTCAGCGGAGGCTTTCTTTAGGAGGGGTTTGACTTCTGTGTGTTGCCATCTGCCCAGACAGGATGCTGTGGAGATGGAGGTGTTGAGGATGCTGGTGAGTTGTATGCTGATAGGGTTCATTGTGAGGTTGTAGAGGTTGTGGGGGTAGGGGTTGGTGGGCACCCCAGAGTGGATGGATAACATGATGGTTGAGTGGTGAGGGCTGTGAGCGGTGACCATGTGGTGACGGTTTGGCTGGTGTTCGCTGGTTGGTTGAGGTCATCAGGGATGAGGGTGGCGGGTTGGATGTTGAAATTGTTGTAGATTTTGGTGCTCTTGTTGTGGAAGTAGTCTGCGAGGGTGTCACAGGGTTCTTGGGAGGGGTGGATGGTGTTCTCTATGGCTGTCGGGTTGGAGAATACTTTGACTATTTTCAAGAGTTCCTTTGTGTGGTTGGCCACGGAGTCGATGCATGTGGTGATGGCTTCTTTCTTTACTTCTTTGATGTGCCGTGATAGTTGCTGAGGGCTGTTTTGTAACTGCACTCTTGGCTGAGTTGTTGATGGTGCGCCATTGTTTCTCCAGTTGGTGGTAGTTGCGCTTGGTGGTCCTGAGTTCTGGGGTGTACCAGCTAGCATATTTGGGGCTCTTGTTGGATTTTACAGGTTTTAGTGGAGCAATGTATTACTTATTTATCCCATTAGAGAACCCTATTTTTTAAGTACAGTTTATGTTTTGTGCAACATACACAATATCATGGCCTTCATTGCTCAGAAATGTGTGGAATATAGCTCACAGCTATTTGTGTGTGTAGGCATGCACTAATCATGGGGACCACATCTGTCCTCATAGAATTGGTGTGCATTAACCCAAACAATGACATGTATGAGGACAGGCAGCACTAAAACAACTAGTCCTCTTGACACTTTTTTTCAGTATTTTATAGTGTGTTGTTTTCAAATGGCACAATGTAAAAAATATTTGTTTTGGTCCTGTTCATAAAGTGGGTACAGAGTCATGGAAGTCATTGGCCTGTACTCGTGAAGATAAGGTGTATGTTTATTTTCAGGCCTGGACAATTCAGTGGGAATAATGTTACTGTTTTCCCTATTGCTTTGTAAGTGCACTATGTTCCTTGTTTGCATGAGCATACTATGTTTGGGTATTTGTAGTTTGTCGTCCGTTTTAGTAAAGTTCATTATGTAGTGTGAAGCATGTGAGTTTACTGAATGGAATTACTGTTGTTTCTTTGGTCTGTAATTACTTGAACTATCATTTTTTTTGGAAGTCTTCACTTGGGACTGTAACAATTAAAGCAAAGTACGGTTACGGGCAACGGCGGACACTGTGACTGCACTCCCTGCTATGTTCCCTTTGTGTAAGTTTAAACAGTCAATCCAGTTGAGTGTGCACAAACTACTCCAGCACCTGCCGTTGTTGGGTGCTAACTGCGATGCAGATAATGGATAAACCCAAACTTTTGGAGTGGTGCACCGCTCGATATTAAAAGGTTGTTAGTCAAATAAGTCACTAGTTCATATGGTCTTGTTAGAGTTGTCTTAAACAATCCTTTATTTTCATTAGTGTCCAAATACAAATACCAGCTAACGCTGTTGCTCATGAGAATGAACTTCTTCAGGGCATAAAATGTTGGTCCTGGGAGAGACAAAATATGTGTGCAATCTAGGCTGAACGGACTGTTTACTACCAACTCTGCTCTCAGACTCACCGCGTACTGGCCCTTATCAAGGAGGCCCACGCAGCCTAGATTGCACACATATTTTGTCTCTCCCAGGACCAACATTTTATGCCCTGAAGAAGTTCATTCTCATGAACGAAACGCGTTGGCTGGTATTTTGTATTTGGACACTAATGAAAATAAAGGATTGTTTAAGACAACTCTAACAAGACCATATGAACTAGTGACTTATTTGACTAACAACCTTTTTAATATCGAGCGGTGCACCACTCCAAAAAGTTTGGGTTTAACAATTAAAGCAAACACTGAAATTCCATGTTAAGACATTATCTCTGCAACATCTTTAGACTGACAAGTGTCTTACACAGTTGAAGCGGTGGAGCAGCGCCCTATACCTTAGGCTTTGGTAAGTAGTTGTTTGTCCTTGGAACTTTAAAGGTATGTGATGCTTTTGTCCAGAAATGTAACAGTATTTTTTGACATGTCTAAAGCCAATGCATTAAATGGGCAGACATTTATTAAAGAAGGTTACTGGTACTCTCCCATTATAAATGCCTGCTCATATAAAGCACTGTCTAATGTGAAAAACAGAGCATAACACATTAACTTAAGTAAAGCAACACAGCAACACCCTTATACCATCACAGAGAACAGCACAACAAAACTGTCAAAACAACACAACACAACAATGGAGCACAATAATATCACATTGCAATAAAGCAGCACAAAAACACAGCAGCACCAAAAAACAACAGAACACATCACCACCACAACAAAATGTCAGGCATAAACTCTGCACATTCTTGTCACGCATCACCAGCTCTAGAAACCTGTTTTCATAATGCACCAAGCACTGCCTTGATTTACCACTAGGGACATGAAATAGCACCAGTCAAAAATGCTTTGTGATATGGCTCATGTTCTTTCCAGGAACCTGGTGATCCGTTAATGTGCACAGTCTTCTTTAGTTCTCATGTTGTTACTTGACAACATCTGTCTTGCTGCTTTCCTAGTGGGCCAAACACTTTACCTCCTCGCCCCCCATTTCTGAAAAAAATTGGAGCTCCTAGTTGGAATCAGTAGCCAAAGTCTTATACATGAAAACTCATTTATGTTTTTGCTGCGTTTGTAAGTGGTAGGACATGCACGACTAAAGAGCGGTGCATACATGGATTTCTTACCTGGAATGAAACAAAATGTAGCATTTTATTCACATTACTGCGTGAAGGTTGGAACGCATTCAAGTGAGGTGCTGAACAATCCTTTACAAAGCACTTTGTTTCATTGTTTTCATTTTATAAATCCATGAAGCAGCAAAAACAACACAAAGGTTGAAGGACACTGTGCGCTATCCCTTGAATTATTAATAAGTATTCGACTCTAGCAAATGATATTTGCAAAGCTTTATTTATACCTTGTACGGGGTGGAAAAGTTTGTGCTATGTCAGACTTTTGAAAAAAAATTTACTTAGTTTTTATAAGACCTCAAACACATCATGCAAGACTGTTTGAATAAAACAATAGAAAACTTATGAATAATTACAATGCTTAGCCTGAGAGCGTTGTACAAAGAAATCTATAATATTGCATGCTCCCAAGGAAAGTAATCAACACCCAAATAAAATGGCATAACTGTCTTCCTGTAATTACTAAATTTGCTACTTTTAATGCATTTGTAATGTGCATCGTAACTAAACTCTGCACCCGATAAAAGTAAAACATGCAGACACATTATTGGAGAAGATGGTTTGCAATTGTATGTTACCAGAGGACACAATAAGGGGATGAGAAATGTTTTTTTTTTTTTTTTTAATACCGCAACCTTTTCTTTTTAAAGCCGTGATGAAGGCTGTAACTAAAAACTTGAGCCCCAATATGAATCAAGTGTCTCCCTGCCTGGGTCCCTCCTTTCTTCCCTGCAGAATTAACAATAACGAGGGCATTGTTCATTCCTGGTCGTGTGGAAATCTTCTAGTAACTGGAGTTTCAGGAATAACGTGCAGACACTGGTATGTCCACACCAGTACCTGCAAGTTTTTGACTGGTATTTAAACTGCATCCGTGTCCAGGTGGAAGACTCCAGACCTAAAAAGGTATCAAGAACTTTGATCTTATTACTAGCCAAGTTAGGATTAGCACAACACAAGTTATGAGCCCCTCAAGGCAGTGCTTAACTTTTATAAGAGTAAGGGGTAGATCAGAATACCACGGCCTGCATCGCTGAATGTCAAAAACCAAGGTGGTGTAGTCTTTATTCCACATCATTTCTATTAAATCCATCAGCAATTACTCCCTGCCTGTATGTCTCAGCCTTTTAGGTTATTTTTCATCCCTACTTTCTCCCTTAATCACCGTTTGTCTTTCTTTCTCTTCAACGTCTTCCCCTCTTTTATGTCTTTCTCTCTCTTGCTCCGCATCAAAATTTGTTGAGTAGCGCAAGTTCCTACAAATTAGTGCCAGTCAGTCTCACCTGTAACAGCGGCACAAATTAAGCACTGCAAGTTTTTCTGGGCGAGCCAAAAAATATTTTAGAAAACCAACATAATCTAGATCTGGCTAAATAGCTTCGCTTCTATTTTCAAATTTTGACTTAATACCTAAAAGTAGAATTGTCATTATCGTCATAAAAATCATGACATTGTTCCCCATCAAGGAAGGGATGATCTGTACACAGTTCTCCCTCAACCACAAATGCATTTTCTTAACAACAATGAGGAATGTTCCTGTGCTCCAGGCGTCTCACGCTAATCCAATTATCTAGAATATGTAGTGTTAAAAAAGGAGCTAAATGAGCTGGCTAAGTCTGCAGTGCTGTGAATAACAGTCTTCAAGGCACCTTATGGCTAGATTGTGTTAGTCAGCAGCAAACATATAGAGCAGTGGCTCATATGGATAGCACTCCACTAGTTTTAGTGCGGATGCCCGCCCCCTTCATTCTAAGCCGAGGGGGAAGGTGAAGGTACCTCCTTTTAACTTTCCCACATCCACGACTTGTCCCAGTGAAATCAATACCAGTAGATACTATTGCATACACATCCAACTTGGCATCAAAGGATGCTTTAAATCCAAATGGAAGGGCATTTATTTTGTGGAAGAGAAAGGCGCAAGGAGTGCTTGCTTGATAGCTATTAAATGTTGTTAGAGGGAGGTGCGCACAGGTGCTCCTTTCACCACTGCATTCAGGTCATAGAGATGTGATAATGACCTCCAAAGGGATGAGGGAGGCAGTTTTGGTCTACGACTTCCGCAGGATAAAAAAATCACCCACTTCAACCTGGTACTCATTTCATTGAACTTTGAAGGGGGAAAGGATGGGTTGACCATGCAAGATAAATGGTTGTGACATGCAGGTAACCCAGAAACCTCAGCAGGGAGTAATCAGCTTTTTGAATTTCATTATGACACCTATGCACGGTTTCACAGTTGCAGTCTACGGAATAATAAGTGTTGGGTATGGGTATGGTAGGGATTTTATGCCACATTCTAAGAAGCTGTTTCCTGTGATGTTGCCTATGTTAATAATCTACCATTGTTACTTTAAGGACTGATTCCCAGTGATGCACACTCAAACATTTGAAAAAAGCTGCACCAATCCCAGTGGTTTGTACTGTAAAAGGTTTTAGTGATGTGTAACTGTCCACGTTACACTGGAAGATGTCACAGAAAACTCCTGACACCCTAACTCAACCAGTGGCGGCTCCTCCGCTAAGGCGGAGGAGCGTCACCCCACTGCCTTGAAGCAGCAAAAGAAAGGAAAAAATAAAATGATTATAACTAATGTTATTATCATTTCATTTTTTCCTCCTGCTGCGGTAGCTTGCATGAGGGGGCAGGGCAGGGCTGAAGAGCAGGGGAGGAGTGGACAACCCTCCTAAGTGGTACAGCCTTCATGGAGAACATGCTCACCCCTCCAGCCCCTGGCTGAGTGCCATGTCATGGCGCTCAGACCAATCACAACACTGCATTGCAGCGCTGTGATTGGCTACGGGGAGCATGGGAGCCCTGGTGCTTCCTGCTTCCTGTTTCTCCCAAGAAGCCAGGAAAAGCATGCAGGAGAGGTTAAGTGATTTTTTGTTTTAACCCGATCCTTCCCCCCACCCGCCCGCTCCACTGCTGCTTCCAGGTAGCTGCGACGACTGAACTCATCCTATTAACTAACTCCGTGATTTGTGGCACAGTTTTCCTATCATGCGCCTGTGCGAAGGGCATTAAGACCCCTTTTAACGGTTTGGCTCCCACTCGTATGAATGCATCACTTCTAAAGCAAGGACATGCATAAACCATGTTCACTGCCCATTTTCTCCTAGAAAAACTCAATCTTAATTTTACATATACCACTCATCCTGCCAGAAATCCCTTGTTAGATTCAGTTTGTAGAACCACCTTTAAAATCTCTGCATTCAGTCATGAATTTGTCTATTAATTGATTATCTCAAGTGACTGTTTTCGGCTCAGTTGGCTACCGACCCAGTCATTAAGTTCGCTGTCTATTTATGTTATTTTTCTGATGTGTTATTTAATTACAAATTGCAATGTAATTTTTTCAATATGTGTAGTTCACCAATTTCAGTAAATACAAATTAGAAGCATGTCAAAAATGAGGCCTCACCACAAATTAAATAAATGAGAACTATAACTATGAGTTTAATTAGCCAACATATTCATGATTAAAAACACATCTAAGGTTGCATTAAACAAATGCATGTTTGAAATATTGTTTTAATTGTCACTATACGCTTGTTATTGAGTTACATTGAGATGTTATTCATGCTGACAACACAAAACCTTTCGACGCAATATCCAAAATGTTTAGTCAATCAAAGTTGTTGTAGGAAATGTGCGCTTATTCTTGGGGCAACATTTGCTCTTTAAAATGATAGGTGACTATTGGTTTTGAATAAACCCCCTTCAAAACATCTGTTATCTGAAGGTGTCTGCTAAAATTAAATACAGAACGGTGACACTTATTTTACTTCAAATCGCCTATATTTATATGCAGGGCATATTTGAAGACTGATTAGTATTTCTTTTTTTATATTAGCTCAAAAGTGCATGTTAACTCAGCTATGCCACCAGGATATTTTACCTCGCAGTCGTAGCCACTAAGAGATTATGTGACAAAAAGTCAATTTCTACTGCGGTAATTGTTTGAAATGTTTTCTGACAGAGCTCAGTTTGGCGGCCTAAATGAAAAGAAGCACGTGGGCAAATAACTTTTGCCAAGTCTACGGCAAAGTAATACCACCCTGGTATTTATGGAGTTACTTTTTCATCACTTCAGTTAAAAGATACACAAAATCGTTAAATGCACACATTTTCCTCATATTGTACTGAGGGTGTGCATGGAAGCGGAGGTCAGTCTTCAGCTGATGGATCATTTTAATTGACTGAGAGGCAGAAGGAGTTAGGAAAAAAATTACAATTTAACTTTCTGTGTAACCCATTTGGCCACATTATGAGGACCAGGAATCGATAGGTAAAGTTTAGTAGGTTTATTATACTTTAGTGAGCAATCCAATATAGGTGTATATCAAGATCAAATTATAAATATATTGAATCATATCCAGCAAGCTGTAATGCCGGAATAGGTTCAGTCTCAGTAGCATAAAGTGTATAAATAATACAGTCATAGCAATGCAGATACTAAGAAACAGGAATTGTCATTCCATAGAAACTCCTATTCTCCTTTCTGAACATGAACAGATTTAAGGGTCAACTAATCCAGGCTCTAAGCTAGAATTAGAATGATTAAATATAAAGGGTCTTAAAGGATTCAGCAATAAAGGAAGGTGTCAGCATAGTGGAGATTCCAGGAGAAGTCTCCTGAAAAGAGAAATCACTGTTTAGCAAGAAGCTACACACTCACAAGGACCAAAGGAAGCAGAGAGGTCTGTACCTCTCAAAGTCAAAAGGGATCTGCTGTACCGTCTAACAGTGTGAACACTAAATAAGACCAAAAAGTTACAGGAACATCCATACCTCTTAACACTTCACCAAAACCCCAATTACTTCTCTTTCTCATAGTGTGCATCAGCAACATCAGTTGATTTTCCTATCCCAAGGAGCTTTAACGGCCTAGGTAACCTTGCACACCCTTGTTCCTGATGCGCGATGAATAAGAGGCTTCATCTGCTCATTAAATTGTCCCGCTCTTGCCAATATTTCTCTTCTCAGGCCTCACTATCTCTAATACAGAATACTCCTTTCTCTAGCTATGAAATCACAAAAATGTACATGCAAAGGAAAAGAACATGCAGAGCAAGGAAAAATACATTTCATGTTAAGAAATAAAGGCCAAGTCAATCTAACTTTAATAAAGAATTTTCAATGTGCACTTCGAATGCATGATTATATGTGCACACATAATGTCAGAATAAATGCAAAGCAGGAATAAATGAATTCATGATTACGTATGCAATATATTTCAATAAATGCTGTGCATCCTGAAATACAAGTGGAAGCGTGAATAGGAACTACAAATCTTCATGTTAAGCTAAACATTTGAACATGCACGTATATAAAACTCCAATTTCTACTGTGAGTACACTTCTGTAATACATTTTTAGTACTTCACTTTACATTAGTAAAATTAAGGCACACAGAGTATGTAGTGTCAGGTACACATAAATATATTGCTTCTGTGATGTGTAGGGGTGGAACCTAAATTACGCTGCTCCGGTACCAGAAGGCAAACATTAGGGCAAAAAGTGGAGAGATCAATTTAGCACAATAAAGCTACTTGTATAACATAGAAAGGAGTTAATCAACACTCTTTTTGTCTGCTTCACGGAATGTGTTGTAACACAGCAAAAAAGAAGAGCACATACTTGCACACCCCACACAAAACCTCAAAAACCTACTTAAACTACTACGGTTAAAGTATAGCTATAATTACAATTTAAAGCCAAAGAAACACTGAAATTCACAAGTTACTCCATCACTGAGTTCATATGGAGGATCATACTCAGGTTAGTTCAATTACTACTTCTACTGCTGTTCTATTTTGGAATGCGGCTGGGTTACACTGTAAAGTGTAACACGACAGAGTGGTTAAATTGTGTGTACAGATTCTAAATTGTCTGCTTACAAGAAACATGGAGTGTTGAACAGATACATCTTAACGGCTTCAAAACGTTTCACACCCCAGTTGTCCCCTCTAATTGTGGCAGACCCAAAGGTGGCATATGTACTTATGTATTGAACGAGATGGCCTCCACTAATATTGTTGTGATGCCAACTAAAGTCTATTATCAAATCACCTCTATTCAGATTTCATTGTCAACTATGTTGGTGATAATACATTTTTACAATACTGCCTGCAACTTGGAAATAACATCTGCCCTACGACATCTTGATAGTGACCTTGACTCATTATATTCTAATGAATCAAGAGAACTGATTATTTTATGGGGGGGCGACTTCAGACTCCGACTGTGCCCCTTGCCATCCAAAAAGGTTTGCGGTCTAGTCAACCCTGATAACAGTGACATAACACATTTCTCACATACAGGATATGGAGATCAACCTAATGAGCTACTTTTTAAATATGACTTGGCCTTTTACAATGAATTAAGCAACCCTCCGGTTAAAGTTAACTGTACATTTAATGGGAAAGGGGAGAATATTGTAATGGATTTATTGTGGTTCCCAAATCGTTATTCTGCTATGGTTATTAATTTGGCAACACATGATATTGTAATATGCGACCATTACCCTCTGATCGTTGATCTGAACCTTAATCTTATTAATCAACAGGGGGTAAATCATAGTGCTCCAATAGTAGAGAATATTGAAATCTCTCATTTAAACGGATATGCTCTGCGATGGTCCATGATAAATCCCAATACATTTTTAGAACAGCTAATTGCCAACCAGAGCACTGCCTTTGAGACCTGCTTAGATGATACTGCTGGGGCAAATAAAGTCATCAACGTCTTTATTTAAATCACCAAGGGAATCAAAGAAGGGCTAACCTCATCAAGAAACAAGAAGTAAAGTTGAACTGTGGCTGGTTCGATTCTGCCTGCACTAGGGCCCATAAGAATTTAAAGGCAGCCCTATGCAAGCAACCTAGCAACACCCAGGAAGTCCAGGACTTTAGACATGCATATAGGTTACCCTTAAAACTCCGTAAAGAAGGTTTGAGGGAGGAGGCCTAGGAGAATTTACACAAGGCATGCCTTAATAATGATAACATGGCCGTCTGGCATGTGATCAACTCCCCTTTTTTAAGAGAGGTAGCTAGCCCCCGAATTGAGATTGCTATCACTGAGGCCGAATGGCTAGCACACATTTCTTACATCTATTCAAACCATGTAGAGAGCTTAACCGAACCCTCCCTACCGGCATCCATGGCCAATCCCGTAAACGGTGGCACTTCCTGATGAACATAATTACCCTAATTTTACCCTTGAAGAGGTCACCTCGGCCTTAAAGGTGAGTAAAGGGGGCAGAGCTCCAGGCCCTGATGGCATTCCGGTCGATCTTTACAAATCCAATATTGACCTACGGGGCCCTCTTTTGACACTTCTTTTTAGAGCCTGCCAGAGTAAATACCTGGGCAGAATCTCTCATAGTGCCCATTTATAAGAAAGGTGATCGCAACAGCCCTGCGCAATATAGACCCATCTCTTTGCTAGACTCCTTAGTTAAAGTGGCTGGCCATATTCTTTTGTGTAGACTACAGGACTGGACTCACTCTAACAATATTATCTCGGACCTTCAATATGGATTCTGCCCATCAATTGACAATCGAGCAGGCTATTAATCTGAACCTCTTAATTAGGAAATATGTGAATATTAAAAGAGGTAACTTGTTATTGCATTTTAAACTTAACATCTACATTTGATTGTGTTGTACACAATAAATGATGGACTATCATGCTCACTTTGGGCGTGGACACAACGATAGTTAACTTCCTTAGGCATATGTACCTATTTAAGTAGGGCCAGAGTATGCTACAGTCTAAAAGGAGAATGCTCAGAGCCATTTAGCAGAGAGAGGGGTCCGGCCAGGGTGTGTACTTGCCCCTTTTTTGTTTAATTTATATATTAATAGCCTGGGCAGTTCCCTAGCACATAATTGTAATGATCTTCCCCAAGTTGGGCACCGACCCATACTGGCCCTCCTCTATCCAGACGATGCCGTGCTTATGGCCTACACCCTGCTCAGCCTACAGCGTTTACTCACTGAATTTGTTAAGTATATACAGAATCTGGGTCTGCAAATTAACATAAGTAAAACATTTATAATGAAACCAGGGAAAAGAGTTACAAAATATCACTAAAGTTTCATTGAAAGCACTAAAATCACTCATACACCATCCTTCTCATATCTAGGAATTTTATTTGACCAGGAGGGGAACTGGAGATGTGTGGTGAATTCCAGGAGGCTCCAATTGATCAATACTATTTTGACCCTGCTCAACGTCTCTAGGAAACCGAGCAAAAAGTCACCAAGAGAGATGGTGACCATATATAAGGCCAAATGCCGGACGTCCGCTTTGTAAGGGTCAGAGTTGTGAGGACACGTTAATGTCGAATTATTGCAGCTGGTGGAAAATGCTTATTTAAGGAATCTTCTTGCCCTTCCCAAAAGCGGCTCCACCTTTGTCTGTCACTCGGAATTGGGTGCCCCCTACTTAGCAGACCTGATCAAGATTCAGCCTGTCCTGCTTTGGCATAAAATCTGGTCATCTGAGTTTACAGAATCCAACCAAGATATTATAAAGGACTGCCTCAAATCTGCACACACCTTTAAAATCCCTTGGTTCAAATATGTCAAACACTTCTTGGGTAATATTGGCCACCTTGAGTACTTTGACCACCCGGGGTCTTTGATTAATATCCCTAGGAAAACACTTAAATCAGAGTGCCTATCACCACTCGAGGATTTGAGGCTGTCCACAGAGAGAATAAAACCCTCTGTATTCAAGAATCAATTGATCCTGACCACATACGACATGCAACCTTATTTAACAAACATACACAACACTTGGCACAGATTTGTATTGAAATGTTTTAGGTTGGATATTTTCCACCATTTAACCAGTTTCCCTAACATAAATAATTGGCCACATGAGTGAGAGAACTGCCCTTGTGGCAATGCATCCATGCAGAATACCATGCACATTGTCTTTTTCTGTATATTATTCAGATTGAAAGAATTGCTTAATTAAGCCTTTAAACTTTGTGCAATGTCGACCAGCTTTTATATATGTACAATCTCTTTCAAATCTGTATACCTGTGTTGTCTTGGCATGATAGTTTTTGGGCTGTTATTACCCATAGAAAGCTGTAACAGTAAATCTTTTTATTCTTTTTTCTATTGTTTTAATGATAGGAGGAAAATGTGCTTTGTTCTATTCATTTGAATGAAATTTTTTTTAATATTAATTTGTAGATAGTGTTTTTAGCTTTTCAACCTGAACAATGTATATCTTTTTTTATGTAAGCTTTTATGATTCATATTGCGATATTGAATAAAGCTTATTTTTGATGTGATTCAAGTTATGGATTATTTTGTTGCTCCATAACAATATAATCCATAACTCGCACAGCAGCTACACAAATCGTTACTCATACACCAAATGAAATGCTTGTGAAAAAAGTTCTATCATCCAGTCAGATTGCTTTTAAAATTTGTGTCCACAGAAAGTCAGCAAACTGGGTCTGTGGATCTCAGCACACTAACAGTTCAGATTTCTCTAATTTGTTTTACCAAGTTCAAGCTCACAAAAAAAACGTTTTTTAAATGTTAATTTCTAGATAAATACTGAAAAGATGTACACCAAACCAAGGAGGAGGCACATCCTTGAGTTAAGGTATAATTTCCTTCCATGTTTGTTTTAGAGAGCAAAGATTCCTATATGAATTAAGATTGGGAAAGTCACTTTTTTGACACCCCCATTTTTGACCCTCCCCCCTTGTAGCAGAACAAAACAACTTTTACTTTTTTATAATCATTTTATTTGGTTAATGAAGATTTTAATACACAAATCCTAGTACAAGAATACATTTTTATAAACAAATAAAAGCACATTGATTTTGAATTATATTCTCCCTCTCACTATAAATGTGTGTCTGTGTGCGGGAAAAAAAACTGAGAACTCTGGTTAGTTTTCAAGTTTAGGTCGAGAACAGCTCCTGTATAGAGCACCTTACAGCACCAGTGGCACTCTGCATTTGATCACCTCACATGCCTGTTTAACTAGCACTGTTTTTAAGCACATTGCCATCCATGCCGAGCTAGAAAGGGACAAAGACTTTTGCCATTTTTACAGCAAAGTCTTTAAGCCTAGGATTAGCACAGTGCCACCCACATCGAGCTGTTAAATGACAAAAGCCTTTTATCCCTCCAGGCACAGTATTACAGCTTTGGAATGGAAATATATCTACCAATCCAAACTGGAATGAATCAAAGCAACCCCTGACATGTGTTTCGCTACCATTATTGCTCTTCAGAGAGGCACTCTGCTAATCCTATCCTTCAAGACTTTGCTGTATAAATGGCAAAATACTTTGTCACTTTCTAGTATTGTTTTGATTAATATATATAAATTACAGCTTCCCAGGGATGTTTCCCCTCAAGTCCTCGCGGCATTGGTGCGTGATCGGGCAAGGCACCCCGTATGTGTTCCAACCCTTTTCTCAGCCCAGATAATCAGCAGATATGAAAATTGCGCACTCACTGCAGTTTACAACAAAGGATCTTTATTGCATGATGAACAACTGCAGTAAATAGATGGTAAAGCACCCAACGTGTTACGGCGTTCTCGGCTTCTTGCTCACTGGTATATATATATATGTATTACCTACTGGCGGTCCCCAGTAGGTAGTTATATTTAGGACCTAGTTTCCATAGGAAAAGCATGTTTTGTTTTGATAATAACTTTGGCACTGCTTAACGAATATTCCTGAAATTTTTAAAACCAATACAATGCTCACTTCAGCTGCTATCTTGAAAATTTCAGGGTGATCCATATAGCGGGGGCTGAGAACCAGGGGGTGCTTAAAAGCATATTTTTTCCCTATGTTAAATCCCGTAGGATCTTTAGACACGGCTACAGCCCAAACTGCTGAACGGAATTACGCCAAATTTGGCAGGAAGGTAGATGTTGGTTCAAGGAAGTCCCTTTTCATTATTTGGTGTAATTCTGTTCAGTAATTGCTGAGAAATTTAAAGAAATTCGCAGTTGTATATATAGGGACATGGTAGATCCGCAACCCCTCCCTATCTTGTGCTGAGATCTGATTGGCTGCCAACATTTCAAACCAGGAAGTGTTGGCCACCATCTTGTAACTCGGTTGAACTGAGTCACAAGAAAAAAGGTAACAAAAAAGAAAAACTCTCGCTGTCTGCCACACACAACGCAGGACATATTTTGGACTGCATATGCTCTAATTTAAACACCCTTAAAGTGAAGTCCCCTGTTACGCAAACCTGGACCGACCATAAATTAATCCCCTTTGAATTCCTGATAAAGGATAAGGCCTCAGTCAAGGAAAAAACTAAAATCCAACAACAGGACAAAGTTAGCTGGAAGGCACTTATGGGGCTTCCAGACCTCATCCCTAAAGCCATCAAGGGTAGACCCAATTTGGTTGGTGACCCTATAACTGACACCCAGCTTTATGGGAAATGGTTGCTTGAACTAAAAGATCAGTTGACTCCTACAATTACACCACATAGACCACCAAAAAAGAAACCCTCTGCGCCATGGTTTTCACTACCCCTGAAAGAACTACAAGCTCAAGTTAGAGTACTAGAACGTAGATGGCGTCGCAACTATGATAGGAATGACCTTAACACCTATAAAATCGCACGCAGAAAATACCATGCCTTGATCAAAGCTTAAAAAAAAACCTTTTATACTGAGGCTGTTAAAAATTCCAAAAACAAACAGAAGGAGATCTTCAAAATAGTTAACTTGTTCACAAATCCGAATAGTTTACTTCAAGAGATCCCTCCCTCACAGAGCCTCTGCAATAACATAGCAGACTATTTTGAAGAAAAAGTCTTGACACTTATAAAAGACTTCTCTTCCCCTACTCCAGTCACCATAAATAAGAGAATCTTCGCAGACACAGATACCGCCTGTATGAAAACCTTCCAACCTATCACGCTGGAGGAATCACGGCTGGCCATCTTATCCACCAAATCAGGTTCCCCTTTCGACCCTTGCCCCCCACACTGCTACATGCCCTCATTGATGTTGTAAACCCCATTATCAATAATATTATAAACTCTTCGATTCTCACAGCTAAGATTCCAACAGAATGGAAACTTGCAGCGGTAAAACCTCTCCAGAAAAAGCAACTGGCTGATCCTACGACCCTCTCTAACTTACGACCCATCTCGCTTTTATCCACTCTGTGTAAGCTAAATGAAAAATGTGTTAATAAACAACTTACCACGTTTTTAGAGGAAACAAATGTATGGCACTCTAATCAGTCAGGTTTCAGAGCCCAACACTCGACTGAATCTGTCTTTTGTACACTGCAGAAACCTTACGAGCTGCCCTGGATCAGGGAAAGAAAGCAGTCTTGGTGCTGCTTGACTTGTCCGCGGCTTTCGACACGGTCTCACATACCATTCTGCTCAACCGCCTCGCATCATACGGCGTATCCGGGAATGTCCTAGAATGGATTAAGAACTTTCTGCAAGATCGGCGCCAAGTTATCACGCTAGGACAATATAATTCAGAAGAAAAAGCACTTATATCAGGTGTTCCCCAAGGATCGAGTCTGAGCCCAACCCTCTTCAATGTATATATGTCCCCCTTGATGAAGCTAATATCGTCCTTCAAGATCAATACCATCTCATATGCGGATGATACTCAGCTTATCCTGGTCCTGGATAACGATACTACTAAGGCGGAAGAAAATCTCAGAAAATGTCTTTCAGCAACCTTTAAATGGATGAGTAACAACCATCTGAGGTGTAACTCGGAAAAAACAGAGATCCTGCCATTTGGCAAACAAAATCCCTTTGTGACTAAACTTTGGTGGCCAGAAGACGCCACCCCCCCTCCTAATACAATAAATGCAGCTAGAAACCTAGGAATAAAATTTGACACCACACTATCTTTCAAACAACAATCCTTGGCAGTTGCGGGCACATGTTTCCATATTATAAAAAGTCTAAAGACATTTTTATGACTTGCTCCCCTTCTCAGCCAGGCAAACCGTTGCAGTTGCACTCATTACATCTAGACTGGACTACTGTAACAGTCTTTAAGCAGGAACTAACAAATCAGTCATGCACAAGCTTCAGATGGTCCAGCACGCGGCTGCCTGGCTGGTATTGAAGTGGCCTAGGAAATCATCTGCCTCTGCTGCATTAGACATCTTACTTTGGTTGCCAGTCCACAAACGTATTCTGTTTAAGGTCCTTATTATTATCTTTAGGGCCTTTCACTCTCGAGGCCCACAATATCTTCAAACTGGCTTTAAACGCTACTTTTCCTCCCGTAGCTTAAGATCATCCAATGCAAATCTACTGACCATTCCAACTTTTAGACTGGTGTCAAAGGGAGGTAAATCACTTGTAGTCAAAGGCGCAAAGGCTTGGAATCAACTCCCACCTCAGCTCCGCCAGATTGTTTCCGAGTCTGTCTTCAGGAAGGCCCTTAAAACATGGATTTACAGTGCACTAGATACACTATGCAAAACTCTGATCTAAATACTTTTCTTCCCCCTGGTATGAGTAGTAAACCAGTTTTTTTTCCATCGCTGGCTTTCCGTATTAGCGCCAAGATGCTCCTTGGAGTGATAGTAGTGCTCTACAAGTACGCGATTACATTACATTACAAAAAGAAAAGTAGGGCCAAAAAAGCATTTTTTTGAAAACTTTTGGCAGGAGTCGCTTTGGATCCGCGACTCCCACCGACATAAACAAAAACGAAGCATGGGCTCCCGCGCTTCTTTTAATATAGGCCCCCTGGTGGGCCCGGTTCTGGGGGCATTGTGGAAATAAGTAGGAGGGGCGAATGGGGCCCCCCTTCTAGAATGCCTAAAGCCCCAAGGACCACCACCTCCCAGGGCATCTTTCTTTATTTATGTAAGATTTCACTTGTGGCAACTTCCATGCCCTGGGCACCGCCACCCTCCCAGGGCTAATGTTTTAATGATGCGGGGGCCCGCATGGCAGCCCTGGGGACTGTCACCTTCCCGGGGCTAAATATCATTAATGCGGGGGGCTCCACCCCCCCGCAGCCCCGGGGACTGCCACCTCCCCAGGGCACACTGTGCTTTTTTAAGTAATGTGGGGAGGCCATTGGGCCTTAGCTGCTGCCCTGGGGACCACCACTTCCCCAGGGCACATACTTTATAAAAGAAAAAAGCTGGGGAGGCCCAACAGCCTCCCTGAAACCCCGGGGACCGCCACCTCTCTGGGACACAAATACAACAATTAAGGGGGTCCGTTGCGGATCCCCAGCCCCCCAGACCACCATCTCTCCGGGGCTAAAATGAACATTGGAGGGGGGCCAAGCTTGCCCCCCCCTCCTGGAGACCTAGATGGACCTGGGGACCGCCAGCCCCCAGGGCCAGCTCCAGCAATTTCCCGGGGTGCCCACCCCCGGGACATTGCAGTTGGTTATAGTCTGCTCCCGCCAAGCCATAGTAAACTCTCTGATTTCAGCAAGTGAGAGCAAAAATGCTCTCACTTGCTGAAAGCAGAGCAAGTGCCTGTTTCCCTGCCCAATCTGAAGCGAGCAGGGCGACAGACACATTGCTTTGGGATCAAGCAATCCTGGGTCCTGCAGGAGGCGGGGAGCCAGCAGGGACCGCAGGGCCTTAAGGCTCCCCTGCGGTCCCCAACATGGGCAGTGGGTGCCCTGAGTTGGGACCAGGGCACCCACACTACAGGCCAGGATGGAGTCCCCAGGGCTATAATCGGCCCTGGAGGGAGGCTGTGAAGCCCCCTTCCTTTTAAAAATAATTAATTAAAAAAAGGGGCAGGACCTGGGGGATGGGGTTTCCAAGTCCGAAAATTGCCCAGGAGAGGGGCCGCTCAGCCCCTCTCCCTTTAAAAATAAAATATAAGAAAAGGCCGTTCCCTGGGGGATGGGTACCCGGGGCCGAAAAAGGCACAGGGAAGGGGGGGCCACGCGGCCCCCCTTCCTTTATTTAAAATAAAGAAAGAAATAATAAAAGAAAGAAAGAAAGGCTGGGACCCGGAGATCAGGGTCCACAAGGCCAAAATCGGGCCGGGCGGGTGGCTTCGTGGCCCCCTCCCTTTGTTTTTTTATAAAAAATTTTTTTTAAAGGGGGCGGGCCCCAGGGCATGGGGTCCCCGGGGTACAAAAAGGGTCCAGGGAAGAGGAAGGGTCATGTGGCCCCCTCCTAAAAAAATCAATAAATAAATAAATAAATAACAGCTGGTAACTCGCCGGAGGCCCCGCCCTCTTTCTCCACCACTCTGCAAATGCGCATTCTGGTGTGCTGCTGGTTGGGGGATGAAGTCCTCTTGGCTGCTGATGGACCTTAGGGGCCACCAAGGCCTGCTGTTACCTTCAGTAAGCCCCACACAGTGGGAGTGCTGAGAGGCGGTCATAGGCCATGCCCCTTTCTCCACCACTTTGCAAACGCGCCTCTCGGCCACTTAGACTCCAACTGACAGAGTGATGCAGACATTCACACAAGCTCGTCACTCTCCCATACATTCACTGTGACACCTAATCACTCACTTATACAGTCAGTCATGCACCCACTGAATCATTCATAAAGGCGCTCATACACCCACTGATTCATCAATACACCTTGATATACATATTTAACACTCATTTGTGATGTCATCAGTAATGTAACTGATCATGTCATGAGTGATGTGATATGTGAGGTCATAAGCAGTGCATTGCGGGGGCTCGAGTTATAATTAGCTCAGCCAACTATAACTGCTGAATTTCTCTGGTTTTGTATGAATGAAATGTCAGCCTAACTATAACGTCCTTAGGACCTCTGTTTTTTCAGTCTATATATATATATACATACAATGAAAAACTTAGGCTTAAAGTTAAAGTTAGGTTCAGATGTCAGTTAAAAATGCTGTTTCAGGTTAAACGATTAAACCTACAAAACCACTGAAATTAATCTGTTCTATTTTTCTCAAGTAACTATAACTCTTGCATTAAGATAGCTTATTATTAAATGAGATGAAAAAAATTCTATATCTCCATTGACTTAATTTTGAATTAAAATTGATTAATTTGAATATATTAAATAAAATTAAAATTATAGTTTTAAAGAATTAGCACAAAAAATACCACTTAGTGTAAAATGTTTATATGTATTTGTTATGCATCACAAATATTAAAATTGTCTACATGAAATTAATTTAACTTAAATTGTAAGGTGGCATTTATTTTTAATTGGAACATGGTTATTAAAATAACTTAAATAAACTATAAATTATTTTTAAAAATGTATATTTTTTATTATTTAAGAAAATGTATGCATATTTTTAAGAGATCTTAGAAAATTAATTTATTTTAACAGCATTTCCTATGAGGTTCTATTGAAAGTCCCTACCTCCATTATTTTATGTGAGAGGGCTCGCAGTACCACTTGTGTGGTGCTTGACTTACTCTAGGTCTGAGCTGGAGTACATTTACTTTAGAAGTGTAGTTTGTGAATAGCAATGGGTTACTCTTTTGTGGGTGGGTGCAATTCCCTCCATAAATCCCTCAATTGCCTTCCCTTAACCACTCCTTACTCCTTCCAAAGCCTCTTACCTTTAATGGTAAGTTTTCTCCATTTTCCAGCCACTCCCCCGTGCTGCCTATATTTACATCTAAAACATGGGCATACAAGTGCAGAAATCTCTGCAGTCAATCTGAAGATCTCCATACATTGAAAAGATATGAGAGGTGGCGTGGAAAACCTTCTTCACATGTAGGCTTGCAAATAGCATTTTTAGCATATGAGTGGCACAAATGTATTGCTACCTACTAAAAGTACTACAAAATGCAGTTTGTAAGTAAGCCCCATATTTCAAATAAATCTCATAGCCTCAGTGTTATTTTCAATTAATGCCATATTCCAGGAAAACAAATTAAGATTATTACAACTAAAATCTGTTATATGTAATATTTTTGGGAGACAGACATTAAATCTTGATCAATTGGGGGAATAACTTTTTCTGCCACAGCTCCTCCAGCTGCAAACTTTCTGAGACTTTTGTGGGGCAGATCACAAGTTATTTTCTTGTTTTAAAATAGAGATGCGATTTCTTTGATTTTATTGAAGCAATTCATAAGCGATGCTTAGCTTCATTTAGTAATTCCTGATCCCATAATCAAAGAGAATCATTATAAACATTTGTATAATAATGTTTCCCCAATTAGCAAATATCCCTCATCCTGCAAAGCTACCCTTGGTTGTTTCAATTTTGGATCATGCAATTACTATAATTTCATTAAAATGACAAGATGTTGGTTGTTCAAACTCGATGAATTCATTGCCTTAAGATTCAAATAAACTGGCTATTACCTGGCTTAAAATATCCATGGGGTTTCAAGACTTAGATTTAGAATGATAGACAATTTCTGAGTGGTTTTCTCAATGTGAGAAAGTTTACTATCTCTTGTCATACCGAATTTAAGAGGCAACCGCTCTACATGGGCGACACGAATGTATGACGTTACATCGCATACATTCTCAACACGTGGCTTTACAACGCAGTCGTAACAACGACCGCGTTGTTACCGCATTGCATTACATCGAAAGTCGTTTCAACGACTTGCTGTAGGGGGCGCGCTGGACTTAAGAATAGTATTAATTACTATTCCTACTCCAGTTTGAGCAACAGCAGGGAAGGTGTTGGATTTAAAATCCAACACATTCCCTGGTGTTGCACGCCCCCTACAGCAAGTCGTTGAAATGAGTTGCGATGTAATGGCACTGCATAGTAACAACGCGGTTGTTGTAACGACAGCGTTGTAAAGCCATTGTGTTGTGGAAACAGCGTTGTAAACGCTGTTTCCCGGCTGACACATTAGTCGAAGTTTTGTATGATGAAATAGCCTAATGAGTGAGGAGAATGTGGGCATGGGCTGGGGAATTGATTAGATGATGATGATGAGGAGCACCTCCACTGTATTCAGTAGCCCTGCTTTAACACATGTGGGTCCATAAGGCTAGAGTTGGCCCAGGTGCTTGCAATAACATCTCATCACACTTTGCAGGACTGCCAAACTATTATATGTATCTAATATTTTCCCCTATCGTTTCTACTGCACCTGAACCCTTTACCATCTTAGCCCATGAAGCTTCTAGTGGGTTTGAGTGGGAAATGGCCTTTACAACGTGAGCTAAGCCACATGTGTCATTTCCCCGGAAACTCAACCACGCTTTCCTTAACCACAAATATGCGTGGCTAAGGCATATGCATGGTCAAGATGCTGGAATGGGTGGGCCCAGGAACAGGAAGGATCGGGAGAGGATATGGCGAGGTAAGTTGGGCTGGGTTTTGAGGGTTGGGGAGTACTTTTTAAGGGTTGGGGTAGTTTTTAGGGCTGGGGGTTTGGTTGTTTTTAGAGCTCGGGATGGGGAGATTTTAAGGGCTCAGGGGGGTCGGGTAGGCTTTAGGGCTAAGGTGGGGTCAAGGTCGTTTTTAGGGCTTGGGGTAGTTTTTAGGGCTCAGGGTACTTTTTAGGGCAGTGGTTCGGGTTAGTTTTTAGGTCTTGGGGGTGGGGTAGCTACTAGAGGCCTGGCGGCTTGAGGTCATTTTTAGAGCTTAGGGGGTTGGGGTAGTTGTTAAGTCTTGGGGCAGGGACGTTTTTAGGGCTCGGGTGGGTTTGTTTTTAGGGTTCAGGGGAGGGCTCAGGTGTGAACTTTAACAAACATATCCCTTAACAAGTCATGCCTTTGACACAAAAATTGTGTGATAAAGGCATGCGTGGTAAAGGCTTGCGTGGTAAAGAATGTGGTGTTCAGATGCATTTGTGGTGAGGGCAGCGTTGTAGAGGGATGAGTGGGTTAGCCATGTGTGCCTCTATCATACAACCGGTTTGAGTTTGTGTTTGTTTTTTGATACAATACACTGATAGAGATAAAACACAACCTGATAAAGTTTTGCCTTAGAGAATCCACGGAGGTGACTAAACATGCAGTATCATCAATGTCAATCCAACATTAGCCATCTTTTTAAAATACTTTCTGGTGAATAATTTTAAATGAGACATCTCATTACATTTTTGTTTTATAGTGCACACTTGCCCTAGGGCATTGGAGTGCTGTATATGAGCACCAGATTATATTATACAAGGTTAGATTTTTTTTTTAGGCATAGAGAGATTCATTTATTTGCCCAGTATAACAGGATATTGAGCTGGCATTGGGACCCGAACCCGGTTCCCCACTACCAAAGTTAACTGCTCGTACCGTAGGCTACAACTACTCGTTGTAAACCCCTCCTCCTTCTACTTGCATGGTTATGTAAATATTTTCTTATTGCAATTTAAGGCTGAAATATATTTAATCATGATTAATTACCCATGTGAATACCCACTTTTTGGAGTCACTTTGTTCATATTTTGAAAGCAACATGTCAACATTATGGGATAATTATCTCATGACATAGACACAAATGATATGTTTAAGAGTGATGCAAATGCTTTCTTTATTATTCATTAGTCAGTTGTTCATTTATTTTCTTCATTAATAGTCCCCTCTAAATAATACCGACCAGTCCACCCCCACAATAACAGATTCTAGTGAAGATTTTGTTTAACAAAACCTGATGCTATATGTTAGTTTAGTACTCAATGTGGCCACAATTCACAACATATCCTAATCAAAAATAATGCAATTTTGATGTTCTTCTATTTTTGGAGTTTGTGGGTCTCCATGCATTTTTCATGACAGCCTTCAAGTCTCTCAACCTTTGCCTCACCAAGAGTATTTTCCATGCTAGCTTACTTTACATCATGATTCTGTGAAACTAGACGTGGATTATAGCATCGTAAAGGCCTTTTATTATGTAGCTATGTTTGAATTTTAAACTTACTTACTGGAAGCAAATGTATTGAGTGTCTGAAAATATCTTAAGACGGGAGAGGTAAACACAAGTATACTTATTGCTATGCTTAAAAGGCATCCATAGTCTTGTTCATAGGTACGTAGATATAATATAATCTTTCTTGTCTTCCTAGCCGTGCCATTTTAATTCTTTCTTGCTTGTTCATTTCAATGATTTTTTCAGTGTATTTCATGTGTATCTTAACACACCATTTTGTTTCACTCTATCAGATGGACATCACAGGAGGGTGATGAAACATTTAATATTATTTAAAATTTGAATTTAAACTTAAAGAATACTAGCACGTTTTCTGTTGGTCTCTTTGTTCATACCTAGATGGTGGAGAAGCAGAATTTAGGGTCCACCCTCATACATCACAGAAATGCAATTATATGCACACATTTGGCATTGTATTCACTGTGTGCCTTAACTCCGATAACGTGGGTGAAGTATTTAACGTATGAATGAAATGCATTCTCTGTAGAGATTAGAGATGTATACGTGTGTGCACTAATGTTCAGTCTAAAGGTGTAAACATTCATTCTTTATTCACTTTTTTACACCTACACTTCGTTATATTTGCTTATGTTATCATGTATTCTTATTCATGTTTTACATTGATTTCGCAAGTTACATGTGCCCACATGTAACCATATATTTGATATGCCTAACTACAGGCCTCAGTTGAAATGCACTTTGCTTTCCAGCATGTTTTTCTTTTTCTTGCAGGTTTATTACTTCGTTAGTTAGAGAAAGGCTTATTGCTTGTATTAGACTGATGATAAAGATGCCTAGAGGCAAGAACTTGGCGGTGAACTTGGAGAAACAATGGTCGACAGAGGCCTTCCGTTCATCATGTTCCAGAATGGCAAGATGTTCAAGGTTGAGAACCATAGTTCCCAGTTCGATGCATTGGGAAACTGAAGCAATGTTGCCGATGCACTTGAGTTGTGCAGGACATCTAACCTGGGCTTCTATTGGAATTCTATAACGCATATTAGCAAGCCCATTATCGCCGTTTTAGCGGCAGTTTCCGATAATTTTATCGCCGGTCTTGTTAATATGCCCCGTAGTTCCTTTTTCCAGGACTTCTCCGCAAGTGTGATAATGCTGACACCTTCTATGCGTCTAAATTAGAGACCCTTTATAGATGTCCCCATATTTATTTATGGTTAGAAGAGAGAAGGGAAGTCTCTTTATGAACCACCTGTCTGCTTTGATCTGTTTTTATACTGTTGTGGATATCACAAGTCTGTATCTCATTCTGTTGCGCCCCAACGTACTGAAATATTTCAGCTTAATTATTGTATTGTGGTACTTATTGAACTTTCTTTTAGTTTGCACATATAATGGATTGATTGGTTATCCAAATAAAACCCACTAACCATATTCAATGATTCCTGGTCCTGATTGTGGAGTCACATTGACTCCACAAGTTAGAAACGTATTGTTGATGTCTTCTCCCTTTCAATCAATCAATCAATCAATCAATCAGGGGATTGTAAGCGCGTTACTCACCCGTGAGGGTCTCAAGGCGCTGGTGGGGTGGGGGGGGCAGCAGATCCGTTAGCCGAAGAGCCAGGTCTTGAGGGTCTTCCTGAAGGTGTTCAGGGAGGGGGCGCGTCTGATGTCCTCTGGTAGCTCATTCCACGCCTTGGCTGCAATGTGGGCAAAGGATCTTGGCCTGCTCTGGCTCTGTGGATGCACGGGGTTTCGGCCAGTGCGAGGTTGGCCGAAACCCCGCGCAAAGGTCCATACGAACAATGGGGAAAAATCTTTAATGCCTTGACCAAGAGACTACTTTGCCAAATTGTCACTCTTTCAATGGTCTTGATATAAAATGCTTGGTTTACTCTTTACTCTTTCAGGTTCCAGAATGCATCTGTACCCATGTACTCGAAGAGCTTACTCATTATGCACAAACTGACAAGACTGATACTCCAGAAAAGCCAAATTTGAAATAAAGAAAATTATTGTGCAATGATTAAAGCAGGATAATACCTTGGAAAGGATACATTTAAGCTACTATTTCAAAATACAGTGGTGGATTACAGAGCTGAAAAGGTCCTCTGAACTCATACATCCCAATACACAGCAGCAATGAAAAAACACCTCTCCCTGTATCCCTTTCAGGACAGCAGGCTATATTTCTTCTAGTGAGTGCTGCTGCCTTTTTGGGCCACTATAAGAAGCCACAGGATAGCTACCGAATGCCGTGAAACACTGCTATCTGCTAGAGAAAGAATAGCCTAGGATACCAGAAATAAATTGTAAAGTAATCGCTGACACAATGCCATAAACATAGAATCAGTTTATATTAACTGTTTCTTTATCAGTTTTGAACCAAGAATATCAATAAAAGATCAAAACAAATCTTTGCTTGTGTTATTATAATGTTGGTGATTTCATTATCACATTGAACTATGTGCAATGACAGTGCTGCTCACAGTATAGCAATAGACTTGAAGGAATACATGGATTGCACATGTGAAGGATACATTTAAAGGAAGGGTAGTTCACTAGGGGAAGTCCCATCATACCTATGACTTCCTGTGTTCATGACACTGCACATTATAACCGCACTAAAGGGCATATTAGCAACGAGGCGATAAACAATTATCGCCGCTTTTGCGTCCGTTTTCGGACGAAAAGCGGCGATAATTTTATCGCCTAATCAGCAAGGTCACGCTATCGCGTGAATCCTTGCATTATCGCTCTTTCTCTCAACGCCCATCTTTGCAACTCTAATGAGATGCAAAGTGGGCGTACTCGGATGGACTACGTTGCAAATATCGCTGATGTTCACATCGCGATATTTACAAGGTAGCCCACATGATTTTAGCAGAGGTTAGATTTCGCGAAACGGCCGTTTTCGCCAAAATCTAACGTCTGCTAAAATCCTGACTTAGCCATCCCTAACATAGGGGTGGATTCTGCTGATACGACCACAGGGTCGTATCAGCAAGGTTATCGCCGTTTGTAGGGAACATCGCTGGAAAACCAGCGATGTTCCCTGCAAAACGGCGATAACCTCGCTATCTCTGGAATTTTTATCGCCCTGGAGAAGCGCGTTGTTAATAACGCGCTACCAGGGCGATAAATTCCAGAGATAGCCTGCGTTAGGGAATACGTCGCTAATCACGGCCAGCGATAATTATCGCTGGCCGTTGATAATATGCCCCTAAATACTTAAGTACGACATTTTTAGCAAATGGTCTCCTATAATGTTAAGGGCTGTAAACAAAATTAAAATTAAATCAGAAAAGTGTCTGCATTTGAGCGCACGAGTATTAATTTCCGAGTGTTTCACAATATTCTATATTAAAAAGTAGCACATGATGCAATAGTAACAAGAAATGAAATCGTCTCATTCCGGAAATGGAGAAAACGTTACGTTTTCCAGGAAAAACAGGTTTGGAAAAATAAACCAGCAGAGTACGCTTTTAGCCGTGTAAATAGGAGCATTGAGTAGAACCTTGTTACAAAGTAAAATAAACACGAATCTGCAGCCAACATGAATAGGTTGATGAGCTCATTCGAAAGTTGCATCGTGACATTGCTTTCATTCAGACACAGTCGACATTTATGTAAGAACACGAGCTTATCTAAGGGTACTTAGACATAGATTCTTGCCACAGGGACTTTAAAACCATTCCTGTTGCCACAAAGAATACTGGCCCAGATTACCTATTAAGTTGCATGGGTATTCCTACGACCAGCTTTAGGGTGGTGCGACTGGTGCAGCCGCACTGGGCGCTGACCTGGAGGGGGGCACTGACCTCAGGGGGACACTGGGTTTAGCAATAACTTACGATTTAAAAGCACCTACTGCAGAGTTCTTTGTGCCTTCAGCTATCAGGCAGCAATAAAAATGTCAAGATATCCCTTGTGATTAATGTTCCTGTTAGAGAGAGAGATCAGAGTTTTGTCTAGTGGAAGTTTTAACTTACCATAAAGTAGCGCTGAGGGTTAATATGCCTGCTGCAAAGAACAGAAGTGTATTTTAGGTGGATGGCAAAGTGGATTAGTAAAGCCAGCCTTTACCAGCGCTTCAAAACAAATGAAATGTATGTTGGAGAGGGTCTATGGAAAAAAGAGGTGCACTTATGCCAAGTGGTTGTCTTGGAATCTGAGGAGGAAGTCATGGGGAGGGGGGCGCCAAAAAAGATTGTGGCACCAGGCGCCCCACCACTAAAGCTGGCCATGCCTGGGACCTAATGCAGCAATACACAGGGCAAAGCGTTGCAAACTGCAGAGCCAATCAATTTTTCCAGACAAACGAATCCGTTGATGCACGTGCAACACAAAATCTCCTGGCATAATGCGTGCAAAGGGGCGTAAAGGGACAGGAGAAGCACAAGCACCCCGGGATTTAAAGCAAAGTCAAAACTACAGAGAGAACTGGGTTTGTGTGAAATGCTAGCATCAAATAAAATCATGTGCAAATAAATAATAGGCAAGCAGAATATCGCATGTGATTTGTACTTTTGGAGAAATTGCACATTTTAGAACAGTTAAAGGTTGGGTTGTTGTCATTACTTTGAAATTCCTACTGGAGAGTGTACCTCAGCAACACGTTCTCACTGATGATATAGCTGGTTCATATTCATTAAGAAGCAAATGCCACCTCGAACTTAAGTGGCTTTCTTTGTGGAAGCGCAGTCAATGACATCATCATTTTCACACCTGAAACATGCTGCTGCCAAATTATTTGATGTTTACACAGCCATGCAAATTATGACGCAGCACTGCTCTGCCTGAAGTTAAAATCTGGGCGTCGGATTTAAGGTCATTTATTACTTTATTTTGGTTATGTTAGTAGAAATCACATTGTAAACAGGAAGTTCAGCAGACGTACAATACAGATTATGGTTAATAATTGTTGAGTCACAATTTTCATTAAAAGTACATAATATGAATAGTAAAAACCTCTCCCCACACTTCGAATTGTGGCAAGCTTTAGGTGAGTCGCATAAACGATAATAGGCTGTTACCTACTGCTTCTCCAGTGACGAGTCACACCTCTGGAATTTTTTTAAGAAACACTATTTTGTAGGCTCTACAGGAGTGAACTGACAGTTCACATCTACCCCTTGAAAACCAGTCTGTATAGTACAACAACCTTTAAAAAAAGATTCTTATCTATGCTACAGATTTTTACATTTGTTTTATTCTGTCTTCTTTTTTTCTGTACTTCTCTTTTCATCCTTTTCCTCTCTTTTTCCATCTTTCTGTCACTGCTTTCCTCATTTTCCATTTCTCCTTGTCTCCTCCGAACTCCTTTCATTTCCTCTCACTTTTCCTTTTTCCCCGTCCGGCCTTCCTCCAGTATATTGCAGGACTTCACTTCCTCCTTTTCGTCCTCACTAATTCCTCAGTGCCTCCTGTTCGTCTATTTATTCCTTCTCTTACAGTCCATCCAGCCAAGTTGTTGAGGTAAAGTCAGGAGGAAACGCAAGGGAATCTGTCCTTGATGTCTTCATTGTTTGTGCATGTGAGTTGTCAGGTAAGGCCTGTCTTTTACTCTTGTCCTTGTCTTTTCCTCTCCTGTGCCTTCTTGAAACAATCCTCAATCAATCCTGGGTGAAACACCATCCATGAATCCTTTGGTGGTTATCAATGGCAGTGGTTTATTCCTTTGTCACACCTGAGAAGTCTCCATATAATAATTATTTGTGGTTTAACAGTACCTCCAGTGGGCATGTCCTCTGTTGCTCCTCTGTTATTCATGGTAGACCTCATATAATACTTCCTGCTGGTTTTACAGTGCATCCAACGGGTTGTTCCTATGTCACTCCTGGGTAGACTGTGAGTGAGGTTTAATAGTGCCTCCACTGGATTTTTCCTCTGTTGCTCCTGGGTAGACTTCATATAATAGCCTCTGTTATTTTGACAGTGTCTCTAACGGATAACTCTTCTGTCACTCCTGAGTAGGCACTATATAAGGTTTAATAGTGCCTCCGTATGTCTGCTACTCTGACGATTAGGAGTATATCCATTACAATACTCTTTGGTGGTTTAACGTTGCCTTCAATGGGTGGCTTCTGTGTTGCTGCCTGTTTCTCCCGATTAGACTTGATATATTAGTCAATGGTGCTTTCATAGTGCGTTCTATGGGTTGCTCGTCTGTCACTTCTGGGTAGAATTTCTATAACAGTCCCTCTTGTTTTAACAGTGCCTCCAATGGTTGTTTTTTTGGCACTTCTGGATCGACTTAATATAATACTCCTTGATGGTTTAACAATACCACCAATGGGTTGTTCCGCCTTTGTTCATTCCTGGGTAGCTTTTGTAGAATAACTTTTGGTGGTTTAAGATGTACTTACAATGGGATGCTCCTTTGTAGCACCTGCAAAGACTCCATATAGTATTCCTTTGTGATTCGGCAGTGCTTTGAATTAGTTGATTCACGATCGTTAAAGTTTGACTCCTTATAATTCCCCATGGTGGTTTAGAAGTGTGTTGGAGAGGACCATCTTTGCCTTGTATTCCCTCAGATTTGTGCCTCTCCTTGCTGAACCCATGTTAGCTGGAAATAAGGCTATGTGCATTTCCCACTGCCACCCAGAGGTAAAGTGTTGGTACTGCCCTTCTAAACATAGTTAATTTGGCATACACCTAATTGGCACATTGAGTTTACTTATAAGTCCCTGGTATGTGGTACTACACATACCTTGGGCCTGTAAAGAAAATGCTGCAAGTGGACTGCAGCATCCACTTGCCACCTACTAAAATAGCCCTGTAAAACATGTCTCCAGGCCTACCCCACCAACTTGGGTATTTTGTTTGAAATTGCCATTTCAGTCTGGTAGATTAACCCTTTTGTCAGGCCAAAACCTTACTTTTCAATACCTATAGGTCACCCCTAGAGTGGGCCCTCAATGCTCGTAGGGCAGGGTATGTTGTCTTTAACAGGTAGTACATGTATATTTAATGTTTTACATGTCATGGCAGTGAAAAACCTCCAAAGTAATTTTTCATTGTGGCAAGACTAGCCCTCCCTTAGGGAAACACTGGGTTACACTAAAACAACTGATAGTGTTTAATTTCAGTCTGGGAGCAGCTAGGAATATTGTTCAAGGACTCATTTTAAAAGTAATTTAAAAACAAACTTAATGTTCAAGTTGGATTTTATATTAATATTTTGAAAATGACACTTTTATAAAGTTGCTATTTCCTGCTTGAACCAAATGTGCCCTTCTGCCAGTGTTCACTATCACACAGGAGATGCATGGTTCCTTGATTAGGTTTGAAGTAACTTCCAGAGCTGAGACAAATGAAGAGGGGGTGACTTTCCCCTGACAGGATGGCCAAATGGACCGTGACAAAGAACTTAATTAACTTCACAGGGAGACTACCATGTCACAGGTTGATGTAGCTCACACCTGGGCCTGCCTCCTCTATTGTCCTTCTAGCCAGCAGGCACTAATCCCAGTGGGAGAGGAGCTACCCTTCAGAACTGGCTTGGAGTGACCACAAGCGAGGACTTGCCCATTATCAAAGTTACGCCTCTAGGTAGGCACATGGAGCTCTGCACAGGAGAAGAATGTTTCTGCCATGTTGGTTTTAAGCGGTAAACAGCTCTCTGGGATAGTTTACATTGTAACCCACAGAAAGTGCTGCAAAAGTGGGTAGGTTCACCTGTGGGCACTTTTATACCAATGGTCAGAGAGTTGTCATGGATTTCTCCCTCCCACAGTCTAGCACTGGGCATTAATGAGGCATCCTCAGTACTACCTCATATCACCTCTGGACCTGTGGAAGAACAGAAGAGGACTAGACCTGCTTTTTGTGACATGAAAAGAGATCTGAAGACTGGGCCTGCTCTCCTTCTTGAACCCAGGAAAAAGAATTGGGCTCCAAGGGTCATATGGCCGGCCTCAGTTTTGGGCTACAGGGATACAACAAGCTCCATCATGCATTCCCAACTGACCAGTCCCAACTGGACCTGCGCAGGAATCACCTGCTGGCCTCTTCTAGAGTTAGTCTTGATGCCTCAAGCGCTATCCCCAAGGTCCTGAACCCATTCCTGATGTCAGAGGGTGCTCCTCCTAAAGTCTCCTGAAACCTGGGACTTTTTGACAAACATTTTGATCTGATAACTGGCATAATTGCCCCATTGGAGGAATCAGAGCTTCAGAAAAAATTACTACGTCTCAATGTAGAACTCTTCACTGGGAGAGGCCCAAAAAGTATCCGGACATAGAGGGACCTTACCTGGGTATGACATTAAGGGCCAGATGTACGACCTGCAAAATAGCGCCTCGCAAATTGTGACTCATTTGCGACTTGCAATTTGCGAGGCGCTATTTGGCATGTACAACAGTGTGTTTAACACTGTTTGCGATTCCCAATGTGGTTGCAAATTGCGAGGCACATGAATATAAATGAGCCTCTCGCAATTTGCGAGCCCATTGGGAATGACAGGCCCTCCCAGGGATGGTGGCCTGCTGGGCTCAGCAGACCACCATGTCTGGGACTGCTTTTCAATAAAGCAGTTTATTTTATTTTTTTAAATGCAGCCCGTTTTCCTTAAAGGAAAACGGGCTGCATTTAAAAAAAACAAATGAAATGTTTTTGTTTCATTTTTTAAGGACAGGTAGTGGTCCCTGGGACCACTGCCTGCCCTTAAAAAATATTTTTTAGAGACAGTCACAAAGTGGAAGGGGTCCCCTTGAAGAGGGTGGTAATTTGCGAGTGTTTTGCGACCGCAATTGCGGTCACAAAACATTCATACATTGCTTTGCGGACCCAATTAGGAAGGAAACGCTCCTTCCTAATAGCGACTCGCAAGTCCTAAATAGCGAGTCGCAAATAAATTGCGACTCGCTATTTAGGAATTGTACATGGCCCTGGGCCATTTTGCATGCGCAAACGGGTCGCAAACCCGTTTGCGCATGCAATTTAGGGTCGTACATCTGGCCCAAGTTTTTCTGCTCAGAACGTTCTTACGCCTCACTAAAGCAGGCGTAACAAGGAGAAATACAGTTATTTCTCCTAATTTTTTCCTTTTTCCATGTGTGCTGCATTATGCAGCAGACACAGAAAGAGGAAACACGTCTCTGGATTGTTTTTGTGCAGGAAGGCACCCCTTACTGCACAAAAACAATCCTGTACGCAACGCAGACACCCTTGCACCAGGGTGCAGTTTTATTGTCACTTTGGTGATGTCTCCAGGACCTCCCCGATCTATCCCTCTAAAACCATTAGACAGGGGAGATCTCTTGGTGATAATCCACCTATCTACGCGCAAACGTCAACAGGGCTCCCACTGAGACAAGATGATACCGGCCACTTTAACTTCCCTCCGCCCCTCAGCGCAGCAATGCCTGAAACCCCATGGCCCTAACTCTTTCTCCATTATCTTCCCCCCCAATCTCTCACTTAAAGCGAAAAGAAACTTCAAACACAGGCTGATTAGACAACACCCGGAAACACTCTTCGTTGATATATACCACTGCTCCTCCAAAGGCCAGCAAAAAATGGATCTCATTTTCCACACCCAGCAACCTGCGAAATGGAACACCATTCTTAGAACCCACCTTCACATATCCAAAACAACTACCACCCCTCTCAGCTACAAACTAACGATCTCTAACTCAAACCATCCTACGCGCTGTGGCAACACCTCTGCGACCATCTACAGCAACGGTACAGTCCTGATCCAAGCCAACAACTCCAACCTAGACTCATTTGACTCCCTTTTCCCCACGTTACGCAAAGCCTTCACTCATTTACGCTCTACCCACTCGCACAACTCCCTTCCACCCATTCGACCAACCCCTCCTGTGAAATCACAAAACAATCCCAAGACTCTTTCCACTAACTCCAATTCTTCCCCCTCTGACGCCACACTCTCCTCCTCTTCCACTACCCCTGACCTGCACAATAAATACTTCTCATCCAGAACAACTCCGAGGAACGTCTCTGCTAAGACTCCCCAACCCCCTGCCAACCCCCACCTCGCCCTCCCCTCACTACGAAACTATTCCCCACAACTAACTAGCAAAACCGACCCTCAGTCAATGCCTCCCAACTCTCACCTTCCATCAGCACTCATGAAGCTGCTGTCTGAACCACGACTAGATTTCTCACACCACATGTCCACGGCTTACCACAGAGGCAACATAGGGACCTTGGACACTGTGAGCCACACTCTCACTGACAGGCTCTCTCCTTCCCCGGACTGTCCCACCCAGGATATCCGGAACCTAAACTCCCCTACCCCCTCCTCTCTGAATATGACTCAAAGACTTGCTCTGCTGGAAAGCCAACTAGAGTTTGTAATACAGGGTATAAACAAAATCTTATCGAACCTCACCACACATCTGGAGCCTACTTAACGTTCACACCCTACACCCTCAGACACCAACATTCAACACTCAAGTCATCCCAAGGCACAGGGGCACAGCTGGAACACAACCCCATTCTTAAACCAGCCTCTGAGACCAAAAAGAACAAGCGCCGCAATGTCCCTGAGAGAGGCGATTGATCTTGCCAACTCTTATGACTCATCTACAACTGTCAACCCCAGCTCCAAGATCCAGGTTATCACTGGATTTGGAAGAGACCGCAGCACACCTAGAACGTCGAGACCACCAGCCTTCCACATCAATATACCCATGGCTCCTCCCACAAACAAACTTAACAACAAGGGGATGACCAACTGCATGCTTATAAACTGCAGATCTGCAACTAAACACGCAATAGAACTGGCAGAAACCATCCTCACCCATGACATTGACATCACGTTCATCACAGAAACCTGGTTAAATGAGTCCTCCTCCCCAACCATTGACATGCTTGTGCCCCCTGGGTTCTCAATCATCAATAAAGACAAAGAAGCATTGAGGCGGGGGTATTGCAATTATCCACAAGAGCAACATTTCCGTAACTGAAACTGACTCCTTCAAATATAACACATTTGAATATCTAACCTCCACTATTAAGACGAATGACAACAAAACGCTATACTGCCATCTCCTCTACCATCCGCCAGGCAACACTCCTACACTCGGAGAACACCTCTCCGACTTGATAATACACTGCTCACTTTTGGACTCCAACAACATAATACTAGTCGACCTCAACCTCCATTGGAATGATGAAAATAATTTTCTGATCCAATCCATGAACAAACTTCTACTTAATAATAATCTTATCCAACACTGCACAGAGCAAACCCATAACAGAGGTTCAAAACATGACGCCATTATAGCTCACGAAGATACGATTACTATCGATCACATCCTTCCTGTTGACTGGTCAGACCACCACATCATTCTATTTCACGTTAACCAAACGACCCATTGCCTACCTAGTACACAGGAATCCCTGCATTGGGCAAGAAATCTAAGACAGATGCCCCTTGCCGACCTGGAAGAAAGGGTAAGATCACTCCTTCCCCACACCTTAAGCGACCTCTCTACAACTGAACTTACCTCACACTACAATGTAACAATAACATCCATACTAGACCAAGTAGCTCCCTTGAAAAAAAAAGAGTCAGGAACATTCCATCAAGATCTTGGTTCAACACAGACCTAAATTCTGAAAGAAGACAACTCAGAGCTGCAGAAGGCTCTGGAGGAACAACCCATCCACAATCCACCTTGATCAACTCAAAACAGCACGCAGGAAATACAAATAACACATCAAGAATGAAAAAACTACCTTCTTCTATGGTGCATTAGACAATGCCAAAAATCGTCCCAAAGAACTCTTCAATCTCATTAGACAGCAAACATCCAAGCCTCCCTCAACATCAGTGCAGGCCTCCAAAGACCTATGTGACAACTTTGCCAATTTCTTTAACGAGAAAATAACTAAGTTTGATCTCTCCCTAGATGTCCACCTCCTGGCATCCAATGAAAGCCCACCCCCCTGCAAAGAAGGCAACAACCCACCCAGGCACCCCCCTAACAACTGGATGTCTTTCAATCCCATCTCTAAAACAGAAATCATTGCATTGATCAGCAGGTCCAAACCCTCCTCACACATAGAGGACCCTATTCCTGCCCAACTGGCAAAAAAACTCAACCTCGCCCTAGCCCCTCTCTGGACCAAGATTATAAATAGCTCCCTGAGAACCGGAGTCATGCCAGATTGTCTTAAAATCGGCCAAGTCACACCATTACTAAAAAAAATGGGCTCTGACCCAAACGATCCCAATATCTTCAGGCCCGTCTCCAATCTCCCATTCTTAGCCGAAATCCTGGAAAAATGTGTTCTTCTCCAACTTAACCAACACATTGACAGCAACAACCTTCTAGATTCTCACCAATCAGGCTTCAGAAAAGGATGCAGCACAGAGACAGCGATCCTGAATGTCATAGATGATGTCTACAAATCACTCGATACAGACCGATGCTGTCTACTCATACTCCTTGACCTTTCGGCAGCGTTCGACACGGTCGACCACAAATTGCTCATTAATGTACTCCGAGAAAGGATTGGAGCAGACGAGGTGGTACTACAATGGTTTACCTCCTTTCTTCAGAACCGCTCCCAACGAATAAAAATTAAGAACTTCACGTCTGACCTACTCCCCATAACCAGGGGTGTCCCTCAAGGATCAGCTCTCTCCCCATCACTATTCAACATCTACATGGAGCCTCTCACCAACATACTCAAAAAAGCCAACATCCCCTTCCACCTTTATGCGGACGACACCCAGATCTACCTAGAAACTTCCTCTATTGGAGACATACAGAGACTAAACGACACTCTAAGAGAAGTCCAACACTGGCTATCCCTAAACCACCTGAAACTCAGCCAAGATAAGACGGAAATCCTTCTCTCATCCAACAAAGAGCAGACCCCCCAAGTCACAGAATGGCTAAAAACCATTGATGCTCTTAACTGCAATCTCACCCTGGCCCACTCCGTAAAATCCCTGGGAATCACTCTGGACACAAACTTAAACATCGACAAGCATATCAAGAACACCTCAAAGAGCGCATTCTTCAACCTAAAATTACTCAACAAAATAAAACCCTTCATCCCTCCCAATGACCTTAAACAGGCTACACAATCCCTGGTTCTGTCCAGATTGGACTACGGGAATGCAACCCTCACAGGCACGGCAAAATCTGACTTAGCTCACCTCAGATCAACTCTAAATGCAGCTGCCAGGATGGTCACTGGAGCAAAGAAATACGACCACATCTCTCCCTCTCTAAGAGAGCTAAAATGGCTCCCAATAGAAATGCGTTCCAACTTCAGAACTGCTTGTCTCACACACAAAGCTCTGCACACTGGCAAACCTGCCTACCTGGCTTCCAAACTCAAGAAGGCCGGCCAGACAAGGAATCTCAGGAGTACTAACACTCTACTTCTCATTCCCCTGAAAACTCGCAAACAGAAAACCCTGTCACACTCCTTCTCTGGAAATGCGCCTAAAATCTGGAACTCCATCCCAGTCCATATCAGGACTAACCCCTCCTTCACACACTTCAAAAGCCAGCTCAAAGACCTCTTCCTCAACCGAACTCATCCGAATGGATAGCTGCTGCCTAATGAGGAATCTTGCCCAGCGCAGTATATATTCACTTCAATAAGAAGACTTTTACATCACTTGCCTTCGGACTCGCTCCACAGTCCCCCCCACCCCAATCAGGATTCATTACGAGTAAATGTTGTTTATTGAAATACTTTGTGCTCGACTGCATCACGATAAATGTTGTAAAGCGCTCTGATACCTTCGGGTCTGGCCAGCGCTATATAAAACTCTTAAACAAACAAACAAGGGTTTATATAATGATTGCTATTAATGTGAATTTTATAGAATACTGACACATATATACTACAATTTGTGATTGTATTTAATGCAATGACAATCTATGGCCTTCTTATTGGTATGCAAAGGATATAGTGCCAAATACCAGTATGCTGCTTATGGTGGTTTAATACAATTGTATTGCTGTATATTTATTGTTTTCTTTATCTTCTGATTTTATGTCTGTTGTTAAGGATCTTTTTATCCTAACTTTGATCCGAATCAATAAACTATATTGATGATTGTGCCTATTATTCTTTTTATTCTGTCTACCCTCCCGGTGCAAATTCTGAGCAATTATTTTAAAACAACAATATTCTTTCTAAGATTTTATGGAATGATAAACATCCTGGGATGTCTCTTACTAAATTACAGCACCCTAAAGAATTAGGTGGGGTCCACGTTCCTAATTTTCAGGCATATCACAGCGCTTACTATCCTTTTTCTCTTCCTCTTTGGATGGATATTAAATGATCAATTATATTCCCATTTTCACTAGAGGATTTTCTAACATGTACTCAAAAACCTGCAAACGTATCTCTTCCTATTCAGAGCACCTCCATAATACAGTAAACAAATTTCTAGTAGTTCATCTATCTGGACTTGATGAATTTTTAGAGTCCTCCCTTTAGTATAATCAGTTTATCAAGATTAGATGTCCGACTATTTTTTGGAAGGCCTGGAGAGAGAAAGGCCTCTTTTGGGTTCAACAACTTGTTGATAAAGATACTTTTATGACACTTCAGCAAGCTCAGTCTTGTTTTCATCTAATTCTTTTGTTCAAAAATATACCTCGCCATGAGAAGTTATCTCACAGACAAAACAGTCCCTCTCATCTGCCCAAAAGTTAGATAGATCATATAGTCAATTGGTAATCCCCATAGATATGTCTTCCAATGCCTCCATTCTGTATAAGACATTAACTTGCCCAATGTTTCAACTTCAAGAGAGAAAACACAAATAGAATTACAATTAGAAAAGGATTTCAATATTGCTTGGTCATTTTGAATGTGGAATAAAATTTGTCTTAAAATATGTAAACCCTCTAGGGTTGCAAACCTTAGTCAAACAATATTTTTATATGTAATAGACTTTTAATCACATCCTTTACATCATAAAAAATGTAAATCAAACTCGGCAGCCCTACATCACATTTTATTCTCTTGCATGCGCACACATCAGTTCTGGCTCAAAGTATGAAAACAAATAAACGATATTTTTCACACAAATTTCACTTTTTCATTTTCTAATGTATTTTTAGGAAGTTTATTGAATCATTGGAAATGTTCTACTTATAATGTTGACATTATTGACGTGTTACTGGCAGTAGCCTTTCAACAAATTACTCCAAGGCATGGTGTTATGATATTTACTACAACCATCATCTAGAGTGACCTAGTGTTCATCCATTGAACTTAGCTTTACGAAGAGACATTGTTTGGTCACCTGTGGCAATTTGTGTAGACACAGCTGCTCAATCCTCTACTATTCATCATCCATCAATTGAAGAAGTTAACAAACCCCCTTGAATGTTCCAATATATAGGTCTAATCTTTGTATTTATACTTATTTCTTATCCTTTTTATGTTGATATGTATTAATTGTATTTATTGACAGACTTTGTATTGAATTATATGCTGTTTTATATAAACTTCACCATCTGACTTATATAACTTCTTTTTCCTTTTTAAGTGTTATTCGCTTTCTTATTTGTTCCTTTTTCACTCCTCCGTTCCTACATGATATTTATTTACTTGCCATCTATACTTAATAGAAATTGATATGAGTGTTTACATTTGATGATTTGTTATAGATTGTTTTTTTTTCTCTTTATTTAATAAACTTTTCTTAAACTTAAAAGTATGTTCTTTGCTTCTCCATTTCTTTCCAGCTTTTGAAGAACAAGGATTTAATGAATTGCTCGCTCTTCCCAAAAATGTCATTGAGGTAACCTGGAATCCCAACACAGAATCATTCTGCTTCTTTGTTCCTATTCACCAAGAATAACTCAGATGCTCCTAACTCCGACTGCTGCCTCATTGCCAAACAGAGGGTCTGGAAAGACAGCAGTGACTTACGTTTGGTGCAAGTAGGGAACACTACTAAGTGAATTAATTGTGGGATGGGTGATTTAGTGTCAAAGGCTGGTTGGAGCACTGCTTCCTATTTTTGCCTCTGACTAAGAAGACTCAACTTCATAGTTTTTGATTGAATTACATTTGTACTACTTTCCTTGCCATCAACATTTCAGTGAAGGATACCTGCCCCACTGACTTGATTCAGAGAGTCATTAGCATTTGGGTGAATTTTGGAGAAACCTCTACTAAATAGAGTTTTCCAGCCCCTTTACATCATTTGCCTCCTCATCATCCCATTCATTTCCAACATTACAGAGTGCTGAGGGATGAAATAAAGGAGTTGAGGTACACAAGATATAACCTAAAACCAATAAGGAATACCTCAACACCTCCCAACTATACTGCAAATTATATTCTGCAAAGTCATTATTTGAAAACTAGGCATTAGTTTACTTGTTACCCCCATTCAATGATAAAGAGTCATCATTTATTCAGCACTCTTTACGTACATCCAAAGGCAGGTCAGGAAGGAGGAGAGAAGTGAGGAAGCACAGATTAGTAGTCCATAGTATCTGATGTAGGCGGCCATTTTGCTTGCTCAAAGAGTTTCTGTGATGATGAGGATAATCCACCAAAGGGGGCTTCCTGGCTCCTTGTGCGCTCTCTCAGAAAGATGTGGGCTCTGGCATCGGGACCCAGTATTTGGCATTTGACTTAAATTCAGCAAAGTGTCACAACCAAGCATGGTTGCATGCAAATAAACCAAATCTCAGACAGCCAGTAATGTGGGCACATGTAAATCTGGACCAACATGATAGGCCTCTGCCACATACAGGGCCAGCGACCGTCTGCCTCCAAATGTATCATCTGTATATCATAAATTGCACACGATTATTCGATAGCTTCATATCAGCCTGACTTGATATGAATGTTGTTTTTTGTGTGTATGGATGTAGGACGGTCTGTTGTTCTGTTTGAATGTAGTTTTGTGCGCTTATGCTTCAGTTTAAATTCACTACAGTAAAGCCTGTTTAACAGATTTCCCATTGGTTGTTTGCCTTTAGCATTTGAAGCTGATATGCTTTTTTTTCTGGAGTCGCATCATAGTGGACTTTTCTGGCGCAGCACGGAACCAAGTGCCTCTTTTAGGCACCTGCAGGGCGTGGAGTGAATTCATTTATCCTGATATTTTACTGAGTTACTGTTTTATTTTTAGACAGTCCAGGGCCATATTATCAAGAATGGCGCATATTTTATTGCCGCTTTAGCGGCTGGAAACTGCCGCTAAATTCCAATAGAAGCCCAGGTTCTGGTGTCAAGGACATCAAACCTGGGCTTCTATTGGAATCCTCTAGGGCATATTATCAAGCCCCTTATCGCCACTTTAGCGGCAGTTTCCAGCCGGTAAAGCGGCGATAATGTTTGCGCCATTCTTGATAATATGGCCCACAGTTTGAAAACAGGGAGCAAGGTCTGTCTCTTTCTGTTTCTGAGCTGTGGTGTCTTAAAATATCATACTGACTCAGAGAAATATCGGGTTAAATGAATTCACTTTATGTCCTGCAGGTGCATAAAACTATCACTCGGCTCCGTTCCAGAAAACTCCATCATGCTAAGGACCCTGGACCTCTTTTGAGTAAGCTAAAAGCCTCGGTGTAAAAACTGTTTTGTGTAGATTATAGTGTCTTCAAATAAAATGCCTACAATTGTTTGCGGGGTCAGCTTTACCTCTGAATTAATGCTTTCGATCATCACCACATCGGATCAATGATAAGCTTGGAGTCAGACAAAACGCTCATTCTTTCAACCACAAAAAAGGATAGGATTTATTGACGGCGGCTGCATCCTACACCATGACCCTTAAAATGACGGTGCAATGTAATAAGTTCAGTGTCAAGCCAGCCTACAGTTTTGGAGTGCAGCGCTCGAAGTGGTCCTTGCCACAGACCTCTCTACTACTTTATTTTTACAATGCCCATAAGATTTTATCTTTAAAATAGAGAGACATTTTAAGAGGCAGGCCATGGCTCAGTGAGGAACCACATCTTAAGAAATGTAATTACACTATATGTTTAATTTGATTTTGTAGCAGGAGAAATGTGGCACAGAGAAAGGCAGTTGTAGAGCGACTGAGAACAAGTTGAGAGGGACATTTACATAATATTTTTCATCTAATATAGCTTGAAGAAATACTTTTTACAGCTGTAAGGGAAACACTAATCTGAGTGGCAGGTTACACAACGTGTCTGGCAGGAATGTGGCTCGCTCTCTCACTCACTCACACACAGACCGAGGTGCCGCTTTCAGGGACAAATTCTGAACCACAGTGCTGGCGTGTAGTCAAGTGAAATGTTAGTTTAAGGCAGAATGAAGCGCTGGTTGATTGAAGTGTTGATTCCTCTTGCTCTCAACTGCCAGCCTCATGTGTTCCCGAGGCCCACTGCAGTGATGAAAAGTGGGAATGTTTCATGGCCCTGAGATTCCCAAAACAGGGGGCAAGCCAAGAAGCCCTTGGAAAACAGGGTAGAGCACAACAGTAGGTAGCAGGCTGCAGGCCAGTATATCAAAGCAGTTATCAGAATGGCAGTCCCTCCTACAGCTCAACAGGCAGCTGGCCAACACAGCAAAAGAGTTAGCAGAGTGGTGGACCCTCCTGCCAACACAGCAGTCCTTCTGGCAATGTGTAAATGTAGAGCCAGCAGCATCTGGTTACAAGTCCTATGCAGTGTCTGATTAGATGGCGTCAGAGCCCCAGTACCTATAACCAAAAGTGCCTTTGATGTTGGGAGTGCCTTCAAAAAAACTCTCTGAAGTGCACAAGGATCCTTTTCAGCCCAGCCCTGGCTTCAGACTACCAATAGAGGGTAAATCAGCCCTTTGTTTGAGGGCAGTCCACAACCTATTCAGATGTAAGTGTGAGTCACCTCTCCCCCCTTCCTGCTCAGGAAGGCTATCAATATGCAGATGAATGCAGATGTATCCTGCCCTTCCTGTGTTTGTGGCTGTCTACAGGGAATGCACAAACTGTAGCTGTCACACAACCCACATGTGTTTTGGAGACAGGCTGACAGGAATAAAGAGTTAGAAGCACAGCGAAATGTCCGCTTTCTAAAAGTGTCATTTCTAAAATGGTATTGTGAAATCCAACTTCACCAGTAAGGAGGATTTATCATTACCATTCTGAAAATACCAAACATGACAAAGATACTCCTTTCTGATCAGGAATTGCCACTTAAAAGTATATAAGGGAATTCTCAATGCTAGCCTAATAAAGGAGTAAGCCTACCACTAGTGAAAAACGAAATAGGCTGTTTATCACTACCAGGATATCCAAAACAAAAAAGTACATGTCCCTGCCTTTTACTTACGCAGCTCCCTGCCCACAGGCATGATATTGGAGTTTGGACAGTCTTGACTTAAGCTATGCCTGCTCTCCAACACAACCCAATCATAAAAGAAACCAGTTTTCACTAGGGTATCATTAGTGCTCCTAAGTGGGTCTTGAGTTAAGCCAGTTACCTTGCCTAAGTCATACTATTTGACAGCAGTGGTGTTGAAAGATTTAAATGTTTTTTTTCATACTACACAAAGAACCTTCAAGACTGATTCTAGAAAACTCATCTCACTCAAGGCACTGTATAATGGGATTCTAAAGAGTCCTTCTTGTTCTCAGTCTAGCTAGGACCAGCCCATATATTAAGGATGCCTCCTTTAACCATATCCTGTCAGTCTCAACACATTCCGCACCTAATGAAACAAGATCCATAGCATGTTTTATCAGTCCACAGTAGACCAGTACTCCCCACATCAATTGAACTTCTCCATCTGGTCTGAGACTCACTCTGGTGAAAGGTTGCTCTTTACTTCAAAGTACACAGGTTAAATTGCAGCGAACACGCTAGAAAGTAAAATATACACATCAAAGCATAACCACTTTTATCTTGAACATTAATCACAAGCCTGTCTATCAAAATCCTTGGGTAAGAGTTCAGAGCTTGCTTTCGAAAATTCTTGTTATCAATATCTAGAGATGTTTTCCACTGTTCTCATGTTTGAGGCTTCCTCTCAATGGACCATGGGCTAAACATTTGATTTTAAAGTTAAACCTATGACGAACCTAGTGTCAGCTTTTTGTTTATCACAATACCAACCATGTTTCACCAACTCCTCTTGCATTTTCAAACAGTAGGGTGTAGTTCTGTATTTGAAAAAAGTACCTTGCCACAGTTAAAATTTCCCATAGTGCCCAGCAAGTAAAATACAATTTGACAAATGCTTTTCTAGGAATGTTGTACCATATACTACCCCAAGTTTAACCCTGGCAAACAAATCCAGCCCGGTCGACTACAAGGCATTCTTTTGAAACACCAGTACAAAAGAACAATCTGATGATTATCCTTAACAACAATCTGGAAATCTGGGCTGCACACACCAAACTCCTGACACTAACCTCCTGTGCATTGTATCAGCATCCTATGAAGCTGCTATCTATAGCAAATGTTAAGCCAGGGGCGGCTGCACAGGGGATGTAATTGCTTTATGAATTCACCCTGGTTGGAAGCCAGGGCCTGCTGCAGCAAATGATCCATACAATTTCATCATTGCAAATAGAAAAGATGTAATAAATACCCTTCCCCAAAGTCACACAATTCTTATTGACATTTCTTGATGCTATCTGCACAATAATCCTGACACATTGTAGAACGCTTTCACCCTAAAAACTGCTCACTGCTCCCCACCCCAAATTTTATGGAACTTCACTATGGCCCTCACTCTTTAGGAGTATAGTTTTTCCTTGGATTCCACTTGTTTCATCTTATGCACCCATTGGTGAAAAGCTGGGGCTTCCACCAGTCTCCATTTTTGTAGGATTAAAGATTTGGCCACTAATGATGCAATAAATATTTGTTGTTTTTGACGCACTGATAAGTTGAGTGCATTATTACTATCAAACAAAGCGGCCAGCGAGTCAGGGGCTAAACTCATCTGTAGTTTACTACTGAGCCACTGAAAAATTTGTTTCTAAAAATCTGTAAGAGCCAAGCAGGTAAACATACATGTACCCAGTCTCCTGTTTGGTATCTACACCTGAAGCACAACCCGGAAATGGATGGGAACATTATATGTAGGCGGGATGGGGTATAGTATAATCACCACTTACAAAAAAGGCCATACGTTTAAAGTTAGCCCCTCTAATGGCTTTGTATGCCCAATCGTTATAAGATTTCCATGTATGCACTTCTATTTTACACCCTGTAGAGGTCTGGATGTTTTGCAGGGCTAGGGGGACAGTTTAGTTGTAGAGTTGTTGCTGGATTATCCAATACATACTCCCTACCCCTCATATCCCACTCACATAGTATGCCTGACTAATCAAAGTGGCTAGGGTATCACCTGAGGGTTGCACATTTGACATAAAATTGCAAAGCTGAAAATAAGGGAAAAATTGGGAGGAGGGAAATTCTGGATTATCCAATTTTAGCTGGTCCCACGTCTTCATGACCCCATCCACAAAAAACATGCCTAAACAAGCGGATCCAATTTTTCCCAATTTTTAATACACCTACCGTCGAGATGGAGGCCCAATGAGGTAGAGTCTCCTAACAAGATTTCAAGGTGGAAAGAAGTGAACCAAAATTCTTCCTTTATTTGGGAAAACCTGAAAAAAAATTATGTGTGGAAGTTTAGATCTGCTGCATTTTGGAAACTTTGGAATTTTGATAAATGGAATAAGCTGGATGCTGCTTTCTAGGAGCATCAATCTAAGGTAAAAACTGCCTTCCAGGTCCTGAGGTGCAACTGCTTGAGCACACCAATCAAAAAAGGCAGATTAATAATATTTTTTGAAGTGGGGCGGCACAAGACTCCCATCCTTCACTCACAACTACAGAGTTTCCAGTTTGGTATGGGGTTTCTTTCCTGAACAAATACATTGGTGCAATACTTGATCGATTTCATTAAAGCAGCTTAGGGGAACTTAAATTATTACATTTGAGAATATAAAAAGAAAAATAGGAAGAATCATCATTTTTACTACTGCAATTCGACCAATAATAGAAAGTGTGAGGGACTGCCATTGCCCTAGGAAATTCTTGGCCTTGGAAAGTGTTGACACATAAGTTAGATGGAAAACCTGTTAGAAATCATGGGATACAAAAATGTTGAGTACTTGGTCTGAGCAGTTAAATAAAAGCACTTCAGACTTTGTATGATGGATTCAGTAACCCCCTAGATCTGAAAATGTTTTAATCTTTCTAAATGTTCCTGTGATGTTTTTCCACCGCCAAGTAGAGAATTAGATCATCAGCGAACAATTTGAGCTTGGGAGCCTCTGGCAATGGTGCCCTAATCTGAGAGTCCTGATGCAAAAGTGAAGCTAGTAGTTCAATGAATAGTGCAAACAACACTGCAGACATGGGACAATTGTGACGGGTGCCACCTCTAATTTCGAGTGATCCCGCCAAATGGGAATTTACAATGATTTTTGCCTCAGCTTTGCTATATAAATTGTGCAGGAGCTTCACCAATTTGGGGAAAAAAATTACGCCTAAGCAGAATGGGAAAAGGAATATCCCACTGGACTAGGTCAAATGTTTTTTTCTGTGTCGATCATGATGATTGCCGCTTTTGTTTCGTTATTTGCAAAATAGTCAATTGCCTGAATTAAAAAATTGGTATTATTTGCGATGGTTCTCCCCGGTAGAAAGTCACATTGAAATCTATGCACCACTGTGCTAGGGGAGTTATTCGGGAAGCCATAGTTTTAGTAAACAATTTGACATCCCTCCAACATTTCAATGAATAGTTGAACCAGCAGTCCCACTATTTGAGCCATCAACGTCACTCCCACAAGCTTTCCCATTGGGAGAATGTTTGATGGCTTCCTATACTTCTGCAATCGTAATGGGAGCCACTGCCTGGGCCTGCTGATCTCTGCTAAGCATGGGTAGATCTATTGCCATGAGGTATTCACTAATCATTTCTGTAGAGGTAGGAGATGGAGATGTGTATAGTTTTTTATAGTGCCTAAGGAATACCCCATCTATTTCTGCCATTTGATTTGCCATCTGACCCCTATCCTCATAAATTGATTCAATGGCGGCATTTTTGCGTCTCTTTTTGACTGACCACACCAAAAATCTCCCAGCATGCTCACTTTTCTCATAAAGTTGCTGGAAGCATCTGTTCTGGTTGACTATCATTTGGGAGTCATAGTGCTTCTTTAATTGTTGTCTAGCTTCTCTCAGTCTAGACTCAGTTGCTTGGGAGTAGTGTGTTAGATTCATCAGCATTGCATCATTGAGATCAGGCTGTAATGTCATTGGCTTCTCCCTCCTTTGTTTTGATAGGTTGGCTTTAAAGGAGATTGCTTCCACCCTGATAAAGGCCTTATACGACTGCCAAACGGAAAATGTAGATGCTGATCTAATATTTCTCTCTAGAAACTCCGTGAGATTGGCCTGCATAATTGTGACTCATCCAGAATCAGTTAATAAAGTCTTGTCTAATGACCACCGAGGGCGTTCGGTCTGAATAGTGTTAACGCCTATCTGTGTCGTCAGGATGAAGTGATCAGAGAAAGGGAGATGTGTATAGTTTTTTATAGTGCCTAAGGAATACCCCATCTATTTCTGCCATTTGATTTGCCATCTGACCCCTATCCTCATAAATTGATTCAATGGCGGCATTTTTGCGTCTCTTTTTGACTGACCACACCAAAAATCTCCCAGCATGCTCACTTTTCTCATAAAGTTGCTGGAAGCATCTGTTCTGGTTGACTATCATTTGGGAGTCATAGTGCTTCTTTAATTGTTGACTAGCTTCTCTCAGTCTAGACTCAGTTGCTTGGGAGTAGTGTGTTAGATTCATCAGCATTGCATCATTGAGATCAGGCTGTAATGTCATTGGCTTTTCCCTCCTTTGTTTTGATAGGTTGGCTTTAAAGGAGATTGCTTCCACCCTGATAAAGGCCTTATACGACTGCCAAACGGAAAATGTAGATGCTGATCTAATATTTCTCTCTAGAAACTCCGTGAGATTGGCCTGCATAATTGTGACTCATCCAGAATCAGTTAATAAAGTCTTGTCTAATGACCACCGAGGGCGTTCGGTCTGAATAGTGTTAACGCCTATCTGTGTCGTCAGGATGAAGTGATCAGAGAACGGGTTTGAGAGAATAATAGACTTCACTCTAGTCCATTGGTAAGACATTAAGAAATCTATCCTTGAGGCTGAGTTAAACCTCTTAGAAAAGCAAGTATATGCCTGTGCCTGCAATACTGAGCTCTCCAGGGATCGACTAATACAAGCTCTTGACTCATTCTGGCCAAAAACTTGGAAGCTCTGGGCTTGGTTTGGGCTTTTTTTCTTACAAGATGAATCTAATTTAATATTCTGCAAGATATTAAAATCTCCCCCAATCAGCAAAAAGCCGTAATGCATTCTCAAGATCTTCGAGGACAGTTCTATCGTCCTCTATTGGGTCACAAAAGCTAACCACCTGGAGGACCTGATTGTCAATTTTTACACTTACTATTATCCACCCTGCCTTGGGATCTCTAATGACTTGATAGATTTCCCCCAAGCAATTACACGTGAACAGGACCGCCACTCCCCTGACTGCTGCTCCAGCAGATGCAAAAAAGCTAGGGACATAAAACTTGGCATTCTAGGAGGAAAAGATTGTAGCGTAAGGTGGGTTTCCTGAAGCAGAATTATTTGAACCTGGGCAGACATAAACCACTGAAGTGTGGATTTAAGCTTGATTTGGTTGCTGGTCCTATTAATATTACATGAAGCTATCCTATTGAACTGCCTATCTGCCATTAAGATTAAAAAAAATGTTCAGCCCCCTTACCAGCCCTCTTTTAAGACCTTGCCTCCCGACCCCCTTTAATGTGTATAGCCTCCGGATGGGCCTCTTAACATGTTCAGGCCTACAGGCCCAAAGGCAATATCGCTTCCTATCTTTTCTACCTGTGATTTTTTTACTTTTTAACCCCTCCGTGCCCCGAGAACCCCAGTCCTCCCTCCCTACCAAACCCAGGGACCTACACATCACAGGCTCTCTTCGAACCCAAACCACATCCTTCCACCCTTCCAAACCCCATTCCCCCTGAACAAGAATCTTGGTATGGTACTCTCTGGGCTCATTCCTGTGAAAAGCTGCAAGGTGGCCTTAATACACTTAAATACTAATTCCACCCAGGGATCAAATCTATACTGTAGGGATTCTATAAGGCTTATTTTAGGAAAGGAAAAACAATTGCAGGATAATACTTCACAAATTTATCATAATATTAATGATTCAAATGCCTTATCTCCCAAGATTGCTACCTCTGCGCTTGTCCCTGACTGAATGTAGAAATTCCTTTGTCAGGTCAACTGACTGAAATATATGTGACCGGCCCTTAAAGTATACTTTCAGTTTAAATTGCTGCATAATGCCTGCTGGAGCCCCCAGGTGTTTAAAGTCATCGATCAATCCAACAAATTCTTAACACCATTGTGCAGCTAAGATCGACATGTCTGAGTATATCCGGAAGGTGAAGTTGTCCGAGGTAGAAAAGCATTTATTTTTAATTGCCTGTGACAGAATCTGTTCTTTAATCTGAACATCACCAAAATTGACCAGGATTGTGCGGGGGTATTTGGCGTTTGTGAGTCGAACTGCCGGAACCCGATGTGCCCAGGCAATGGGTACATTGCCCCCTTTTGCTGATTTTTTTGGAAGAACATATTTATGGATCAAGTCTGATATACGTTTAGTGGCTGATTGACCTGCTTCCCAGTCCTCTGGTATACCTATATACCTCAGATTGGTACGCCAGGCTCTGTTTTCAACATTGTCTAGCTTTAATTGGAGATCTTCCAGCTCCATTTGCATTCTTGAGTAGACTCCTTCCTGTTTATTACAAGGATCCTCCAAGGTAGATAACTTCAGTTCCACCATGCAAGAGGCAAGTTGTTGGGACTGCATCATTTCACAGAGTTCGCTTAAAATCTGATTTAGCGTTGTCTCGATAGAGGTAGGCTGAGAAGACTGAGAAGAGCTTGATGTTGAAACAGCCTGGCTTTCCAGTTGGTTCGAGCCCCTGATCGTTGAGGATTCTCTATCCCAATACTGCAACTGCCTCAGCTCCACCCTGCAGATCTGTCCTTGCTAGAATCTGTTCTGCTTCGCACTCTTTTTGCCCTCCATATAAACTGCCCAGTGTAAATAATGGGTATGCCAATTTTCCTTTGCCATCTAATAGATTTTCCAGCGGGGTAATCAACCGAGCTGTAGGGAGATCAGTTGTAGCTGGAACAGGGGACAGATGGCTTCGAGGACTTAAAGAGGGTTCCATTCTATCTCCTGTGTCCAGAGGTAGGTCATGCCAGAAGAGCACCTGTTGAGTTGCCGCCTGTAATCATATTTTGCTGCTCTGTTCTTTCCCCTGCTGGTTCCTCCCTTCTCGCCTTTGGTGTTTTTGCTAAAGGTACGAGTTTTCATTGAGGGATCTCTTGAGATGCGTTTTATTGGAGTGCCAGGCAGTCTACACGAAAGGTGTCAAAAAAACCACATGGGGCGCCCGAGTCATTACAAGGAAGCCGCATCTGTGCTACACAGACTGCTTCCACGACTCCTCCAATATTCCTCCACCTAAAAATAGGACTTACAGTCCCACCTCGGGCTGTTTCAACCCCTCCTTCTTCGGATTCCTTAGTCTACATGCTGGATTTACACTGCCTGACTTCGATCGCCTTTTAAATCCCAAAGAGGGCTGTTTGCTACACACTATCCATCGTGGATTCTACAAAGCACCTGTCAACCCCGTTGCACTCACCTCTGGAAGGGACACCCACGTGCTAGTCATGGGAATGTGCCTGACAGTGTAGGTAATGACTATCGCTTAGTTCCTCATTGCCCCCTCAACAGCGATGTCCGAGGTTAAAGCTGTCCATTTCCACCCTGTGCCATGGGATTGTGTAGCAAGAAAACTGACCGGCTTTGACTAGAGAGGCACTGGTTAAGCGGGCCTGTTACAACGAGCCATTCTGGGCTTTGGGCAGACTCGGTTCTCCGCGCGGGGCAGCCTTGGATCAGCAGACACGAAGGGATACCAAAGCGTCGTGACAGCCGTTCAAGTGCTACAGCTCTCCTCCATTTTCACAACTTTGCCACTTGCCGCTAACCGCTACATGGATCTTGTAGCAAAAGACTGACAGGCTTTAACTGTAGAGGTGCAGGTTAAATGGGCCGGTTAAACTGAGCCATTCTGGCGCTTCGGGCGGACTCGGCTCCTTGAGCGGGGAGGTCTTGGATCGGCAAATACGAATGCATACAAAGGCGCCACACCAGGCGTTTTAGCGCTATGGCTCCCCTCCGTTTTTAACACTTTCCTGCCTGCCGCTCGCCTCATTAGTAACGTCCGGGTGTATTTCACCTAATTTTCCAGGACAGCGAAGCGCACTCTACTATCCATCGGCCATCTGGCTGACTCCTCTCCGGAAATAGGCTCAACCACGGAGTATGATGTGAGCGCTATGTGGTCTCCAGGATGCAATTGCTTAATGAATTTACCCTGACTGGAAAATGCAGAAAATATATGATCTCTAATTACTTAGCAAGCGGATTGAAAACTTTAGGGCCACTGCAGCTTGCACCACACATTGCCCCTGCCAGCGCTGCCAATGATAGTAACAACGCAACTACTAACCATCACACTCCTACAAGTGTGACAATTTGGACTATTTTAGGCCTCCAAAGCTATAACAGTGGCACAGGCGGCAGGTAATAGTCATTTTTAATTTATATTACATTAATAATTACCTGTTGTTGTGGTCATCTCTAAATTAGCCAAACAGCACCATCTTGTGGCAGACTTTCACAAGCGCCAGTGTTGACAATTAAGTGCTGGCAACCGAGCACCAGAAATCACCAGCTCAAATTAACCATTGTTTAGGGGATTCAGAAACATATTAGAATTACACTTGATACCTGGACACCTATGACATTTGTCTATTTCCATGTGATTACCCTGAAAAGGTTTGTAAAAATTGTAAATGGCTAGGGCACATTTTTTATCTTTTGATGAAATGCAAAGTAAATACAGATAACCCCCTATGTATACAGGAATATAGTAAAAGCGAACTGAAATTAAGATATATAACCACTGCAGACTACGAAAGGGAAAGGGTGGCTAACAAAAAACAGACTGTGGTAGCTTATTGTGAACGTCCATACATGAGGGGTACCCAGTTATACCTAATTTTGGTTCAGAATATTCAGCACAGATTTTACCTCACCAGGTTAAGGATGGGCACCTTACATTATCTAATTGCATTTCCAAGTACAGAGAAATGGCAACGAATATTGCCACCCTGCCCGTGTGATGGTAAAACCTTACAGTCCACCTTGCATTTTATCCTTTTTTGTACTTTTTATATGGGTATCCGGAAAACCTTTTTAAAACCTCTCTTTTTAAAAAATATGCTTTTTAACTATAAGGATGCGTTTAACTTTATATGTAGTCTGGACACTATGAAAATCATTGGCTCAGTTATTCGCTTCATACAACAATCGATTAGAAAAAGAAAAGACTACGCCTTTTTGGAAGCATTGCTGTATGAAAAAGTAGACGCATAACATTATTTCTTTTAAATTGTACCTTCCTGCACTTTCTGCACTTGCACTTTATCGTATGAATTGTGGTAGCCTGTATTTTTTTTAAAACCTCGGAAAATAATGTACTTACTACTTTATCATGTTATCCTCCCCATGAAGCCCACATTTGTAAATATCATCTTTAGTATTAAGTATTGCCTATGACAAATTGTAAGAAAGTACTTTTTAGATACATGTGTATTAGTATGCTTTTATGGTGTTTGTTGCAATGTCACCGAATAAAGCTGTTTTGATTTGATTTGATTTGAATTTTGTAAATTATCATTTTCAACTAAAAATGGCCCTTTGGCCGGCTATGTGTAAAAATTTCCCCAGGGTGGGATTTATTTTTGCAAACTGTGTGGCCCAGAGCCATTTTAAGTCATAGCAAAATAAGTAACTTTTCAGGGTCCCCTGTTCCAAAGGACCCCATAGTAAGTAATTGTGACAGGAAGAGGTTCCACCATAAAAGCAGATGCTTTTGTAACTTGACAGCTGGGCATGAGGGCTTCACAGAAGCATGGTGGGCATGCCTGGCCTGTCCAACCCCCCCATCACACCCTTCAGCAGTCGATGGCAATTAAATATGGAACTTCATTTTTCTGTCTCATGTCTATCTACATCACCTCTCCTCTTCTATCTCACCTCTCTCTATCTTTCTCTCTATGTCCACATCTCAATATACCTATCCCCTTTATAGCTCCTTTCTCTCTGCCTCACCAATGCCAACCACACCTCTGCCCATAACCTCTCTCTATCTCACCTCTCTCTCTTGACACCTCACTCTCTGCTGCTCTCTGTGCCTACCTCTACATCTGCATTTATATACCTCTTCCTGTAACTCAATTTTCCTACACCCACTAGCACATCTCTCTCACTACCACACTCTATTTTTCCAACCTCTCTTTCTCTCCCTGAACCTGTGCGTTTTACTCTCTTGCTCTCTACTGTTGTCTCTGCTGCACTACTCTCTTTAGCTGTATTCTATATCTCTTCTCTTTTTGCGCTCTCTTTACCTCTTCACTCTCTATCTACCTTGATTCTCTCTGAAATTCTGAAATTCTATCACTACCTCCTAAACCTACGTGTCTACCCCTCTACCCCTACCCCTACCTCTCTCTTCCGCCACCTTATAACTCACCCTTATGTTGGCCTCATCTCTCTCTGAACCTCACCCCTGCTCCACTTTATTAATTTCCTTCTCCTTTCTAAACGTTCAGTGTAACTAACCCTAAAGACTCATCTAGCTAACTCTCTTGTTCGACATTTTCCTCTTTCTACCTTCTTTATTTTTTTCTAGTTACCTAATATTTCTCTCTCCATCTTATGCCTCCCTCTAATAGACCAATCTCTGTAACTCATCTCTATCTCTCTTTACTTTTCTTTCCTTCTCCTATTTTCCAACCTTCCCTTTTATCTTGTGCAAGAGTATCGGAAATCCTGCCTAGAACGAGATGTAGGTACAAAGAAAGAGCGGAGCAGGTACAAGCCAGGAGAACTAAAGACAAAAATATCCGATTTCATCTAATGAAATAGTGAAACTGCTTGGAGCAGAGCTTAAAGGCTGCCCATTGGGGTGAGTATGCCAGTTGTATGCCAGTTATGAAGAATTTATTTGTGATTATTAATATGCAGCAACTGGAGCTGTCTTTCTAGTCGCTAGATAGAGGCCAGTTGAACATTGAATTTCATATAAAATGTTATTGTAAGACAAAAACTAGAATCAAGCACAAAATAACATGACTTTATCGATGCTTTTCCAATCTTCATTTTAAGTATTATTTGTTAGTCAGACATTGGACAGCTTGAGATTTCAGCTGTTTTGTGGCCCATTTGTCACATGTTTTCAGGCATCGCAACAGCTTGATGTAGATCAAAATTCACAGTTGTTCCAAACGGGAACAGCAAATTATGTGTTGTCTTAGGGCCTTTATACCCTTAAGATGACATTGCGTCCCCGTCGTAGCATGGATGAGTTATCACCTTGCCATTGGCACTTTACTTATTCCTTCGCCACTTCCCCTATAAGCACAGGGTGGCCGAGTCTGTGGGTAGTCTGACCTCGTGATCTGCCTCACAGTTATTGATCCTATTTTGTCATTACATGCATATAAGGATAATTGTTAGGAACAACAAACTAATAACAAAAATAATAAAAAATGTTATGATGTCATGTAGTGCATCTTTTCGCAGATATTAAAAAGAGAGAGCTATTTAAGTTTGACGTTTCCTCTGAACACTACACAGGGAAATAATGAATGATGCCCCCAGTCAGCTTTAAGTAAACTGTACCCTCACATTCTCTTCTCATAACTCTGTACTTAGCTGAAAGATAATATAGGGACTGTCTGTTTTTTTTCCTCATAATCATTCGGTCCACTGCACAATCACATTTGTTTTTCATAAAGATACTGCTTTAGTTCATTTCCGATCAATTGAGAGCAGAGGGGGAGATTGGATTGACAGCAGATAATCCGTCTGTTACCTGATGTACCTCTAGGGGGGCATTTGTCCCTTCTTCAATTTAATAATTAGCACCCTTGCTTGACTTTTTTGACTACTATATCAGCTGCCACTTCTGCAACTTTGACACTTTGGAGCTCTTTCCAGACCATCGACTGTGTGGAAGCTGTGTACTGAAACAGCCTTTCGCTTGAATGGCGATAACATTGTCCTACGCAAGTTGTAACAGCATTGCTAAATAAAAAAAATAAAAATGCTAACCAACTGAGACATGGCCTCTTTCTCACACGTCCCTGCTACATTTACCAGATGACGTCTGGTTATTAAAAACACAAAGGGTCCCTCTGGCTCAGCTGAAACTCTGATCTTTCTCCCGTAGCCAGCACTTTATTTTTCATCTTACAGATTGATTTGCTCTGCAGGATTTGCCTCCAGAGCAGCCCTGGCTGTTTTTTTTTACTATTGCACGTTAAACCCTGCTGCCGTTGCCATACGTGCGTTTAGTATATTGCTACATTTACCTGGGATTCCTGTGTGTTGTATCACCTTAAGGGCCACACCACATAATGTAAATACAGGCGACGGCATGTATCCTAAGTGCTTGAAGAGCTGGAGCAGAGCTGTTTTACAACCTTGCACAGTGGTAATTGGTCGCTTGGCACAGGAACCTTCAAGACATGTGCAGGGGCAGATTTACAATAAACTAACGCAGCGCGGTGCAGCAAGTCATTTATGCTGCGCTGCACTGAGTAAGTTTGGAAGCACAGGGATGCAACATATTTACAACAATATGTCGCATCTCTGTGCTTCCCCCTGCGCTGGCGCACAAACTGCTGCCATGCGCCGACGCAGGCACCCTTGCACCATTGTGCAAGGATGCCTGCGTTGTGGGGAGATTGTTTATGTGCAGGAAGGGTTCCCTTCCTGCACATAAACAATCAGAAATGGCGTTTTACAACTTCTATGTGTGCTGCATTAGCACACATGGGGGGATATTCACAATGACCGGCGATAACTATCGCCAACGTCTGTTTCCGTCCGAAAAGTTAACGCCGCCTAACCCTGATTATTATCGCCATGTTAGCGTGGTATTATCAAGCCCACGCCACATGGTGATAATAACAGGGAATGGCGGAGAAAACAGCTGATAACCATATCGCGATGGCGATAGCAATACCGGCGTTAGCTGACGATACCTGGGGATCGGCACATCAGCGCCAGAAAAGTCCCATCTTCACTCCAGGCGATATTGCCTTGAGTATATACCCCATTTATAGTTCTGCGTGCTCCCACAATAGTGTTTGTAAGGAGATTAGATTTACTTTTTTAGGTGGTGATTTTTGTAAATCTGCAGCACACTCACGTCCTCGATAAAAGTGATGCGTAAAATAAAACGCACTCACTGCTGCCTCGCCGAGCTTTAATCAACATTCTGTACACTCATGCAAGCTGCACAGAATTCACTCACAATCAACATGTATGTAAAGACACATTGAAAACATAAAGAAGTCACACACACTTTGTGGAGTCCAGTGTAAGTCAGTGTTCAACATGTAAAAGAATATGTCCCGGGGCCCAAACTTTAGAATGTTGCCGGAGCCATGGAACGTTGGGGTGACAAATATAATATATGAACGGGCCTAGGCTCACATTTGCACTTGCTTCACAATCATTTTTTAATCAGTGAACGTGTGCGCACACACTACTCCACAGCAATCCATGCACACACACGTGTGCATGCAGAGTGAGTTGCAAACTTTACAAAAACATAGTTGATATGACTGCCTCCCTCACGTGCCGGTGTCCACTTCGGCATGTATGGGAGTCCTCAATGAAGCATCAAAGGTCCCAGTGCCAAGAATGCTCTCTGTCTCCCTTGTTTTGCCACTCAGTGGGAGGTGATGGCTGGTACTGTAATTTATCCGTGCAGGCCAGGTGTGGGGGCGGGTTGGAGCCAGCTGCTCACATGCACACAGACACTCTAATGTTGCATGACTCACGTAGCTCAGCAGTTATGGTTGTGCTGGCTGTTGAACTCTGCAGTGCAGCACATACCACCGATAGGCAGTGTGATCTGACCGGAATGGGTTGTGGGTCCCCGGCATAACGATGAGGGCAGAAAATGGCCAGCTAGCTTCATTTCGGGGCAGCGAGGCATGCACAATTATTTTCCTTTTCACGTGTAGTGCCTTTGCAGAAAACGTCGCCCTGCATCCGTGCAGCCCTTGCCAACTTCACCCCTACTTAGCCATGGAAGCCAAGGGGCAGGCCTCACACCCAGTTTTCCAATTTGCATGATCAAAATATGAGAAAACGTGACAGACAGCCGTGCTGACATCACTAACGTGATGATGCACGGTCACCATGATGCCTGGACCAGAGTGGACTTGCCTGTGAAGACACAGCAGGCACCCAACCTGAAGGTAATTTCATTTTTATTATTATTGCCACTAATTTTCAACGGGTTGATTGTCATTTTTTATATGGAAGTCACACGGTACCTCTCAGGTACCCCAACAGTTTCCATTGGTAGATCTGCTTTTTCACCCGGGTTGGTCATTGCTTCTGGGCAACATTTTACAAGAAGAAGGTGGTTATGAATGTCAGGGGTGTAAAATGGCATGTCAGCTCCCCCCTTACCCCGCCCCCCACCACCCCTTCCTTCTCTAATATGGGAGTCTGCCTCTATATTAGAGTGATGGCCACCACCCCTGCAACCCCCAACCCAGTCCCTGCGAAGCCCCTCTCTCACCCCATGATGAGATCTGCCCTCCGTTGCAGGGAGAGGGTGTAAATGCAGAGGGTGTTAGGTCACCCTTGGTGTTCTGGCCCATGCCCTCAGGGGACACGCCCTGCTCATCCTTGTATTGTTTTTCTTAAAACCGAGACCCCGCCCCCCCCAAGTGAATCCCTGCACAGCTGGAGAGCTGCCTCTCTGACAGCGAGAGCCCTCACCCCCGGATGACCCTGAATGTGACACCGCAAAATGTCGGTGTGCCGGCTAGGGACACTGCAGAGCCATCCCGAGCAGTGTGGAGTCCACATCACTGACTACAGACCCACCAGGGCAGTGCTCACAGACCCGCCACAGAAAGCAGACGCAGGGGAGCATGAGCTACGAAGACACGTGGCACGGATTTGAGGTAAGACTTCCCTCATTACAATATTTACGACACCCGCTCACACACACATCCCCGCGTCCAGGCACCATCCAGTATTCTTTCCGGCGTTTACCACCTCACAGCTGTCCATCACCCCCCCCCAGCACTTCTCAATGGCGGACGCTGTGCGCACATGCACCGTGGGACTAACACTCGTGTGCCAAAGGCACATACGTAGTTACAATGCGTTACATGACATTGCATTCCATTCCAATGCATACTAATACTGGGCACATTGCAACAGTGGGTTAGATCTTGCATTACGAAGACATGAAAATCACTATTCCAACTCCAGTGAGTGCAACCCTAAAGTAACCTTTGCACCCTGATCCCAAACGTGAACCCAGGAATTCCTTTTTGAGCCCACCATTACACACCCAAAACTCCAAATTGACCCAAATGCACACCCCAATTTTCATATATAGCTCCCAAAATACACCCCAATTTGCATATATAATCCCCAAAACACTCCCCAATTTTCATATATAACCCCCAAAACACACCCCAATTTTCATATATAACCCCCAAATAACACCCCAATTTTCATATTTAACACCTGGAACACATACCCACCCAAAATAATTTAAATTACACCATTACTGACCTCACAATGCGTTGTTATCAAATGCAATGTAAAGGCACCTGCGTTGTCAGAGTTGTGTTGTTGATGATGTACTGCCTGCGTTGTACTGGATGTCTCACATGCCAAAGGCAAACCATGGCTAGCCCGTTTGAGTCCGTCTGCCCCTGGACCGTGCTCAGCACCAAGGAGGCCTTCCTCTTGGACTCTCCACCGCTACGATGCCAGCACCCTCCTCGCCATCAACCTTGGACGCCACCTCGCCTGCCAGGACCAACCTCTGCTCCGGACCGGACATCGCCATCGCCATCACTGACGGCTGCAGTATCACCCGCAAGGATCAGCCCGACCTTCAAGGACAAGGCATTGCCATCACCTACAGAGGCACACTCCAACTGACCACACACTCAAATGACCCAAGGGTGACCATGGACCACCTCAACTCCCAGATCCGGAACAAGCCCATGCACATCCACTATGGCACCCTCATGTGCAGGCCCCTCAACCCTTGGCCCCCCATTCTCAAATACCATAGTTGACATCATTGTACCCCAGGGTCTCCCATCCACCGACGACATCCTACTCAGTTATCTCAAGTTCCACCTGGACAACCCCAGTGAGCAGAACACCACCGCCTTCTGGGGAAGGTCCCCAACATCAGACGAAAGCAGCAACTCACCTCAACAGGCCATATAGCAGGACACACGGTCAAGCACGTCACCTCCGTCAGCGGGAGCTTCAACTTCAGCCACAACACCGGACTCTCCTGTACCAACCATCATTGAATACATCACGTCTTCACCTTGCCCACCGGATGCCAATGCCATCATCGCAACCCCTCGCAGCTGGATCAGTCCACCGTAGGACGTCTCGTCAACTCTCTCAGCACCAACACTCCGCCACTGCTTCAAAACGATGACACCACAGCGCACAACCACTAACGATGGATCTCCAACACCGCCGACATTCAGGCACCCCTCATGAACGGCACTGCGTCAGTAACTTCCGCCTGCCATCAGGCAGGCGTGAGGGTGACGCAGTGCCACAGGGATAGGCTGGCCACATGCATTGCTGGAGTTGCATCATGGTTGTGACACAACTACAGCAATGTGTGACTTTAGTGCAGACAGATACGTCAGGATTTCTGACGTATCTGTCATTACTTGCATCATGGAGCGCTGTCCAGTGAGTTCAGCACATCCATGATGTCGCAAGAAGGACGTGGTGAAAAGTGTTGCAACGCTGTCTTGTCGCAGCGCTGCAACACTTTTCATGTGTGGGGCACAGGAATGCGCACTACTCTATTGATGGTGCGCAGTCCTGCCCTGTAATTTTGTAGCAGGGCAGCACAGCGACATTGCTTGCAGCGCGGTTCAGCAACAAAACCTGTGGTAATGAGGCCCCAATGGTTATCTACATTTTAAGACCAGATATTTTCTGGTCTTAAAAGACTGCCTCTAGTTGCAGTTAGAGCCACTTTTTTTTTTACCTCTGGACTTAAGGAATCCCCTTGTGAATAGGGAAATCTGGGGTTAATGGCAGATTTTGCAAGGGAACGCCTCCCTTGCATGTCATTAGCGATAATTATCGCTGTCAGAAGTTGCGATGTTTAAAATGGTCCTTTTCCCCTAAAAGCTGTCGCTAACGGCTGTTAGCGACAGCTTGTGAATAGTGCGATATAAATATTGCTGCTTTATCGGCAGAAAAGTGCAGCTAAAGTGGTGATATTTGCTTGTGAATATGCCCCATGGAACTTTTAAAACGTCTTTATTTAAAGGATTGTTTATGTTCAGGAAGGGACACCTTCTTGCACATTAAAAATCACCAGAGGTGATTTCCTCTTTCTATGTGTTCTACAGAATGCAGCACGCATAGAAAGAGGAAAAAAAACGAGGAGAAATGAATACATTTCTCCTCGTTGCTCCTCCCTACGCCTCCCCTGGTGAGGCGTAGCATTCAGACGCAATTCCAGATTTACGATTTCTTGTAAATCTGGAAATGTGTCTGGTTCCATGGGTGTTGCGTGTGAACACCCACAGCAACACCCATGGAACGCCTCTTTCACGCAAAGTGCTGCGTGTAAAGGGGCCGCATTTACAAAGACAGGAAAAGCCACGCAGGGTGGCTTTTCCTCTCCTTGTAAATATGGGGCAGAAAAATGCCTTGCCAGTGCGTCACAAAAAGTGACACACTGGCAGCGCAAGGGACTTGTAAATCTGCCCCTTGCTGCTTTTGGCTGGAAGTATAGCAGAAGTTGCTGCCACGTGTAAAGTAAACAAAGAAACATAGCACAATAACATACACAACACAAAATAACCCCACAATAAAAAAAAAGGCACATCACATAATGCAGTGAAGCAAAACAAAAGCACATTGCAATAATGCAGCACAAGCAGACAGCAATGCAAAAAACAACAACACAACAAAATGCCACACAGAAAACGACCACAGGCGTTCTAACCACCACCACAACTAGGTTTTCATAATATGATGGTAAAACATATTTAGAACAAACATTAATAGCTCTAGTCAAAAATCTTTTGTGATGCAGCTCAATGTAAGCAATGGGAGGGCTACGTTAAGACACCAGGCCCTATTGATTGCATAAATTGAACTCTGCAAGCAGTAATTGAAGACAGGACCCTCTCACTTTTAAGCTGACTGGTGTCTTAAATAGTTGAAGAGATGGCGCAGTGCTATGTTTCCACCTTAGACAGTGGAAAAAGGTTGCTTGTAAGAGGAACGTTAATGAATGTACCAGCATTTGTTGACCTATCTAAAGCATACAAAAAAAAATAATACATTGCCATACGTAAAGCAATGTAGCATCACATTGAATACATAACAGGGTACAACACAACAAAACAGTCAAAACAGAACGCAACACAATGAACACATTACAACAGAACAACATCATATTGCAATGATGCGGCACAAAAACACAGCAGCTCGGCATCAGCTCCACAAAAACAAATTCTGCACAACAAATATGCACAAACATTCTTGTTGTGTATTCTCATCTCCAGAAGCCTGCTTTCAGAATGCATTGGTAAAAGGTTTTTACACCAAGCACTGCTTTAACTTCTCACCAAGGATATGAAATAGAACAAGTCAAAAATATTTTGGAATCTGGCCCCTGTCTCCACCAATTTTTAGGTTAGTTTGTCTCTTAAATGCTTTATTTTTTGGGGGAGGGTCTTTGTATGCATAATGGCAGAGCCAAATAATACATGTTTTAGGAAACTGCTGAAAACTTGAGGCGATGAAACAATAATTTGACTGAAAACGGCCACTCAGGGCTTAATGACAAATACTAGCTGATTGCTTGTCAATCAAACATGTGCCCACCTATTATTCTACCGTCACTAGAACTAAAACAAATGGATCAAATTTTTATCACTTTGTCATAGTTTGCAGTCACCGCTATTGGTTTTCCATTGCCCAATACTTTTGCGGCAAAACAGTAGTGTAGACCAGATATTATAAAAATAAAGAAAATATAGTGTTTGAAACTTTGAAGTTCACTGCCATGTTGTGTGGTGCAATATGGTGACACAATGCAATGGCCATCTATTTGCTATAGAAGCATTGTATTCTGTTCTTTAAAGATGGCTACATGGCGGCCATCTTAAAAGTATAGAAAACATGTTTCCTTAAGCAGACAAAACATTATTTTTTTAACTTTTAACATGATTGGAAATTGTTATGGTCTTTGGTAATATCAACACATCTTAAAAGCCAATAACAAAGACCACTATGGAGAGGCATACAGGAGCGGCAGGAGAGTGAGAGAACATGGAAAAATGGGGCAGAAAGAGGGACAGTGCTGTGAGACAACATACAAAGAGGGAGGGAGGTAAAAGGTGGTGGTGGAGAGATTGGGGAGGTTTGGTTCTGCAGGACAACATTCAGGTAATCAGCAACCATGCCACCCAGAGCCAGGTGAGCCAAAAAGAAGAAATGAGAAGGAAGAGGGAGGGAGGGGAGAGAAAAACCAGAGGATTTTATGGCAGCAAGGAAATTAACACAAACATGCTCTGAAGAGGAGGAGCATGCACTCCAATGGAGAGCTAAATGATAATTAATATGGGGGAAAAGTAGTTTTATGATATCAGCCATGGGAGACTATACCTTATGTACTGAGAGGTAAGAAAAACACAAAAATAATGAAGAAATCCTTAACAAAAAGATCCGGGAACTGAAAAAGACAAGAATGCCATCCAACAGTGACCTAGGTTCTGACCTAAACTTCAATCTATGTATTATGGTATACAATGCTAGCTGCTGAGCACTTGGGCCAAATCATACCACCCTAAAAAATTGTATGCAGCCTCCTAACAATGCCCATGACCATTGAATTCCAATGTATGCTTGCCAATAGAAGTAGCTGAAAGGTGACATGCCAATCATTAGTAGACATCTACACACTACAATTACATGTGCAGTAACTACCACTGCAATGACTACTGTTACCACACATACCAGAATTGTCAGTCGTACAGCAAACACTCCACACCTACAAATCTTCCCAGGTAAATTTTGGCACATCAAATCAACAGATATTCACTGGGAGAAAAATGCTTGGTAATCACAGAAAAATGTGAGTTTTGGTGCAGTAAGCACCAAAATTCCCATGTCATGCCCCATTTTCAGGACAAAATCTGTAATTCTTGATAATGCTGCTAATTATCGCATCTGATAGCTAATGACCCGTAGACTGTCGTTATGTATTGGGTGTTATAAATAAGGGTGCATTACAAGTTTTGGAATCAAGGCCTAAAAGTAATTGTGCTTTAATATTTAGGGCTTGATTATGACTTTGGTTGCGTGGGAGGGGAGCCGCTGCCCAGCTCCCACACCACCAAAGCTGGGTGAAGAGCGCCTACCAGAGTACGTGTTCTCTCATGTCTGGCGGTTGTTTCTTTGGCTGTCCCAAGGCGGTGGCTATGAAAAACGCACCGCAATGGGAAAGCCAAATCGAGTTCCTGCACGGCATCGACTCTGCAGTCCATGCTGTGCAGGAACTGGGGTGAATGCAGACAGTGGGGGCACAACATGTGCCCCCTTGCATGCCACCCATGCACAGGGGTCTGCAGGCCCCCTTTCTTTCCCCAGAGCCAGGATTTTCATGGCAGGCTCACCCCTATGAAAAGGCTGGCGGTGGGGAAATTCATAATATGCTTGTCGGTACCGCAGCGGCACAGCCAAGCATATTGCCTGCCTAGACCGCCACTCCACTTCCAGGGACTGCGGATCCCTGGCAATTGCAGCAGTCCCATGGCGGACCGACCGCCAAAGTTGTAATTCAGTGGTCAAACCGCCCGTGCGGCAGTGACCACCTCACCACATCTCGTTTGGCGGTCCTATAGACTGCCAAACTCATAATCTAGCCCTTAGTATCAACAGAATAATTATTTGTATGATAATTTGCAAATATTTGTTTCTGCAACTGTAAATGATACGGAATGAGGAATAATAAAACATTTGCAAGGATTGTTAAAACTGCTTACAATGAGAAGGTTACTAAAGTAGCACATCATATTCCTAGAAAATATTATCTGTGTTTTTGGATAAAATATGCATCAGGAGCTTGTTTTTGTATACTCATATATCAACTATCTCTCTCCTCTATGTCCTCAGATAAATGTATTACTAGCGAGTAGACATATTACCATATGCTGCACCCTACTTTTATAAATTGAATATTGACTCACCCATACATATATGCTGGCGTAATCGAATCTGCATCATATCATGAGTAGTGCTCCCTTTATCTAATCTCTTCTACCTGAACTTGCTTCCTCTTATCTACAGCTGGTTTTAAATAGTCTCGTGCACAAGACTCTTTTTTGAATAGTGTTTAGGAATTGTACTTATTTGAAAAGAAGACCCATTGATTTCATGGGACTTTGTTTATGAGAAAAATCTTGCTACATTGTTACTGGACACCACTGCAGAGTGGACAGTGTGAATTCAAGGGAATTCAGTGGTGTAGGGAATTTTTAACTCCTTAATTCTTTAGCTAAAAAATGTAACTTTGGGCCCAATTCACAAAGATTATGCTTTCACTATTCCATGTATACACTCTTACATATTCGGTGTAGACTGTCTACAAATAGATTCAGTGGGCATTTTATTTTTGCAAGACTATTCATGGCACAATATTTCTGTCAGGAAATATTTTTGTAATGATATTCTGATGCCATACCCCAGTAGTACTACAAGAGTAAGTCCCACATATTCGTAGGAAAATCTTTATGAAGCTCATATATTTTCTTTCATACCACTCCTGACACTTTCCCTCTGATATCATCATAAAAATTGTAGATAATGGGGTTATGTTGGCTGCCTGGTTGACAAGGTGCTTTAACTGCCATGTAAGACATATTGGGGGAGATTTTCAAACCTTTTCCGCTGGTTTAGCATCACAAAAGTGACGCTAACCAGCGCAAATCTTTTTTTTGCTATTTTCTTTCCAGCGCAAAACTTGTTTTGCACTGGAAAGCACCCTCTAAGTAGAGCAAAGCAGTGCAAAGCACTGCTTTGCGTTACTTTGCCTGAGGGGGCTTTACATGTATGGTACAAGGGAGTCCCCATGCAACCACCCATGCCTTTTGACGCAAAACCATATTTACAAAGATTTGTAAACATGGTTTTGCGCCAAAAGTTAATGCCCCTTCAAAGGAGGCTCTAACTGGAGAAATGCTTACATTTCTCTGTGCTTTTCTGACTTTCCATGCGTGCTACACTGTGCAGAACGTATGCAAAGAGGGAAAAGCTTTGCATTGTGCCTAGCATAGTATTTTGTACAGGAAGGGTACCCTCCCTGCACAAAGCCTATGCTACACTCATGAACACACCCTAGTGCTGCAGCGCTAAGGTGTGTGCATGGCGCATGGCAGCTGAAATCAGCGCTGGCGCAAGGGAAAAGGGAGGAGAGAGCCATATCGCTGAAGATATGGCGCTGTCCTGCTCCCTCCCTGTCGCGCAACGCAGCGCAGCCTCGCGGGTGGCTCAGCTGCGTTGCGTGACTTTTTAAAAAAATCTCCCCCGTAGTATATTCAAATACAAAGATAATGTTTGCTATGATTATCTTGCCAGCCTCTCGTTTGTGAAGTAACTCTTTCAGTGCTCATGAGCACTTATGTTATTTCACAAAAATACCAGTAGAGGATGTGACATCATGCATCACTGGATCCCTGGTGACATCATTGATGCGGCTCCTGCTCCACCCTTAGCCTCCTCGCTGTGGATGAGGGGCAAGGAGAAGGGCAAAAAATGGAAATCATGATCCCTGAGGCGAGGGCTACCAATGACAGTGCAGAGTGTACCAAAGTGCAAGTCATGGATAGCAGGTGCTACTCTTGCACCAGCTAATTAACGTCTTGCACACGTTCTTACTTAAGAGTCAGAACTCAATCTTGCAAAAATACGTACGGATTTAGGAATGTTACTCTCTCCTCTCCTCTCTGGTCCCTACCTGATTTCAGAATCTTCGTCCTACAGTAGCTCACACTATTTGCAGACGGTATCCTCTCTTCCCAGTACCACACTGAAAACCAAAGTGAGCCTGGCAAAAATGGGGGGTGGGACTCAAATGGAGCCACATGGGCATGGTTTGGGTCAAGGCACCCCCTGCAGCTCTGAAATGTGCCACCTCGCCACCTCGCCTGCAGCACACCAGTACATGCCAGTAGGACCCAATGGTCAGTGCAGGGCTCCCTCTTACTTTCTAGCGGTATGCTGTTTCCCAAAGAGCGATGCCCTCTACTAATAACAACATAAAATAAACACGAAATGAAACTTCACCTAGATCTCCATTTTGCATCAAAATTCATTGTGTCTTTTTTTTTTTAGAATAGTTGGACCTACTGTAACTGAAAAACTGAATTGAAGGTTGCTTCTTTGTTACTTGCTTAATGTTTGTGCTCTGAGTAACATCCATAACTTAATTACTGCTGGTAATTTTTCAATTTATTTAAGTAAAAATGCGCGAGGATGTGCATGTGCTATGCTTGAAATAAAAAGTGATTTAAATAAAAAAAACATGAAATACGGCAACAATCACCGAAAATATTTTCGTTTATAGCTAAAATGTGACATTCAAAAGAAAACTTTTGTAACTTTTTGTCAACTGTTTCACATAAAACCAATTAACATCCGTTTTCGACAGCTGAATTATTCTTCGTTTGAAATGTTTTAGTATGAATTGATATACAACGCAAAACCAACAAACCTCAAACACAGTGACAGCCAATTAGTGTCGCAAATTGTATCTGCCAAGGAAGTTCAGGAGTGAGATAGGTTCCATATATGCCAACCTTTAATAGATTTCATATCATAGCACCTAAATTAGCTCTCTGTTACATAAATGGCAGCTTTCACTTTGCGACAGTTGAGGCGTTCACGTGGCTCAAGTTGATTCAGGGCCCATGGAGCAGAGTACAAAAGAGTGGCAGAGTGGGTGCTTGCCTTATTGGTTGCTACAGACTGGTAGGCAGTGGGCTCGCCTTGGGAAATATTTGACAGGTCAGGCTTTTTAGAATTTCGCCAGATCTGCTTTAATGCTATAGTGTAGCACTCTGGAGTCCAAAATGCCAGAGTACTGCAAACCCTTTCTTTCACAATGAGTAGAAGTCAGTTTCTGTAGCTGTTCCTAGGCATTATATGGTTTGTAAGTCACCATGATCTAACATCAACAGCTTGCTCCGCAAAGTGTTGTTTTTCCAGTGGCAGCCAGAAATACTAGGGGGGCGGGAGGGTCACTCATGCACACATACATAATCGCTCACACCCATTCATTCATGCATGCATACACACACACACACACACACACGTTCAAAACACTCCCCCTAAATATTCATTTTACACACACCCATGCACCCACCAAACATTGAAAAACATTACACTTACCTGCTGCAGCTCTCGGGGAGTGAAGCCTCGGAGGACCCAGGAGGGTTGGGACTGCAGCCTTCTTTCATTGGCTCTTCTTAGTTCAGCCATTGAGAGAGGCACCAGTCCCGACCTCATTACCGAGAGGTTACTCTGACACAAACATGGCGGATATTCCATCCACCTTATTGCAAGTGTTGTATGATATAATGCACTTGTAACAAGGTGGATGAGATATCCATCATGTTTGTGACAGCATAACCCATCAACCAAACTCTTTATCAGTCCCTAAGTGTTCCTCCACACATAAAGGTAAAGGGAGACTATGGTAAATAGTTCAACAGTGAGTCCACCAGTCCCTGAGATTGTGCCTGTGCTTGTAAAGTACTGCAAATGTTGATTCACTCAGTAAATTCTCTGCAAGTAGTTTTGGTAAGAGACAGAAGATTGTTTGACAAGATGGGTCAACAGAATTCCAAATAACAGCTGACTTTAGCAGATGCTTTCTGAATGTGGGGAATGAGATGCTGTGCAGTATCAATATTTAGCAATGAGATAGGCAATGAGCAAAATAAAAGATATAGAATGGTCTGGATATATTCCTTCAATAAATCACAGTGAAGTTAAGTTAAGATGATAGAACCTGAAGCTAAACGGAAATGCCTAATGATTTGAAGTCAGTGGACTCATTACTTGTCAAAAATTAAAGTATGAATGTCACAGTCCTACTAGAAACCACACTTCTTTGCTCATTGAAGACAAAGCATAGCTATGTATATATACATATTTCTTTCTTTATTTCTTTCTTTATTCTGAAACAATGGTACGCTGCACTCCAGGAACTTCAGGGGCATATTAGCAAGACCCACGTTAAAATTATCGCCGTTTTAGCGGCAGGAAACTGCCGCTAAAGCGGCGATAATGGGCTTGCTAATATGCGTTATGGAATTCCAATAGAAGCCCAGGTTAGATGTCCTGCACATCTAACCTGGGCTTCTATTGGAATTCTATAACGCATATTAGCAAGCCCATTATCGCCGTTTTAGCGGCAGTTTCCTGCCGCTAAAACGGCGATAATTTTAACGTGGGTCTTGCTAATATGCCCCTCAGTTTTTAAAAAATCGTTATTATTCCAGACACTCGCACCGACGTGTTTAAACCTAACTGTCCTTTTCACGTGACAAAGTCTGGTGGTGTCAAAAAGCAGCTGTGTGAGTGTGTGGAAAAATAAAGATTCTTTGAGAAACTGTAGTTCCTGGAGTGTAGCATACCTTTGTATCAGAGTGGAAATTATGGTAACAGGCGGACCCCTAAGCTGGCACCAGCTGCAGAGCTCGCTGCTTCTTTTGACCACTTGCTACAAACATATTCACCAGCGGTTGGCGGAGGGGCTGGGCAGAGGAGAGGCTAAAAAATGTAAAAAGATCACCTACGTGATTTCGGCTGCAGCTTCTCCTCCATCCTCTTCTCTTCCTGGCTCCAGGCAGCACACCAGCTCCCCTAAGTCAATCACAATGCTGCTGTCATCAACATGACATCAGCGTTGTGACTGGTCTGGGAGGACCGTGTGTCTGCTCAGACAGTGCCTGGGAGCCTTGGGACTGTTCTCCACCCGGCTGTGCAACACAGGCAGGTGCCCCTTCCCTTGCAGCCTCTTGCACTCTGTTGTCTGAATCTTTGCCCTTATCCCCTCCCTCCTGCTTTCCATAGTCCTTTGCACTGCCCCTGCTCCATACTTCCTGCCCTCAATGGTCCTTTGTGCTGCAACTGCCCTCCTGCCTGACCTGTATGCCTCCTTCCCCCTGCCCTCTGTTTTCTGTGTGAATGTCCCTGTCCGCCCCATTGTTTTCAATGGTCTGTTGTGCTGTGCTGTCCTCCCGCTTGCCCTGTTTGGTATATTGTGCTGCCGCTACCCCTGTTGCCTGCCCTGTAAGGTCAGTTTTGTGCCCCTGCCACCTCCCTCCTGCCCTCTAATATCCAAGTCCACATCCTTACACCATTCCTCATGCCCTCCATGGTCTGTTATACCATACATGCCAAACTTTTGAACTTGGTAAGAGGGAGATTTTTGAAATAAAATCGTGGGAATTGATTTTCTCCATTGACTTGCATTGAAAAAGAAGATATTTTAGATGGGAGACAGCTATGCTAAAGCCCTTTTTGGGTTAAAAAACTCCCAAGCCTCTGCCTTAATCAGGTATGTTGACATGTACAGTTGTATACTGCCATTGCCTCTCACTCCTGCCCTCAATGGTCCATTGTGTTACCACAGCCTTTCTTGGCTTTCCCACATGGTTGATATGTTGCCCCCTCCACCTTTTACCCTGCCCTCAATGGTACATTTTACTGCCAATGCCCCTCTTGCCTGCCCAGCATGGTCAACTTGCTACCTCAGCTCCCCTCTTCCCTGCCCTCAATTGTCCGAGTCCATGCCCCTTACCTCTGGCTCCCCCACAGTGTTCTAATGACAACTAGATCACTAACATTTGTATTTATTACAAAAGTGTGGCACAGCAGAAGTCATCTTGATAGAATCAAAACTGTAAAACCTAAAGCATTTCCTTTAGAAAATATAAATTTAGGGGGTCTTTTCCCCATAGAAATTATGGTTAGTGCTTTAAAAAATTAAAATGAGGACACTTTTTCTGAGTTCCCAAATAGCAACAAAGCACTTTTAAATTATTAGCTATTTTCATAGTTTTTTTTTTATCCTGTTCACTTGATTATTTGTTGCACATAGGGGAGAGGATGTGGTGTTACGGCCAGAGCTGCTGAATTTGGAACTGGGGAACCATCTTCGAGTTTTGGCATTGGCTCAGCATTCTGTGATTCTGGGCAAATCACGTAATCGCCCTGTGCATATACCCAAAACGAATGTGTCCTTGTGTAATGTAACTGATGTTCATGTAAAGCACTCCAATACCTTCGGGTCATGTTTGCACTACATAAAACTAATCTCTGGTGGCCATCTTGGAAGACCCTTTTGTGATGAAGCTCCCTCATATCTAGGGGCGGACCAAACTCGTGGAATTTCATTCCATGGAATTTCACGGAGTTACATAAAAACTCTGCTGATCCCATGGAGTTCCGCAAGCGGGCGGAATTCAGCACGTTGCACAACTAATGCTGATTTTTGGCACAGGGAGTTGTTCTGCCCTGTAAAATTACTGCATGGTACTGCTTATTTCTCCAACTCTAGTCGATTTTCTACCTGAGCAGCAGCTTTCTGAATGCAAACGATCACGACCTGCCCATAACTGCCCGTGTTGAGAAAATCTCGCTAAGGGACACAAATTCTCGCTTGCGAGCCATGCACAAGAAAAAACTCCACCACGCAGCAGTTGGTAGAGTTTTGCCAGAGCTCCGTCTTACAAGTGTAACACGTTACAAGTGTTACACGGAGTGGGCAAAACTCTGCGAACACCACCAGCAGAGCGGAGATTATCACCTACCCTCACTCGTTTTCTCATTTACAACAGTATCCTCAGTAGAAAATACTTTCAGTTTTCTTCTTTGATTCCATCAAGATGGTGTTCAGTTCTGCCATACTTTTGTCATAAATTCATAATGTTAGCACTCTAGTTACTCATTAGAACACTGTGGTAAACCTGCAGTTGATCACCTGGGAATTAACTGGCAATCTGTTGCCAGTGTTGAAAGTATATATTTCGGTCTGCAAGTCAGAATATTTTAATGAAATACATGAGGAGGATATTTGAAAACTCATTTAAAATATGTCCTAATTTTGCTTTTTACAGCACTAACCATCATTTCTATGACAAAATGAACACCCTCATTGTGTACCTTTCTCCAGGAAATGTTTTAAGTTTTACCCATTTGACTAAATCAAGATGGCTTCATGACTACCACACATGTAAGATTGTTAACTCTCTAGTTGTTCTTTAGAACACTGGGAAGCTGCAGTAGAACACAGGGGAATCAACCGAGAGGCTGCTGAAGCTGTTGGAAATAATGCTTTACTCATAATGTCAGACTTTATTCTCACATGGCTGAGGAAGATATTGTGACTTTACAGAAAGTATGGTCTCGTTTTGGCTTCTAGAGATCCTTCCATAACCCCTATGAGAAAATCATGACAGAAAACTGGTTTCTCTCACACACGGTTCATGAAATCCCACCAGAGGGTCAGCATTTTTCACAGAGTAAACTCACCATAGAGCACACTGCAATTCCTAAAATGAGTATGGTACCACCAACAAATGATTGATATTGTAACTAAACTCTGTTATCACCCTTTAGAAGTGGTCTTTTTGTGACCCTCAAAACCTGGCATTCACCATAATGCATTTCAATGGGGCACAGTGTCACAGAGTCCTGTAACAGCTGCCACAACATGTTGTCCATGTTGTGTCCAGCCAATAAAGGTGGGAGTTCCTTTGGAATGTCCCATATGCCCTTTGGGATTTGGGTGCTTACCCTGCCACCTTACATATATTTTTTAATTAATTTTCAGGACAGAGGGACTAAGTCCTTGATACTTGTAATTGCTGCAAAAACAAATTGTTCAGGTTGTCACCAACCACTCAGGATAGACTAGTCTCTTTTACACTGGCCAGTCACAGCATATCTGGACAGCAACTGTCCAAATATCTGTATATTTTTAACCTTAATTTTGCAAAACCTACTCAAATGGTTTACACCAAGTCACACAAAATAGCTTTCTGGACCAAGATCTAGCTTTCTGCAAAATTTGGTGTAATTCCTGGGTGGGCCGGGGTACGGTGCAAAGCATTATTTAGGGGATGGAGACAAGTGGCCACCATCCGAAAGGCTTTTGGAGGCCCCAGGCATCTCATCCCAAGCGGCGACTATGAATAGAAAATGAAGGGGGACCCAGGGGACCCTATTATCTGGGTGTGAATTCCAACAAAAAGGGGAGGGAGCATGGGTCTCCCTTACTCGTACCTCTAAAGGCACCAGGAACCGCACCCCCTGGGCCATCATCATTTAAAATGGAAGGGAGGTGTGTGCCCCCTCTCCCTGAGCCTTAGTAGGGACCCCATCCTCTGGGGCCAATCTTAAATTGAAGGGGCGTGCAGCACGCAACCTCCCCTCCTGAGCGGGAGAAGTTTTAAAGCTCAGCTGAGTAGGAGCAGACATGCCTTCCCTGCTCACAGGAACGCAGTTAGAAGGTTAAAGTGACGTTTAAGTTAGGAATTGTAATAATATTATACTTTATTATTAAAAAAACCCTTAGAAATCAAAGGTAAAAGAGATGTTATAGTTAGGTGAATATGTCAGTTAAAACATGCTGTTTAAACAAAAAAAACTCACATAAGTTCACTGGTTATAGTTATCTCTAGTAACCATATTTCGTGCCCTAAAGTAACTATATTCACACTCTTGCCATGCACAGCTAATTACCACACATATTACATCACTCATGCTCTATGACACCATTGATGACATCATTACAACATCTGAAATGACATCATTGATGACAACACTGAGCATGGTGGAGGCCCGAGTTATAGTCACTTTAGGGCATGAGTTATATAGTTATGATTGGTGAATTTCAGCAATATTTTTAGTTTTAACTCAAACTTTCACCTAAATGGGGGAGGCGGTAGGGGATGGTAGGGGAGGAGATGAGAGGAGAGGAGAGGATGAAATGGTAAACATGGCTACATATGACCGTTTCAGAAGAGGAAGACAAAAAATAGGAGGATTTGTACATGTACTGGGCACTTATCCATTGAGCTTATCTTACTGATGGATGTGCTTGGTTAGGTCACATATCTGATATAATAGTTAAGTTGTTTAGCATTCCTAATATAGTAACCCAACGGGAAATTGAAAGTGACATGCTTGAATATGCGTGTAGTTCCAAATAATGAATCACCTCATTTTTAGAACTATAACCTCCACCACTGACTGGGGTAAAGAAATGATGTACATTTTTAGATCAGTTTCAATCATTATTTTTGAAAAAAGTATAGAAATACACTTGGATGGTTGTCCCAGTGAAACGTTTATGTGAAGTCTTCTGTTGCAGAAGTCTTCTGTTGCAGAAGTAAAGCCACAGGAGATGACTACTCAATGTACTGGCAAGTCATCTGCGTGAACATTTAACTCAAGGTGTGCTCTTGGATGCAGAAGTCGCATGATATGCGTGCTCAATCTATTGGGCCTTTGTCTGCATGTCTATTTCCACTCATTCTAGGTTCCTATGCAAGAATTACATGAGCGTATATACGTAACAAAAATGATACGCACTCCATAAAGCAGCAAATGTGAGATGTACACGTGATCACTCTTGCTGAGGCCTATGCTTGTTATTATAATGTGTGGCACTTCTAGCACTACAATACAAGTCTCATGTTTTAGACCAAGTTAACATGGCTGTGGATATCTACGCCTTCATAAATACGGCATGCATTGTGTTTGAAGAGGGTGCAGCAATTTATGACACTTTTTCACATGGATGGGCCTCAAAGCAAGATTTTACTTTGAATAAATGTTTTATATCGATCAGTTGGATGTACCAACCCACAGGCCCTCACATGTCCATGAGTTTAGCCAGAGGGAAGGAAGAGGGGTGATGGAGGATATGGCATATTGGCAAGGGTGAGCAAGGAGGTCCGTGCCAGATTAGTTTCTGGGTTGTCATTCCTCTTTCTCTCAACAATTTGCTACTGGTAGGAAGGAGCTGAGCTTTGAGTTGTTGATGGGAGAGTGGAGCATATGTGTGTTATTTTCTAATTACGTTAAAGGCGAATGCTTGCCGGGACTCATTTGAAGAGCATGACCAACATTTTCAAGCAGTGTAATTTCCATGTTAAAACTATCATCAATTGGAATGCAAGAGAAGCATTTAATGCACATTGAAATTAATACATTTCAGGCCCATATCAGGGAAGATGTGCTTTATTTAAATTAAAACAGTTTCAAATGCTGGCAAGATTCTCAATGTGAGAACCACTTTAACGATGAGCATAAAGGGCCCCGTAAACAAGTTCCGATCATAATTGTTCACTGATTGTCAGCATTGAAAAGGCATTTTTAGACAAACTCCAGAGTATCACTTCTGTTCAAAACATTTCAAAATATACATCAGGGGCCGTATTACAATAAGTGCCCCGGGGATGCAACGGGTGTTTGTGCCCACTTTGCGCACCTCCGGGGCACTTTGGTGTTACAGAAGGGGGTGCAGACGCTTGTGCGTCCCCTTCAATAATACCGATAGAGCTGGCGCACTTAAAGTGCCAGCGCTACCATCAGGCTGCGTTCCCTCAATTGCATAGGGGCAGGCCCTATGCAAATGAGGGAATTCCTTTGCTTCTGCACCCGCACCATATTACAGATGTGGGCGCAGAGGCAAAGAAGCTCTCAGGGGGCGCACTCATGGTGCGCCACCTTTTAGGTGGCTCACCGTGAATGCGCCCCCTTTGAACAGCGCTCTGGAGAGGAGAAAGGGGGTCCTATGGACCCCCCAGACATCCCCTTGCAGGCGGGTGCAGTTTCTAAGTGCAGTGCAGGGGATCTCTAAGTGCAGTGCAGGGTTGTTGCCGCCACTGTGAAAACAATGCGCTGCCCTAATGGGGTGCATTGTCATTGTTTGCACCCGGCGCACCTTTTAATAGGTGCGCCGGGCGCAAACAATGACAATGTGTACTCCGGCCCGAGATGGGCATGCTTTTTAACATCGAATAAAGAAGTGTCCAGTACTCTTGAATTGGTTTAGACCTATGCAGCAAGCAGTGACAGAAGAGGAGTAGTCGAAGATATGTAGGGTAGATGCTGGTGGAAGAAGTTTGTTGGCTTTTTCTGCTGCCAGTGGCTGGAAAATGCCAGATGGTTTGTGTTTTCCCTCTTTGCTGAGAGGGTTTTAACTGTTAAGAACAACCTTTCCCCCAACTCAAAGAACCTAGGGGCTTATTTACCAACCGCTTGTGCCGCTGGTGCATCACTTTTAAAGTGGGAAAAAGGGACGTACTGGTGGCGCAAGGGGCTTGTAAATAAGCCCCCTGGTCTGCTAATCACATGACTTGTCACAAGATTACCAATGACTACTACACACAACACACTGAGGGGGATATTCTCAAGAACGTGCGATAAACATCGCCAAAATAGGCTAACGCAATTTTTCATCGCCGTCTATCGGTGGAAAATAACTCTGTGTCAACGTCGTATTCTCAACACGGCGGTAACATGCGATAGTTTCCCGATAACCCCTCAAATGTCCGTGATACAACTACTGCGATGGCGATAAAAAAGGAAACCCGAACGTGAAAAAAGTTGCGATGGGCCAAACTGCGATAAAAATCCAGCGAAAAGCAGCGCCAGGCCCGCAAGTCCCACAAGTAAGGCGGGAAATCTCACTATAAAAGCGGGAAAAATGAAATACAAATAAAACACAAACTACTGCGAAGCACCATGGAGGTAGCCGGAGCAAGCACAGAGGACAACCCGAACCCCACAAGCACCACGGAGGACCAGCCTGGGACCTCGAGGTCAGGGAAGGGCAAGGAGAAGAAGAAGAGGAAGACGCGGTTCAGTCCGCAGGAAATCAGGATCCTGATTACGGAGGTGACAGAACACCATCAACAACTGTTCGTCACCCCCACTGTGTCATTGGCAACAAAAAATGGAATATGGCAGTCCATCGTGGACAAGGTGAATGCCGTCGGAGTGCTGAGGAGGACAATGGAAGAGGTCAAGAGGCACTGGAATGATGTGAAGCGCAAAACCAAGCTGAAACTCGCCAACAACCGCAAAGCAGCAATGCAGACTGGGGGTGGGAGTCCTGCGCCACAGGAGGAGTTGGATGAGATGGAGGAAATGGTGTCCACAGTCATCAGTGTGGAGACGGTGGCAGGAGTCGGAGGACCGGACACTGCTCAACATGACATGACACAACAGCAACAGGGTAACCAACATGGACTGGGGAGACGGGGGGAGATGGGCACAATGGCACACATGCACAAGTAAGTACAGCACATCTGCGGACAAACCATGCCCAAGAGTCACAACTCCGACCAAGAGCCCAATTTACCCAAGTCTGCAACAGCTCAGCACTGTATAAGCACAGAAGTGAAAGGCACACCGCCTGAAAGGGATAAGGGCCAGCCAAATCAGAGCTGAAGGGGCAAATCACCCACAATGCAGCACACACACATAACACTCAGAGCACCTCAACATTTACAACAAAGTGGACCAAACTGCAACACTTTCACAACAGAACAGAGGACGCAACTGCTGCCGCTTGTGTGTAGAAAATGGCCATTCGCATTTGGCATAGCAGGAAACTGTGAGATGATAATGGACAAATACAACCTCACATCCGTGATGGTGGTGAAATGTCAACTGTCCAGCATTAAATAGGCATCTCCACACAACAGTCACAATGTACATTGACATGCAGTCTGTTTGTAAACTTGGCCAATGCGTCAACATACATGTGAACACAATGTCAAACTGCATCTCCCATTCACATTGCAGAGGGAGAATCATCACCTCCTGCAGAGCAGACCGTACTCCTCATCACCGATGATGAAGAGGACCTACACACCATCGACCCCGACGCCCTCCAACAGCTCATGGACACCCTCAGCACCTCACCCCCAGGAGCAGGGCAGCCCAGCTGCATCGAGGAGAACCCACCCCCTTCACAGACCCCACAGCAGGAAGCACCCACCACCACAGCCGTCTCCCAGAATCCCCACGAGCAACACATGGCATTCCAACGCCGTGTGGCGCAGGGCCAGAAGAGGATGGCAGAGCAGGTGCGGGTGGGGTTCGACCTCATCGCAGCCAAACTAGATGCCATAAGTGGGTGTCCAAGTCCCATCAGGGACCACCTACAGGCCCTAACGGAAACCCACAGTCCGCTCCATGGTCTCGAACAATCCATGGCTGACATCGCCGGAGTCATGACTCGTAGACAAGAACAACTGTCTAGTCAGAGTGGCTCCAGCGAACACAGCCGTGAGTTGGCCAACATGGGGAGGAACATGGAGAACATGGAGCGGATGCAGGTGGGAAGAATGGCTGCCACGGCTGCACACCAGCAAGATGTAGCAAGGATCTACCATGCCCTGCAGATCCTCATCATGGCAGTGCGGCCACAAGGCCTGGCGCAGATGAATGCTGCTGCCACTACTCCCTCCACATCACCGCCCCCTGATGTGTCAGTGCCTCACAGTGCGGCTGACAATCCACCTCCGGCCCCTGATGTGTCACTGCCATGCAGTGCCGCAGACAAAACACCACCACCCACATGTGAGGCACATCACACATAGGAGTCCGATGATGAGGATGAATCTGCCGTTGGGCTAAGTAGGAAGTGGTAGCATTCATCTCTGCCATATGGCCTCTTTCTGCTTGGTTCTGCCCTCTGCATCATGCCCAGGAATAACACCCTCCACTGTCCCCTTATCACTCTGCGACACTCACCTTGGCCCCCGACATGGACTGCTACATTTGTTTAGGCAAGCAATGACACAGAAATCAGACTGAGGACTGAACTCCCTCTCCTACGATGTACTTTTCCCTCCCCAAAGGACCCTGGCTGGCCCTCTACGGGGCAACATTGTAAAGTAGCGTGTGCATGGCCAGGTTCTGGTCCACCTTCACCACTCCCCCGAATGTGATTAAGACATTCAAATTCACACAGATGAGTCATGTCCATGATCAAGCAAGTATGAAAGTATGGATGTATGTAGGGGCAGTGATTCCATACAACGGTGCTCCTGGGAACTGATTTCAATGCGCATGTATGTCCGTGACCCAGATAGGCAGTGAGATGACTGGGAATGTGTGTACTAGCTGTGGCCTCATTGCTCCAAAACAACAATCTCGCTATTTCCAAACTTAGCCCCAGGTCAATGTATGAAATAGGGCGGTGTGTCACAAAGGCAAAGTCAAAGTTATCTGGAAGCCACAGCTCGGAGCAATGATTGGTTTGAGTGTGGAGCGCTTGGACTCCTGGGATGGTCGGTGCGTAAGTGTGAAGGTCATACCATGCAAGTGAACTACGAGCAAGGACTCTTGTGTGTGGGGTGTGTATACGTTGGTCTCTGGTTAGCGCTGTGCGTAGTGTGGGAGCCGTCAGCAGCTGCTATGGTATCGCTCAGGGGGTGCCGGGCGCATGCATTCCCAAGGTCGGAGGTGCAGATGTGCTACCGCCTTCTAGTTCAGACAGAGGGGCTGTCATCCAAAATGGTAGTTTGTCATCTGCCTGCATTCTGGAAATGTGATGGGGATTGGGTGGGGGGATGTCACTGCTTCACCTTCCGGCATGGTTGAACCCTTACCAGCCATGTACGTGCCCTCACGGTCAGTATTGCATGCTCTGATGTAGCAGTGTTGTTTTGCTGCAGTCTGACAGTGATAGGTGCAGGCAGCTGTGAGGAGGCAGTTGACCACTCACCTTGCACCTATTAGCTGGCACTGATCACTACTCTTGATGGATGACGTCCATGTACACATGTGACCTGTACATGGCACATTTGACATGGGGACACCTTGGTGTGTTACACGCAAGGTGGACCTGCTGGCTTCTAGGCTGGTGTGCATCTCCCAGTGTTGCTGAGGTGTCCACTGTGCCCACATCCCCCTTACGGCCATGTTGTTCATGTTGTGGGACTCGACACACAGGGTGTATATTTGCATCAGGCAGGTACATCTCTGACCACAAATGGCACTGTGTTGTCTTTTCCTGAACACCAATGACGGCCTTCATGTCATGTTCATGTACACGTGGGACACTGATGAGTGGCATGACATACTACATGTGACACCCTGATATGGTATATCGAATACGTGATGCCCTAAACAGCCGCTCGGTACAGAGATGACATACACACCATCTCTTCTTGCAACATATGCAAATGTTAGCACTCATTGTTGCACTTACACCCGTCAGAGTAATGTGCTAATGCAGAGGACTGACATGCACACGGGGAATGTGTGTCGCTAAGATTTTATTTGCACATGCCGGTCATGTGGTCATCTTGTACTGTGCCATGATTTCTGTGGACAGTCACAATGTGACGTGCTCATGCGAAGAAATTGTTGATGATTGTGTTCCTTCGGGCTATTCCTACTGCGGCTGCAGTTGGGTGTGGTCCACCTGCATCATCTTCCTCATCATAGTCCGGTGCTTCTGGGACTTGGATCCATTGGACATTGGTGCGTACACATATGTTGTGCAATACACAACATGCAGTGATCATCTTGCACACTATTTCTGGGCTGTACAAGAGTCTTCCACCGGTGATGTCCAGGCACCTGAAACGTGATTTCAACACGCCAAATGTGCGTTCAACAATGCCCCTAGTGCGTTTGTGGGCCACATTGTACTGCCTCTGGGCCGGGGTGTTTGGGTCTCGGAGGGGTGTCATCATCCATGGGCAGAGTGCATATCCTTGATCACCTGTGAGAGGTAAGTGAGATTAGTGTTAACTGGTGGTTCTGCATGCTGTGTTGGCAGACGCACAAGTTTCGTGGTGTGTGATTTGTGCGACCTTGGGATTCATGTTAGCCATGTATTGCTGCTGGCAAATGTGGTAGGACAATGTGTATTACGTAGCCTTACAGCTGCTCCTCCCTCCCACCGAGCTTATTTACTTGTGTGTGCTGCGCGGTTGCATCACTTGCACTCCTATGGCACACCATTGTCATGCCTGTCTGCGCATGTCCGCAGGACTGACAGCAAGACTGTAATGTTGGCCGTTGAAGGTGGGTGGCCACGTGTGTGTAGGCCTATGGTAAGGATAGGGCGGACACAGATGTGGAGTTCTGGCCTGGCTGAACTCACGCTGATATTGAGGCTAGGCCTTCGGTTCAGGCTGCGGCAATGTAGATACACACACAACAGTTGGCATGTATGAGCCGAGACCCCGAGCGGTCTCGCGCTCCTTTATTAATCCATTAGGGCGAGGCCGCCCTCCTGGTGCATGCTACATTGCAACATTGTCGATTACAGGCCGGGTGGCGCAGACACTACTACGGAGACACACGCCGTAGTCACTTTTGTGGCCAGGCCGGAACTGAACCACGCCCAGAGCCCAGAACTAAACCACGCCCAGGGCCCCAGGCCTTTTCTCCGCACTCCTCACACGTGTGCGCTGCCGCCGCCGCGCTGGGATGTCGTGCGCTTCGGAGTACATCTCCAGATGATCTACCCAGGCTTACCGGCGGTCTGCCTGGGACGGGGGTGGCCCCGTGACTGTGAAGGGCTCCAGTGGCATTACCGAGGACATGCTGTTGGCTACTGGAGGCGTACTTTTGGGGTAGCCCATCGGGACAATGACTTGCGGTGCACTGAGTTCGGCCCACCGGAAGAGCTGAGCGGGTGTGCAGCCTGCGATGATGCAGCAGGCCTGGTGGCTGGACGGTGACTTGTGGTGCAATGAGTTAGTGGCACCTGAGGCCCTGCGTCTGGCACGGGCCAACCGCCACGTGGCGATGACTTGTGGTGCACTGAGGTAGGCCCACCAGAAGAGCTGAGCGGGTGTGCATCATGCTATAATGCTGGAGGCTGGACGATGACTTGTGGTGCACTGAATTCGGCCCACCGGAAGAGCTGAGCGGGTGTGCAGCCTGGTATGATGCAGCAGGCCTGGAGGGGCGGACTGGAAAGGATGTGTCTGTTACTTGCTGTACCGCAGTGTGGTCAGAAGGCAGCAGTAGCCAACTTGCAACTCCGCGGTGCGGTGCTGCTGGGTGCGCTAGGGGCCTGTTGCGCAGAATCCAGTGATCGGCTGAGGAGGCTGCCATGCTCGCGGAGCCCGGCCTTGGAGATTGCACCGGCACGTGGTGGGCCCTCTTGGAGAGACGCCGGTGGCGGCAGGTGAGCAGTGAGGCCTGGGTGCGCAGGGGCGGGCATTAACCGATGGGTGCAGGTCGGGTCTGGGGATCAGCGGGCTGGAGTGCGGCAGGTGCACAGGATCACGCAGGCACCACCGGTCACGACGGCGGCCTCGTGGCAGGGTGAGGGACGCCGCCCTGGCAGACACGCCACTGCAGGCAATGACGAGATGTGCACCGGGTGGCGTGGGGCGTAGCCACCTCATCGCTGGTGTGACTTTGCCCATTGTAGGTGGTCGGCCTCGTGTGTGTAGGCCTATGGTCAGGTTATGGCAGACACAGAGCCACACACAGTAGTTACTTCGGTGGCCGTCCCGGAAGTGAACCACTCCCTGAGCCCCAGCCTATTTAATCACTCCCCTATGCTGGACTGGCGTGTGCCAGCCCTGCCCACTACGCTTACGCTTACAGGGGGCCCGACATGGCTACTTGTCCAAGGTGTTCCCCACTGCCTGTGATGACATGGTTGCGTCCACTGTCCATGACACTACAGACTCCAGCAGTATGTGTCCACATGGACATGTCTGTGCTCTGCATACTCAAGACTGTCCAGCACATCACCGCTACACTTGGCATTGTGTACATTGTTATTCATAGGTCCATTGCCTCCTTCGCACAATCGTGGTTCCCACCTCGCCCCACATTCTGCAAATGTGTGGCAGAGGGGCTATGCCTTAGTGTATGGTTTGTCCACATTTCTGGCCCCTCTTACCACGGTTACTTGTGTTGTCGTGTCTGGCAGGTGTGCATGTTGGTTGGCATGTTGAATGTGATTTTGTTACGTGTCCATTCCCACAGTTGTGCGTTGTGTGATTGAAGAATTGAGGTGTGTGGTGTGTTCCATTGGTACTTACCAACGAGCAGTCCATTTCCATAGGTGCCATCCTGAAAGCGCTGGTTGATGATGGACTGTCAGAAGATGTATGAATCATGCACACTGCCTGGGAAGTTGGCGACGACATTGGTGAACAGTCCCCGGTGGTTTACTATTGCCTGAACATTGATGGAATGCGTGTGCTTCCTGCTGCGATAATTGTGTGCAGTGTTGTCAGGGGGCACAAGTAGTACATGTGTGCAGTCGATTGCCCCCAACACGTGCGGGGATCTAGCTATGGCGTAGAAGCCTTGCTTGGTCTCCAGCTGTTCCTGCGCAGTGTGGGGGAAGTGAAGGTGCTGGGGTATGAAACTGATGATGGCATCCAGGACAGGTGTGATGGCCTTTGATAGGGCCGGCTGTGAGACTCCTTCGACTCTGGCAGTTGTTGGTTGGAAGGTACCAGAGGCCAACAGGTGCAGCACAGCCAGCAGCTTTGTCTGCGGAGGGATGTTGGTTGTCCGCTGTGTTGGTACGTCAGCCTGTGGGCAATGTGGGTCATGATGCGGAGGATGGTTGTCCTTTTGAGCCTGTGGTGGGCAATGACATCCTCTGGCGTTAAGTCTGTGAGGCTGATGCGTTTTCAGAAGGTCCGCTGTCTTGTTCTGCGCTGCCTCGGTGTTGGTCCTGGGGGGGGTTGGTCCTGGGGGTGGGGTTGGTCCTGGGGGTAGTGGCGGTGGGTGTTGTGGCCCTCTTGGGTCTCCAAGCTGCATGATTAGTAGCTCCATGGCATCTGTTGGTCTTCAGATGTGGCTCTGGCCTGGGCTCCCTTTGTACTGCAGGTTTTCGTCCTACTTAAGACCAGTAAAAAGCAGGTGTTAAGTCCCTGCTGCTAACGCGCCTTATCGCCTGTTTTTGTCCGGCATCGCAGATCTGGCTGGTCGTTGAGAATATCGCAAAGTGGTGTTTTCGTGTGTTTTTGCGCGGAAACGCCTACTCTGCATATCATTAGCGTTAATTGTTGCTCTCATCCGTGGCGATGTGTTTTGCGGCAGCTATCGCAGGAAAACTGGCGATGTCGGCAGTTTGCACCAGCTTGTGAATAGGGCGATAAGTCTATCGCCACTTTTGCGGCGCTAAAGTGACGATAAATCGGCGATGACTCCTTGAGAATATGCCCCTCTGTATTATTAACAAGGATAAGTCAAAGCTGAGGAAGGTTCATATCTGCAGCCCATTTGTGCTATAAACCACGGTCAGCATGCAAACTTGGAGGAAGTCTTAATCCGAGTGTGAGAAAGACAGGCAAAGACAGTGGTTTATTTGTTAAAATAAAGGTTTTGGTCAGAAGCCCACTCATAGACTTCACTCCACCTTATGCCTCTTTAATCCATCACTAGACACTCCCTGCCTCTTTATGTCACTCTTTCAGGTTCTTTTCCATCCCTGATTACTTTCTATGTCACTGTTTTTCCATCTTTCTCTTCCACTTTCTTCCTCCTTTGCATGTTTTTCTGTTTCTCTGGGTCAAATTCTGCTGAGGAGAAACAGGTGTTGTACACCAAAAATGAGTGTAAATAAAGCACAGATTAAAGGCAAAAACCACACACCTCTGACATGTGGCCCTAAATGAATAATACACTATTCCCCCCTTCATATATTTGCAATTAGAAAATGGCCTTTCCTCCTCTGTCCTTTATTTGTTCTGTAAAGAAAAATGTAAGATTCAATATATTATTGTTACACAATTAGAAAACAAATTAGCTTTGGCATTGAAGTCATACAAAAACCCTCATTCCCTAAAAACCCCTGGGAAAGTGAAGCCCTCAGTGAAACTATTCAATAAATAGAAATCTAAGGGGTTCCAACTCAAAAGGCTTTTTCGCATGGAAAGAAATGGTTTGTCTTCAAATTCAATCAGTAGTTATTTAGGATGCAAAACGATATTTTTGTCTATTAAGTTCAAGCTTCTTCACTAGCCCCCTGAGATCAAAGTATATCACAGAAGATGAAAAAGATGAAACAAGGAGATGATTTGTTAAATAAAGCTGGTCGGTCTCTAGACGTTAGCAAGGTTTTCATCTGTTATTGTGTACAGACCACACTCATTCATTTTACACAAAGTCGTTTATTCTCATCTTGGACAAACTGTATTATTAAATGCTATATTTATACAAAACTGTGAAATATAGCATGGAGTACCGGCCTGCAGGCAGATATGACTGAGTGCTTTGATTGATTCCTGCAAGCAACTGCTATTTATTTACCACAGTTCCAAAAGAGAAAGGATGCAGACTTTATAGCATGTAAAGATTTTAGATCTCATATCCTGAGAATAACAAGAAGAAAAACAGATAACACCTGCTCTTTAAGAAGTGCATTTCTATGATATTGAAAGGTTCTTCAAATACTGAATGTTATATAAAATAAATATTACATGAGTTATAGTTATGATGTTTTCAGAAAACGAGTATTTCAAAATACTGATTTTTACACTAGTTTATGTGTTTGAAAGTCCGTTTTCCATCACTGTTAATTTCTGGCTTGCCAAAAATAGTCTTCAAATATGTTATTAGTTGTTATTAATAGCTGTGGAAATCCTGGAGGCTAAAATAAATGCCCTTGTGCAAAGTGCTGGGAGATGATGGCTTCTCTGTCGATTTCTATAAGATGAATGCCACGCTCCTAGCTCCTCTGATGGCATAGGTGTTTACCCATAAGAGGGAAACCTCTTCTCTTCATCCAGAATTTGATGCAACAACCATTGTCTCAGCAGGCATGGCTCGCGGGTGGGGGGGCGGGCGCATGGGGTAGAGTATGGAGGGGGGTCGTGGGGGAGGTCATGCGGGGGGGTTTAATTTAATAATTTAAAAAAATAATAAATTAAACTTACCTTTCCACCGGCCGGGCCCCACGTCTTCTTGGCTCCAGCTCTCCTACCTCTGGCAGGAACAGGAAGCAGGCAGCCAGGCTCCCTCCCCTAAGACAATCACAACGCTGCAAGAGCAGAAACCGCCCTCCCGCAACCAAACATAAAATGGTAATAACTGGAAGCTCTTACCAGTTTATGTTTCTGCTTCTCGCACTGCGAGAAAGCAGTGGGGCAACGCTCCTCCGCCCTAGTGGAGGAGACGCCCCTGCCTGCCAGGTTACTGGAAGCAAGGACCAGCAAGTGGTGATTTCTCTTGCTGGTGAAAAGACTTTCGAACATATCGAATGGCCCAATCTATTCTGCATACTGGAGAAGGCTGACTTCCGAGACCGCTTCATGCAACTGACCGAACTTCTGTACACCTCTGCATCTGTCCAGATCAATAGCAATGATTTTCCATTGAACCAGTTTGCCATTTCCGGAGGATCGAGGCAGGGTTGTCCCTTTTCACAGTTTCTTTTCCTCCTGGCTCTCGAGACCTCGGAAAACAAGATCCAAACACCTGCACAGATCTAAGGCATTCCAAAACTGGCAGGTGAACTAACGCTCCTGCTCTATGCAGATGACCTCCTGTCGAAGGTGGAAACCTCTTTTCTGACATTAATGGCACTGATTGCAGACTTTGACCAATTTTTTGAGTACACAATTAATGTGGGGAAATGTGGGGAATTCCCATTGAACCAACGCACACCTTCAACTCTGTTGGCCAACTCCTACTATTAGGGGTGGATGGCATGACAGCCTACCTAGAGATTGAGATTGGGAACAATCTTTTCACTGCAGCCCATGACAAAATTTAACTTTTGGTGACCATCACAGTTATTGAGTTTGAGAAGTGGTTCCACCTCCGCCTGTCTCTACGGGGATGCATTCAAATGATCAAAATGGTTACACCAACCCAATTTACATACTTGTTTGGCATGATCTTTGTGGGCATCCCAAGACATCTGCTATTGAAACAGGCCAAGATGATCAAGGACTACTTTAGGGATTGACAGACCTCTCCTTTGGCTTTCCAAACTAGAAGCCAATATGGTGAAGAGAGGCCTTATTTTTCTGAACATGAGTTTCGACCATAAACCTCATTGGTTGGCTCACCTAGCCTATTTCTTATCAAGGGACTGGAAAGACTGGCCAGGGTCCTAATAGAAATGGGACTGCTAGGGGATATAATAAACCAAACCTTCTAGATAAGGCTCTTGTACCTCGTGAAAGTGCCGCAAATCCACTGCTGCAGACGATGAAGATATGGAACCTAGTGCATAAGCACCTTGGTGTACATGCTTACTTGCATGATAAAGCCCCCATTTGAGACAACAAAGCACTACAAATGGGGAGCATAGCAATGTGTTGGGAGGCCTGGTCTGACAAAGTGGACCAACTGCTTCAGATTGGGGCTCTCAAATAATTTCCCTCCCTACAAGAGGAATTTCATCTTGAGGCAGGACAACAATAGTGATACCTGCAATTGTCCCACTGTGTGTCTAGAGCCCTGTAGCCACTGCCAGACTCCCTCCCCAGATCTGTTATCTACAGCTACTTGCATCACAGGCGCTCATACACAGAGGTTGTCCCATGATAGTACAAAACTTTGCTCGAGGTACACCACTCACGACCACTAAAATCACTTCTGAGAGAGAAATGGTGTGGCAGGCTGGCCAAAGAGTAGCCAGAAGATGATTGAGAAGATCTCACGGATACTAGGCGTGAGCAGTAAACTCAGCTCCTCTGGCAGAGTTTGCAGAGTTTTGCCCTCTCCGCTTGGAGTGCGGAGTTTTGGAAAAACTCAGGCAACTGCCGCGTGGCAGCGTATGTTCTCAAGTGGCTCACCAGCAGTAAGTTGGCAAGCGCAAATGAGAAAAATAAAGCCGTAGACCACCTCCCAGCAAAATGTCTAAACACGGGCATTCGTGGCAGTTTACTACCAATCGCATTGAGAAAGCTGGCATTCAAGCTGAACATATATTTGAGCAACAGAAAGAAGCAGTGCCCTCTGCCTTTTTCACTGATTTTACAGTACTGGACAAGCTCCTGTTGCTAAAAATCAGAGTGAGCAGCGCAACGTGCCCACCTCTACTGGATACCCATGACAGAGGGCTGTAGGAGGCAAGATTAAAATTGAGCTATTACAAACTCCTGCAGGACTAGTAATTCACCCCCAACAATACTGTGCCCAGTTAATCTGACTGGCACCTGGTCTACTCCTGTAATTCTTTCCTAAGATATTGACCCAAGTCATAAACACCATGAATGGTTCCAATTCTTTGACCCTGCAACTCTGCCCGGAACTGTTCTTCACCCATGATATGCTGGACCTGACGGAGATCACCTGACACACCAAGCTCTAGATAGATGCTGCATCCTCGGTGGCCACAATGGCCATTCTGAGATGATGGAAGCAGCGATTACCACCGACGCACATGGACTGGATATGCAACATGGCAAGCACCACCTCCCATGAACAGATCATCTATGTCTACAAGATGAACTAGACATTTGTAAGGACATAGGGTCCCCCTTTCTCTGAGGCCCACCCTGACATGTGCTTTCGCTGTTCCCTCCAAGCTTCCACTCTCCTAAATGGAAGACCTGTTTGGACCCAATGTAGCACCATTCCAGTATCCCACAGCACTTAGCCCTGCTTCCCAAGTCAGATTGTTTCATGTTTTTTGTATAATAGTGTCTCCTTTTTTGCACTTGATTATATGCCTAGCAAGCATCCAGCATAGAACTTACTCCATTAGATCATTTGTGTACTGTCATGTGCCCTTTCTGCCTTATTGGACACTATGTGGCCAATTACGATGTCGGTCGGAAAGCCTCTGACTGCTAGTCGGAATCTTTTTGACCACAGTCGGATGCTTTCAAACCAACACGGTCAGTTTGCGGTTTGACCGCTGAATTATGATGTCGGTGGTCAGAGCATGAACCGGCCAGTCTTTTCAACTCGGTTACGACCAGCTGTCGGAGTCTTCTGGCCAGTCGGAACCGCACCGCAATCCCCTATGGACGGCGTTTCCACCGTTGAGATTATGATGTCAGTTTCCCACAGCATTTCCGTGCTGGCCTTTCTGACATGGAAAGGCTGTCGGAAAGTGACTTTGGGGGGCCCTGGCAGGGCCCCCTTGCCTGCGCAGCCTATGGTTGGTGGCCGATGGGCTGCCCCCTGTAAATCCATGCACTGTGTGGCAGGCACCATGGTGTGCCTGCCACAGGGTGGTGGGCTTTACACACACAACCATTTCTTTATGGGAGTCAGTATTACGGCCGGTTTACGGCCGTAACACAAGCTCCCATAGAGAAATGTGAGTATCCGACTGAACAGTGTTCAGTAGCATCGTAATCGGCCGGTCCCAAGACTAAGATGGTGTCGGTCAGAGGCAACTCCGATCGATATCGTAATAAGCCCCTATGTTTTTCATTGGCTATTGTTGACTGCCTTCTTTTCATAGCACACATTCTTTCAGGTGCAGTCTATTTTAATCACTCAATGTTTACACCATTTCTTGATTGTATTACATATCCGATTTGAAAACAAGTTATAGAATTATTTTTAAAAACAACGGTAACATTTTAGCTGGACTAACCTGGTTTCTGTATCTGATCCGAGCTTCATCGTGGTGGGCCTGAACTTGTGACTTTCCCCCAGTCTAGCATGAGCAGATGAAAGCAAAAGGTGCTTTGTGGTTTTCTGCACTATTTTCACTTAAAACTTCCAAATGTAATATCTCTGGTTCGACTGATTGGATTGTTGTCATTCTGGTATCATTTTATTAATTCAAATTTATATTAATTTTCTAAATTGGTTTGAGATTTTTCTTCTTTTGTATTTTCACTTTATCACTGTTTGTGTGCTGCATAAATACTTACACATTGTATCTAAGTTAAGCCTGACAGTTTTGTTGCCAAGCTACCAGAGGGTTAAGCACAGTTCAATTTAGTGGCTTTTGTGGTTCACACTGACACGGATTGTGGTTGTTGCCTGAATAGGGCTTCCATCCTCTCAACCAACAAACCAAGGGGCATATTATCAACGGCCAGCGATAATTATCGCTGGCCGTGCTTAGCGATAGATTTCTTATCGCTGGCTATCTCCGAAAATTATCGCCCTGGTAGCGCGTTATTAACAACACGCTTCACCAGGGCGATAAAAATTCCAGAGATAGCGAGGTTATCGCCGTTTTGCAGGGAACATCGCTGGTTTTCCAGCGATGTTCCCTGCAAAACGGCGATAACCTTGCTGATACGACCCTGTGGTCGTATCAGCACAATCCACCCCCTATGTTAGGGATGGCTAAGTCGGGATAATAGCAGACGTTAGATTTTGGTGAAAACGGCCGTTTTCGCCAAAATCTAACGTCTGCTATCATCCTGTGGGCTGCCTTGTAAATATCGCGATGTGCACATCGGCGATATTTACAACGTAGCCCATCTGGGGTACGCCCAGTAACGCCCACCTTGCATCTCATTTGAGATGCAGGATGGGCGTTGGGGGAAAGGGCGATAGTGCAGGGATTCACGCGATAGCGTGACCTTGCTGATTAGGCGATAGAATTATCGCCGCTTTCCGTCCGAAAACGGACGCTAAAGCGCCGATAATTGACTATCGCCTGGTTGTTAATATGCCCCCAATTTCTTACACTCTGGAACTCTGATGACATGTCTGACAGTATTTCCTACCCTAAGAAGCTACTGTCACACTTAACATTGCAAATATGTTTGTCAAATTGAAAACAATACCTCTACGCTCAAAATATTTTATATAAAACATGCTTTACGTGTTTGCACTTTATTCCAATAACATTTATACAGTCAATTGAGACTTGAAAACATAACTATGACAGTACACATCGCATCACCAAAGGCAGTAGATAGACTTTGTATAGGCCACTTTGTGCTCATTGCATTGTGCCATCTCTTAAGTATAGTATTTGGGGTATGACCTGAGAAAGCCTCTCTCCAATCCCTTTATGTTCTTAGTGTGGATGGCCTGAGGTCTGTTGGGCCATACCTGCCTGGAATTATGGAGTGGTCTAATATCTGAATGTAGAACAAACAGTACCCAGCCTTCTCTCATACACTGTGGCCACTATATAATGAGTCATTGAAGATGCAGGTCATGGCCCAAACCCATTTCCTCTATAATAAAGTATATCAGTATGTAGGACACAAAAGGCACAGTCATTTCTAAAACCTTGATCTGCTGTATTTCTGGGACATTGGGGATACTGGGCAAGGCCTGCACTGATGTAGTTTTTCTATATTGTACCTTATGGGTTCAGGGCACCGCTTACGGTTTTCTGCTTTGCTCAGAACACATCCCTGATTTAAAAACATCACATTCTGTGGTCGTAACTTCCAAGTACTGGGAGTATAGCATGATTTTCATTCATGGCCTGAGCTTAGTATTGGTTCCCAGAGACTCTTGTGGATTTGCCTGGAGCCATGCCACATGGGCACTGCTGCAAGGTTATCCGTGCACACAGTGCAAGACCATTGGTCAGCTTTTTTTGCATTCTCACTTCATAAAATTAGCCATATTTCCTTTGGGAATTTAAATAGAAAATACAGTTTTTAGGTTTCTCCCTCTTCATTATTCTGAAGAAATCGCTTGAATATGCATTTGCAAATTTAGATCTTTTGGTCTATGTCATGCAAACAGGGCATTTGCTAGGAACAATACAAAGCACAACATATAGGAACTGTGGATTTTGGACATCCACCGTAAACTGGTGAATATACAAGACCTTCAGGGTGCAGGGAAGCCGCTGTTCACCCTAACCTGCTGAAAGCGTGTTCCCTTCCTGTTTGTTGCCTGCCTGCGCTAGTTAGTGCCCCTGACCCCTTCCCACCACCGAACTTCACTGGACTTCTTTTCCCAGCAGCCCTGGAGGTGGGGCCAGCTGGGAACATTTTTCCCCCTCCTGGCACCGGATAAAGATCACCGGCGGCTCCCACATTGAGGGACATTGCGGGACATGCACAGATGCCCGGGTGAAGCCTGGGCCAAGGGTGGGCCCATCTGTGCACGTCTGAGACGGAAAGAGGCTGGGCTGGGCCCTCTTTTTAAAAACAAATTTTAATAGAGTTTTATATAGCGCGAACTAGACCCGAAGATATCGGGTATCAGCGCGCTTTACATAGCACCAGTTTCATTACACAAGGACACATTCATTTTTGTTAGGCACGGGGAGCGCTTTACATAGCACCAGTTTCGTTACACAAGGATACATTCATTTTTGTTAGGCATAGGGAGATTAAGTGATTTGCCCAGAATCACAGGACATTGAGCGTTGTTGCCGAGACTCGAACCCGGTTGCTCAGCGTTGATGTTGACCGCTCTAGCCATAAGGCTACATCCTCTCTTTTGCCTGAGCCCCAGCTTAAGGTTCTGTGCCCACTGTCTCTGTGATGCCTGCTGCCCCTACACTGCCTGCTTCCCCTGCCCTGCCTTCTGTCCCCATGCTGCCTGCTCACCCTGCCCCTGAATTGCCCACTGTCCCTGTGCTGCCTGCTGTCGCTGCCCCTGCGCTGTCCCTGCACTTCCTGCTACCCCTGCTCTGCCTGCTGTCCCTGCCCTTGCTCTGCCCATTCCAGGTCCTTGCACTGTGCCCAGGACCAATAGGACCACCTACCAGGACTACTAATGGAGGCCACCCCTGGCCCTCTCACCACCTGACCGTACACCACCAAGGTACTCTTGGACCTGAACCCCAGACAACAAAACAACCGATGCATCTCCTCCTCCCCACGATCTACCACAGGATCCTTCACCTGCCGACACTGCCACTTCTCCTGCAACACAACCTACGAAAGATCCTGCACCACTTATGCCCACAAGACCAAGAACGTCCCACAAACACTCAATTGTATCCTGCTCAACGCCCGCTCACTCTGCAAACACACAATTGAAATATGGGACACCATCACCACCCTCTCCACAGACGTTGCCTTCATCACCAAAACCTGGCTAAATTCCTCCTTGAACCCCGACATTACCACCGCCACTCCCGAAGGCTGCAAGATGATACACTGAGACCTCACCAACAAACAAGGTGGAGGCATTGCCATCATTTTCAAAGAAACTATCAGATGCACTATCACCAATGACAACACCACACCCCTCATGGAACACCTCAACTTCCTACTACAAATGGATGGGCAGACTGTGAAAAGAGGCACCCTCACCTACAGATCCCCAGGATCCCGAGCAACATTCTGCGACGCCATCCTCAAACTCATCGCCCCTCTAGCAAACTGTCACCACTACGTCCTACTCAGCAGCCTCAATTTCCACATCTGTGACCCCAAATACACCAACTTCATCACCCTTCTGGAAACCTAAACAACATCGGCCTCACCCAACTGTTCACAGAACCCACGCAACAAGGTCGGACACACACTCAACCCCTTTTTCACCTCCAGCGACAGAATCAAATTCATCCACCTTACCTGGACTGACCACATCATTGTACACTTTACCATCACCAATGCCCAGCACACCATCACCAGGCACCAGATCTCTTTCCTTCACAGCTGGAGCAAGGTCACCAAAACTCAGTGGACAAAGGCCCTCAACACCTCCCAACCCGAGGCCTCAACAGACCTTAACCAGGCTGTCCAGAACTTCGCTGCCTGTATAACCGACTGTGCTGATAGAGTAACCCCACAGAAATCCACAAAATCCAACAAGACCTACAAACATGCCAGCTGTTATTCCCCAGAACTCAGGACCACCAAGCGCAACTGCCACCAACTGGAGAAATGATGGGTCACCACCAAGAACCCTGCTGACAGAGCAGCTCACAAAACAGCCCTCAACAACTATCATGACACATCAAAGAAGCCAAAAAATCAGCCATCACCATCCGCATCCACTCTGCGGCAACAACACAAAGGAACTTTTCAAAATAGTCAAAGAATTCTCCAACCCGGCAGCCATAGAGAACATCATCCACGCCTCCCAAGAATTCTGCAACACCCTCTGAGAGTACTTCCACAGCAAGATCACCAACATCTACAACAATTTCAACTGACCTCGACCAACCAGCGAACACCAGCCAAACTATTACCACATGGTATCCGCTCACCACCCTGACCACCTCAGGCATCATGTCTTCCATCCACTCTGGGGCACCCACAGACCCCTGCCCCACCACCTCTACAACATCGCAATGAACCCAATCAGCACGCAACTCACCAGCATCCTCCACACCTCCATCTCCACAGCTGCCTTCCCAGAGAAATGGAAATTTGCAGTTGTCAGACCCCTCCTAAAGACAGCCTCAGATGACCCCAGCAATCTAAAAAATTATCATCCAATCTCCCTGCTCCCCTACCCAGCCAAAGTACTCAAGAGAGCCATCAACCAGCAGCTCATTAAATTCCTGGAACAAAACCACCTACGGGATGCCTCACAATCAGGATTCCATGCCAACCATAGCACTAAGACTGTGCTGATTGCTGCCACAGATGACATCAGAACACTTCTCGACTGTAGAGAAAGTGTGGCCCTGATCCTTCTTGACCTTTCTGCTGTGTTTGACACCGTCTACTACAAAACCCTCATCAACAGACAACATAGGCATACAGCAAGATGCCCTCAAGTGGATCACCTCCTTCCTTGCAGGATGCACACAGAGAATCTGACTGCCTCCCTTCACCTCCAGACCCAAAGACATCATATGCGGCTACCACAAGGATATTCCCTCAACCCCACCCTTTTCAACATCTACATAAGTCCCCTTGCAGACGTCATCACATCCCCTCATACTCAACATAATCTCCTATGCAGACTACACTCATCTGATTCTCTCGCTCCCTGAGGACCCCTCCAACGTCAAAAGCAACTTCTGTAACTCCATGATGAACGTAGGTGAGTGGATGAGAGACAACTGCCTCGAACTCAACTCTGACAAAACTGAAGTACTGATCTTCGGGAAGAACACCTATGCATGGGACCACAGCTGGTGGCCTGCAGAACTTAGACCCACACCGATCGACCATGCACACAACATCATTCTCAAAAGCCAACTGACCATACAATGACAAGTCAACAAAGCTGCCTCCTCCTGCTTCCACATGTTTTGCGTACTCCGCAGAATTTTCAGATGGATCCCAACCAAAACTAGAAAGCCCACAATCAGGCCCTCGTCACCAGTCACCTCGGCTACAGCAATGACCTCTACGCCTGCATCTCAAACCAGCTCCTCAGAAGGCTCCAGACAATATAGAACGCTGCAGCTACACTCATCATGGACCTCCACAAACAAACCCATATCGACCCCACCTAAGAGACCTCCACTGGCTACCCATCCAGACAAGGTGCCAGTTCAGGGTCCTCACATGCTCCTACAAAGCCCTCCACGACCTAGGACTTGCCTACCTCAACCTTTGATTTAACTTTCACCAACCCTCTAGACACCTGCTCTCCTCTTCACTCGCCCTCACACACACACACACTGCATCCATTGCAGCCGTAGCGGTGGCCGCTCCTTCTCCTACATGGCTGCCAAGACCTCAAACGACCTTCCCCTCCAACTCCGTACAGCCCCCTCACTGGAACACTTCAGAAAGAGACTCAAGACCTGGCTCTTTGCTCTACAGATGCTGTTTGATTCAAATGTGTAGTTCTCCATCAGAATCAGAGATGAGAAGACTGCTGGGTTTCTGATAGTGGAGTATCGGTTTACTACACCATCAGAAGCCTGTACTCAGCTTTCTGGCAGCCACAGGGCACAGTCTTCCTGTTTTGGAAGGCCTGCTCTATCTACTAGTGCCTCCCACTGATGATTTTTCCTACTTGGGGCATCTGTGAAAGACATGCAAGTCCTCGATAAGGAATTTTGTTTAAAAAAATTTAAGTGATGCACAGTGGGCCGTTTTGACATGAGAGCCCACCCAGCAATCAAGTTTTACTGAATTTGCACCTTCTGTGTCAAGACCAACACTTGCAGTGAAAGCATTTCACCAAAATGGCTGGAAACTGTAACTTTAGCTGGTAGACTGCCTTTGGGCTGGTGGAAACCTGGCCTGTGCCAAAATCACTGTTTGGCAGCCCATGGACCAAATGTTAATTGACTCCTTCGACAAGGAATGAAAACATTCAATTTGCAGATTTAAAACTGGATTTGTAGATAACAACACAAAATGTTAAGATTTACCTTTTCAAAAATATATTTTACTACAATTTTTAGAATCGATTGATCACTCCTGTGAGTGAGGTGCTTACCCTGCACCCTGTAAGCCAGGCCCAATAGACCCAGTTACATTTATTTAGAATGGGGACTGCAAATCTATGTTCAAATATGTATTTCTCGAAGTGGTTTCTGGAATATAAAATGCTCATCATAGTTATTAGAGCATATAATGGTCATACTCTGGCAGCCAATCTATTGGCCAGCTGGGGTTGCATATGGATCCATCACACTCTTCAAAAATAATTGCCAATCTGTCCTTGAATGTTTTTTTCTGGATGGATTTTCACCTAAGAAACATTTGCCGCTGAAGCGACCTTGCAATTCTGATTGATGATTGGTATAAATCGATCCAGAAGATGCTTTAGTGCTGGCGAGCTAAAAAGCACCTCTGGGAATCTGAATACCAACATTAATTTTTAACATCATCTGCCTATAATTATATCTACCATAAAATAATATGCACAACGTTTTTCAAATTCAAACTCGTGTGGATTATTTTCATGTGAGGCTTAGTGAAGATTTATGAAACAGCAGTTTATATTATAATCAGTCAAAAACTCTCTGATCGGAATTAGGAGTTGTGTGATAATTATCTCACCCTCGCAGGTTTCCAGCGATAAATTTATTGGGGGGGGGGGAAACTCATGGTAAAAAAGACAAAACATGTGGAATTTGGGGGCATATTATCAAGGGCCGGCCATAAATATCGCAAAGCGCGCTTAGCGCTTGCATATTTATCGCCGGCTATCTCTGGAATTTATCGCCCGGTTAGCGCGTTATTAACAACGCGCATCGCAGAGGCGATAAAAATGTCAGAGATAGCGTGGATATCGCCGTTTTCCATGGGAAAACGGCGATATTCTAGATGATAGGGCCTGTGGTCTTAGCCACAGAATCCACCCCCCATGTTAAGTATGCCTTAGTCAGGAATTTAACAGAGGTTAAATTCCTGCGTTAAGGCATACTTAACGTGATTAAAATAATCGCTTCCCCGCATTGTAAATATCGCGAAGCTGCCTTCGCGATATTTACCCATGTTGTTTCCACAGACACGCCTACTTTGCATCTCATTATCGATGCGAAGTCAGGCGTGCTGGAAACGGGAGCAAAATCAGCAAAACACGCGATAGCGTGTCTTTGCTGATAAGGCGATATAATTATCGCCGCTTTTCGGCCGAAAACGCCCGCAAAAGCGGCGATAATTGTTTATCGCCGCCTTGTTAATATGCCCCTTGGTGTGTTAAATACCGATTCTGCATGGTATGCCTCATTTTCCTGATGAAAACTAGTAACAGGAGGTAATTACCACATGTGAGCTGATTATCCCACCCTACTCTGACAGCTATGTAATAAGGGCAAATAAATACAAAATAAGCAAACAACAGCAGTCACTGAGGGGCTTATTTACAAAGCCCTTGCGCCACTTTTGCGTCATTTTTAACATGGGAAAAGTGACGCAAAAGTGGCGCAAGGGGCTTGTAAATCTGCCCCTGACTCTACAAATCATATCAATGCAAATGGGGAGAGGATGTGGCCTTACCACTAGAGCGGTGAACCTCGAAGCTAGGGAACCCGGTTCGAATCTCGGCAGGGACACTCAACATCCTGTGATTCTGGGGAAACTACTTAGGGGCATATTATCAAGAACGGCGTTAAAATTATCGCCGCTTTAGCGGCAGAAAACTGCCGCTAAAGCGGCGATAATGGGCTTGATAATATGCCCTTGAGAATTCCAATAGAAGCCCATGTTGACACCAGAACATGGGCTTCTATTGGAATTCTCAAGGGCATATTATCAAGCCCATTATCGCCGCTTTAGCGGCAGTTTTCTGCCGCTAAAGCGGCGATAATTTTAACGCCGTTTCTTGATAATATGCCCCTAAATTCCCCCGTGACCAACAAAAATGAATGGGTCCTTCTGTAACGAGACTGGTGCTCATGTAAAGCGCACCGATATCTTCGGGTCAAGTTCGCGCTATATAAAACTCCGAAATAAATAAAAAGCAAATATAGTAATCAGCACAGAGGAAACAAAACATCTTGGTACTTTTACAGAAACCTCTGCTTATCTAGCTAAAACCAAGCAACAGGAAAAAAATCATTCTCTAGAAACCCCTGGGAGAGTGAAACTCTTTCGATAAAAATATTTCTAAAGGGCTCTCATCCAAAAGGCTTCTTTGCATCCAAAGGAATGTGTTTTTCTTCAAATTTAAGCAATGGTTGTTTACGATGAAAAACTATATTTTTGTGTATCAAGTTCAAGCTTCGCCATGGGATCAATGTGTATCACCGGAAGATGAAAGGGATGAAACAAGGAGATTATTTGTCATTAAAGCTGGTCGGTCTCTAGACGTTGGTAAGGTTTGCATCTGTCGATGGATACAGACCACACTCATTCATTTTACAGAGAAACTGCGTTATTAGGTGCGATATTTATACAAACTGAAATATAGCATGCAGGGCCGGCATTCAGGCAGATATTGCTCACTGCTTTTATTGATTCCTACAAGCAACTGCTATGTATTTACTGTAGCTTTAAAAGCGAAAAAAACACGCGTAGTTAGCATGTAATCCCTTTAAATCTCATTTCAAGATAATTGCAACAAGAAAAACATACAAAACCTTCTCTTTATGAAAGAGATATTTCTATGAGATCGAATTCTCTTTAAAAAAAATCGAATGATATAATAAATAAATATTACATGAGTTAGAGTTAAGGTGAAAACGAATATTTCAAAATTCTGATTTTTACACCTGTTTATGAGATTGAACGTCTGTTTTCCTTCGCTCGTTATTGTTGGCCTGCCAAAATTATCTTCAAATATGTATTAGTGTTAATAAAACACTGGAATGTGCATGACACCAATGAGTGCCAGTGGCTTATGGCTCTCAGTGGGCGCTTCCCTTGAATATTCCAGTCACCTACTCTAGATGCTCATCACCATGTCCCGCTCTTTTTTTCATCTACTGGTCTGTGGAGTTGCGCAGGACTGCCAAGCTCTCTGCACCCCCCCCCCCCACCCCCCTTCCTCTGCCCCCATGGCTCTGGCCATAGCACTGGTTCAGTGACAGCGTGTGCCACTTTTTGAGGGAGGGTGAAGCCTTCTCTTCCTTTCCTTAGCCAAGGTCCCTGCCTCTCCCCTTACAGTGACAAACTACCCAGTCTGCCATTTATCCACTGGAATGCCATGTGAAGATCATTTTGTAGAGAGAGGGACATAAGCAGGACCCCTTTCTGTTGTTCCACTTAAAGCTCCCACAGTAGCCAACACTGTCGACAGATGGGTCCCTGTAAGATGTAAACAGTATCAATTAGCTAATGGCACCTACTGAAAAATTGAGAACTTTTTCAAACCTGTTAGTATGACAATTACATTTTCTTGAAAGTTTTGGGGCATGTCTGACAATGTTTCCTACCCCCAAAGGCTTTGGTTACACTTAACATTGCAAACACATCCATCAAATTGAAAACAATACCTATATACTCAAAATATTTGATATAAAACGTGCTTTGCATTTTCTACTCTTTTTGCGATAATCTTTATATACTCCATGTAGAGTTCCTAACATAACTGAATGACATTTGCATCACCAAAGGCCTCATATGGGCTTAGTACAGGCCACACCGCGCACATTGCATTGCACAATCTCTTATGTGTAGTATTCAAACGGTATGGTCTTTATGTCTAAGCATATACACTACATGAACAAATACATAGGAAGTACAGGAGACAGGCTCTCCTCAGTCCCTTTAAGTACCACTCAGCGGGCATGACCTGGGGTTTGTATGGCCATGTCTTCTGGGAAATAAGGAGTGGTCCAAATCTAATATCTGCATATAGTACAAACAGGACCTGGCCATCTCTCATGTCGACTACATAAAGCTGTCACTGAAGATCTGGAAATCTGATAGATTCTGATCATAGCCAGAATCTATTTCCTCTATAACAGAACATATCATTATGTGGGACAAAAATGGCACAGCCATCAATGCGGCCTGGGTCTGTTACTTTCCGGGGACATTATGGATACAGCAGATGGCATGCACTGATGTACTTATTCCATATTATACCTTCTCTGTCTAGGACATAGCTTGTGGTTTTCCACTGTACCTTTTCTCAGAACACATCCTTGAATTAAAAACATTGCACATGCTGAGGCCGTACCTTATGGCATGATATTCACGCAGGGCCTTAGCTTAGTACAGGTGCCCAGAGTGCCCTCTTGGGATTGCCTGAAGCCATGCCCCATTAATAATTCCGATTCTGTATGAATCTCATGAATGTACATAGAGAAATTTAGCTCTTTTGGACTTTTTAAAAGATGTGGTAAATAGAGCAATGGTTATGAACAATCCAAAGCACAACATGTAGGACTAGTGGATTTTGGACATCTGTTGTAAACTTGTGAGCATACCAGTATTTTAAAGTTGTCATTCCACATCAGAATTAGAGATGGGAGAAGTGCTTGGTTTCTAACATATAGTATCAGTGTACTTCACCATGAGAAGGAGTTTTCTTGCACCCAAAGGGCACAGTCTGCAGTATCTAGGAAGTTCCTCCCAATGATGAAGTACCTAAGACAGCTGTGAAAGACATGGAGGTCCCAAACAGGAAAAATAATTTAAATTCCCAGTGCGCATCATGTAATAAACCCCTACATTGGGGGGTTTCATTAAAAAAAAGAACAAAGTAATACAGATCGGGCTGGTTTAACATGGCAGCATTAAAATTTCACAGAAATAGCACCTCCTGTGTCACGACCAGCACTTTCTATGAAAATGCCCTACCAAATTATCTGCAAACTGTAACTTTGGGTGGTAGACTGCCTTGTATCTGGTGGAAACTGAGCCTGTGCTGTGATAACTGTTTGAAAGCCCATGGGCCAAACATTAAAGGCCTCCCTTGCCAAAGAATGAAAAAAACATCTATTTAAACATTTAAGATTAGGTTTGTGGATCACAAAACAAAATGTAACAAATTACCTCTTCAAAAAATATAATTTTCTACCAATCTTTGTAGCAATTGATCACTACTGGGTGTGACATGTGCTCACCCTGTGAACCAGGCCGATTTGACCCTGCTAAATGTACTTAGAATGGAGACTAAAAACCTACGTTCAAATCTGCATTCCTCAAAATGGCTGCCAGAATACAAAATGCTCATCATGGTTGTTATGGAATATAATGGTCGGCCTCTGGAAGCCAATCTGGTGGCCACCTGGGATTGCAATATGGATCCATCATCACTTTTCAAAAATAATTGCCAACCTGTCCATGACTGTTTGATTCTGGATGGATTTTCACCTAAGAAACTTTTGCCGTTGGATACCAGTGTGATGCTTGGTGTGAATCTATCTAGGAAATGCTTTAGCGCTGATGAGCTAAAAAGTGCGTCCGTAAATTTGAATACCACCATTTACATACAATTATATCCACTATTGTATTGTAATTGTAATTATCCACTAAGGGCTTGATTACAAGTCTGGCGGTCCACGGACCACCAGACTCATGGGTGTGGCGGTCTCCCGACCGCTCTATTACAATTAGGGTGGTCAGACCGCCATTGCCCTGCTTCAGCCGCCTGGGAACCACCATTCCCTGGCGGTGGTGCGGCGGTGTAGCGGCAGTAATGTGCTTGGCGGGACCGACGCGGTACCACCAAGCATATTACAAGTTTCCTCTCTGCCGTGGTTTTCATGACGGTTCCACCACAATGAAATCCGTGGTTGAGAGAAAACAAGGGGGGCCCTACAGGGGAAACATGTGCCCCGCTGTGTGCATGCAGACCAGTTCCTGCACGGCATGGACTTTACAGTCGATGCCGTGCAGGAACTGCTTTTGCCGTTGCCATTGCGGTGCCCATTTTCTGAGGCACTGCTGTGGGGACATCAAAAAAGCCCACCAGACACGAGAAACACTTGTAATATGGCAGGAGGCCCGACCACGGGTTGGCCGTGCGGCGGCGGAGTGGCAGACCAGGCACTGCATCCCCAAACTCGTAATCAGGCACTAAATATCCACTATTAACCAGTATGTGTGACGTTTTTCAAAGCCAACATTGTATGGATACATTTCTTGTACGATTTAGGGAAGATTTGTCAAACAGGGCCAACATTATTAGCAATAAAAACTTTTTAAATAAAAAATGAGACAAAACCAGCAGAGTCAATGACTCAACAGATCATTGTGAAATATATATATATATATATATATATATATATATATATATATATATATATATATATATATATATATATATATATTCACTGAAAAAACCATCGGTTTTAGGAACAGTTATAGTTAGTTGGACATTTCACTCGTACAAAACCCGTGAAATTCCCCAGTTATAGTTAGTTCAGCTAACTATAACTCGCGCCCCCGCAATGCACTGCTGATGACGTCACATATTACATCACTCATGACATGGTCAGTGACATCACTGATGACATCACTGATGACATCTCAAATGACATCACTGATGACATCATGCAGTGACTGTGTGTTTCTATAAAGTTTAAATAAGTTTAATATATATGCCAAGGTGTATTGAAGAATGAGTGGGTGTATAAGTGTCTGGATGGATGATTTAGTAGGTGCGTGACTGACTCTATAAGTGAGTGATTAAACGTATCTTACTAAATGCATGGGTTAGTGACTAAACTGTGTGAATGTCTTTATCCGTCTGTCTGTTGCTGTGTAAGTGGCTGCATGGGTTTGTAAATAGCTACATGAGTGTCTATATGAGTTATTGATTGGTTGTCTGAGTATCTGAATGGGTGCCTGAGTGTTTGTGTGGGTGGGGTGTGTGTGACTGCGCATAGATGTGTGAGTAGGTGATTCACTGGGTGCATGGTTTCAAGAGTGCATCTGTGATGGACTGTATGGGTGGGTGAGTGTGTGTATGGGTGTGTTAGTGAGTGAATGTATATCTCAGTGGTACATGTGTGAGTAACTACATATGTGAAAAGCAGTATATATGTGTGTTGGAGTATATAAATGGGTATAAGTGAGAGTGTGTGATTGTGAGAGTGGCTGTATGGATGAGTGTGTACTTGTATCAGTGATTGTATAAGAGCGTAAAAATGTCCTAGTATTTGTATGAGTAAGTGAGCTGGTGTGTGTATAACTATATAGGTGACTAAATGGCAGTGTGATTAATTATTTCCATGACTGACTAGGTGTGTGAGTACCTCTATGGATGAGTGGCGGTGTGTGAGTGTCTATATAGGTGTATGAGTGCATATGATAGTCCCGTACTGAGTGACCGTAAGTATGAGTGACTGTACGGGTGAGTGAGTGGATGTGTGTGTAGACCTAAGAATCAGTGAGTGGGTATGTAGTTATTGGTGTTGGAGTGTCTATGGTTTTGACAATGGCAGTCTGTAATTTACAGTGGGTGTATCAAAAGTTATATTAGAGTGTGAGAAGATGCATCAAATTATCACATGGATGATGGCATCAGTGATGTCATCAGTGATGTCATTTGAGATGTCATCAGTGATATCATCAGTGATATCACTGACCATGTCATGAGTGATGTAATATGTGACGTCATCAGCAGTGCATTGCGGGGCGCGAGTTATAGTTAGCTGAACTAACTATAACGGGGGAATTTCACGGGTTTTGTACGAGTGAAATGTCCATAACTATAACTGTCCCTAAAACCTATGGTTTTTTCAGTGAATTTCAAAGGTTTTTTAAATGCTAATTTCTAACTATAACGTGTCTGAAACCTATGGTTTTTTCAGTGAATTTCAAAGGTTTTTTAAATGCTAATTTCTAACTATAACGTGCCTGAAACCTATGCTTTTTTAAGTGAATTTCAAAGGTTTTTTAAATGCTAGTTTCTAACTATGCCTACAGAGGTAGGACATGTGAAGAAAGAAGAAAAAACGCACAGAAAGAAGCAAAAGAAATGCAGAAAGAAGCAACAGAACTCCACAAAGACGAAGAAAAGTGCAGGAAGAAGCAAAAGATGTGCAGAAAGAACCAACAGAGGAGCAGAAAGAGGCCTTGTTCCAAAATCATCCTGTGCCCACAACTTTTTCCGACGTGTACTGGTGGTAACTGACTCTGACTAACCAGAGCCAGTGCTATGCTGAAAGACACTTAGAATACAGTGAAAACACCTACATACACTAGGGAACACTATGCGTTGGGGTATCCCTGTGATTAGCATGACCTCCTCTGTAAGTCCCTAGTACATAATAGGGCAGGGGGATTAAAACTACCTCTTAAAATGCGCTACAGGGCGCGTTTGCACAGTGGTGAAGGGAAGGGGGGCCTGAGGTGACATGTGTGCAAACGCGCCCCGTGGCGCGTTTTAAGATTGCGGGATTAAGTCCCCTTGAATCCTCAGTGTCCCTGGGGCCCAACTAGCCCCCCAGGTACCTACAGTTAGGACCACAGAGCTGAGTTGCAGAGAGGCGTTCGAGGCCACGCACCTTTTTTCACCTCTCTGCAACGCAACTCTGTTGTGCTTACTGAAGGTACCTGGTGGGCTAGTTGGACTCCAGGGACCCTCAGGATTGAAGGGGACTCAATCCCCCAACTTAAAATGCGCCACAGGGCCTGTTTGCACACATGTCACCTCAAGCCCCGCCCCTCCCTTCACCACTGTGCAAACGCGCCCCGTGGCGCGTTTTAAGTTGGGGGATTAAGTCCCCTTGAATCATGAGGGTCCCTGGGGTCCAACTAGCCCACCCTGTACCTCCAGTATGCGCCAGAGGCTGCGTTGCAGAGAGGTGTACAGAGGCCACGCCCCTTTTTACACCTCTCTGCAACGCAGCTCTGTGGCGCTTTCTGGACGTACCTGGTGGGCTAGTTGCCCCCAGGGACCCTCAGGATTGAAGGGGATTTAATTCCCCATCTTAAAACACGCCACGGGACCTGTTTGCCCACATGTCACCTGAAGCCCCGCCCCCTCCCTTCACCACTGTGCAAACGCGCGTTTTAAGTTGGGGGATTAAGTCCCCTTGAATCCTGAGGGTCCCTGGAGTCCAACTAGCCCACCATGTACCTCCAAAAGCGCCACAGAGCTGCGTTGCAGAGAGGTGTAAAAGGGCGTGGCCTCTGTACACCTCTCTGCAACGCAGCCCCTGGCGCATACTGGAGGTTCCTGGTGGGCTAGTTGGCCCCCAGGGACCCCCAGTATTCAAGGGGAATTCGTTCCCCATCTGCAAACGCGCCATGGGGCGCATTTGCAGAGTGCTGCAAGGAGGGGGCGTGGCCTCCGGCGCGATGCCGGTCTTTTTTAAAAAAAATTGTTTTAAGAAGGGGGGCTGTGTGCCCCCCCTTCTTTTTCTAATTTATTGACCCTGGGGACCCCATCCCCCAGGGCCTGCCCCCTAATTTGTTTAAAAAAAAAAAATTGGAAGGGTGCCGCGTGGCCCCCCTCCCGAGGCCTTAATCGGCCCCGGGGACCCCATCCCCCGGGGCATGGCCTTCTTTTTTTTTTTTTAAATAACTTATGGAGGGGGGCTGCATTGCCCCCCTCCTCAGGCCACTTATGGCCCCGGGGACCCCATCCCCGGGGCCGGCCTTTGTTTTATTTATTTTTTTTAAATTACATTTTGGGGAGGGGGGCCGCTCCCGGGCCACTACTTGCCCCGGGGACCCCATCCCCCGGGGCTGGCCCTCTCCGTTGGCGACCGTGGGGGGGTCCCCAATCCCCCCACGGTCCCGCCGGCTCCCCGCGTCCCTCAGGAGCCGGCATTGCTTTTCCACATGGGGAGCTGCTAAGATGCAGCTCCCCGTGTGGAAAAGCATTTGTCTTTGGTTTTTGGAAGAGAGAGCAGGTTTCCTGCTCTCTCTTCCAAAAACCAAAGCAGTTTGCTATGGCAGGGCGGGAGCCGCGAGGCTCCCGCCCTGCCATAGCAAACTACAGTGTCCCAGGGGTGGGCACCCCGGGACACTGCAGGAGCTGGCCCTGGGGGGTGGCGGTCCCCAGGGCCATCACTGGCTCCAGGAGGGGGGCCGCGCGGCCCCCCTCCCACCATCTTGAAAGCCCTGGGGAGGTGGTGGTCCCCGGGTCACTGGGGGTCCGTAACGGACCCCCATATTTAAATCTTTAGTGCCCCGGGGAGGTGGCATGTGGGGAGGCTGGAGCCCCCCACACAGGTACTTTGAATTTAAAAAAAAGAAGCCCCGGGGGTGGCGGTCCCCGGGGCTGCGGGAGGGCCGAGAGCCCTCCCGCACCATTTTTATTTAAAGCCCCGGGGGGTGGCGGTCCCCGGGGCTTGGGGGGGCCTTAGAGGCCCCCCCATACATTAATTTCATAAACCCCCGCATGCCCCCGGGACTTGGCCCACCCGGAGGCCAATTAACAACGAAGCGCGGGAGACCACGCTTCGTTTTTTTTTTTTACGGCGGGTCCTTGTGGGACCCCCTGAGCAGGCCTAGGGGGTCAGGGTGTTTCTATCCTGCCCCCTTTTTGCATTTTTCGCGATTGTTTCTCTAATTTCTTGTGCCTCGGTTCTACCGAGGCACAAGATGGCTGCCAATACTTCCTGCCAATACTTCCTGGTTTGGAGTGTTGACAGCCAATTACCATACAGCTCATGATCGGAAGGGTATGCGGACCCTACACGGCCATAGATATATATGTGATTTTATTTTTGATTTTCTCAGGAACTACTGAACGGATTTACACAATTTAAGCAAAAGGCACGACTCTGAACCAAGGGCTACCTTTTTGCCAAATTTGGTGTAATTCCGTTCAGCAGTTCGGGCTGTAGCTGCGAGGAAATGTTCCTATGGAAAATTGCATGGGGAAAACATGTTTTGGGACGCCCCTTTTTTCTCGGCCCCCGCTTGACGAATCACCCCGAAAATTTCAGGATAGGAGCGGACCGGAGCGGGCCATAAGTTTTGAGAATTTCGCGAAGATTCGTCAACCGGCGCCAAAGTTATTTCAATTAGAATTTTGCGGATTTCCTATGGAAAATAGGTCCTAACTATAACTATCTACTGGCGACCGCCAGTAGATAATATATACACATACATACAATATACACATATGTATATATATTTTTACAAATAAAAAACCTTGCCGTTGCAAAGCAAATAGCACACTCGGGAGTCAGGAGTCAAGTATGAAGTTTCTTTATTCCATCACCATTGCGGACAGCAATGGTGATGAAATAAAGAATCTTCAGACTTGACTGTGGAGTCAAGTATGAAGTTTCTTTATTCCATCACCATTGCTGTCAGCAATGGTGATGGAATAAAGAAACGTCATACTTGACTCCTGACCCCCGAGTGCGCTATTGGCTTTGCGATGGCAAGGTTTTTTATTTGTAAAATTGTGTGCGGTTTCGCCACCGCGAGATAGCAGCACCTGCCCACAAGAGAGCGGCAGTACAGGCGAGCAGAAGGAGACAGACATATATATGGCCGACAAATAAAGCATCATCCTAAAAGCACGTACCTGGTGGTCCGCGTCTGCTTGGCTGAAAAGATATGGGAAAGCAAGGAGCAGCGTTTGGAGATATATATATATATATATATATATATCAACAGAACACAGAGGAAACAAAACATCTGGGTACTTTTACAGAAACCTGTGCTTATCTTTGTACAAACAGTTAACATGAAGCTAAATGCATCAACGTTTTATTTGAGGATGTGTTCACTTGTTCCAAAGTGCACAAAATGTAACTCTGTGCTATTTGCCCAATAGGCCCATATTTACAAATAAATCCTGCAAAGCAGCGCAACAAGAACATCAACCAATATGTGGCTCTGTTCTGCTCTCTTTCTGGACTGGCACACTTTTGGTTGCCAAGCACCAACACAGACACCCTTGAACAGTTCTACAAGGGTGTCTGTGTTGTGGTCAGCATAGTTTTTGAGCAGGAAGCTTTCCCTTCCTGCACAAAAACTAAGCTGAAAGGTAATTTGCTCTTTCCATGTGTTCCACAGAATGCAGCACTCATGCAAAGAGAAGAAATACAAATATTTCTCCTTATTACGTCAGTCTCACAGAGGCGCAAACTTCTGGTGCAAATCCATGCCTGCAAATCTTTATAGATATGGATTTTTGTCAACATTCATGGGTGGATGCATGGGAAAAGCCTTGTACCATCCAGGGAATGCCTCATTGCACTGATTTGCGTTGCTTTTGGTTACAAACCAACACAATCACCATTTGCAATTGTTTGTAAACACGGACCTGGATTTCTACGGTAAAAAGGTAACACAAACCAGACGCAAAGCCTAATTTAAATCGGGGCCCAGAATTGTGGCAGATATTACAAGGGGAAGGGGAGAAACACTTCTGTTGGGTCCCTTTAGCGCTTAGATTGAAATTCTATGGGTGCGCATGATCCATTGTGATCAGTGACTAGATGTGACAAGAACTTCAAAGGTGCCCAATCAGAGTCATTGGTATTTCTTTATTTGGAATTTAATATGATGTTCTTAATCATGCATTTAAGTAACATTTTCAAGTACCAGTACAACAAAAATCCAAACAGTAGTACCAGAGATATTCTATTTTATAGTTTTGAGTAGATACAGCTCCTAAAAGCGCAAATTCACTGACACGCAAAAACAACAATCAATAAATGATTTTCCAGTTAGTGCTTTTTCTTTTAAAATAGAAAAGTACATTTATTATACACACTGCTAAATACTATGCATTAAATTGCTAATATATACTTCAGGTCCCCTTGGTGACACCCGCATATAACATCTCACCTTAAAAAGGGTTCGGAACGGCATAATCTCAATACCACCCACCTATACCAGCAGTATTATCACAATATAGGGAGTTGTCATTTTTTTTTTTTTGTAAACTTTATTTAATGGGCATAACTAATACAGAATCATTACATTAGAGGAGAGTCAGAAGCAAGCAAATGACATTGGTCATACAAATACATCTAATCAGTGTTCAGTTTCTCGTTCTGTGATGCCTTTCTGCTTCCCTCTCCCGCTTCGAGTCATGACTGTTTTTTCTCCCAACAGGTCAGAACACAAACAAAAAGACAAAAAAAAGGGGGGGGAAGAACCAAATCCGACCCCAACTATGTTATAAACAAGCCCTCCACCCCCCCACCCCTCCTGCCCCTCCCCTGGCGGTGGTGATGTCCCAACTGTCTCAGTGTCTATGAGTGGTTGGACTAATGGTAGAGTAGAACGCTGCCTCCTGTACAAGGCTTGTGAGGCCGGAAGGGATGAGACAAGCCTCTAGAGGTACTCAAACAGGAAATAAAAACCGTCCTAAAGCTGGAAAAGGTGTAGTGCTCTTATAGAAGGTGGGCATACTGCTGAGGGGAGGCCTCTGGAGAGAAAAGAAACCAATGGACCCCATTTATACTCAAACTTTTTATAATCATCTCGAAAAATGTCTGCTACTCTTTCCAGCGAGAATATCTTCCAAAGTCGAGAGTGCCAGAGAGACAGTGCTGGCGCCTCCTTCTTTTTCCAGGCCGCTGCTATTGTTGTTTTGGCTGCTCCTAAGCATGCCCAAAGAATCGCTTTGTCTGCTTTTGTTTGATGCTCTAACCCCGGATCCCTGATGCCTAGAAGTACCTCCTCAATGGAGGTCGGTATGGGGTAACCTAACATTCCCTTTATATGAGCGAGAATCTCCTCCCAGAAGGGGCGGATCGTCGGGCAATCCCACCATATATGGCGAAAGTCCCCAAGAAGACCACAACCGCGCCAGCAGAGATCTGAGGAGTTCGGGAAAATCTTTTTAAGTTTGGTGGGGTAAAGGTACCAGTCAAAAAGAGTTTTGTAATGGCCTCTCTTAGACTCACCGAGTGATTGTTCTTAGGTATATCCACCCATAAATGTTTCCACTCCTCCTCTGAGATATCTCTCCCAATGATCTGTTCCCAGATGGACATATATCTGGCCCGTGGGGCGTGTGTTGTCGACAGTAGCAAGCCATAAAGGAAAGAGATTGCTCCCCTCATCGTGCCCGCTTTTTGAACCCACTTTTCTATCAGTGTGTATTCTCTAGTGGCGGCTTCCCTCATCCTAGGCTGGGAAACCCCTCATCCTAGGCTGAGAAACCTGGAGTTGTCATTTTTAAATATAGCTGGCCTACTGGTTTGTCAATGGGTCATATTAATATATATGGCAGAGATACTACCTTTGTCAGCATTAATATATATGAGGCAGGCCTTCTAGCTTTGTAAGGGTATCACCACATTAATAATCTTATTCAAATGCAACCTATTAAGTTGAAGCATTACAATGTTCATCAACAATATTATCATTAGAGTATTAATACACAAAATAACCACAAACACGTTTCAAAGGTTTTTTTACACTCTTCAGGCCACATAATGCAATCCTAGGACCAACTACACTGAGCCCTCACATTTCAGATTAAGTTATATTATTGCAAACATCTCCAGGGTCATGAATTCACCAACCCTGGAGACTTAGGGTTAAGTTTTCTAAAGCACTGCTGGGTGGCTGCTGCACATCCTCTTTGTCTCTCTTCTTCATTTTCCCATTCCTCCTTCCACTTTTGTATTAGAAATTCAAAATATCTTCTGGCACTCACCCTTGCGATTCCCACTTTTACACATAACATATAGAACTGCATTTCTTAGTTCCACAAACTATCAGAGGAGAAATCCACTCAAGTGCTAGGTAAAACAAAAGCAAAATCTGCTTTCATATCAATGTCAATGTGAAAGTTATGAGTTGATTAAATAGTAGTACAGGAGTAATAATATACATTCTTGTAAATGCCTTTATGGATTGCCCCTACTTAGTAATCATTATATATTAATCAGGTAGCCTCTTTTCACTGAATAATCATTGACACAATAGCATAAGAAAAAACTACAGTTATCTTTTATCTGGCAGAAAATGATTTAAAAAAGTCATATGACAACTGAAATGGTAATGTACAATAACATTTACTATGCACTCCATGTTTTGTTGGATTAGGGTGCAGCAAATATCATGACATATGCTAAAATAGCCTTAGCTGTCAATAAAGATGAAAGGCCCAATTTATAATTTGGTGGTATGTATACTCCGTCGCAACAGTGACACAGTATATATATACTGACAAAATAAAGGTCCGCTAGGCAAATTTAAAAGCTGGCAGATCTTAAGTTTAATCGCGGTGGAGACTACTGCATCTCCTGTGTGAGTAAACCCTTCCAATGTCTCTGCAGAGTAAAAGACGTCTGAGAAAGATCTCTAATTCTGTCCACCTAATTTAGAATTAGAGGACAGTTTACACTGCTCATTACTGACAGGAAAACCCTGGTGGTAAGGGAAGTTGAAAGCTGCTAAATGCTCCCTTCACAGGGGAGAGGGCTCCCATGGTAAGAGGAGTATTTTCTTGTTTCTTTCAAAAAGAAAATCCTGCTTCAGGAAAACAGTTTGCTGCACCAAACTCTAAACAGCATTGACAAGAAAAGCAATGATGGTGGTTCTTGCCAATGCTTTAGAAATGACCACAAGCTTTGATTGTTATGAATGCATTTCAGTATAATTACTTATGTTTCCATAAAGATAAATCACTGATATGACCCAGCAAGGATTTGAACCTGTGACATTCAAGAAACACATGTATGTGAGCAAAAAGTACTTATCTTATTGAGTCTTTTTCTCAACATTTGATTTATGATTTTTTTCACATGCATATCTTTCAAATATGGTTTATATTTTGAGTTTATAAATATCACTGTGGGATTAAAAAACAATACTAAAAGATGAACAGAAATCCATGTTGGCATCTCTTAAGCTCATTAATATGATCATTAAGTAGTGAACTTCATGAAAATGTTACAGTAAGTGTTTACAGACCAGATGGGAATAATATGTTTTTCACAGAATGACTGAACAAAAAATCCATTCCCTTCTGATCCTTGATAAGTTAAATACTCATGCTTCTTTGACCGTCAATATGTTTTCAATCAGCGATTCTGATTCAGTCTTATCTTGAATTATCTAATGAAGTCACTGTCACAATATGGAGGATGCCCATTACTGTTATTCTGTAATAATATAGCATAATATGTACTTAGTCTCATAAATTCAACATTACTCATTTCAAATGCAAATCACAATACCTCATAGCATGTTATGATGCTGACTAGGATTATAGGGAGATCACAATGGGCACTGCATTTGATTCTTCTTGATGAGAATGTAACATATAATGTGACCTTGGTTGGGAAAACAGGATTTAAAATACTTTGCTATCCACCATTTAGGGCATCTCTTCCGGGGTCTTACAGAATTCCTGTCTTCTGCTGAGCTAAAAGAGAATTTTTGTCTGAGGTTACTTTATAATGGAGTTCTCTGCCTCATCCAGTCTTCCTAAAGCTTGGATTCTGAAATGATGTGATGTTTCAGCTATTTTCACATTATTCATGTGTCTGGCATTTCTCCACATTGGGCATCTTCTAGTGCCAGGAGACAGATTAGTGTGACAAATCACACAGTAAAGTTTTATATTGATGTAGCCTAACATTGGTTCTCCACCAGTGCCAGGGGTCAGCAATTGTTATTGTATGAATAAGGCATGATACATTTTGGATACATACACAAAAAATGCATTGGACTATGAGAACAGGGTCTCTGCTGAGCACTACATGTTGTCTGCTGGACACTGGTCTGAATCTCAGCATGGTAAATTCAGCCATTCAATCACCTCAAGATGATTAAATGTGTGCAATTCATTAATTTTATCACCAGCTATTTACAGAACAGTGAATCAGTAAAAACAACAGTATAAAATGAAGAAGTGTTATCATTATGACAGGCAGACAATTTCAGTGCTATGCCCACTGATGTACCTCAATCCTAGAGTGAGTTCCTGATCCAAAAGAGGTGCCCCTCAGGTCCCAGACCCTTGTTGTGGCATCAGTTGATCTCTCTCTCCAAGTAAAGGAGAAATCCTGAAGTTTTGGGCTCTTTGCATTTGCAACAGCATATGGCCCTGTTTGTACCAAGATCATGCCACCCACGCTGCCTGCCAATGCAACACACTAGTGAACCTGACTTTTCGCGCTACCGCAACTTCCAGCAGTGCCCGGGAACGCAAAATATGCACTCTGCACTACAACCTGACAGCCCGCTGTAGCCACAAGCATGAATCTGCACAGCAGTTCAGAAGCCGGGTGAAGAGTTCTAAAAAGAGAGAGAGAGATCAATGTGTAAGCAGAAATTCTTTCCAAATCTGACTGGAAATTTATTCACAGTCATAATTCAGCAGACATACAGAATCAGGCTAAGTAACTTCTCATGTAGCGAAATCTAAGAGATCAGGGATGGGTCTCCAATCAGAATGCTGGGGAGTGGACTTCCGCCCTGCTCTAGGAACTTGCACTAATATAAACACAGAAGTTCAATGTTGTAACATTATTTTCTTTCTATACTTTTCTTCTCCTCCCGATGAGACCCTCACTACTAGTTGTCTAATACAAAACAAGTGTCTGTTTACTAGCTAGCAGTAGGCTTCTGAAGTTGCATCATCTTCAGGAAAGGGAAGATAAACATCTTCCACAAACAACTATTCAATGTGAAAAACAGGCCATTCTGTGTTTATGCACTATTTTCCATTTAACATGACATCAAAAGTTAGCCTAACTTAATTCAGCACTTTGTTTACATGCAGGCTTACAACATTAATGTATGGTTTCCTACTACACATTTTGCATTTAACACATGCTTTATTTAAACCTAAACATTTGCACATTCCTAATATAAGTGTTTCAATAGCAGATAAAATCCAATGCAGCAACTTCCCCCCTCTGATGGTTGATAAACCATCACAATTTCTCCACAATTGAATCTATAGAGTGCACTTTCATTTGCAGCTGAATTATGTTTTTCATTTTTGAGGGTTTCATCTTGCTCCTCGCAGCTCCTTCAACCTCGAAAGGAACTCTTTGCACTGGACTTTATGAAGGTAACTCTTTCCGCTGAACTGACCTTGTCCCTGTATCTGGTCAGTGCTCGATAGCAGTTGGCCTGCACTTGTGACTTTCCAGTGGGATTTTCCTGTGGTGTGTTTTCACAATTTTACTGTTTGAAGTGCTGTATAAATACTTTACACATTGTCTTAAAGTTAAGCCTGAATTCCTTTGTGTCAAGCTACCAGAGGGTTAAGCACATGTTAATTTGGGGTTTGCTTGTGTTTCTCTCTCACAGAGATTGTAGTTGGTGATTGAGTAGGGTTTCACCCCCACCAACCAACAATCCAATTTCCTACAAGTTCTTTCTAATTGACGTGGACCTCTTTGCACTACTTAGCTATACCAGTGCAACCTCATAGAGAACTTTGCCAAGTCACAGATTCTGACCTGGGTTCACTCAGGGGCGGCTCCTCCACTAAGGCGGAGGAGCATCCCCCCACTGCTTTCTCGCAGTGCGAGAAGCAGAATCATAAAATGGTAATAACTTTCAATTATTACCATTTTATGTTTGGTTGCGGGCGGGCGGGTGGGCGGGGCTGCTCTGCGAGCAGGGCAGGGGAGGAGTGGTGTGCCTGTCCACTCCTGAGTGTGCAAAGACTGTTTGGTCAGCCCCCTGGGGTCGCCCAAACCACTCATGCACACTCTTCCCTTCTCCATGTAGCCTGCATGGAGAAAATGGCCTCCCCATAAGCCCCTGGCTGGGCGGTGTCCCAACCAATCACAACGCTGCTTGCAGCATTGTGATTGGCTTAGGGGAGGGAGCCTGGCTGCCTGCTTCTGCTTCCTGTTCCGGCCGGAGGCAGGAGAGCAGGAGCAGAGAAGACACAGGACCCGGCCAGCGGAAAGGTAAGTTTAATTTTTTTTATTATCATTAAATTAATCCCCCCGTGCGACCCCCCTCCCCACGCAGCGACCCACGCACGACCCCCCCACTTGTGAGCCATGCCGGCTGCAACTGAGTTTACTCACTATTTCAGTATGAGAACCAACAAAACAACAACCCTATCTTCAGATATGGTGTGTGAGTCACAAAACAGGAGTAGAATACACCACAAGTTCACCTACTTCTAATAGACATTTGTGTCTGATTATGTAATTCACAAAACTTTGCAGCTTACCCATGCATACCTTATACACAAACTAATCATAAAATACGAAGCATGTTTCCGAAAACAATTTTGAAAAACCTATTTGTCCAATTTACTATCAACTACACCAATACCTGTGTGCTTTAGATGTAACTTTGAGGTTCTAGAAAGAGGGGTAAATACCTTTCAACGTGGCTCACCGCTTGTATCATCATTTGCCTGACTGCTAATATTCAATACTCCTGGAAATTCCCTCTACAACATGAGTAATAGACAAAAGAATAGATACATTCAGATACGGTTAATTGGGATATGGAAAAGCAGGGGCAGTGGTGGTCATGATACCTATGCCCCAGCAAGTCTGAACTCTTTCATCACAGCTGTTTATAACAGGAACTTAATGTAGCTGGAGATTTGGAACTCAGAGAGGTAAGTTTTAGTAAGAGATGAGCACTTGACAATAATGTTGAATTCTTAGGGAGAGATGAGTTATAAAAAAGTCTCTTCCATATCAATCAATACTTGAAGTAAATTAGGCTAATTTAGTTGTCATTAACTGGATGGTTTCCAACCCTTTCTAATGCGATACATGAAGAGACCCTGTAACTCAATGATTGGTTCAAGTTGGGGAGGAAGCTCTGTGAGACAATCCAAACTGTAAGACCAAAGAAAGAAGAGTCAGTGAGCATGACAATCTCAATGAGCATGAACCCAGATATTCCAGAGTATGTGAGACACATGTATACCACAGCAATGCAAGTATCCATGGGAAAATGAATTCCACAGTCACTTTCTCATTCATTTTAGCTGTAAATAAGAGCAGAAAGTACATTCCACTTTAATGAGGAAGCAGATGTGGATGTCCCTCATGCTCAACAAGGAATGAAGACAGTAGCTGGGTATGTCTTATGGGAAATGGACCTTCGTCAATAGAGTTATTTGGAGACAAAGGTATGATATTTCAGTGGTTCAGCAAGTTTGACACCCACTGGGATTGTGTAGGTAAGAGAAGGTAATTTACAGCATCTCATTACCCCCTCCGTGCCTGGTAATCTGTAGGATGAAACATGATTTTTGCATCCCAGGCTTAAGAAATATTTTGAACCAATAAATATAATGGCATAGAGAACACTGTGCCTAACGGTCAGTAATGTGTTAGCAACATTTTGAAGGAAATCATTCATATGACTCTGTCTCAAAATAAGCCATAAATGTCATAGGTAGGGATAATGGGAAAAGCAAAGTCTGTGACTTATTCAAAGTTTTTAACAGTATGCATGTCAGAGCATAATGTTTAGAGTTTTGAACTGGGAGAGTAATGTCTCTGAACAAGATCCACAATCTAAAACAAACATGCAAAAAAACACGCACAGTCTTAAATCCCATGAATGTTAAGGGTTCTGAGAGTGTCTGAAAGAACTAGTCTGAATGTTCTATTCAAAATTGACCTGGAACAGCAACACATTTGTCTCATGGTCTCGTCAGTCCCTCTGTCTTTTATATTGCTGACCATGAGCCATCGAAGAGAGATATATGTTTGGCAAAACCAATCGTTGTAAGAAGAGAAATTCAGACATGTAAGGACCTGTTGAATCATTGCTTGAACACAGAAGATGCCTCAAAGTTACCTTGCTTCATTACATTTACATTTTAATGTGATAACAGAATATTTTTGGAACTATTTTAAATCTTTCATAATAAACGTTGCTCTTCTCTTATAGAATGCTTTTTAGAAGTTTTTTAAATGGTTATGTTTTATACCAATTTTGATTAATTGAGCAATAAATTTACCTACTTGCTTACTTACCCTCCACTGGCTCCCACTGAAGGAAAACGTGTCCTTTAAAACTCTATGCTCAGTGCACAAGGCACTCCATGGCCAGCAACATCCTATCTTTCTAAACTGCACTTTTCCAACAACTATTCATATGTCTCAGATCCTGCAACAAGGGCTTACCATCAACCCAGCCATTGAGATATAAATTGACCTTCCTCTTCCAGAAATCTTCCTTTGGAACTCTCTACCTCATCATCTGAGACTGGAAAGTGAACTCCTCAAAATCCCAAATTCCTTAAAAACTCAACTCTTCACCTCAGCTTATGTTGTCTTCTGAACTCATGACATACCTGTCAGGTCTTCTCATGCCCCACTCATCAGAAGTTTCAACATCCCAAACAAGCCTTTGGGCTCATCCAATAAAAGGCACTAACATCTGAGCTGGATTATTTAATTTAATTTCAGTTAAATAACTCTATTCATTATTCTTTAGTGAAAAACGTAATTAAAGTGCAATTACATATCAAACAAATGGGTGCACATATTAATAAATAGGCATTATACAATAAAAATAACCATGTAAAACTGTGCACCCCAGTTCATAATAATCAATAAAAACAATTTCCCCAAACCCTTGCAGACACCTAAAGTATATTTACAATAAGTTAAAACTATGACACAAATATCGATAGGTTGCAATTGTTGTTAAAAAATCTAGGGTTGGCCTACTATTCCTAAGATTGCGATTCAACATCAATGGTTTAATAAGCCTTTGTGTCTGAACTAAATAAGACTTACAGAGTAGGGGAAGTGCACAGTGCTCTAAGTTGACACCCACTCACTTGGACAACACATGTCAATAGATCAATGATTCACTTTGGGAAATAAATACTGAAAGTGGATGATATTTAATCTTAATCAGGTCAGCAGAAACCTGTGGTATCTATTTGTACCCACAACATTTAGGACTGTTGCTTAACATTAGGCTTAAGTCCCAAATATAGATCAACATTAAGCTTTATGCTTTCCTTCTTACGCTTTTCTTATTCGTGGTTAGGGATGTATAAGAGCTTTAACTCACCTTTACAAATCCCCTTAAGCTTTTGGGGTTCATTAAAAAAATAGACCTTGCCAGGTTCTACCCATCAATATGACATTTCTCAACCAGGGAAATTTGTGGACAATATCAAGCTTTAGGCGATCCTGTACAATTAAACTACTAAAAGAAGTTTCTTCTTGTGCCCAGATCTTATGCCATAGTAAAAGCCAAGCCCAATCTCTTGGTGGATAACATACGAGGAACTTGATTGTGAGGTAACACATAATTGCCTCGGGAAACTATTTTCAAGGGCTTGTATGGCACTGGGCTTTGCATGTGACCACGCAGCTGCCCCGTATATGGCTACACTATTACACTTGGCCTTATATATCCCAAGCATCTCCTTAACCTTCCTCTTTTTCCTGGGAAACCTAAATACTGCCGAAAACAATTTATTGAACATATCTTGCCCAAACCAAGTCTTTCTAATTGCCCCTGAGATCAAATTGTACCTCCATATACACAAATGAGGAAACCAGGCTTAGCTCAATGGTATTCAAAAACATAGGGCAATATTTACTTGTCATGCCCTCGAAACATGATGAAAGACTTGGCAAGATTGACTTTTAGGTCTCAGTTTGCCAACAAACTAGAAAAGCTGTTCAAAACCTGTTGGAGAGTGCTGGGGATATGAGCCATTAGCACTGCATCATCTGCATAAAGAAGACCTGACAGAGGGCACTGTTCAATCAAATGGCAAATCTTTGCATGAGTCCATCAGCTCACTTTCTAAACTTATGATGTATAGTGTAAAGAGAAAAGGGGCCAAGATGCAGCCATGCCTGACCCACATGTTACTGCTAAAGGCCTCCATTCACTCCCCATTTCTCCCATATCTCATTCTCACAGTATCTCTCAATATATCACTGTCAGCAGGTTCACTATAGCAAAATCCACACCCAGGTCCCGCATAAAGAACCACAATGTGCTGTAGGTACCGCCAACGTAACATGCTTGAGAGGTCCAAAAAAAAACATGAATAGTGATCCCCATTTTGCCACACTATATTTATCAATAATGAGACTGAGGTTTAAAGACTGTTAACAGTTAAGTGGCACCTTTGGAAACCATATTGGATTACTGAATGAATCATGTGCTGCTCTGCCCAGGATTGTAGTCTGGCTAGCAATATCCTTCCTACTACTTTTCACAGGGAGTCAGCAAAGAGATGAATTAATAACAATTAGACTTCCCACAGTGTCTTCTCTGAAAAATTGGGACCATTAGTGACATGGACCACGTGTCTTATTTCCCAGTGTTACATACATCTCCAAGGACATTAGTCAAGAGTGGAGTCTGAAGTTTTAAGTTGTCCTTGAAAAGATCAACCAAGACACAATTCACAGCCGGCACTTTCTTGCTGTGACTAACTGTAATATTGCTGGATTATATTTGTCAGTGTACTTTCTCTAGTGACATTCTTTGCTGCATTTTGCTGGATAGGGCCCTATTCAGAGCCAGCATTGGGTTTGACTACAATTTCCATTCATACAATCACTCTGCCAAAATGCTCAGTTGCCACTGCAACGTGGTTTGCACTGCTTCATAAAACATTAATAAAATAACTAATGTTGCCTCGTGATTGGTCCAAATGCTCCATTGGTTAAAGGATTTTAATTCAAGCATTCGATCCATCACTTTATTTTTGATGCCCTAATTGGGTGGGGTCTGCCCAGACATGGGTCCCTTGCACACTGTGTCACTGGAACCAAGCTATACCTAGGTGATGAGTCCATAACAAGAGCAAAACCAGTTCAGGGAGGACCTGGTTTGGCAATTTGAATGGGATAATTCACATTGCAGCAGGGTAAATACTGATTTGCATATAGCTGCGTCCAAACTGAGGTGGCATGGTATGCAAAATAACGATGGCCTGGGATGCGGCTCGGCTAATTACCAGAGGCTGATATTAATTCAAGCATTCCATCCATCACTTTTTGTATACTTTTCCATTAGTTAAAGAGACAATGTATCTCTATGACATTGTGTGGACAATAATGATGGACTGGGATGTGGCAGCAAATAATTACAAGTGAATAATATTAGTTCAAGCATTCCACCCATCACCTTTTGTATACTTTTCCATTAGGTAAGGAGACAACTTCTCTCTGTGAATGGTGCCACATCTGAGATTTTTGTAATTGGAGACATTGAGCTCAGTCCATACCTATGAATTTGACCCAAGATCACCCATACCCTTGCTTATCATCACAGAAAGCAAGGAACCTGTAATACTATTTGTTTTTGAACAATTGTCCTACACCCAAATCAGCTCAATGTTCAAAGACATCCACCCTCGCTCTTTGAAGACTGAACAACTCTCTTCTTCTACAAACTGAACTTGGGGTTTAGCTGACTTCAGTCATTGTAATGGCATACCTGGAATGTTACTACATCATTTACACTAATCTTCCCAAGTAAATAATGGCCAGATTGCAAATGCTGCAAAGCCCAAGCTTCCAGTGAGTTAAAGTTTCTCTGTGCTATTCTCAAAGACCATTGGGGCAAAAAGAAAGAATATGTACCAAACTGGCTTACCACCACACCATAGCCAGGAACCTATAATAATTTGCCAGCCACATTATCCACCAAATACCAATTACGAAAATGAACCACTGAGGCAGATCCCTAGGAGAGCAGCATCCCACACTAAAGAATGGTCTTTCCTCCACCTTGAAGTCTGAACCCAACTTTTGATTAAAGAAACTCTTGAAGATTGAACTCCCAGGCATTGCTTTCTAGCTGCATTTCCTCTTGATCAAAAGCTTGAACTGAAGAATAATTGTTTGGCCTCTGCCCTTCTGATTGGACTTTAACTGTCTTTGCTTTGACACATCTGAACATTATTAACTCATTAACTCATTTCACCATCTGTACTAATCCAAAGGTAACACTCAGTGATTCATGAAACACCTAGATCAATAAATGTGCCAACTACAAGGATAAGGATCATGCTACGGCTATGTAATATAATTTCCTCATTATTGTTGGGATGTCTCTCTGTACTCCTATCCCTTTTTCTCAGTTTCTTCTCAATCGTCTTCCTTCTGGATTATCAGAGGGTGTACTCTAGAGAAGTACAAGAGCAGGGCAAGTTTTCTGCTGGACATCAGACTCCTCAAAACAAGCTGAATGATTGTGGATTGTAGGTGTGGATTAGTTAGATTTTGCAATGCAAAAAGAGCATGAGTACCAACAAGGTACAAGGAATCTGCATGATAATTATAGCTGTAGGAGAAATTGGATGTTTAATGCATAAAAGTGATATTGATGAATACCATGAAATGTGAACAGATTCAATAATGAACATAAACTATAGTATAATGTCATCTCCTTTGATGCATAAATGCAGTGTTTTTTATGATTACAGAAACACATTTGACAAATAATGCAAACTAGCTCTCAAAAATTGTACCTGGACTGAACCTATTTTATAATTTGAAACTAATATACCCTCATGAATGTCAATCCTAATATGAGAGGATGATAGATTGAAGGTGATGAAGCATGCAAAGGTTAATGTGGGCCCGGATGACTAGTGTTTTTTTTTAGAAAACTAAGATTATAATGTATTACAGTGATTGAGTACTGTGGCAAAATAATGGAAAATACCAGTTCACTTCAGTGCCTGACTTTGTCCTTGTCAATATTTCATATCCCTTATGAGCTGTGTGATGTTTTGATCATCTCCATACATCTCATTAGGTCTGACTGGTGAGGAAAAAACTGTAAACCACAGTTAGTTGTGACACTTGGAGATGATGAAATGACTTAAAATAATGGATACGTGGGAAATGTAGAACTCCTTCCTAGTCAAATTTACATTCAAAGTCAACAAATATTAAACTAATTAAAACATATTCTTTTTGTCACCAAAACACTACACTCTATGGCAGAACATTGAAATCCAACATTGGAAATACATTATAGTATTATTGTAGTAGACATTTCAATGGAAGGGGCAAAAGTCACATGAGGATTAACACAAACAAGTTTGAAAAATATCAAACATTCTTTGAAAGCTGTAACCAGCCAGAAACCTCCTTTTATGGCTTTGGATATTTGCTACCTAAGGTATGTGCTTTCTCAGGCTACAGCTCTAAAGAGGCAGAGAGAACAAAGACATGAGGATCAGAGATTGATTATTCAGTAACATTAAATAAATAAATTGGATTGAGAAGAAAGACAAGAAGTACCATATTTTGCTAGATAAAATTTCAATTACTGAATGGTTCAACTAAAAATGTATGCGGGCTGTTAGAAATCGGGTGTCTGGTTGGCAGCGGCATGCACCCTGTCCAAGCAGGAACCACAATCCTAGTCAGGGTAAGTCAGAAACAGACTTTAAATTAGCCTTTGCTCACCCTCTGGTAGCTTGACACAGAGCAGTAAGGCTAAACTTAAGAGGCAATGTGTAAAGTATTTGTCCAATGATTAAAACAGTAACACAATGAAAACACCACAAAAAGACTCCACACCAGTTCAAAAAATAGATTATTTTATAAATAAAAAAGACCACAATAACTAAAATCCAATAAGTAGAAGTCGAGATATGGACTTTAAAGTTTAAAAGTAAAAATAGCGCTTAGAAGCAGAAAGTGCCTATGGGGGTCATCAGGCCACGCTGGAATGGTGCAAAGTCAAGAGTTCAGACCAACCGCAATGAAGCATGGGACGGATAAAGGAGGCAAGCAAGGCCCGCTGAACAAAATACCTTCATCCTCATCACAACAATGAAATGCGGGGTTCAGTCGAGGTGATGCGCCGATTTTCTCCATGCAGCAATGGCGATGCACCCATTCTGAAGACGAAGCAACGAAAGCAAGATGCATTGGTTCTGAAGCCGATGCGCCGGGTGTCTCCATGCAGTCCAGGGGATGCATCGAACACCACTCACTGCAGCGGTGGGGATGCGGTGTTTCCGACACATTGGTTGTTTCGGCAATGAGCTGGTTCTGAGTGTTATGCGCCAGCTCTCTTCCCACAACAGCAGCAATGCTTCAATTCTGCTTCATTCAGCAGAAAATGCATTAGGCTCACTGGAGTAAGCACCTGGATCTACTTCCAATGGACCAGGCACAGGAGCAGGAGGTGGGACTGATGTCCCTGAGTCTCAAAACAGGAGGCAAGCCTGCACGACCTTGGAGGTCACTCTGGGTTCAAGCAATAGTCCAGTTCTTCCTCAGTAGGGGCAGAGGGTAGCAGGCAGCAGAGCAGCACAGCAGAAAAGCAGCTCTTCCAGAGGAGCAGTCCAACATAGTGGCAGTCCTTGTAGTAGCACTTCAGTCCTTCCTAGCAGAGTTTCTTTACAGGGCCAGAAGTGTCTGATTTGGTGGGGTCAGAGACTCAGTATATATACCCAGTTGTGAATTTGAAGTGGGGTAACTCCAAAGAGGGGCTTTCAGGGGCATGGTTGTCCCCGCTTCCTATCCCTGGCTCCAGACTCACTGCCGAGAAGAAACCAACCATTTGTGTGGGGACAGGACACTGTCCATACAGGTGTAAGTGTCAGCTCCTCTCTTCCATCCTGCCCAGGATGTCCATCAGGATGCAGATGGGCACTCACTCACACCTACCCTTCCTTAGTGTGTGGCTGTCTAGAGGGGATGCACAAAAAATCCATCTGTCACCCACCCCAGATGTGTATCCATTTAACCTGGTGTCTTCAAATAAAGCTCTAAATGCCGCCTTGTTTGCACAGCCGAAATTTTATGAAAGTCCAGATATAAGAACAAATGTTTACCACTGTCAATGCCAGGGGACCCATCCTCCCATTTTTCAATTTTGTCACCTGAAGCTCACCTATATTTTATTTCATTTGTTTGAGTGACTGATTAACTAAGGGACCCCTCCAGTTTAATTTCTAATGCTCATTCACAGGTTCCAATGTTTGCAACAGTGGAGACTTTAAACTATTAATACCCACTCCATACTTCTTCACCCTTCATTAGCTGGCAAGTCAGGTAGCAGTTGGAAGTTTACAACAGAATGAGTACAGCTTAGAATGAATCTCTTGAAACAGTAATTCGGCCTGCAGAGCACATAAAGTCTACTAAACCACTTTACTTCATTGACATTTAGAAGAACCATTTGTTTGCATCCTTAGTACCTATTAGCCTCTGTCTCGCATGGCATGAGTAAGTATGTATTACCATCATTTTTGCTTGGGTACAGATTGATTGGCACCACAGTCACTCTTATAGACCCTGCCTAACTAGCGGCACTAGACCTGTTTTCTTTTAAGATAAGTCAGAGTTTGAAAATGTGTGTTCCTTTATGTAACATCATCTCCTAGGGTTCTAATTTCCCATTTCCTTCTGATGGACAGGGTCCAGTCTGAACCCCTTCTCTGGCATGATATGTTTCTCCTTGACTGAGAGGCAGCCAGTTTCACAAGCATCTTGGTATCAAACAAATCTGGAGTGTTATTATTTTGTAAACCATAATCCTAAAAGCAGGAGTCAGATCTTAAACAATGGCATTGAGAATTTAGATTAAAATATTATTTTCTAATGAAGTATATAAAGAAAGTTGTATTATTGACAAAAAATGTAATTACACAAAGGTTGCAGCATTCCATCAAAAAACCATTCCAGTAATCCCTAAAATACAATAAATGTGTCTATACTTTAAAATAATGATGTACAATATAAGACATAATTAAATTTAAAGAGCAAGTCAATATAGAAAAAAAGAATTCTGAAGTAAAAAGACAAAAGATATAAAAGAGAGAATCTGTCAATCAGTCAACCTTAATCATATCACTCCTTAGCATTTCATCTTACTTATCTATATCCCATTTTGAATTAAATACATCCTCTAACTTTGAAATCAAAGACATAACCAATGTCCAATTTTCCACCACAGACACTGCTTTCAACCTCCAGTCTCTGAAATATTGGTTCTCACTACTTCTAAGGCTCTGATAACCTACACTGTTTAATCTTATGCATGTTTACCTTCAGTAGTAATGTAACTCTGAATGAGATCTATCTAATTACAATCTTCTACGCCATTCACAAACATCAATTCAAAAAGCATATATCTTCAGACAATTCCACATGTTTCTAAATGTACATAAAGCTACATATCAATTCCAACAATTCCATGATGCAACTATTCCCAATTAAATTAGCAACTAATAATTATTCCAAAATATTTGTTTTGTGTGTATATCTCACTTCCAAATCAAGCATAAATTTTACAGTTTCCTTTGATATCCCCTCCCACATGAGAGCCTTACTCTGCATTTTTTTATCCTCAGTCCACCCGAGTCTTTGCTATCATACATATTTATAATAAAATTGGTCCAATGGAGATATATATATATTTTTACATCTTGTGAAGGGTTTTATCATGTTGCCTCAATTGTTTGGTCATGATATTGCTGTGTGCCTCACTGTTAACATAATCAGTCGGGAATTGCAAACATTACAGTGGGTTAATGAAATTTCGAACGTGTAGTCAGCTCTTCTTCTATAAGATATAAGTGATGATTTCCTAAGAGAAAAATTCATCATTATTTTGATGATCGACTTCATAGTGGGTGTCATTAGTCTTAGCACATTATTAATTAGACAAAATCTCCCAAAATATGCATCTGTATTAAAGATCGCCACTTGATGACTTGAAGGTAGATTTCCAGTTCGTTAAAATAATATTTGACAGCAATAATATAGCCTAGTTAATAGAATACCTCTGGCTTATGAAAAGATGTTTATTAAATGAAATGCCTATTTTTGTTTTAATTTCTTTCTTGTTTTCTTTGTTGCAACTATGTGCTAAGCTGGAAGATAGAAACTGGATATTGCAGTGCTTTGAAGTATATTATTTAGCAAGAGATACTCTATCTTTGCGCCAGCCTATTGTTCTATATTTAAAGAGTCCAGTTGGCAATCAACATAAGCTCCTTCTTGCACAACTTGGCACAAACAAAATTTAATTTGTTATGGCTAAAGAAGAAATATTCTAAGAGAAGAGGGGGACATGAAAAGTGTTGTCAAAATATGGGCCCCACTGAAACTTTAGATTCAAAAGGATTATGCCAGAGAGGATGAATTCTGTTTGTCATTTTTATCCTGTGGTAGATTTCGATAAATGTGTTGTCTTCTGTAATGATTTCTGTAATTATATTTGAACTTGATTGATCTACAAGACCTATTCTCAGTTAATGGAAAATATCAAATGAAATTAATTTCATAATAAGGAACAGGAGAAATACATATATTATCTGTGCCTATCTATCTACTTAACATACATACTGATGTTAGACAAAATTACATTGGGAGATGAAGATCTAGGTTATGCTACTCATAGAGGGTCAGCTAGTTAGCACAAATAAGATCAGGTGTATTCCAGCCCTAGGCTAACCATACTTCCAAGCATCAAGTTACATGAATACATGCCTGGAATGCCAGCCTCTGCTCTCATGGACACTCCGAGAACGAGAAGAACCACAACAGGTAGCATCTACTTGTTGATTTGTGTACTGCTTCACTGTGCTGCCTCTGTTCTAGGATAGTAAATCTAATCTGTTGGGAACAATTCAGTTCTGCAATCCATCTTTTCCAGTAGATAAACCCCCAAAGCCAGTTTACATAAATTGTCTATAGTGCACTGCATTTTTATGTTATTTCTACTAGTCAATCTGAGCAAATTCAATTTTGCACTTCTCTATCAAGGCAAATGTTGGTGCAAAAATGTTCTGCACCATTGTTACTTTTATTTGTTTACTTAGAGTTCTCACACTCAAGGCCATAAAGAAATCAGATAATTGACATAGACATGAAAAGTAGCAACATCAGTGCATGCTTTGTGCCCCATAAAGGCATTTTAAAAGGCGCTTCCTGTGCAAAAGTACATATTTAGTTAAAAAGAAAACAACATGTCTTAATTTACCTGTGCAAATAGGAGCTTTTCACAAATGTTCAACCTTTATCTAAGTTTGATCTTCAATCACCAGGACATTACTCATTAATTTTTAAGTATTTTTCTTCATTCCGATAATCTAAATTTGGGCTTTTATTTTTCTGACTCCAAAGAAATATAATGCTGCTTCAATGATTTCTAAATTTTACTAAAAACTATTGTGGTTCTATTATCAGGACACCATACCTTAGTGGTTATTTAACAATTCCTTCTTGACCACTAGATCTTGATAAATTATATTAACAATGCATATTGAGTTATTGCTCTGTAACAACTTGCCAACTTTAGGAGGATGCAATTGATAGACATCACCTACTTCATTACTCCGCATACGGTAGGCATTTTCTTAAGGAAAAAGGGAGCAGAAACCTCAGGGCCCTACCTAAAGTTGATGCCTAATGAAATTTCTACTGAATATTGGGTGCCTTCCTGTGGCAAAAAAACTTTTTGTTTAGAGCACAATAATCCCCACTCCGTTCCTCACCAGGAAACACTCTTAGATTTGTCAATACTAGATATTTCAAATCTACACAATAAATGTATTTATTAATGAGTGATATTTATTTCATGGGACTCACTACATAATCCTTCTACAAAAAGGTATATTTCACTGATAAAAATGTCTTAATCTAAAGAATCAGAAACTGGTTTAATTACCTTCAAGTTCTGAACTGGGGTATTTTAATTTCCACCCATATACAATAATTCTAGCATGCTTCTGACCTCCAGAGGAGTAATACATGTTGTGTTACAGCATATCCACAACAACTGTCACAGGAATAGGTATAGGCCATCTGACAATCACACAACCCCCAAATTAATCAAGGAAGAAGGTCTCTTCCACTCCAACTGATACATTCTAGGAAGCACTCTAAAATCAACCTTGTAGTATACAACTGCTCAAAGAATTGTACAGCAACTTGTGAATATAAATGTAACACTTTCAAATGTTGGATCCAACACATTAGAGATTAAAATGAAATATTGCTTTTTCTTTCATCAACTCACTACTAGATAGATCAACTGTCTCTACAATTAGCATTAGAAACAAAATCTCAAAGAACTGAGGTGGCACAAATGCATACCCGAGGGAGCTGTAAATATCATCAATTTTACTACAGCATGAATGTAGCATTATGTTAAGATCTATTTGCTCAGACATATGACAATTAAAAAAATATTATGGTGATTAATGGAGGCGTTTGGCTTTGATTTAATCCACTGTTCAGGCAAAAGCCTTGATAAATAATGCAATTAACTTCAATACAGTGCGTGGATTTATTGAGCTCTTGAGTAAATTTTCCAATGGATATTTAATCTTTTAATCACAATAATTTGCTTGTCCTCTTGACGTTTTCGTTCATGTCCCCTGCCAACACCTAGAGCACTGAAATGGCATTTTTGGCACTGCAATTTAGATTTTTCACAAAGTGTCCCTAAATCAAAAATGTTCCAGGTAAACAAATACTAGAAAAAAAATACATTGAGATGCTGAAACGATGCTGAGGAAAACATTATATTTGAAGATCCTAGTGAATTTAGTATATATTTCCAAATAAGTATATCCTATGACTAGCGGCCATGAATTCAATGCCTATTAAAGACTCATTTAGAAGCATGGGGTGAAACAAATGCATGCATTATTTTCATATCTGAAACTTTCTTAGAAGGGCAACTGGATTGGAGATCATTTTAATAATAATTTAATTTTGCACAAGAACAAAATCTCTGGCCTGTGCACCAATATTTATAGTGATCCATCATTGTTTAGGCCAGGGGCACAAAGCCATAGTACTACAGCCCTCTAGGAGTCTGGACACACTTGTGCAAACTGTTTCTCTTCATCTAAGGATGATCTTTGACCAAGTTATGTGCTTTCTCTTTCCCCAGGAGGCTGTTCTCAATGTGCACCTTTGAAAGGTGGACCCCGGATACCCGCACATCTTTGCCAAAGAGAAGTGTGCTACGTGGAGTGTTTGGGCCTGCCCTATTTAGACTCAGGAATGTTCCTATCAAATTGGGTAATGTTCACCAATGACTCTTATGTAGGGTGAATACTGGAGTGCCCACAATTCCAAGGTGAATAGGAGCACTTCAACAGATATACAATCCAATTGAACAGGTTCTGTGAAAATAGACCCCTGAGGAACAACAAATGAGATATGAACCAGTACTGATGCACCCCGCCTACAAACAACGTCTCCATTTTACTGAGAAGGTAATGTTTTACACCCACTGCTAGCCAGCCCAGAGTTTTAGAAGCCTCCTAAAGCTTGATTTGCTAAACATATTTACCTGTCAGGACATTTCAATGCAAATTGCTTTAGGGAGCAGACTATAGATTTCAAATTCTAGTTTTATTTAATTTCCATAGTCTATATTCATTTTTTCAGGATTAATGCACCTTTTCTTCACCAAACTATATTAATTTGTATCAATTATACATTTCATAAACACTCTGCTGGCACATCGTGATTCAGCTGGCTCTTGTATCCTTTCTCAAGGTCCCACAGCATAAACGCTGACGTTAGAGAATCAATGCGACTTTGCACCTTAAAGACGTTCTGTGCAGTGTCCCATACTTTCTCTTGAGATGCTAAGAGTGAAGTATGTTTAGCTTATCATGAATATGTACTGATCTGGGATCATCAGTCTGCACAATGTGTGATTGTTTGAAAAGCAGATAGACAAACTACCCAGACAATAAACATTGTACTCCAGGTGTGTCTCAAGGACATTCAAAATGACATATGTCAATTGCACCAAAAATCATCTAGTATAAAAGCAGTATGATGAACATCTGTAGAATTGTTTTATGGCACTGCCACTTGATATAAATCTGGATATGTGGAGGCCCAACAAATGTGTTCAATATGTGAAACAAGAAAGCTTCCATTGGCATTATAATTTTATGGTAAGAGTGAAAGGTTCTATTCTGCATTTCTAGTTTTATTTAATCTCTGCAGCAACCAGTAATAAGAATGATAGAACTAAGTAACATTACAAAAAAGCTACATTATTCATCACGTAATAGTCTAGAACTACTAATGTACGAAAGCACCAGGGGGGATATTAGCAACAACTTGCGATAATTATCGCAAACCGCGCTTAGCGCGTTTTTTTTTATCGCCGCGTATCGCTGGATATTATCGCGGAGATAACACGCTATTAGCAACGTTTATCTCCAATGCGATAATATATCCAGCGATAGCGGCGAAATGCGTGAATATCGCTGGAAATCTAGCGATATTCAAGCATTAACGCCATGTGGGACTTAGCCTGACAATCCACCTCCCATTGAACAAACAGGTAAGTCATGTTTTTAGCAGGTGTTAAATTCTAGCGATAATCGCGCTTAGCGCAAGTTTTTTTATCGCTTCCCGTGCGTTGCTAATAGGGGGAAGTTGTGTTAGCGACTGTTTTCAGTCGCTTTTAGTTGGGAACGCCTACCTTGCATGTCATTAGCGATAATTATCGCTGGCATGCAAGGCGATGGGAAAACCGGCCGCTATCGCCAGAAAGCTGTCGCTAACGCCTGTTAGTGACAGCTTGCTGACAGGGCGATAAAAAAATCGCCGCTTTAGCGGCAAAAAGTGCTGCTAAAGCGGCGCTAAAGCCCTTGCTAATATGCCCCCAGGTGTTCTATAACACATTACATATATAACATATCCTTGTTAGAGTAGTCCTTCCTCTTTCTTGCTACCCCTTCAGCTAGATAAGTCGCTTCAGAGCCTTAACTTTGTCAATGAGATATGCATATTTGTATTCTTATAACTTCATTTGTAAACCCAGTTTTGGGATATCTTTAAACGTGCACTGTTGATGTACGAGCTCACACTCAGCTGGCTTTTACCCCGAGGCCTTGAGATTACTCAGTTTGCGTTGAGTCACCCATTTTACTGGTGCTCTTATTTCAGTGGGTCTCAGAGCATTTTTAGTAACATCATCATATTTCTGCCCCCTCTCAGAAACCTTAGTCAACACTTTGATAGTATTAAGAGCACCCTAAAATATTTTAAGAGAAACCTTAAAAATCGGAAAGACACATGGACGTATTTGGGCAGCACTCAAACAGGTTGAAACAGCACCCCAAAATCTGATGATAACGCCATATATGAAATTGCAGCATATTACACATACTTGCCCCAAGTACTAAGATTTGTTCTGAAGGAACTGACACCTACATATTTCACCTAATTAACCAAGTTCGGAGATTAAATTATTAAAATAGAATACTGAGGGAATATAAATCCCTCACGCAGAATGTACGCTGAAAATCTTCTTAAAAAGTAGCTTAAAACATCTTCATTACTGAGAAATTATGGAATTTTTCCGGCGGAACTTGGACAGAGTTTTATTGTAAATTCACATTCAAAATGCCCTTGTTTTGCCATTAACCGCCCCACATCTGAAGACTTTTTCACAAGAGTCAAGTCAAATTGCTCTCTAAAACTTTCAAAATAAAGTCAAATGCCTAATATTGCATTTCTCCTTGGCTCTTCTCTCACCCCTGATGTCATACAGAGTAGCGTGCTACTCGTGGAAAAACGCTTCAACGCCTCGTCAGGGGTAGTAAGCGATATATAAATACAATTACAATATCACCCTCACCATTGTTTTCTTTCCCATAACATATTTTGTGCTAAATTATGAACTCGTTTACAATGCAAGCTGTGCAGATCACAAGCTACAACAGCATACCACCATCCATTGATTACTCCAGTTGAAAGTTGAGCATATCATAAGGTTTGCCCCCAGACAGGCATAAAATACCCTTCATTAAACCTCAAAGCTCCTTTAACTATAAAAATCGATCCAGTGTATACCTGCCTTTCATTTCAGTAGTTCTGGAAACTGTCAACCCATCACCGACGTCAAATCTTCGGGACACCAAAATCACTCTGGACTCTCTGCATTCTACCTTTCATCAGTCATATGAAATGAGGATATCTAAAGTCCAAGTTATTAATGACCTCTTTTGTCTCCATTATGACAGTGGTTCAAGCCTCTTGACCCAACTTGAAGTGCAGCTGCATTTCATACTTTGGGTAAATCATTTGGTCAACTGGCTTCAAAAAGTAGCAAAGATATCTGGATGAAACATCGAATAGTTTAATTCCTGAAAACTGCACTGGACAATGTTATGTTAAAATTTCTTATAAAGCGCACATACACCAATTGGTTTCTTGGCGCTGACTTAAGAAATTACTGGAGCCCCATGTCTCTTAGTTGTCTGCAGAATCTAGATATAAGCTTGGGCGAATAGCCAAGTCTTAAGGAGCCTTCTGAATCTAGAGAATTCGGTGCAATGGACAATGGAAGTTACCCCGCAAGACCATTCTAGCCAGTCCCCAGTTTTGCTAACATGTGGTGCATTTATGTGACTACAGCAGAGTTCAGTTAAAATTGTAATGTCCTCCATGCACTTCTGGACAACAACGGTTGTCCACAGAAGGAGACGTCTGGATCCAAACATTTGTGGCAGTTTTCCCAGAACTCAAGTTTGGCTCAACGTGATTGTCAGAAAGGCTTACACACCACCAATTTTGAATGTGTGCTGATTGAATCACAGACTTTAGAATCATGTAATATCCTCTTACTCATAATGTCCAACCTCAGTGTAAGCCAGACCAGGCAAGGTCTAGTGGGAAATTAGACATTAATCTGCAGAGTCCCAAGCTGTTCACATCTTATTCACAAAACAAGGAGATGCTTTATATAATCATAAATGAGATTACACAATGAACACCTGTGGTTGTGCACTTCTCAATCAAATGTACATCATAAGTGGTGCGGTCACCGCTGGTTGGATTTTCCGAGTCAGCATTACAGGCTGCAAAAAAAAAAGTCAGTAATGAGCTGCATATAAGATGACATATCTTTGCTGCTCCCTGCAAAAGTTACACCACTGCTGCAGATACCATGTTTTAAGGTCACTAGTCACAGTGATCCCATGGGAGCGTGGAGCCTGGGGGATATGCTTGCTTTTCTTTCTTCTTCTGCTGTGCTTCCTTGTAAATGAGGTGATCAGTCTGGGATCACAGAGTAAGTTAAAGATATTGTGCCATGCTGGTAATAGAGACATGCACCACTGAAGAACAAACATACCAGATTATTGAATGCCAACTTTAAAAAAGATTTGAGCCAACAGGAGTGCAGCACTTGATGGATCTCCTATTTTTCTTAATACTAATCAACCACCTTCCACTTCCTCACAATTTACTCAGGGTACAGCAGTGATGAGGGGAGGGGTGGAGGGCATTTGAGTGCTGAATATTTCGAAAGTGACTTGTGAACAACTGAAGCCACATGAGTGGGTTCTGTAGATGCCATGGGAGTGCAGTGCTTGGTAACACAATTTCCTTTCGCAATTCTTTTCCATTGCCTTGCTCTTCCTCCTAAAACACAGTCAATTGAAGCATGTAGATGGAACTGCACACAATTGAAGACTTAGCCAAAGGTATGGCAATTTGCAGTCTATTCTGTAGTACAATATTCAACACAGCTATTTTGTTCAGCCATCTTTCCCTTGTTCACGGCGAAGCACATACTTTTTCTGCTGTCACACGTTTTTCTTCTGCATTTCAAACCAATTTTGAGACATCTTCTTAGCAGTATTTGCTGCGAGTGTGTAAAACGCGCTTGAGCGGTTGGGTCGACCTTGACTTTTTAGATCATCATCAACTAACTTAACTTTTCCGATCTTCTTGTGAAATGAATGTTTCGCTTCAGTATATTTGGAAACAGTTTGAAAAAAATATTTTCGTCTATTTTTTGCAATCATTTCTTGACAGCAAGTTTCCTTCTCAACACTTCCAACTGCTGTCAGATATTTTTGACTTGCTTGCTCCTTTCAACAGTACAGTAACCTTTTGCACATCTGTATTTGGTGTCCCTGCAATATAGTATTTTCTCGCAGTGCCAATTTAAAGCAAAAGTGAAGATTATAGAATACTCCATGAGTTATGTGTATACGAATTATTGCAGTTATGTGAGGATAACCTTGTAAAGACATCAGTATCACACTGCAGGGCTTATTTACAAGCCCCTTGCACCACCAGTGCATCCCTTTATATGACTCTCCGGCGGCGCAGAGTGCAGTCCCATATCTACGTGGCCACAGAAAGCCTCTTTGCCTGGCTTTTCATAGCCTCGTAGATATGATGTAAGGCAATGCAGCGCAAGTTTCTGCACTGCCCAACACTTCATCGGGGAGGCCTTCCATGGGCATTGTGGTGGGTTTTCCCACGCAATACCCATGAGTTTTGACACATTCCCAGATTTACAAGGATCTAAAAACCTGGGAATACGTCAAAACTGTGGTTGCTGTAATGAGGATAAATATCTTTATCTCTCTTCATTTGTTCCTCTTTCTATGTGTACTGCATTCTGCAACACACACAGAAAGAGGAGAAAGCCTCCATGGATTGCTTTTGTGCAGGAAGGTGTCTCTTCCTGCACAAAAACAATCCTGCCAACAACGCAGGCACCCTTGCACCATGGTGCAAGGGTGCCTGCATTGGCACTAGGCACCAAATTGTGTGTCAGTGCAGGCAGAAAGGACAGGAATGCAGTGCATTTTGTTAATACGATGCATTCCTGTCCTTTCAAATTGGCGCAGGGCAGTGCAGCAAAAAGTCTTGAGGAGCTGCCCTATGCCAATTCATTGTAAATGAGGCCCTGTGTTAGAACTGGGGGTCTCTAGTTGGCAGAGGTAGGTACCTTTGTCCAAATAGGGACCCTTGCTTCTAGTCAGGGTAAGGGGGATACACACTTTAGATAACCCCTGCTCACCCCCTTGGTAGCTTGGCACGAGCAGACAGGCTTATCCCAAAGGCAATGTGTAAAGTATTTGTACCAACACTCACAGTAACACAGTGAAAACACCACAAATGGACACCACACCAATTTAGAAAAATAAAATATCTTTACTAAACTTAAACAAGACCATAACGGCAAAAATCCAACATACAAAACTCAGTAGAATGTCTTTAAAACGGGTTGTTGCAAAAATAAACTTGTAGATCTCAAATGCGACACTTTCAGTCTCAAAGTACCTGGGATGCGTAACGCAAAACAAGCAAAAGGGGCGCAGTGAAGGCGATGCGTCGGTTCTTCCTGCGCTCCGGTTCCGGTGCGACAAAATGGCGCCTTGATGCGTTACGCCGATCCGGTGCGATGTGATGAAATTGGGTCTTTGCTGCGATGCGACAACGTAGATGCGATGCGTGCACGCCCGACGGCCCTGCTTCGAACTCGGTGAACTTCTGAGCCACGACAGGCCCTGCAACACGCTTCTCCGGTGATGCAAGGACACCCTCGGTGACGGTGACACGCTTCTCCGGTGTTGCGGCGGCGATCAGCGGCGGTGCGCTTCCTCAGTGAGGCGACGGCCCTGCGACACACTTCTCCGGAGATGCAACGACACCCTCGGTGACGGCGACACGCTCCTCCGGTGTTGCAACGGCGAACAGCGGCAGCGGCGACACGCTTCTCGATGATGCGACAGCGGCTGCTGCGGCGGCGTGTGGCTCCACGAAGCCACAGCGAAGCCACAGACATCACACCATCCCAAGACCTCTGCGACAAGCTTGGAACCTATTTCCACCTCAAGATCAAAAACCTCTATGACAACTTCATCGACCATCCACCAGGTGCCACAGACGGCCCCCCGCCCCCCAGAAACACCAGCCAGCCCACCATCTCCAACTGGACACGGATCACGGCCGAAGACACCGCCTCGACCATGAAAAGCATCCACTCGGGGGCCCCCACCAACCCCAGCCCACCTCACATCTACCACAGAGCTGCGGCCGCCATCGCACCCGAACTACAACGCACCATCAACACCACCTTCAAAACAGGCACCTTCCCAGATGACTGGAAGCGCGCAGAAGTCAGACCCCAGCTGACCCCACCGACCTCAAGAACTATCGGCCCATCTCACTCCTTCCCTTCGCAGCCAAAGTTGCAGAGAAAACAGTCAACAGGAAACTGACACGATTCATTGAAGAGAACGCCGTCCTCGACCCATCCCAATCCGGATTACGAAGCAACCACAGCACAGAGACCGCCCTACTCGCCGCCACAGACGACATCAGCACCCTCCTGGACCAAGGCCACTCCGTAGCCCTCATCCTACTCGACCTATCAGCGGCCTTCGACACCGTCTCCCACCGCACACTAGTCGCCAGACTACATGACGCAGGCATACAAGGAATAGCCCTGGACTGGATCCGATCATTCCTCACTGGAAGAAGCCAAAGGATCAGACTCCCACCCTTCCTCTCTGACCCCACGAAAATCACCTGCGGAGTCCCACAGAGTTCTTCACTGAGCCCCACCCTCTTCAACATCTACATGGCCCCCCTCGCAGCCATCGTCCGACAACACGGCCTCAACATCATATCCTACGCCGACGACACCCAGCTCATCCTCTCCCTCACCAAAGACCCCACCACTGCCAAACTCAACTTCCAGAAAGGAATGCAAGACATCGCAGTCTGCATGACCAACAGCTGCCTGAAGCTCAATGCCGAGAAGACAGAAGTCCTCATCCTCGGTACCACCCCTTCTGCATGGGACAGCACCTGGTGGCTGACCGCCCTTGGAAGTCCACCTACCCCCTCAGACCACGCCAAGAACCTCGGCATCGTACTCGACTCATCACTCACCATGAACCGACAGGTCAACGCCATCACCTCGGCATCGTACTCGACTCATCACTCACCATGAACCGACAGGTCAACGCCGTCACCTCCAGCTGCTTCAACACCCTCCGCATCCTCCGCAAGACCTTCAAGATGATCCCCCCTGAGTCAAGGAAGACAGTCACCCACGCACTCATCACCAGCAGACTGGACTATGGAAACGCACTCTTCGCCGGTATCAACAAGTCCCTACAGGTCAACGCCGTCACCTCGGCATCGTACTCGACTCATCACTCACCATGAACCGACAGGTCAACGCCGTCACCTCCAGCTGCTTCAACACCCTCCGCATCCTCCGCAAGACCTTCAAGTGGATCCCCCCTGAGTCAAGGAAGACAGTCACCCACGCACTCATCACCAGCAGACTGGACTATGGAAACGCACTCTACGCCGGTATCAACAAGTCCCTACTCCGCAAACTCCAAACAATACAGAACACTGCTGCTAGACTCGTCCTCGGCATCCCCCGACACGAACACATCAGCCAACACCTACGAAGTCTCCACTGGCTCCCCGTGGAGAAAAGAGTCACTTTCAAAATCCTCACTCACGCCTACAAATGCCTACACAACAACGGACCCAAATACCTCAATGACAGAATCAACTTCCACGTACCCAAAAGAAACCTCCGATCTTCCAACCTCGCACTGGCCGAAACCCCACGCATCCACAGAGCCAGAGCTGGCGGAAGATCCTTCTCTCACATTGCAGCCAAGACCTGGAACGAGCTACCGGCAGACATCAGACGTGCCCCCTCCCTGAACACCTTCAGGAAGACCCTCAAGATCTGGCTCTTCGGCTAAACAGATCTGCGGACCCCCCCCTCAGCGCCTTGAGACCCTCACGGGTGAGTAGCGCGCTTACAATTCCCTGATTGATTGATTGATTGGCGTCACGCTTCTCTCTCGTTGCGTCGCGCTTCCAGCTCCCAACAGCAAGAGAGGCCTCACACACAGTTACAGGCCCTCCTGGCAGACTGGAACTCCCAGCAAGGAAGTTCAGGGTAGCTGGGGGTGAAGTCCTTTTGTGCCTGGGACTTCAGAAACAGGAGGCCAGCTCTCTTCTCAGGCCCTTGGAGACTTTTTCTTCAGATGGACACAGCACTCGGCAAAGTCCTTCTTTAAGCAGGGGGACACAGCACACAGCAAAGTCCTTTGGATCTCTCCTCAGTAGAAACAGCAAACTGCAGGCCAGCCCTAGACACACTTGGGCAGTACTTCTCCTTCAGTCTCTTCAGCTGATCTTCGTTGGCAGGGATTCCTCTTGATCAGGAAGTAGTAGTCTAAAGTTCAGGCGTTTCAGCTCTAGTATTTATACCCCAAAAGTCTTTGTTCTCCATGTGTGAGGGGTCCTGGACCCAGTCCAAACCAGTTCAGGGTGCATGCTGCCAGGGCACCTCTCCTTCCTTTGTGAGTGTGGGCCAGGGTCACCAGACACACCGCAGGAGGTGGAGCCAGCATTGTGGAAGGCAGGCACAGCCCTATTCAGACCCAGGTGCTACTCCTCCCACCACTCCAAATGCAGATAG